>CM077159.1:72398372-72998372 GCA_039583875.1 Platanthera guangdongensis
CCTAGAGAAGACTCCGAGGAAGTTGTATAACATTTGTTTCCAGGGAATGCACGCCACAACCCCCAAAGAAGGGGTGTGTACAATATATTTGACCAGCTTATGTTAGCCGACGGTAGCTCAGCTTGCAGTCGCTTGTCGAGACGTTGGCGTAAAGGTGTTGCAGTACCAGGCGGGGAGTAGAGGGCTTAAGCCCAAGCTGGTGCCGGCCCTCGAAGGCCTATTTTTGCTTATATTGCCAGCCTGCGTGCCGAAGTATGGAATTCATATTCCTATAATATTTTTAATATCTGTGATGCCCTGTGGAAGTGTAGTTTACTTCTCCTGTCTTGGGCGAGTGGTGTGCTCGTGAACCGCTAGCCCCGTGGGTGCCCCGAGGTATAGTTGCCGGGAAGCCCCTGATGGCCTGTTGTCATCCTTTTAGAATAGCGGAGTTCCGTTGTTAGTGACCCAACTTGGGCAGCGTGTCGTAGAATTGCTCGGCGAGATTGCGCCAATAGTAAGCCGGGCGGGGAACATTTTACATAGACCCGAGGTGGTACCTCTAGTTAAGTAGTGGTTCTTTAGATCCTCCTTAGAGGTTCCGGTCAGCCAAGAGAGCCCTCCGAAGGTGCCTTAGCTCAGCCCTTGGCTTGGGACGGGAAGATTTTGTTAGTCTTCTGGGTTTACGGCGGGACCACCACGCTGAGACCTTGGGTCTGTCCCTTGTGTTCCTATTCTTGTGCCTAGATCGTTCGCTTGAGGGTAGTAGGTGCGCGGTCACCCCTTCCCCAAGGGTCGAACTCCACAGGAGACTAATTTTCGGTTTCAACACTTAAGGCCAACATGTTGTGTAATGCATAAACATTCCTTGGAGATATATACATGTGGTTGTTTATATATCACAGACATTCAAGGTTAATGAGTTCAAATATAACTCATAATGCTTCCACTAGAATGCTCTGAGTTAGGATGCATATACTGGTTTTGATATTCATAAGTAATTTCCCCAACTATCTGTGGAATATGACATGGGGCCCCGGCCGGACCTTCTGTTATATTTCATGTGACGGAAGGAGATGTTACAATTTGGTGTCAGCTTGTCTTGGTCTTCCTCCTTCGAATTCGTGGTCGAATTATTTTGAGGGGTGGCGAGCACGTGTATGTGCGACCTGTTATAACATAAATAAACTCAAGAATGTCCAGTTAGGAATGAAAATACACATATTTGGGGAACCTGTGAGTTCCTGGTATTTCCTTTTGTAATATTTTAGTTGCTTAATTGTGTGTTTCACGACTGTAGGTGACTAGAAGTAGTGAGGGGCAGCAAGAACCCCAGCATTCGATGGGGATTAATTTGCCAACTAACGTGCCAACACCTCCTCCTTCGATAAAGGAGGTATGGTTGATTGCTGATGTGGTCTTCGCACTGATCAAGGCCCAACATGAGGGACATGTACAATCCTATGTTCGGGTGGTGCGTCCTATGCCGGTTGGTTTACTTGAGCAGATGGTAAGGGAAAGAGCGTCGGCTCCGCCATTGAATATGTGTCTGATTCAAGGACCGTACACGTCGAGGAGTACTTTCATGCATTTATTGTGCTGACAAAACTTATAGAGTTTGTGTTTGAGACCGAGGAGACTAATACCAGTATATTTTATGATGGTCTGTGCGATGAACAACGACATCTATTGGTCGTTCCAAAGTTAATTGGATTTGATGCCTTGGTAATGACTGCTAGGTCTTCAGAAATGGAATTGAATAAGTTCAGGGCGAGGCACGGGTTCGATGTATCGATCTGTGCAAATAGGTCAAAATCAAACTCTTGCAAGTGGAAGAAGAAATTACATCTATTGAACTCAACCTCTTCCACAATCATGGGAATAAAGAAAAGGTGTTGTCCATATGTTTGCTTTTCTTGTGGTAAGGTAGGACATCGTCTCTGAGAATGTCATGGTGATGTGCCAAGGACATTAAAAGCTAAGGTTGGAGCAGTTGCAGGGAGAACTCAACATTTGCTACTCATGTGGCAAAGAAGTACATAATGTAACATCCCATGTTACTTCTGGACCCCTCAACTTAGATTGGGTTAGGCTTGAGTGAGACTTAAGGTGATCAACTAAGTTTGACCCTAGGAAGTGGGTGGTAGCCATGTGGGGCCCACTATAAGACCATAGTCAAACTAGGTCAAACTAGCCTAAGTAAGGACCCTAGCCACACCATGACCCCACCACATTGCCCTAACCCTAAAAACAATCTAAGTGGACCTTAGGGTATGTCACTGGGTCAACATTTTGACCCCAGTTGACCAAGGTCAACCTTGGGCTTAATTTGGTCAAGCCCACACTCATAAGCCTAATTAACCTAAGTGGGGCACCCCCTTGACCCAAACCAAGTTGGGTGGTGCCACTAGACCCATTTCCACCAAGTGGGGTCAGTCCACCCACCATAGTTGACCAGTCAACCCTAAAAGTCAATTTGGTCAACAAATTGACCTAAAGAATGAAATGAAGGCCAAGTCAAGTTCCCTTGGACCAAGCCCACTAAAATTGGCCCAAAGTCAGCCCAAGTGAACAAGACCAACCCTACCCCCTAAATCAGGAGAGAGAGTACATGCAAGGGGGTAAAATTGAGATTTTTAGGAAAAGAGGAGAGAGAAAGAGGAATGAAGGGAATAATGGCCACATGGCCACCCCACCAGCTGGTTTTGGCTGCCCAAAACCAGGTGGCTGATTTCCCCTCCTCATTTCCAGCAGAATTCCTGAGTTGAGAGCCACATGGCACCATGGGTGAAGCCTCCAAAGCTCAAACCGAGCTCACCTTGGAGTTAACTCCACTTATAGCCCACCTCAGTCCAAACAGACCCCTCCATTAGCTTCAGAAGGTCCAGAGGAGTGGAATTCGACTACTTACACATGGAGAACGGTGGAGAATGCAACTTTCGGGGAGGAGCTCGCCGGCGCACCACCACCACGGCAAACCGCCGCCTGACCCGCAGCCAAGCCCCGATTATGGTGCGTTTCACTTCACCTCTACCCGCACTAGCTTCTTAGATCAAGTAGGCGAGAGATCGGGCTCAATTGAGCCCGATGCCATGTGAGAAAATCTAGAAATTTCTAAGTTTTTGAAACCGCTCGGGATCGCCGTCGCCGCCGTCTCCCGCCGCCCCATCGCCGGGAAATGATAGCCACCACCACCGTGAAGGTGATGGCACCATTGGCCGGAGGTGGCGACGCCTCAGCTGGCCGGAAACCGCCGGCAAAGTCGCTCCAGGTCGGCTCAATCTCAGCCGTTGGCTGGAGGTAGACGATGAACGGATCCCGTCGATTCATGCTTTAAGATTCGTGCGCCGTTTATTATTATAAATCAGATTAATAAATGAATAGTAACATTTCTGTCACACATATTCAGTATTGTTGCATGTTAAATTTAGGCCTCTTAGAGGCATTTCCAGAGCTTAGGCCCTTAATGAAAATTGTAGCCTAGGGTCTTACCTTTAAAATGCCACCCTAAACATACATTTTGGTGTAGGGTACAGCCCTGTAGGACCTTTCTCCTAGGACTGGTCCTAGACTAGGTCAAAAATTATATTGAGTGCCCTAGTCTCAATGTTAGTCACCATGATCCCAATTTTGGGCACATGCATTATTAGGGCTTACTTACCTCCTGCCAAAATTTAGGAATTTTTAGAAAACTTTTCCTATAGTTTTTGGTAAAATGTTAAAATTTAAATTAATGGTATATATGGAGTTCTACTCCTTCCCATGGCCCCAAATTTTGGTGGTGGGTCAGTGGGGTCACCCTTGGTGCATGATAAAATTTTCAGCACCTTGGGATCACTGCATGTGGAAGAATCCACTTGCATGTGCTAGCCTATGTTAAGGCTTGGTGTGCAAATAGCAAAAATGCAAATTTGTGTATTTAGCCCAATGGTGACATGCAAGTGTCATGAAATTATTTCCAGTGGTTCATTAGGGTAAATTTCACCCTTCAAATTAATATTGTAATTTTTGGAATCAAAATTCCATTTATTGGAATTTACTTTATAAATAGCTATTTTGGAATTTAAAATTGGAAAATAGGATTTATTCAAGAACAAATCCAAACAACATTACCAAGGCATAGATTACATCACACTTGACCTAGGAAAATTATGATTTCTCTGTTTTGAAGAACCTTGGAGTAGATACCCTAAAATTTCCCATTTTACCCTTATCTTGATAATTCTTGAAATGATATATATATACCTCTGAAAAATTTGGGATTTATTCTACTGTCATAAAATATTGTTATTAGTTTATCATGAATTTCTCAGAATTTATTGGATACATTACTTGTGTTAAACTAGTACAATGGCATTTTGGTAAATACCTTAAAATGGAATCCCATAGGCCATCTTACATTCAATTTAGATGAATCTCTGCCAATAGCCATAATTTAGTGTCTTAAAGGCTCTGTAAATTTTCTGGAATTTTTGAATATGTAATGCTTATACTTCATGTGTAAAATGGAATTTATGTGGGATTGTAATTAAATAGAAAATGACAATAAATAATTTAAGGAAAATTGTGAAATTTTGAAGACAGCAATATTTGGACAATATACATCTCAGGAAAAATTCCCTAAGTCAGTGGATGCTTAATTAAATCACTTCATGTGTAAGTGACCGAGCATTTAAATTAAGAGAATTAATTAAATGACCATTTGACCAGGAAAAATTATGAGAATCCTTAGGGTAGATCCCTTAGTCCATAATACCTTAGGATAAATATTTAGAGGCAAGATGCCTTAAGTTTTGGAAGATCACATTTCTAGGGTAGACATAGGTCATGGTCTGCATATAACACAAATAGGTCTTGCCTTAGGGAATTACCAGGGGATTGATTATCGGCAGAAATAAAAGAGAGTTCAACATGAGTGACCCTGGTGGGTAGAGTTGTCTTAGTGAGGGATCAAAAGTGCAAGTCTTGGTCATCAACTGGAGTGGGGATCGGCGGAAGACCGTCGGTACCCGGTAACACCTTAAGTCACTAGGGTTATACTTAAGCAATAAGGAGAGCTGGGGAGATACATGGGTAGTCATCAACTAAAATAAGTATCCTTGCGAAAGGGAACGCTGGGCGTAATCCCAACACAGTTCCTAGTGCCCCTTGAGAGCCCTTCACAGGGAATACGGGGCAGTCCTGGGATTAACCTTAAATCTCTAAGTATAATAAACCGTAGACAAGAGTAGCTTAATAGGTTAGGACATGGTTGTACCTTCTCGCCCGTGTTTTGGGTTGGAGAGTTTCATGATATATGCTCACCCGTTTAGGGTTGGAGGGAATTGACATAAAGGCACTAATGTGCGTTCTCACCCGGGTTTGGGTTGAGGGATTCAGGACGGGTTTTGGTCCTGCGAGCGGAAGGCTCGGTGTGAATTACTTGCATGTGCATAAATATCGTGGCGGGGCATGCGGTACTGGCCGTTCGTCACACCGATGGCAGTACGGTGCACCAGGCGGTTGTGGGAGTTAGAGGGGCCAGTGGGTTGTTTTACACTGCGGTCTGGAGGACGACCCCCGATAACACACATCCGACCCAACAAGACTGACGGGTTTGTCAGCAAAGTACGTACGCGGGACTCTAGAGTGCACCTTGGACGTGTACAGAGGCGTATGCGAGGGGTCTAAGGCTTGGTAGTGTGCATACCGGTCTAGAAGCGGAGACGCCCGCTCCGCTGCTGCCGTAGCCACAGCGGTGGTACCCGAGAGTGATGCTAGCTCTCAAAAAGTGGGAACTAAAGGTCTGTGATCACAGAGTCGTTGTGTGTGAGTTGCACTTGCATGCGCATAAAATTGCATCATATCATTCATTCATATTAGGTCATACGCTTCATAGATCCTTATCATATAAATTAGTATGGGCTCTTTTATATGATAAGTTAAATTTCCTGGAAATCCTAACTTATATATTTGTATGGGCACTTATATAAGTTAGGGTACGTTTGTGATGATAGCTTAGTGGTAGCTTAGCTTATTTACTTGTTTATACTGCTGTTTCTATACTCTCCTTTACTGCACCGTACTTACTTACTTACTACTTGTACTGTACTTAGCATTGCTAGTGTAGAATTTCATTACTTAGTACCACTTTAGATAGATATTGTCACCTGCTTCCATTTTGCTACCCCTTGTTGTCCTCCGCTTCGTCCTCCCGCCCGGTGCCTAGGAGCTGCGGGGCGAGGTGCGGAGGAAACGACTTAGTCTTTTTGACTAATGGTCGGTGACCAACTATTTTTAGGAGCCCGTGGAGATGGAGCACCAGCACGTCGAGGAGGCAGGACATGAGGAGCAGATACCGCTTCAGCAGGCTACCACTACTACTGTGCGTCCTCAGGTGGGACGAGACTTGATGTTCTAGTTTAGCTTCCGCACTTATGATTTTGTGAGAGAGAGAGATTTTGATGTACTGGGCATAAGCCCTTTTTACTCTTTCTTCTGTACTATTCTGTGGACTGTTGATGTACTATTCATCTCTTTTATATGATTGCACTGTGACTTGTGGACTGATGGTATTTTATACTCATTTTTACTTCTTATTTCTCATATTGGCCTACAGGTTTATGATCGTACTAGCCGGCAGAATCGGCGTGTTGCGGTGTCGACTAACCCGTGAGTTAGTGCCACCGTAAGACGGCGGTTCTGGGCATAAGATCCGGTAGCCCTCCTTGGTAAGGGGGAGGGGGGGTCTTACAAACTGGTATCACTTGAACAACGATCATATGAGAAAGAAGTCCACAACATGGGACCACCCCCGCCCCAGCATTAGTTTGCGGACAAACTATGCAGCGGAAGCAGTGGTGTGCCCATGTACAAAAGTCACAGAAATGGTCCACAAAGTACAATTTGATAGGCCAATTTTGCCTTAACCTTACATTTATGCAACCTCCACAGGTCGCAGCGCCGCAAAATGTGGCTCCTCCCCCTCCAGCTGCCACTCCATTCCTACATACGGAGATGGGGCAGACCCTGACGGCGATTTTGGATGCCTTTAGAGCCCAGCAAGTCCCGGCTCCACAGCCAAATCCGGGGTCGAGCTGGCTGGGTGCATTCAAGAGCCTGTCCCCACCGACGTACCGTGGGACAGAGGATGCAGTGAAGACAGAAGAATGGCTGGAGGCCATACACGAGATCTTAGCGGGCATCAGCTGCCCAGTCGGCCAGGCAGTACCTCTAGCCACCTCCGTGCTAGAGGCCCACGCGAAGAGATGGTGGAAGTCAGTCCGGGAGACTACTTATGCGGACTTTGATTTGTCAGAGATTTCTTGGGAGGAGTTTGGCGATGTGTTCCTGGAGCACTTCGTCTCTACTACGGACAGGGATGCTTTGGAGGAGAGGTTCTTGAACCTCAAGCAGGGGACCAGATCTGTGATAGAGTACCAGAGGGAGTTCTCCCACTTGGCCAGGTTCGCGGGATACAGGACACCGACGATAGGAGGTATGCGAAGAGGTTCTACCGGGGCCTCAGGGATGATCTGAGGCAGGCTCTGTTATTCATTTCTCATGGCACATCCAGACAGATCATCGAGATGGCGAAGAAGCTGGAGGCTGACCAGCTGATGGTGCGAGCCGGAGGGAAGAGACCATTTGATGGATCGACGTCAGGTGAGAGCAGTAGGGGCTCTCAGAGGGGCAGGACCATTGGATACAGGAGGGGTGGGGGACGTCGTCGTCCCAACTTCAGGCAGGAGCAGGGACCTCCTCCAGCTTTGGCTCCCCCACCTCTACAGATACATGATCCGAGGAGACAGGATGACCGAGGCCACCGACAAGTGGTTTGTTATGGATGCCGCCAGCCTGGGCACATCAGGTCGGAGTGCCCGCACCGATTCCATCCCCCTCCTCCTCCTCCACCTCCAGTGGCCCCAGTACAGCAGGGCCGAGGACGAGGCCGAGGACGAGGCCGAGGCCGGGGATATCATGGCAGGAGGCGCGAGCAGGAGCAGATATACGCCTTGGACCTCACAGAGCCGAGAAATCCCGAGGAGGTCATTACAGGTACTTGAAGTTAAATTTTGAATTTCCTTAAATTTTCCCAATGATATATATATAGTACTTGGAACCATAGGATAACCATTAACCTTCACATAAACAAACCTCAGGCATAGTCATGATCAGCGGCAAGCCCGCTCATACTCTTTTCGACACGGGTGCTTCACACTCGTTCGTATCTGAGGCCTTCATCGACGGACTCGAAGGCGTGGAGAGGTTCCCTGGACTAGAGATGAGGGTACGCCTACCCGATGGATCGGAACTGCGGACTACTGCACATTGTGACATGGAGGCCGAGATTGGCGGCAAGGCTTTTGAGGCGCCGGCGACTATTCTGAAGCTGCAGGACTTTGACTTGATCTTGGGCATGGCCTGGTTGCACCGGAACCATGCCCAGATAGATTGTCCGTCCAGGAGGATCACGCTGAGACATGGCGACTCTCATGTTATCGTTGAAGGTATCCAGCCTGTCTGCCACCTACTATTATCTTCTATACAGGCTGTGAAGGCCCATGAGCAGGGTGAAGAAGTCTATATTGTCTGCTTCGAGATGGTGGGGACAGAGGCGACTATCTCAGATATTCCGGTGGTTCGGGATTTCTCCGACGTATTCCCGGAGAAATTGCCCGGGCTACCGCCTGCTAGAGACTTGGATTTCAGGATTCAGCTAGTGCCGGGGGCGAAGCCGGTGTCCCGAGCACCCTACAGGATGGCTCCTAGAGAGTTAGCAGAGTTCAGAACTCAACTGCAGGAGCTAGTCGAGTCAGGATTTGTACGGCCTAGTTCATCGCCATGGGGGGCACCAGTTCTATTTGTGAAAAAGAAGGATGGATCACTGCGATTGTGTATAGATTACCGGGAGCTGAACCGGTTGACGGTCCGCAACACCTATCCTCTGCCTCGGATAGATGAGTTATTTGACCAGCTACAGGGAGCATTCTGGTTCTCCAAGTTAGATCTGCGATCCGGCTACTATCAGCTCCGTATCAGGGAAGAAGACATACCGAAGACGGCTTTCAGTTCGCGCTATGGGCTATACGAATTCACGGTGATGCCTTTTGGGCTCACGAATGCTCCTGCTGCATTCATGAGTCTGATGAACCGTGTCTTCGAGCCTTTCTTGGATCGCTTTGTGATAGTATTCATCGACGACATCCTTATATATTCTCGGACTCAGGAGGAGCATACGGAGCACTTGGCACAGGTCCTGTAGAGGTTGAGGGAGACACAGATGTACGCAAAATTTTCGAAGTGCCAGTTCTGGTTGCAGGAGGTGGCTTTCCTGGGGCACACGATCAGTGGGGCTGGGTTAGCTGTGGACCCGGCCAAGATAGAGACAGTGAGGGATTGGCCACGGCCGAAGACCGCATCTGACATCCGCAGTTTCTTGGGACTAGCAGGCTATTACCGCAAGTTCGTGGAGGGGTTCTCAAGGATAGCACTCCCCCTCACGTCCTTGACGAAGAAGGATGCTGATTTTGTTTGGTCAGAACGGTGTGAGACGGCTTTTCAGGAGCTGAAGGACCGACTCATCTCATCCCCCATTCTTGCGCTTCCATCCGGGAGCGAAGGATTCCAGATCTACACGGACGCCTCTTATCAGGGGATGGGTGCAGTCTTGATGCAGCACGGACACGTTATCGCTTATGCTTCGCGACAGTTGAAGAAGCATGAGCATAACTATCCAGTACATGATCTAGAGCTCGGGGCTGTGGTTTTCGCCCTAAAGATATGGAGACATTACCTATACGGGATTCATTGTGACATCTTTTCAGATCACAAGAATCTCAAGTATATTGATACGCAGAAGGACTTAAATCTGAGACAGAGGAGGTGGCTGGAGTTCCTCTGTGATTATGACTACAAGATCCACTATCACCCGGGGAAAGCGAACACGGTTGCGGATGCTTTGAGCAGGAGGGCCGGCACTTCTGGACCGGAGCCCCGATTGATGTCCATAGAGCTGCTTCAGATGATGGAGGACATGCACATTACCGTGGTGTCCGAGACCGAGCCAGTGGTATATAGAGAGTATTTGAGCTCAGTGATCAGCTGCGATGATATACAGGAGCGCATCCGGGCACACCAGAGGCTGGATGCCGCGTTACAGCCGATTTTCAGTGCCCTAGCGAGGGGCAAGGTCGAGGACTACACACTACAGGATGATCTTCTTCGGTTCCGGGGGCGCATCTACATACCAGCAGGGGGCAGTATTCGAGATGACATCCTCCGAGAAGCACATTGCTCGAGATATTCAGTGCACCCCGGCATCACCAAGATGTGGGCAGATTTGCGGAGATCTATGTATTGGCCCGGGATGAAGAGGGAGATCACGGATTTTGTGACCCATTGCGAGACCTGCCAGCGTGTGAAGGCGGAATGCAAGAGCCCGGGAGGTTTATTACAGCCACTGCCAGTTCCAGAGTGGAAGTTCGAGGACATTGCTATGGACTTTGTACACGGATTGCCTCGCTCCCACTCCGGACATGATTCTATATGGGTTATAGTGGATAGATTGACCAAGGTCGCGCGGTTTATCCCAGTTCGGAAGGATGCCCCAGTTACAGTTCTGGTGAGACTATTTGTGGAGCAGTACATCAGGTATCATGGTATCCCCAGGACTATTGTTTCGGACCGTGATGGTCGGTTCACTTCGAGCGAGTGGAGGGCCGTGCATGCTCACTTGGGATCTCGGCTTACCTTTAGTACCGCCTTCCACCCGCAGACCGACGGACAGACCGAGCGGACCATCCGGACCATGGAGGACCTGCTCAGATTATGCATATTGGATACGGGGAGGCCTTGGGAGAGACTGCTACCATTGATCGAATTCTCGTATAATAACAGCCACCAGGCTAGCATCAGGATGGCTCCGTACGAGGCGCTTTATGGGAGGAGATGCCGGACTCCGCTATCATGGGTACAGGATGTGGATACCAGGGCTCTGGGATCTGATTATATAGAGGACACTGAGGCTCAGATTCGATTGATCAGGGATCGGCTACTGGAGGCCCAGAGCAGGCAGGCAAGGTATTATGACGCTCGGCACCGGAAGGTGGAGTTCCAGGTTGGAGACAGGGTATTCTTGAAGATACGTCCAGTACACGGTGTTTCTCGAGTGCGGAGGCACAAGAAGCTCAGTCCACGATACATGGGGCCATACCTGATCCTGGAGCGGATCGGCCCCTTGGCTTACCGACTGCAGCTGCCACCGGAGTTGGGTGCATTACATGACGTCTTTCATGTCTCTTCCTTACGGAGGGCTCTTCTTCGGCCGGAGCAGCACATTACCACTACAGCCGGACCGGTAGAGCCTGACAGGTCAGTGAGATTGGAGCCGATCCGGATTGACGATACAGCCATCCGAGTGTTGCGGAAGAAGAAGGTCCCTCTTGTGAAGGTGCTGTGGTCCAACCATGGACGGGAGGAGCACACTTGGGAGCCGAGGGATCTGATGCTGGAGCAACACCCGGAGCTATTCGCACCAGGTATATTTAAGTTATGTCTTTAAATTTCTTGATGATTCTTGCAAATAAAACCCCGTAGACCCGAACTTAAATTTCGGGGACGAAATTATTTTCTTGTTTATTGGAATTTGTAACATCCCATGTTACTTCTGGACCCCTCAACTTAGATTGGGTTAGGCTTGAGTGAGACTTAAGGTGATCAACTAAGTTTGACCCTAGGAAGTGGGTGGTAGCCATGTGGGGCCCACTATAAGACCATAGTCAAACTAGGTCAAACTAGCCTAAGTAAGGACCCTAGCCACACCATGACCCCACCACATTGCCCTAACCCTAAAAACAATCTAAGTGGACCTTAGGGTATGTCACTGGGTCAACATTTTGACCCCAGTTGACCAAGGTCAACCTTGGGCTTAATTTGGTCAAGCCCACACTCATAAGCCTAATTAACCTAAGTGGGGCACCCCCTTGACCCAAACCAAGTTGGGTGGTGCCACTAGACCCATTTCCACCAAGTGGGGTCAGTCCACCCACCATAGTTGACCAGTCAACCCTAAAAGTCAATTTGGTCAACAAATTGACCTAAAGAATGAAATGAAGGCCAAGTCAAGTTCCCTTGGACCAAGCCCACTAAAATTGGCCCAAAGTCAGCCCAAGTGAACAAGACCAACCCTACCCCCTAAATCAGGAGAGAGAGTACATGCAAGGGGGTAAATTGAGATTTTTAGGAAAAGAGGAGAGAGAAAGAGGAATGAAGGGAATAATGGCCACATGGCCACCCCACCAGCTGGTTTTGGCTGCCCAAAACCAGGTGGCTGATTTCCCCTCCTCATTTCCAGCAGAATTCCTGAGTTGAGAGCCACATGGCACCATGGGTGAAGCCTCCAAAGCTCAAACCGAGCTCACCTTGGAGTTAACTCCACTTATAGCCCACCTCAGTCCAAACAGACCCCTCCATTAGCTTCAGAAGGTCCAGAGGAGTGGAATTCGACTACTTACACATGGAGAACGGTGGAGAATGCAACTTTCGGGGAGGAGCTCGCCGGCGCACCACCACCACGGCAAACCGCCGCCTGACCCGCAGCCAAGCCCCGATTATGGTGCGTTTCACTTCACCTCTACCCGCACTAGCTTCTTAGATCAAGTAGGCGAGAGATCGGGCTCAATTGAGCCCGATGCCATGTGAGAAAATCTAGAAATTTCTAAGTTTTTGAAACCGCTCGGGATCGCCGTCGCCGCCGTCTCCCGCCGCCCCATCGCCGGGAAATGATAGCCACCACCACCGTGAAGGTGATGGCACCATTGGCCGGAGGTGGCGACGCCTCAGCTGGCCGGAAACCGCCGGCAAAGTCGCTCCAGGTCGGCTCAATCTCAGCCGTTGGCTGGAGGTAGACGATGAACGGATCCCGTCGATTCATGCTTTAAGATTCGTGCGCCGTTTATTATTATAAATCAGATTAATAAATGAATAGTAACATTTCTGTCACACATATTCAGTATTGTTGCATGTTAAATTTAGGCCTCTTAGAGGCATTTCCAGAGCTTAGGCCCTTAATGAAAATTGTAGCCTAGGGTCTTACCTTTAAAATGCCACCCTAAACATACATTTTGGTGTAGGGTACAGCCCTGTAGGACCTTTCTCCTAGGACTGGTCCTAGACTAGGTCAAAAATTATATTGAGTGCCCTAGTCTCAATGTTAGTCACCATGATCCCAAATTTTGGGCACATGCATTATTAGGGCTTACTTACCTCCTGCCAAAATTTAGGAATTTTTAGAAAACATTTTCCTATAGTTTTTGGTAAAATGTTAAAATTTAAATTAATGGTATATATGGAGTTCTACTCCTTCCCATGGCCCCAAATTTTGGTGGTGGGTCAGTGGGGTCACCCTTGGTGCATGATAAAATTTTCAGCACCTTGGGATCACTGCATGTGGAAGAATCCACTTGCATGTGCTAGCCTATGTTAAGGCTTGGTGTGCAAATAGCAAAAATGCAAATTTGTGTATTTAGCCCAATGGTGACATGCAAGTGTCATGAAATTATTTCCAGTGGTTCATTAGGGTAAATTTCACCCTTCAAATTAATATTGTAATTTTTGGAATCAAAATTCCATTTATTGGAATTTACTTTATAAATAGCTATTTTGGAATTTAAAATTGGAAAATAGGATTTATTCAAGAACAAATCCAAACAACATTACCAAGGCATAGATTACATCACACTTGACCTAGGAAAATTATGATTTCTCTGTTTTGAAGAACCTTGGAGTAGATACCCTAAAATTTCCCATTTTACCCTTATCTTGATAATTCTTGAAATGATATATATATACCTCTGAAAAATTTGGGATTTATTCTACTGTCATAAAATATTGTTATTAGTTTATCATGAATTTCTCAGAATTTATTGGATACATTACTTGTGTTAAACTAGTACAATGGCATTTTGGTAAATACCTTAAAATGGAATCCCATAGGCCATCTTACATTCAATTTAGATGAATCTCTGCCAATAGCCATAATTTAGTGTCTTAAAGGCTCTGTAAATTTTCTGGAATTTTTGAATATGTAATGCTTATACATCATGTGTAAAATGGAATTTATGTGGGATTGTAATTAAATAGAAAATGACAATAAATAATTTAAGGAAAATTGTGAAATTTTGAAGACAGCAATATTTGGACAATATACATCTCAGGAAAAATTCCCTAAGTCAGTGGATGCTTAATTAAATCACTTCATGTGTAAAGTGACCGAGCATTTAAATTAAGAGAATTAATTAAATGACCATTTGACCAGGAAAAATTATGAGAATCCTTAGGGTAGATCCCTTAGTCCATAATACCTTAGGATAAATATTTAGAGGCAAGATGCCTTAAGTTTTGGAAGATCACATTTCTAGGGTAGACATAGGTCATGGTCTGCATATAACACAAATAGGTCTTGCCTTAGGGAATTACCAGGGGATTGATTATCGGCAGAAATAAAAGAGAGTTCAACATGAGTGACCCTGGTGGGTAGAGTTGTCTTAGTGAGGGATCAAAAGTGCAAGTCTTGGTCATCAACTGGAGTGGGGGATCGGCGGAAGACCGTCGGTACCCGGTAACACCTTAAGTCACTAGGGTTATACTTAAGCAATAAGGAGAGCTGGGGAGATACATGGGTAGTCATCAACTAAAATAAGTATCCTTGCGAAAGGGAACGCTGGGCGTAATCCCAACACAGTTCCTAGTGCCCCTTGAGAGCCCTTCACAGGGAATACCGGGGGCAGTCCTGGGATTAACCTTAAATCTCTAAGTATAATAAACCGTAGACAAGAGTAGCTTAATAGGTTAGGACATGGTTGTACCTTCTCGCCCGTGTTTTGGGTTGGAGAGTTTCATGATATATGCTCACCCGTTTAGGGTTGGAGGGAATTGACATAAAGGCACTAATGTGCGTTCTCACCCGGGTTTGGGTTGAGGGATTCAGGACGGGTTTTGGTCCTGCGAGCGGAAGGCTCGGTGTGAATTACTTGCATGTGCATAAATATCGTGGCGGGGCATGCGGTACTGGCCGTTCGTCACACCGATGGCAGTACGGTGCACCAGGCGGTTGTGGGAGTTAGAGGGGCCAGTGGGTTGTTTTACACTGCGGTCTGGAGGACGACCCCCGATAACACACATCCGACCCAACAAGACTGACGGGTTTGTCAGCAAAGTACGTACGCGGGACTCTAGAGTGCACCTTGGACGTGTACAGAGGCGTATGAGAGGGGTCTAAGGCTTGGTAGTGTGCATACCGGTCTAGAAGCGGAGACGCCCGCTCCGCTGCTGCCGTAGCCACAGCGGTGGTACCCGAGAGTGATGCTAGCTCTCAAAAAGTGGGAACTAAAGGTCTGTGATCACAGAGTCGTTGTGTGTGAGTTGCACTTGCATGCGCATAAAATTGCATCATATCATTCATTCATATTAGGTCATACGCTTCATAGATCCTTATCATATAAATTAGTATGGGCTCTTTTATATGATAAGTTAAATTTCCTGGAAATCCTAACTTATATATTTGTATGGGCACTTATATAAGTTAGGGTACGTTTGTGATGATAGCTTAGTGGTAGCTTAGCTTATTTACTTGTTTATACTGCTGTTTCTATACTCTCCTTTACTGCACCGTACTTACTTACTTACTACTTGTACTGTACTTAGCATTGCTAGTGTAGAATTTCATTACTTAGTACCACTTTAGATAGATATTGTCACCTGCTTCCATTTTGCTACCCCTTGTTGTCCTCCGCTTCGTCCTCCCGCCCGGTGCCTAGGAGCTGCGGGGCGAGGTGCGGAGGAAACGACTTAGTCTTTTTGACTAATGGTCGGTGACCAACTATTTTTAGGAGCCCGTGGAGATGGAGCACCAGCACGTCGAGGAGGCAGGACATGAGGAGCAGATACCGCTTCAGCAGGCTACCACTACTACTGTGCGTCCTCAGGTGGGACGAGACTTGATGTTCTAGTTTAGCTTCCGCACTTATGATTTTGTGAGAGAGAGAGATTTTGATGTACTGGGCATAAGCCCTTTTTACTCTTTCTTCTGTACTATTCTGTGGACTGTTGATGTACTATTCATCTCTTTTATATGATTGCACTGTGACTTGTGGACTGATGGTATTTTATACTCATTTTTACTTCTTATTTCTCATATTGGCCTACAGGTTTATGATCGTACTAGCCGGCAGAATCGGCGTGTTGCGGTGTCGACTAACCCGTGAGTTAGTGCCACCGTAAGACGGCGGTTCTGGGCATAAGATCCGGTAGCCCTCCTTGGTAAGGGGGAGGGGGGGGGTCTTACACATAAACCCTGAGAATTCCGAAGTGTCCTGTGGACAACACCAAATAAGAAGGGAATGTTGATGTATGTACATAAATATCTGTAATTATGTACCGTACAGTTCATAGTAAGGAATGATGTATACAATATTACTTGTGTTCCATATATAAACATGAATTGATGAATAATCAAGAATTCGTTCGCTTACGGCTTAATATATGTCTTGTGTGCTTATTTTTGTACCACAGATACGAGTGGAATGACATGGTCGTAAGGAAAAGAGTGTATATAAGGGTAGAAAATGATATGGTAAGATGTCGTTATGGTGTCAGATCAGGACGTAGGAGCGTCTGTGCTGACAATAGTTGTGTTTAATGTGATCATAGGAATGGAATAGCTCTTGGAGCAGCGTACCAGTATAGATCACAACTTCATGGAAGTCACACTGGGAAAGTATCACCGAACGAGTGTCTAAGTTCGCTTGTCTACAAGGAATGAGCAAGATATGGATGTCTGCTCTCCAAGTCGTCACTTGTTCGGCTATGCACGAAGTAATTCTTCATTCCTATAGCGGCCTTTACGCCGAAGCCTGGTTGAGTGACCCTCCTATTGTGTCTCCTTATACAGATGTCCTACTGACCTCCATGGGTGATGCCCCTTCAGGAGACCAATGACACTATTGTGGTGGTTCCAGGTATGAAACCTGTAGCCCGCTCACACTATTGAGTAGCGCCAAGGGAAATGGCGAAACTAAAAGTGCAACTACAAGAGTTGTTGGAGCAGGGTTATATACGCCCAAGTATGTCTCCTTGGAGTGCACCTGTTCTCTTTGTAAAAAAGAAAGATGGTAGCTTGTGGTTGTGCATCGACTATCGCAAGTTAAATAAGCTAATGGAGAAGAACAAGTAGGATCAACCGTCTACTCTAAACTGGACTTGAAGTCAGGTTACTACCAGTTGAGGGTTCGGGAAGGTGACATTCCCAAGTCAGCATTTAGAACACAATACGCTCACTACAAGTTCATGGTAATGCTGTTTGGGCTAACAAATGCATCATCGGTGTTCATGGACTTAATGCGTTAAACATTTTGAGAGTATTTGGATTTGTTTGTCATCGTCTTCATCGATGACATTCTAGTGTATTCTCAGTCTGAAGAAGGTCATGCAAACCATTTATGGATGGTGTTGCACACCCTGAGGAGAAATAAGCTCTACGCCAAGTTCTCAAAGTGTGAGCTCTAGCTGTCGTTAGTGGCTTTTCTTGGCCATGTGTTGAGTGGAGATGGCATTACGGTGGATCTGTTAAAGATAAGAGCCATACAGGAGTGGCCGGTGTTGTCTTCTATGGACAAAGTCAGGAGTTTCCTTGGACTGGCGGGGTACTATAGACGTTTCGTATAAAACTTCCCACGGATCGTTTGCCTCTTAACACATTAACAAGGAAGGATCAGAACTTCGTTTGGACGCCGGAGTGCGTGCGAGCTTTTGAAGAACTAAATAGTCGCTTGACCCGACCCCCAGCTTGACATTGCCATGTCGTACGGACAGCTTTGAAATCTATAGTGATGTGTTAGGGAGCGGCTTAGGCTGCGTTTTTCTCAATTTGGAAAGGTGATCGCTTATGGCTCACGCCAGTTGAAAGTGCATGAGCGGAACTATCATGTCCATGACTTGAAGTTGGAGGCGGTGATTTTTGCACTTACACTATGGCGTCATTATTTATATGGCGTGAAGGTGGATATATTCACGGACCAGAGAAAGATTTTAACATGTGATAACGAAGGTGGATGGAGTTCCTTAGGGACTACACCTTCCAGATTCATTATACTCCAGAGAAGGGAAACATCATCGTGGATGTTGATGCACGAAAACACAAAGGGGGGGGGGGGGGTCGAGCACCACCAGCTAACGGTTCGAGCACCGGGGAATAGAGAGACTGCGAGTAGCAATCTACTAAGCGGATGAGAGCAGGAAGAATAGTAGGGCCGTGAGCAACGAGCTTTACCTTGATTGAAGAAAGATTTGGTTACAAGCGAAGGGAAAAGGTTGACAAGAGCAGAGCGAGGAGGAGTCCGCAAGGCACAAGATTCGAGTCCACAGCCTTTTACAAGTAGGCTCCTGGGTTCGAGTCAGCGTGCCCTGGGTGCACCACCTCCCCCCTATTTATAGGATGGGGGGCCTGCCCAAACGGGCAGGGCTAAAATAACCGACTGCCCGGGGTACAGGAGAACCGGGCGGCGGTGACGGGAAGCAAAAAGAAAGAACACGCCAGTCCGCGCAGAAGGGGCGGACTGGGCTCGCGGGCTGAAGCTTCCAACTGCTACTACTAGGCGCGACCCTACTAGAGGACAGCGGCCTGGGCGGACGAGACACTGCGTCTGCCGATGTAGGGAACCCAAAGATCCAAGGGCACGACGGACTGGCGAACAGAGTGCTGAGTCCGCCGCAGGGGGATCACCCTTGGTGGCCGATTGCTTCTGCTCTGCCGGACTGGGCGGACTGCACAATTGAGTCCGCGGCTGATGAATGGGGGTCCCACCATCTTATAGGATGTTGCGGACTGAGGGGTTAACATAATCCCCGCACATTTTTAAGTTTCCCGAAAACTTCGAAAATGTTTCCTTAACCGCGGAGTCCGCAAGCCTCATAAATGTCGCAGCGCTATAAATATCGCTGGAGGGCTTGGAACTGTGGAAATTCCGATCGACACGGGGCGCTATTCACCACTTGCGGTCTCCACTTTCCAGTCCGGCATGGCAAGGCTCGGAGCTTTCTTCTCTATTCTCACTGCAAAAGGCGACTCAGCACTGACAACGCCTATGAAGACCAAGAAGATAATAAAGAGGTCAACGAGAAAGGATCCTATCCGTCCTACTGGAGAAAGTTCCCACAACCAGAAGCCTGCGGAGAAAGCAGTCCGCCGCGCTGATATATCTGTTCGAGGGGATGCCGCAGTTCTCGACGCTGAACCACTGAGAAGTGAAAAGATGGTGACTCTGTCGGACTCTGCCCCTTCCCAGAAAACTGCGAACTTGGCGGACACCGTTGGTGAACACAATGAGGCCGAAATATCTTCCCCCAATGCCCAGGTGCCCATTGTTAACTTGGATGAAGAAGATAGGCGGACTTCAGGAGAAGAAGTTGGCAAGGATGCGCCTTCAAAGTCATTGATTGTCGCGAACCCTGAGACTGCCCGCGAGAGTCAGCCCGACTTAGGAGAGGCCACCGCGGACTCTGCTGAGAAGAGAGCTAAAAGAAAGATGAGGAAGAGGGACGGGTCGACCGTTGCCGAGCGGGTTGAGAAGAAACTGCGCGCGATGAAAGAGAAGAATATCTCCAAGCGGACTGGAAAAGCGGACTTACAGCACAGACCGCGCGACAAAGAAGTTCCGGACAGCGATTTGATTACACCGGAGGCACAAATTCGGGGAGACAATTCCCTCTCCACGGTCAGTTTAACCGCGGATGAGATGCTTGACTCTATAGAAGTCAATGAAGTAGATCTAATCAACGAATCCCTGCTGATTGTATTGCAGCAATCTGAGGTGGAAGCCACTGGGAATAAAGGTAGCGAACTCCCTTCTTTGTCCGCTGCGGAGGAAGAAGAGAGGGAGAGACTGAAGCAGAAGATAGAGGAGCAGAAGAAGCAAATTGCTGCTCAAGTAGCTGTGGTGGAGGCGGCCTCGAAGCAGGTCCCGGCGGAAAAGAGCGCTGAGGATCTGCGGAATACTGCAGAGCTACTGCGGTCAGGTAAACTTCAACCGGCGCCTAAGTATTTTAAGCATCAGTGGCTTTACAGTTCGTCGTCGCGGAAGTCGAGACCAATCAAGATCATCACTGAAACTGAGGACATCGTGGTTTCATAAAGCTCTGCTGCTGAGAAAAGAGCTAATGTCCATCGCGAATGGAAGAAGCGGTTAAGGGTTTTTGACCTGGAGCGGGCAAGGAGCCTGTCTTTCTCGATAGTCGGCAAATCACTGCGCCTATATCCAAATGTGATCTTTCATCCTTTCTTTGAGTCCACCGCGGACTGTTTTTGAATGATGAAGTTAACCTTCTTTCTTGCAGGTAGAAAGTCGTCGCCGGGCTCCGTTGAGAGTGGCGAGATCGTGGTTACACCGAATACTGGTGTTGACGCGGTCTCGCATGAGGAATCCGTAGGGGATGAGCTGCCCAGCCTGAACATCATCAAAGAGTTAGAAAAGAAATTCCAAGCTGAAGTTCAGAATATCAAAGCAGAGATAAAGGCGGCGAAAGAGCGCGAGAAAGCGTCCGCGGAGCGGGAGAAAGCCCTAAACGATCAGATCGCCAGCATCTCCAGGGCGCTGGAGAGGTCCGATAGGGAGAAGAAGAGGCTCGCGGGCGACGTCCGCTTCTACAAGGGGAAACACTTGGCGTCAGTGAGGGAACAGAAAGGGAAGCGGGCTGCTGAGGTCGCCGAGCAGAGGTCGTGATTGCAAGATCGCGCTGCTCCGGAGGTCGCAGCACCGACGGGCGGTCAACAGGTTGCAGATAAGGAGCCGAGGCTGGCAGCGGAGCCAATGGTGCCCCTTAGCCGGGTAGACCGCGAGGCTGCCCACATGCACCAGACTATAAACGTCATCCATCATCATATCTGCCGCTTGTACAGCGAGATTCTTCAAATGAGCGACCAAGCCGCTCACTTGTGTAGAGACAGGCCTGAAAGGCAAGCGCTGACCGAAACTAGGGACCGCTGAGTCCGTGTTGCATGAACTTATTTTGTTTAATTTGTATAATTATTGTTCGTGCTTTTAAACAATGCTGTTGTAGATTGAACTGTGTTGCGAACTGTGCGGACTTAATCATATATCCGCAAATTATGTTATTTTTGCTGATCTGTGGCGAATTGTGCGGACTAATGCTATGTCCGCTTCACATTATCTAACTGCAGGTGGGAAATGTTGCGAACTAAGCGGACTGAAACTGTGTCAGCTTCTCATGTTTGATGTATGCAGGAAGGAAGCACTGCGAACTGGGCGAACTGAAACTGTGTCCACCTTAATCTATGCTTTGAATTTTGCTTGGCATGTGAATCTATGTTTGTGTCCGCGTTATTTTTAATTTTTGCTGCGTGAATGATTTGATTTTTGCGGACTATGCGGATTGAAAATGCGAGCTCTGCGGCCTGGTCAAAAAGCTGTCAGACCTTATAACTATAAATAGGCTCTGTCGCTTTCTTCTATGCAGGAAACAGTTGAAGTAAAAGAACTTTGCGGCCTGCAAAATGGTGTCCGCCAGAACTGATGCTGCTGTCACCTTCCACTCTGCCGACCACCGGAAGTGCACCTTGACAGAGGCTGATTTGGAGGCCTTTGTTGAGAGACAGATGGCGAATTCAAATATCCTTGTCCGCCTTCCAGCCCGCCAAAAATGGCTGAACTTCTAAACTGCGACTCAGATCGCAATTCCTGTGGACCATTTTGATAGCGGATTCAAGTTTCCGTTGCTATGGGAACTTGCCGAAATCTTCGAGCACTATGGAATGGTGTCGGGCCAGCTTGCGCCCAACACAGTCACTGCGATCTGCAGCTTCATCTCCTACTTGCGATCTGAAAAGATTGCTTTCTCGATGAATATCTTCCGCAAGATGTTCTCTGTCCGCTCTATAACCGGTTCTGGAGGCCGCACCTATAAGGGGGTGATATATTTTTTATGCAGGGGAATGAAGGTTGTGGGACTTCCCAATAAGATCCACAACTAGACCTCGAGGTTCTTGATCTTTGAAGGCGACCTAGGGTTCGCAGACACCTATCCGCAGGTGCGTGCGGACTCCGTCTTCAAGAGCATGCCGCTAGACGCGGTGGAGTCCGCCATTGTCGAGTTCTTGGCCAATGCCAGGCTTGATATTGCGCATTACATTCCGCTACTGGCGAGCTTGACGGATGTTTTGCCGGAAGAGAGTAAGCTTTTTTTCGAAATAGCATTTTGCATCCGCAGCGACCTTGGTGTTAACTCATCTGTGTTTGCAGTGATCTTGGCGGTACCCGCCAACCTGCCGCAGACGCCTAGCGGCTTCGTCCCTACACAGAGAGAGAAGAATCAAGAAATCGCAAGGAAGAGAAAGGAAGAAGGGGATCCCGCGGAGGTTTACTCTTCTTCCGAAATCTTTATGATGAGCGGCTTCAGAAACCACGAGAAGGACCTTAGGGGAAACCCCATGATCCACTGGCATGGCAAGCACAAGCACGTCCGCTTGTCCACCGTGCTCCCCTCGTGGAAGAGTCTGCGATTAACCCGCCATGCCCATGTTGCAATTTCCGCTCTTTATGGAAAGCGCAATCTGAGCGACCTGAAAAAGGTGCCCGCTGCCGACCTCCCCCTTCTAGCCTCCCAGGTAGGTGCGAATAGTGTGGTGACAACCCACTACGTAGCCACCATGGCCAGAGACCTGCTAAAGTAGAATGAACAGCTTCAAAAAGATAATAAGGCGCTAAAGGAGAGGAATGCGCGACTAGGGAAGAAGGTTGTCCAGCAAAAAGAAGAGCTCGGGGTGAGTTGAATTTGCAGCGGCTTTAATTTATCGTCCGCCACGATCTGTCTAATGTTTGCTTTTGTTTTGCGCAGGTCGCCTATGACTTAGAGAACAACAGCTTCCAAGCCGTCATGCTCCCTTTCGTGAAGGACACCGTCGAGGTCGCCATTGAGCGACTTATCCGTGGCGGCTTTACAAAGGAGGGAGTGGATGGTGATCCTTTCTTGGAGCTCTTCCCTGAGTTGGAACCGCAGGTCGCGGCGATGGAGCGGGCTAAAAAGGGCAAGGACATCATCGAGGAAGAGGAAGGCGAGGAAGTAGAAGAAGAAGAAGAAGAAGAACAAGGCAAAGGGCAAGGCGCGTGGCGACGGCGGATGGTACTGGCTCAAGCCAGCGAGTTGGAGATCAGTCTGCCGAGTCAAGCACCTCTGCATCCTCCTCTGCGGCTAGGAGCTCGCATAGCGAGTCCGCCTCAAGCACAGGATCAGATAGTAGCGGAAGCGGCTCGGGGGGCTACTCTCCGGAAGTCGACATTGTTGGCGAAAGCCCTGCACCTCCAGAAAAGAAACAAAAGACTGCGGATGATTAATGTATTTTTATCTTTTTTGATTTTGTAAATGGGGCGTACTCAAGACTGTAGTCCGCCGAATAGATAGAAAGATGTATAAATTTTTGATGAAATAGAAAGGATATTTTTGCATCTGTGTGCTTCCTGCAATGTTATTTCTTTTTCTGCGTTTAATGCAATTAAGTTCGATCTGACACTTAGCAGTTTGCACGACACGCTGATAGATTATACTGAGCTTTTTAACTTGCTGATTAGAGTCGATCATTTTCCGTCGTTGGAATGAGAAGATTGCCAGGCGGACTCCGTTGAGTTCCAATTGTAGTCCGCGAGATATAAAGATCATCTATAATGAGTCTTGCTGATTAGAGAATTCTACTTATCAATCCATTCATTATCCGCCTTAAAAAATGAAAACGAAAATAGTCGGTTGATAACAATATCAGGTGGACTCTATTGAGTTCTAGTAGCAGTCCGCAATTCTCTTTATTAACTTATCAAACGATAATATATGAAAACCATTCGGCGGGCTTAGCTGATATAATTTCGCAGTTCGTGCATATGCCAATAGAAATAATCTATAGCTTGCGGCCTCAAGGAAACCGTCAGACTGAGCGGATACAGAAAACCAGTCCGCCCAAGATAGAAATGACCTATAGCTTGCGACCTGGTGGGCAGGTGCGCATGGCATTGCTTTCCTCACCAGGCACAAGATATAGTCAACCCAAGGAAAAACTGGCGGACTGAGCAGATACAGAAAACCAGTCCGCTCTAAGAAGAAATGACTTATAGCTTGCGACCAGGTGGGCAGGTGCGCATGGAATTGCTTTCCTAACCAGGCCACAAGCTATACAGTCAACCCAGAGAAAACAGGCGGACTGCGCGGATAAAGAAAACCAGTCCGCGCTAAGTAGATTCCCTGCGAAGAGAAAGATGGCGACTTGGCGGAACGGTTCCCTGCCCTCTTGCTTGGAGTACAGTCTCAGCTGTGGGTCTCCTGCAGGCACTGCTTGAGGGTACCATGGAGTGTTCGAGGGTTACAAGCTAAGATGATCGGTGGGCAGGTGCGCATGGCATTGCTTTCCTCACCAGATCATCAAAGTTGTAACGATATCCCAAATGCGGCATGGTAGAGCTTTCCACCCGGCCTGCCCTCCATAATGCAGAGGTGGGGTCAGGTACTAGCCGGGATCCAAAGTCCAGAATCCTACCGCACTAGAGCCTGCAAGCTCCCACTACACGGTGAGAAATCTCCTCGCAACACGTGGTCTTCGTTGTGTTACGCTAATGAAAACAGCTCTAGGGGAGGTCTAGCTGAACTCGGCGATGTCTCCTGTTATCAGGGAACCGTTATAGATCTTTGAGAGAGAAAGAGAGAACACTAGAAAAAGTGTCAGTATGAATCCTTTGATTAATAAAATGTATTTGCAAAGCAAGCATAAGAAAGAAAGGAGAGTTCAAGGGCAAAACCGTTTTTGAAATCATTCTTAGCATGTCATCTGTTATGATTACACAAACAAAGCACTTGAAGAAGCGTTAGTAAGCAGTTTCTATTCATAATGACTCGTGAAGAGGATACACAAAGTAGAAAAGAGGAGGTTCAAGAATAGAACCATTTGAGATCATCCCTGCTCCATGTATGTGGCATATCCTCTCATTCGTATGTCTGCAAGCGGTAAGCGCCGCTCTTTAACGCTTCTTTGATAACAAAAGGTCCGGCCCAATTTGGATTAAGCTTTCTAACTGAACCAGCTCTTGCAGCAGCATCAATCTTCTTTCGAACTAGATCTCCCACTTGGAAGTGTTTGATCCATACGTTCTGATCAAAGTAGCGGGTCATCCTTCTCTTGACTGCCTCCTGTCTTATGGCTGCTTGATCTCTGATGCCTCGATGTGTTCCAAGCTGAACCTCATCTCTTCATTATTCAACTCAAGCTAGTCCTCAATGCCTTGTCTTGCAAGTAGAACTCTAGGTGACGGGACTTCAAATTCAACTGCAATGAGTGCCTCTAAGCCATGAGAAAGTTTGAATGGAGTCTCGCCAGTTGCAGATGAAGGCGTTGTCCTAAGGGACCAGAGGACTGATGGAAGCTGGCCAGCCCAGCTGCCCTTGAGATTCTGCACTTTCTTTTTGAGCAAATTGAGGATCTGCTTGGCTGCTTCAACTTGGCCATTGCTTTTGGGATGATGAACTGATGCAAGCTGCAGCTCTGTTCCATTCTGCTTGCCAAAATCTATCATCTCTGAGTTGTTGAATTGTGGCACGTTATCAGTGATTACAGCCATAGGTATCCCATGCCGACAGACAATATCCCCACAAATGAAGTTTTTGACGACTTGAGTAGTTGTCTTAGCCAATGCCTTGGCTTCAATCCACTTGCCTAAGTAGTCGATCAATACGATGATGAAACGTCGTTGCCCACTTGCCATGGGAAAAGGACCAATGAGATCCATCCCCCAAACCGCAAAGGGCCAAGGAGTTGCAATCGATCTGAGTGACTGAGCTGCTTGGAGTTGATTTGGAGCAAACTTCTGCCATTGAACACACTTTCTTGCATAGACCTCAGAGTCTCTCTTCATAGTGGGCCAGAAATATCTCTGCCATAGGATCCGTCTTTCCAGGGTTCTTGCTCCCGAGTGGCTTCCACACTCTCCTGAATGAACTTCTTGCAAAACAAGGGGAGCTTCTTCTTCTGAAACACACCGGGCCATTGTAGAGAGGAATGTTCTTCTGTAGAGGATTCCCGCAACTAAGAAGTAGTGAGCTGCTTTTATTCTGAACTTTTTCTTATCATTGATTGAATGGTGATAATCTCCCGTTGACAGATAGAGAATGAATGGGTCTATCCAGGAGGTACGTTGATCCACTTGCATCAAATCTCCTTCCACCACTGCCGAGCGGAAGAGCTCGGAAGTTGTTCCTCCTGAAGGCATCCCATACTTGGAAAGAAAATCTGCCTCCTCATTTTCTGCTCTGGGGATGTGCTCAATGGTAAAGCTCTTGAATTTGCCGACTTCTATTATCACAAGAATAAGATATTTCTTCAAGATCGACTCTCTTGTTTCGAAGTTACCGAGGACTTGTGACGCCATTACCAGAGAATCGGTTTAGATATGAACATGATTGATTCCTAGTTCCCTTGCAAGTCTCAAGCCTGCTAGCAGAGCTTCATACTCGGCCTGGTTATTGGTTACTGGAAAGTAAAATTTGATGGCCTGTTCCAGTTTGACGCCGTTTGGATTAATGAGAACCACTCCTACTCCAGAAGAACTTCTGCCTGAGGCACCATCGACGTAGATGGTCCAAGCCAAAGGTGACCTTTCTGCTCGATCAGAACTGGACTCTGGCATGTCAATTAGAAATTCTGCTAGGACTTGAGCCTTGATGGTTGTCTTGGGCACATAAGAGATTTCAAATTCACTCAACTCTATTGCCCACTTAGCTAGCCTGCAAGAATGCTCTGGTTTTTCCAACACACTTTTCAAAGGTTGATCGGTAACGACTTGAATTGAGTGTGCTTGGAAATACGGACGGAGTCTGCGAGCTGACATGACTAGTGTCAAGGCTAGCTTCTCAAGAATTGGGTACCGTGTCTCGGCACTCCTCAGGATATGGCTGACATAGTAAATTGAGAATTGTTTCCTGCTCTCTTCCTGAAGAAGAACGAAGCTGACGGCCTCTCGGCCAACCCCTAGGTATAAGAAAAGAATCTCTCCTGGTCGGGGACTCTGAAGCAGGGGTGCAGAGGTTAGTTGCATCTTCAAATGCTCAAAAGCTTGGGAGAATTCTTCCATCCACTCAAACTTGGATGCTCCTCGGAGAGTTTTAAAGAAAGGAGCACTCCTATCTCCATCCCGAGAGAGAAATCTCGCAAGACCTGTCAGCCTCCCCCCTAACTGCTGAACTTCTTTAGGCGAACGAGGGGTAGGCATATCAAGAATGGCTTTCACCTTATCTGGATTCGGAGCAAGCCCTTCTGAAGTAAGGAGATGACCAAGGAACTTCCCCTTACTCGCCCCGAAGGTGCACTTCAATGGGTTGAGCTTCATTTTGTAATTACGCAGAGTAGCGAATGTCTCTGCTAGGTCTCGCAAGTGCAGTGAAAATGACTTGCTCTTAATCAAGAGGTCATCTACATACACTTCTAGTTTTTTTCCCTTCTGATGGTTAAACACACGGTCCATCATCCGTTGGTAGGTTGCACGGGTATTTTTAAGCCCAAAGGGCATCACAAGGTAGCAATAACAACCATCATTAGTAATGAACGACATATGAGGAACGTCTGGCTTATGCATTCTTATCTGGTGATAACCAGAAAACGCATCTAAAAAGCTCATGCAAGAGTACCCTACCGCGGAATCAACTAAAGAATCTATCCGAGGCAAGGGGTAGCAATCTTTAGGGCATGCAATATTAAGTTTGGTAAAATCTACACATATTCGCCATTTTCCCCCTGGCTTTTTAACCATTACAACATTTGAT
Organism: Platanthera guangdongensis; assembly: GCA_039583875.1. NCBI lineage: Eukaryota > Viridiplantae > Streptophyta > Magnoliopsida > Asparagales > Orchidaceae > Platanthera > Platanthera guangdongensis. The sequence continues at coordinate 72,426,195 of CM077159.1, forward strand.
ATCCAAGTGGGATTTTGAATTTCTTTAATAAAATTTGCCTTGAGGAGCTTCGCGACCTCCTCTCTTATTGGCTCAGCAAGCTTTGTTGCCATACCCCTCTTCTTTTGTTGCACAGGTTTGAAGCTGGGATCAACATTCAGGTGATGGCATGCAACATCCGGATCCACTCCTGGCATATCTTCTGCTGTCCAGGCAAAGACATCCAAGTTATTCAGCAAGCAGGAAATTAGCTCGGCCTTTTGATCTTCAGGAAACTTCAAGTTGATGGAGAGCTTCCTCTCCTCCCCCTCAGCAATGGGGACTCCTTGCGTCACCTGGGCAGGTTCCAGGTGAGCACCTTCATCAACAGCAGCTTCTGAACTGGGAGAGGATTCTGCAGCTGCTGTTGGAGCAAGGGAACGGCTGGCTTCAACCATGTTGACAGTGCGGACGTAGCACTCCCTTGCTCTCCTTGGGTCACTCCTGACCCGGCACATCCTTCCATCTGCGAAGAACTTGATGGCAAGGTGGTAAGTGGAAACCACCGCTTGATACTTGTTTAACAGGGGCCTGCCGAAGATGGCATGGTAGCTGCTGGGGGCGTCAACCACTATGAATTGCACTTGCTTAGTTGCCCCTCCAAGTTTCACGGGCAGGATGACGCTACCTTCCACTTCTTTTCTCTCTCCTAAGAAACCATAGAGTGGCCCCTCAGTGGAAAGCAGAGGCTTTCCAGTCCTTAGGGCCTCAAACGTAGACTTGAACAGGAGGTTGACCGAGCTGCCTGTGTCAACTAGAATTCTATCACCTTTGAAGTCCCCAATCACAGCCTTGATCACTACAGCATCATCAAATGGATTGGCTGTTTGGGGTAAGGCCACCTCTGCCCGGGTGACCCTTGAAATTGAAGATTTCCGAGTAGACTCGGTCCCTGCTCCACCATGGATAAAGAAGAAGCGTCCCAGAACCCCTTCATCATCTGCGTCGAAGCACTCCACCGGGACGTTGATCGGCCCCAGACGGCCTTCGTCCTTGACCTCCACACATTCCTGGTATGCTTCGGCGACTTCTTTTCCCTTCGAGTGGATGGCTTCGAAGAAGGAGAATCCTTCTTGGCCAAGTTAATCTTGCCCTCGGCAAGCAGCTTCTCTATCAGCATGCGAAGGGCTTTGCAATCCTCCGTCAAGTGACCCTTTTCTTTGTGGAACTGGCAATACTGTGCACTGTTCCTTGGCCTCCACACTTTCTAAGGCTCTTGCCTCTTTTCTTCTGATCTTCTTTGCAAGATCTTGATGACTTCGTCAAGGTCCAGATCTGCAATGTCCTCCATGGGGCTTGCATCAGATTGGCTCGGAGCAGGCAAGGCTGCTTGCTGGAGGATGGGAAGAGCTTGCAATGGAACGGCTGGAGTGGCGGCCAAGGACAGTCTCTGCTCGTGAAACTGTTGATGGCCAAGGAAAGGTTTCTTGTGGCGGAAGTTCCTGCCTCTTTGAGACGGAGGCTGGAAGTCTGGGCGAGGGGGCTTGCTATGAGAGGAAGAAGCGGAGGCATCCATTCCTTCAGCCTTAGCTGTCAGGGATGATACATAGGTTGGATTGGCGTTTTCTCCTTCAATGAAACGGTTGACCATGGCGATCAACTTTTGATAAGTCTCAGGTGCCTTGGTTGTTGCTTTAAACTTCAGGGGGCCTTCCCGGAGGCCATGGATCAAGGAAACCTTGTAATAATCGGGGTTCACATTCCTTACCCCTTGGATCTCTCTTTGAAAGCGATCAACGAATCGCGCCACTAATTCATTGTCCCTTTGTTTGATTTCAAAGAGGGCAGCTGGCCCATTCTTTCTCTTTCTTGAGGTAGCAAACCTCAGCAACAACTGGCTGCGAAGCTCTGCGAAAAAAGAGATTGTGCCCGAAGGTAGCTCATAAAACCACTCTCTCGCCTGTCCTTCGAGAGTGGTAACCAGGAGTTTACACTTGATGGTGTCTGAGAGGCATCTCAAAGCAACTACCCCTTCAAACGCTTGGAGGTGGGAGAATAGATCAGTCCCCCCTGAATAGAATAGGATGCGAGGCTCCCTAAAGTTGTTCGGAGCCGATTCCCATCGGATTCGATCAATGAAGGGAGACGGGGTCTCGAACTCAGCAGGGTAGAAGGGGCGGACTGAAGTCGGGGAGTCCGCGGGCTTGGCGGACTGGCGGTCAGCAAAATAAAGCTGGCGGGCAGGAGTGCCCCTGGCAGCTTCTCTGAAGAAATTCCTGAAAGCAAACTGCTCCTCCTGAGGGCGCAGAGGCGCTGGGGACTGAGCAGGATTCCGAGGAGTGGCTGGTGACTGCCGAAGCGGAGTTCGGCGAGCTGGAGTCTGGCGGACTGGCGAGTCCGCCGGTTCTGCTGCGGCTTGAGGAGCAAGCCGCTGGGCTAGCGCGAGCAGGGCTTGGCTGATTGCGTCGAGACGCTGGTCAGTCTGCCGGCAGGACTGCTCGGCCTCAAGGCGAGCTTGCTCAATTGCATCCCAAAGAGAGTCTTCTGAAGAACTAGAGCGGTCTGAAGAGCGGGCTCTGCAGTCTGACATTTCTGTCCGCCGAATTCAAAACACTACTCGAATCTGAAGGTCGCGTGTTAACTGTTGATGCACGAAAACACAAAAGGGGGGGGGGGGGGTCGAGCACCACCAGCTAATGGTTCGAGCACCGGGGAATAGAGAGACTGCGAGTAGTAATCTACTAAGCGGATGAGAGCAGGAAGAACAGTAGGGCCGTGAGCCATAGCAACAACAGACTTCGCCCGTCGCGGGCTGAATGCCTCTCTTGCGACGGGCTTTCCCTTGATTGAAGAAAGATTTGGTTACAAGCAAAGGGAAAAGGTTGACAAGAGCAGAGCGAGGAGGAGTCTGCAAGGCACATGATTCGAGTCCGCAGCCTTTTACAAGTAGGCTCCTGGGTTCGAGTTAGCGTGCCCTGGGTGCACCACCTCCCCCCTATTTATAGAATGGGGGGCCTGTCCAAACAGGCATGGATAAAATAACCAACTGCACGGGGTACAGGAGAACCGGGCAGCAGTGACGGGAAGCAAAAAGATAGAACACGCCAGTCCGTGCAGAAGGGGCGGACTGGGCTCACGGGCTGAAGCTTCGAACTGCTACTGCTAGGCGCAACCCTGCTGGAGGACGGCAGCCTGGGCGGACGAGACACTGCGTCCGCCGATGTAGGGAACCCAAAGATCCAAGGGCACGGCGGACTAGCGAACAGAGTGATGAGTCCGCCGCAGGGGGATCACCCTTGGTGGCCGACTGCTTCTGCTCTGCCGGACTGGGCGGACTGCACAATTGAGTCTGCGACTGATGAATGGGTGTCCCGCCCTCTTATAGGATGCTGCGGACTGAGGGGTTAACAGTGGATGCCATGAGTCGGAGGACTCCAGCAAGGGAAAATTGGTTGCAGATGCATGATGAGCATCTGATCCAGGAGTTGGAAGCTTTAGAGATTTCTTGTGTTGATAAGAATTCCACAGCACATGCATGCTTGACCTTGACGGAGGTACAATATGACCTTGCATACAGGACTCGGCGGGCAACAAAACTTTATGAAAGTTTGCAACGCTATGTAGTGGATGGAGTAAAAGGCCAATTATCCTGGGATGACGACCTTTTGCGAAAAGATGGTCGTTTGTGCGTCCCGAATATGGGTAAGTTAAGAGATGAATTGATGTATGAAGCTCATTTTACAAAGTACTCAATTCACCCAGGGAGCAAAAAAATGTATAAAGACATGAAAAAACTATTCTGGTGGCCGAGCATGAAGAAAGACATAGCACTTTACGTGGCTAAATGTCAAACTTGTGTCTTAGTGAAAGCTGAATGCCAGAAGCCTGGAGGTTTCCTAAAGTCGCTACCTATTCCAGAATGGAAGTTTGATGATATTTCCATGGATTTCGTACACGGTTTGCCGATGCCTCAATGCGGTAATGATTCGGTTTGAGTGATCGTGGACCGGTTGACTAAAGTGGCTCACTTCATTCCGAATAAGAGGGACGATTTAGTGGAAGTTTTGGCAAAGTTTTATGTTGAACAAATAGTACGATTACACGGTGTTCCCCGTAGCATTGTAAGTGATCGAGACGGGTTCTTCATTTCGAATGATTGGCGGCTAATGCATCAGTTGTTGGGGACAAAATTACAATTCAGTACGGCCTTTCATCCACAAACAGATGGCCAAACTGAGAGGACCAACAGAACGATGAAGGACATGCTCTGAATGTGCGCCTTGGATTTCGGAAAGAGATGTGAAGATCATCTCTATATGGTTGAGCTTCAATGGGTTGCACCAGCATTTTTAAGCCCAAAGGGCATCACAAGGTAGCAATAACAACCATCATTAGTAATGAACGACGTATGAGGAACGTCTGGCTTATGCATTCTTATCTGGTGATAACCAGAAAACGCATCTAAAAAGCTCATGCAAGAGTACCCTACCGCGGAATCAACTAAAGAATCTATCCGAGGCAAGGGGTAGCAATCTTTAGGGCATGCAATATTAAGTTTGGTAAAATCTACACATATTCGCCATTTTCCCCTGGCTTTTTAACCATTACAACATTTGATATCCAAGTGGCATTTTGAATTTATTTAATAAAATTTGCCTTGAGAAGCTTCGCGACCTCCTCTCTTATTGGCTCAGCAAGCTTTGTTGCCATACCCCTCTTCTTTTGTTGCACAGGTTTGAAGCTAGGATCAACATTCAGGTGATGGCATGCAACATTCGGATCCACTCCTGGCATATCTTCTGCTGTCCAGGCAAAGACATCCAAGTTATTCAGCAAGCAGGAAATCAGCTCGGCCTTTTGATCTTCAGGCAACTTCAAGTTGATGGAGAGCTTCCACTCCTCCCCCTCAGCAATGGGGACTCCTTGCATCACCTGGGCAGGTTCCAGGTGAGCACCTTCATCAACAGCAGCTTCTGAACTGGGAGAGGCTTCTGCAGCTGCTGCTGGAGCAAGGGAACGGCTGGCTTCAACCATGTTGACAGTGCGGACGTAGCACTCCCTTGCTCTCCTTGGGTCACTCCTGACCCGGCACATCCTTCCATCTGCGTAGAACTTGATGGCAAGGTGGTAAGTGGAAACCACCGCTTGATACTTGTTTAACAGGGGCCTGCCGAAGATGGCATGGTAGCTGCTGGGGGCGTCAACCACTATGAATTGCACTTGCTTAGTTGCCCCTCCAAGTTTCACGAGCAGGATGACGCTACCTTCCACTTCTTTTCTCTCTCCTAAGAAACCATAGAGTGGCCCCTCAGTGGAAAGCAGAGGCTTTCCAGTCCTTAGGGCCTCAAAAGTAGACTTGAACAGGAGGTTGACCGAGCTGCCTGTGTCAACTAGAATTCTATCACCTGTGAAGTCCCCAATCACAGCCTTGATCACTATAGCATCATCAAACAGATTGGCTGTTTGGGGTAAGGCCACCTCTACCCGGGTGACCCTTGAAATTGAAGATTTCCGAGTAGACTCGGTCCCTGCTCCACCATGGATAAAGAAGAAGCGTCCCAGAACCCCTTCATCATCTGCGTCGAAGCACTCCACCGGGACGTTGATCGGCCCCAGACGGCCTTCGTCCTTGACCTCCACACATTCCTGGTATGCTTCGGCGACTTCTTTTCCCTTCGAGTGGATGGCTTCGAAGAAGGAGAATCCTTCTTGGCCAAGTCAATCTTTCCCTCGGCAAGCACCTTCTCTATCAGCATGCGAAGGGCTTTGCAATCCTCGGTCAAGTGACCCTTTTCTTTGTGGAACTGGCAATACTGTGCACTGTTCCTTGGCCTCCACACTTTCTGAGGTTCTTGCCTCTTTTCTTCTGATCTTCTTTGTAAGATCTTGATGACTTCGTCAAGGTCCAGATCTGCAATGTCCTCCATGGGGCTTGCATCAGATTGGCTCGGAGCAGGCAAGGCTGCTTGCTGGAGGATGGGAAGAGCTTGCAATTGAACGGCGGGAGTGGCGGCCAACGACAGTCTCTGCTCGTGAAACTGTTGATGGCCAAGGAAAGGTTTCTTGTGGCGGAAGTTCCTGCCTCTTTAAGACGGAGGCTGGAAGTCTGGGCGAGGGGGCTTGCTATGAGAGGAAGAAGCGGAGGCATCCCTTCCTTCAGCCTTAGCTGTCAGGGATGAGACATATGTTGGATTGGAGTTTTCTCCTTCAATGAAACGGTTAACCATGGCGATCAACTCTTGATAAGTCTCAGGTGCCTTGGTTGTTGCTTTAAACTTCAGGGGGCCTTCCCGGAGGCCATGGATCAAGGCAATCTTGTAATAATCGGGGTTCACATTCCTTACCCCTTGGATCTCTCTTTGAAAGCGATCAACGAATCGCGCCACTGATTCATTGTCCCTTTGTTTGATTTCAAAGAGGGCAGCTGGCCCATTCTTTCTCTTTCTTGAGGTAGCAAACCTCAGCAACAACTGGCTGCGAAGCACTGCGAAAAAAGAGATTGTGCCCGAAGGTAGCTCATAGAACCACTCTCTCGCCTGTCCTTTGAGAGTGGTAACCATGAGTTTACACTTGATGGTGTCTGAGAGGCATCTCAAAGCAACTGCCCCTTCAAACGCCTGGAGGTGGGAGACTAGATCAGTCCCCCCTGAATAGAATGGGATGTGAGGCTCCCGAAAGTTGTTCGGAGCCGATTCCCATCGGATTCGATCAATGAAGGGAGACGGGGTCTCGAACTCAGCAGGGTAGAAGGGGCGGACTGAAGTAGGGGAGTCCGCGGGCTCGGTGGACTGGCGGTCAGGAAAATGACGCTGGCGGGCAGGAGTGCCCCTGGCAGCTTCTCTGAAGAAATTCCTGAAAGCAAACTGCTCCTCCTGAGGGCGCAGAGGCGCTGGGGACTGAGCAGGATTCCGAGGAGTGGCTGGCGACTGCCGAAGCGGAGTTCGGCGAGCTGGAGTCTGGCGGACTGGCGAGTCCGCCGGTTCTGCTGTGGCTTGAGGAGCAAGCCGCTGGGCTAGCGCGAGCAGGGCTTGGCTGATTGCGTCGAGACGCTGGTCAGTCTGCCGGCAGGACTGCTCGGACTCAAGGCGAGCTTGCTCAATTGCATCCCAAAGAGAGTCTTCTGAAGAACTAGAGCGGTCTGAAGAGCGGGCTCTGCAGTCTGACATTTCTGTCCGCCGAATTCAAAACACTACTCGAATCTGAAGGTCGCGTGTTAACTGTTGATGCACGAAAACACAAAGGGGGGGGGGGTCGAGCACCACCAGCTAATGGTTCGAGCACCGGGGAATAGAGAGACTGCGAGTAGTAATCTACTAAGTGGATGAGAGCAGGAAGAACAGTAGGGCCGTGAGCCACGGCAACAACAGACTTCGCCCGTCGCGGCCTGAATGCCTCTCTTGTGACGGGCTTTCCCTTGATTGAAGAAAGATTTGGTTACAAGCAAAGGGAAAAGGTTGACAAGCACAGAGCGAGGAGGAGTCCGCAAGGCACATGATTAGAGTCCGCAGCCTTTTACAAGTAGGCTCCTGGGTTCGAGTTAGCGTGCCCTGGGTGCACCACCTCCCCCCTATTTATAGGATGGGGGGCCTGCCCAAACGGGCAGGGCTAAAATAACCAACTGCCCGGGGTACAGGAGAACCGGGCAGCGGTGACTGGAAGCAAAAAAGAAAGAACACGCCAGTCCGTGCAGAAGGGGCGGGCTGGGCTCACGGGCTGAAGCTTCCAACTGCTACTTCTAGGTGCGACCCTGCTGGAGGACGGCAGCCTGGGCGGATGAGACACTGCGTCCGCCGATGTAGGGAACCCAAAGATCCAAGGGCACGGCGGACTGGCGAACAGAGTGATGAGTCCGCCGCAGGGGGATCACCCTTGGTGGCCGACTGCTTCTGCTCTACCGGACTGGGCGGACTGCACAATTGAGTCTGCGACTGATGAATGGGTGTCCCGCCCTCTTATAGGATGCTGCGGACTGAGGGGTTAATAGTGGATGCCATGAGTCGGAGGACTCCAGCAAGGGAAAATTGGCTGCAGATGCATGATGAGCATCTGATACAGGAGTTGGAAGCTTTAGAGATTTCTTGTGTTGATAAGAATTCCACAGCACATGCGTGCTTAACCTTGACGGAGGTACAATATGACCTTGCATACAGGATTCGGCGGGCAACAGAACTTTATGAAAGTTTGCAACGCTATGTAGTGGATGGAGTAAAAGGCCAATTATCCTGGGATGACGACCTTTTGTGAAAAGATGGTCGTTTGTGCGTCACGAATATGGGTAAGTTAAGAGATGAATTGATGTATGAAGCTCATTTTACAAAGTACTCAATTCACCCAGGGAGCAAAAAAATGTATAAAGACATGAAAAAACTATTTTGGTGGCCGGGCATGAAGAAAGACATAGCACTTTACGTGGCTAAATGTCAAACTTGTGTCTTAGTGAAAGCTGAATGCCAGAAGCCTGGAGGTTTCCTAAAGTCGCTACCTATTCCAGAATGGAAGTTTGATGATATTTCCATGGATTTCATACACGGTTTGCCGATGCCTCAACGCGGTAATGATTCGGTTTGGGTGATCGTGGACCGGTTGACTAAAGTGGCTCACTTCATTCCGAATAAGAGGGACGATTTAGTGGAAGTTTTGGCAAAGTTTTATGTTGAACAAATAGTACGATTACACGGTGTTCCCCGTAGCATTGTAAGTGATCGAGGCGGGTGCTTCATTTCGAATGATTGGCGGCTAATGCATCAATTGTTGGGGACAAAATTACAATTCAGTATGGCCTTTCATCCACAAACGGATGGCCAAACTGAGAGGACCAACAGAACGATGAAGGACATGCTCTGAATGTGCGCCTTGGATTTCGGAAAGAGATGTGAAGATCATCTCTATATGGTGAAGTTTGCCCAAAATAATTGTTTTCAAGCTAGTATAAATTTGGCACCGTTTGAAGCTTTGTATGATAGGAAATGTCGTACACCCTTAGCTTGGGCAGAAACAGGCGAGTCAAAGCTCTACAAGCTTAAGGAAGTCAAAGTGGTGAATTGGACTATACGCTCTATTCGAGAGAGGCTGGTAATGGCCCAATTTAGTCAAACCAAATACTACAATGCCAAGCACCAGAATGTGGAATTTGAGGTTGGCGATTGGGTATATTTGAAAATCAAACCCTTCAAGGGTGTGTCCAGGATTCGGCGCTTGAAAAAGTTAAGTCTGAGGTATCTTGGTCCGTTTGAAGTAATGGAACGAGCTGGAGAAGCTGTCTATCGGCTAGCTCTTTCCGCAAAATTGAGTGGATTGCATGATGTGTTCCACATATCAGTGCTTTGAAAAGCCGTGAAAGATCCAACTCAAGTAATTGCGAATGATCGCGTACCAGTCGAATCCGCGCTAACAACAAAGGTTATACCCATTCAGATCAAGGATAAAGCGGTTAAGCAGCTGCGGAATAAGAAAATCTGGATGGTTAATGTTAGATGGGACAACTGTGGCCATGAAAAGCTAATATGAGAGCGTGAGCATACCATGCGTGATGAATATCTCGAGTTTTTTGTGTAAGTTATTATAACATTGTTTGCATGAATAAAAAGTTGTTGTAACTATTAAGTTGTTGTTTTCCTTATAGTTGTAAGCAAATTTCGGGATGAAATTTCTATAAGGAGGGGAGTGTTGTAACACCCCAAATTTGACAGCAGAAATTATGTTACTATCGCATAGCGATATTGGGCATCGCCTGATGGCGATAGCAATGTAGCGTTCATCAAGCTGCACTCGATGCACTCAATGCATTCAATGAATCTTCGAAAGGATATCGCCGAGTGGCGATAGTGGGTATCGCCGGATGGCGATAGTGATAAGCATTGAGTCGGAACTCGACGCACTCAACACACTCAACGCACTCAATGCCTGAAAGTTTTGAGTGGCGTGATATCGCTGGCGATAGTGGGTGTCGCTTGGCGATAGTACCATGTCATGTATGGCACGTGTCGGATTGGCTGTTAAGCGGCCAATAAGCCGTGGTTGACCTGGGTCAAAGCAGTCAAAGTGGTGAACGATTTAGCCAAGTGGCGACAGTCGATATCGCCATGCGATATCGCCAAAGTTGACCAGTCTACTCAAATCCTGGCTTTTACTTTGTTTTGAATGAGAGATCATATGGCTGGGATTAATCCCGAATCCACTTAACTGGAGAGGAATAGGAAGGAGGTTTCATTCTATTTCTCTCTCTCCCTCTCTATCTCTCTCTTCATTTCTTGTTTCCCTTGAGTGAAAAGGAAGAAGAAGCTAAGGAAGTGCTGGGCTGAGTTTTGTGAGTTCGCTGAAGGAGATCTTATGATCGGAGGCCATATCCGAGGATAGATCTGCGAAGAAGAGAACGACGTGCTTCTTTCCATCCACAGAGAAAAGCTTCGTCATGGCTCCTAAGAGAACTACAAGGGTAACGATCTTCCTTCTTGGACAAGTGAAGTCCTAATTTTGCATGTGTATGGAATCCTCCACCAAAAGGTGGACTGTTAAGTGGATTCCATTGGGTTGATACTCGTATCCCCAAGTCAGTTTGCATATTGATCCGGAAATATGTAGCACAGAATAGACATGATGTGTGAAGCCCATCTGGACAGGTTGGTCTGGATTGGTGATGTTTCCTTTTGCGAACCGGAGAAGAATCTGTGTATAAACGAGTATTTTACGGAGTCTGTGGGTTATACCTGTGAAGTGGAGTAACAGGAAGTACTGGAGAGGATCTCCAGGAAAATACCAGGGTTAAATCATAGTTTTGGTAACTGTTGATATCGCCGGACAACAGTGGGTGTCGCCGACGGCGATAGCTCCCAGAGAGCTATTTGTGATGTGACAGACTAGTTTTCTGTCACTGCACGTTACTACATGGTTTGGGTTGAGTTTGGGCGCAGAAAGAGAGTTCTGTGGATCCCGCCAAGTGATTGTGATGAATGCTGGCATTAACTCCCTTTTTGTTTAAGAAGTCATTCCTTGGTGGACATTGTGGCTATTGGGAGCTATGGGCTCTTAAAAGGCTTCATGTCGAATGGATAAGGGAGAAGCTGACTTGCATCATTTGTGGCGATTTGAGCAACGGGTAAAGGCTGACCTGTCTCCGCATTTTGGTTGTCAACTTGAGTTGCCCGAGTTATGGGGCATTCGTTGTAACACATAATGAGAGTCTTAGGCATGTGTGCCATTAATACTAAAGTTTCTGGCTGTAGATCGTGGAGCGCAATGCTCAAGGTTGCCGTTGGAAAAGGTGGTGGGGCCTGACACTTCGGCACACCGAATATGTCCCCTGAGTGCACGGGAACGTTTGGACGCTGAGGCATTCGTTTGTGATATGTTGAACTGTGTGCAACTACACATTCTTATGATATATCTGCTTATCAAATTCTATGCATGTAGGGAAGGAATACCGCTGCCCCGGGTAAGGTGTAGGGTCGTTATAAATTGGTCAGCTGAATGCTGACCGTTGCTTTGTTTGCCACCGTTGCGATGGATTGTCACCATGCAGGTGCTGAAGAGCCGAGCAAAAAATAATGGGCTGAATCCCTTGCTATTGGTGCTACTATGCTGGCACTCGAAGGCTAAATAAAGAAATGTTTTACCATGTTCATGTGTGGCCGACCTGTGTGCGGATGTTTGTAATCCACACCTGTGAAGTTTAATTGTAAGACCTTAAGGCCATGTTGTGTAATGTGTAAACATTCCTTGAAGATATATACATGTGTTTATATATCGTGGACATCCAAGGTTAATGAGTTCAAATATAACCACTAATGTTTCCGCTAGAATGCTTTGAGTAAGGATGCGCATACTGGTTTTAATATTCATATGTAATGTCCCCGACTGTCTGTGGAATATGGCGTGGGGACCCGACCAGACCTTCTATTATATTTCATGTGACGGACAGAATGTTAGACAACTCCCCGATCCAAGATGTTTCTTTAAGTAAAATGATGTTGAGAGAACTCAACACACTCAACGCCAATCAGTCCATCACGTTGAGTGCACTTAACGCACTCAACGCCCCGAGCTAGGATATTTCTCTAAGTAAAATGGCGTTGAGTTCACTCAACGCACTCAATGCCAATCAGTCCAAGGCGTTGAGTGCACTCAACACCCCGAGCCAGGATATTTTTCCAAGTAAAATGGCGTTGATTATACTCAACGCACTCAACGTAAATCAATCCACGACGTTGAGTGCACTCAACGCACTCAACGCCCCGAGTCGAGATATTTCTCCAAGTAAAATGGCATTGAGTGCACTCAACACACTCAATGCCAATTAATCCATGGCATTGAGTGCACACAATGCACTCAACGCCGCGTGCCCAGATATTTTTTTATTAACTTCCTGATTTAAATCGATGCTTCCCGAACCTGAGCCAATTCTCTTGGTTCAAAACACGTGCGAGGGGCCTAGCACGAAATGGGATGATACACCTTGGAGGTTACTTGACCTTTAGTTAGGGCACTTTGACCTTTTTAGGGCTAGGGTTGACTTGGGTCAACCTAGCCTCTTTGGTTGACCCCAATGGGTCCTTGGTGGCCCATTGGCATCCCCTACGGTTCGGTGTGCGTTGGTCGTGTCAAATTGGCTAAGGGAAGGTCCATTGGCCTTAGATAGGTCACTTGGTCTTCTTGGAATTCTTATAGTTTTGTCATGAACTAGTCATGACAAAACCACTCCTAGGGTTCTAGAAGTCTGAGGGATGTTACAAATCCAATACACAAAAATAAAAATTTCATCCCTGAAATTTAGGTTAGGCCTACGGGGTTTCAAGTATGAGAAATAAAGTGTAATATCCCGAGAGGTTAAAGGGGATACCTGTCATGAAATGTTTCGGGTAATTTTGCTGCATCAAGTCCTGCAGCTGCCACGTGTGCTCCGCTTGTCCATGATTCCTCCACAAGACCTTGACTAGAGGAACCTTCTTGCTCCGCAAGGACTGTTTCCCAGTAACGTCTATCCAGATCGGCTCCAGGTGCACCGATTGATCAGAAGCTCTAGTCTTATCTATAGTCATGTTCTACTACTCTGGCCGAAGTAGAGCTCTCCTAAGGGATCAGACATAGAAGACGTTGTGCAAACCCAATAGCTCTTGCGGCAGCTCCAATATTTATGCCAAGGGACCAATCCTTTCCAGGATCCTGAAAGGCCCCATGTATCTCGGACTGAGCTTCTTCCGACCATGCACCCGCGAGACCCCATGCATCGGTCGTATCTTCTGAAATACCTGATCTCCTACCAAAAACTATACTTGACATTGTCGGGCACCGTAATACTTGACATGTCTGCTTTGGGTCTCCAACATCCTATCTCGAATCAACCGCACCTGAGCATCTGTATCCTCGACGAACTCCGAGCCAAGTGCCTTCAGATCCTCATCCTGTATCCATGACAAAGGATTCTTGCATCTCCGCCCGTATAAAGCCTCATAAGGGACCATGTCAATGCTGGATTGGTGATTGTTGTTGTATGAGAATTTTATCGACGGTAGCTGCCTCTCCCATGGCTTTCATCCATCCAATATGTAACGACGCACCAAATCCTCCGGTGTCTGATTGATGCGCTCTGTCTGCCCATCCGTCTAAGGCTTGAAGGCGTTACTAAATGTCAACCTTGTCCCCAAATAAGCCTGGACCGACCCCCACTCCTTAGACGTAAATCGTCCATCATGATCGGACACTATCATCCTCGACACTCCATGGTATCGGAGAAACTGCTCCTCAAACCTCCGCACCAAGTCACCCACTGGAGCGTCCTTCCTGATTGGTATAAATTTGGCCACGTTTGTCAATCGATCGACCATCATCCATATCGAGTCGTTCCCCGCATGTGACCGAGGAAGACACTGTATGAGATTGGCGATATCATCTAACTTCCACTCCGGCACTGAAAGTGGCTGCAATAATCCGACCGGACTATTACACTTTACCTTCACTAACTGACAAACCTCACAATGGGTCACGAAGTTTGTGATATCCCTCTTCATGCCCAGCCAGTATATCATCCTCTTCTGGTCGGCCGTCATCTTGGTGATGCCCGGGTGCACCGAGTACCTGCTGTAGTGAGCCCCGGTCATAATGTCCTCCCGAATCCTGCCCCCAGCCAGTATATACGCTCGTACTCTAAAGCATAACAACCCATCCTTCTCTGTATACTCCCCGGCCGTACCCGCCTTCAAGGTCCGGAATACTGGCTCTATCTTATCATCCATTCTCTGATCAGCCATGATGCGATCTAGAATATCATCGGTAGTGCTAATCGAGGCCAGATACTCCTCATAAAGCTCTGAGTCATCCGAGGACACCAAAGTAATCTGCATATCCTGCATCATATGTACCGGCTCAATAGCAATCAACTGGGGCTCTGCTGCTGATGTGGTAGTCTTCCAGCTCAGTGCATCCGCCACCACATTCGCCTTTCTCGGGTGGTAGTGTATCGTGTACTCATAATCATATAAACACTCCACCCATCGTCTCTGGCGGATGTTCAACTCCTTCTGCATATCAACATATTTCAAATTCTTGTGATCCGAAAATATATCTCGTTGCACACCATAAAGATAATGATGCCAAATCTTCAGAGCGAACACCACTACTCCCATCTCCAAGTCATGCACATGGTAGTTCAGCTAGTGCTTCTTCAGCTGGCGGGAGGCGTATGCTATCACATGTCCATGCTACATCAGTACAGCGCTCATCCACTGAAACGACGCATTAGTGTACACCTGGAAGCCCTCCTTCCGAGACGGAAGAGCGAGGATAGGGGCCAACATAAGCTCACCCTTCAACTCCTAGAAGGGTGCCTCACACTGCGGCGTATAAATGAACGGAGTGTCCTTCTTCGTCAAAGAAGTGAGTGGGATGTCTATCTGAGAGAATCCCTGCACAAACTTTCGGTAGTACCCTGCCAATCCCAAAAAACTACGGGCATCAGTGGCCGTCTTCAACTGAGGCCAGTCTCGCACTACCTGAATCTTCGCGGGATCCACTGTCAGTTCTGCTCCACTGATAATGTGTCCTAAAAAGGCTACCTCCATCAGTCAAAATAATAGAGAATATAAGTTTCACGAACTTTCATAAAAGTATCAGCCCGTAAATATTTAATTCAAGATTAATATAATAAATAGAATTAAAGAGAGAAGTACGCCAAAATCTTATCCAAAACTTACAGAAAAATTAAAAGGGCTTTAATATTATCATAAATCATCACTGACTAAGTTTCATGCAATTCCAAAGTCAGAGAGCTATGTAGAAAAATACTTTAAATAATTTCATTAGAGTGCACTTGTGAAGGAACATTCCTATAAACTCATCCAAATAACATATAACAATATTTCTATGCTTTACTAGGCCCTAACAAGTTCTCTGGCCAAGTAACACAATTTTCTAGCAGATGTGGTATTTATTATCTATTTTCTAAAATAAGGTGCACTAGTTCACTTTACACATAAAGTACTAAGAGAAAATGCCCAAATAATCCAAATAATTTACTACTGCATCTAAATGATATTTAATTAACCTTTTCAGAGTTTCATATCATTCAAGGTTAATTTAACCATGGTAACTTCAAAATCATCACAATGGGCAAGATGAATGCTAAAACTACAAGTATTAGCAACTGTTTTCTAAAAATCCTATAAAACATTTCAGTGGTCAATATCACTATATAATTACACCTACCAAAATCTCATGAAGATCTAAGATCATATGACCTTTCAATATTTTCATAAAAGGTATAGGCCTAAACTATCCCTAATTGGTTTAAGTTGTGCGCCTAAGTCTAAATGTCACCAAATTCTTTCCTAGGGCTATTCACCATCCTAGGATTACATAGACTAAACCCCATGTCCACGCATGGACATATCACACCATGTCCTTCACAAATCCTCATAGTTCAACCTTAGGGATTGAACTAGGGTCCTAGGGCAAATCAACCCTAATCCACCCCAAACTCCACGTGAGTGTGTTTTAACTAAATTTGGGGCCCTGGACAGAGTACCAAACCTTTTGGGTGAGAATTGGCCCCTCCATGCCCCAAGCTCACTCTTGCCCTAATTAACTCTTAAAGGGCTATACTCTGGTCTCACCAAAACCTATTAAAATGAAACCCGATTGGGCTGAGATTTTTTATCATTGTCATACCTTGAACCTGACAGATTGACAGCAAGATTTTGGGGGGTATATAGGTCATTAGACCCCTTAAATAATTCATAAATGGTTTATTAAATTTCTATAGAAACTTTAGGATATATTTTTTCAAAAATTACCATTTTTGGATATGTTATAAATCTAGATATGAATTGCACATGCTCCAAATTTCAAGTCATTTGGATGTTAGGATTGATGGGGGCACCCAAAATAATCTCTAATCAAGCGTAGGTATAGATCTCACCAAAATGAGTGTTGTGGTCTGATCTTAACTACAAATTGGTTCAAACCAATTTTAAAATAAACTAAACTCATAAGGCTACAAGTTTTATATTCACCACATTTTCTGAATCGTCCTCTAGGTATTTTTATTTTAAATTCCAATGAAGGTGATTTTATGTGACAGAAATACATAAATTTAGATTTAATATATTAGATATTGCACACATCTTAAAGCAGATCAGACGGGTCCTGGATTTCTTCTTCCTCCAGCCAACAGCCTAGATCTGCCCGACTTGGAGCAAACTCTAAGCCCAACTGCCTTCCCTCCACCAACCTCGCCGGCCAACCACCGCCACCACCAACTCCGTTGAGGTGAGGGTTATCGGCCAGAGGTGGTTTGGCTGTCGGAGAGGCGAATTCCAGCGAACCTGACATTTCCTTTTTATGAAAAAACTAGTGTAATAGTTCCACAGGATCGGGCTCAATTGGTCCTGATTGTCATCTCTAATGAATCCTAAGATCTAGCCCACGAAGGAGTAGATGAGGACCTGATTTGTGGCTTGAATGCATGTGCTTTGCCGCCTCACCATTTCCGGCCATCGAGCTTTGGCTCCTCTGCAACTTTTACACCAACTTTAATGAAATTCAGAAAGGATCGGGGGAAACGCTTGTCTTTGCTCCGGTGAAGGTACTTAAAGAAGGAATTTGGGAGAGAAATCCTATAACTCCCCAATTCATCAAAACTCCATTAATGGCCACAAAACCAACTTTTCGATTTCAGCCCAATTGAGGGGGCTGAGCCACCCCAATGGCTGGCCTCCTCCTGAAAACTTCTCCTCTCCCTCAGAGGAGTAAAATCCCCATAAAAGTAGGGGTTATGGATCCTCCATGGCCATGATGGCCATTAAGCTCACATTTTCTCACTCCTCCAAGTCATTAATTCCAGAGAAGCTTAGTTTGACGAATTTGCTCTATTTGACGAACTCCATTCGATGAAATTGGTCCATTCGTCGAACTCAGCTCGATGAATTTTCTCCATTAATCGAACTCCGTTCGACAAATATGCCCCGTTCAACGAACTCTAAACCTAGTTCAGCAAACTTGCTTTGTTCATCGAACTCCGTTAGACAAACTCTGAACCTAGTTCAGTAAACCTGCTCCGTTTGTCGAACTCCGTTCGACGAATATGCTCCTAATTCCAAAGAGACTTAATTCAACAAACTCTGTTTGACAAATATGCTTCGTTTGACGAATTATTTGCTGAGTTCGACGAATGAGGTGCAGTGGACTCTCTTGACGCTTCCCGAAATCTTTCTAAGTAAAATGGCATTAAGTGCACTCACCGCACTCAATGCCAATCAATCCATGGCATTAAGTGCACTCAACACACTCAACGCCCCGAGCCAAGATGTTTCTCTAAGTAAAATGGCGTTAAGTGTACTCAACGCACTCAATGTCAATCAGTCCATGACGTTGAGTGCACTCAATGCACTTAACGCCCCGAGCCAGGATATTTCTCTAAGTAAAATGGCGTTGAGTGCACTCAATGCACTCAACACTAATCAGTCCATGGCATTGAGTGCACTCTGTTAGAACCCTACTTGTGATTTGAGCTAGGTTCACTATTAGGATTGATGACCCACCATGTATAGTCTATGGTCATTTGTTAGTTCCAGGGTTAAGGTCAATTATTTTATGTTAGTTCAATGAGACCTACCTTCAGAAGGCTTCAGAGACTCAAGACCTAAGAGACAAGGCAGTTTTGAAGATTGCAAAAAAAGGAGTTCGATGATAGCTAAACTCAGCTCGACAACCATCGATCTCAGATCGACGAACTCAGAGATCCTTCTCTGAGTTGAGCTCGACGAAAGTCTAGCTCAGGTCAACAAACTGCGAGCTTATCTTAGGATCTCAGCTCGACGAAGTGCATTCTCATCTTGACGACCATGGAGCTCAGTTTGGCAAGTGTTTTTTCTGTTCGACAATCTTAGAGCTCACCTCGACGAAGGAGAATTATTTGCTCAATGAACTTGGAGCTTAGTATGACGAAAACATTCCTTAGTTCGACTAACTCCATCCTGGTTCTGTTCTACTATCTTCACTCAGTTTCTCAGACCATCTAAGGCAATTCGATTTGAGATTATTTCAAATATTCAAACAGTAATACTTTGATAATTTATGCTCATATTTTCAGGAATATAGCCATTCCTGGCAACATTAATTAAGGATTTTCACAGAGTTATTACTTAACATATTTACTGGGACAGTTAGGGAAATGCATTGAAGACAATATTCAGTCATTCCAAATCCCAGAAAATATGTAGAGGACTTCAAGGATTTGAATTTCAAAATCAGAAATCAGATATAAAAGATTTCCAAAAGATTGTCGTGCAGAGTCTAACAGTTAGAATTTAATGAGTCAAGAAAAAGAATAAAGAAAATATCTACATTCCGAGAATAAGAAATAGAGACACAGACCATCTTGTTCATCTTCATTCTTCCTCTTCAAGTTTTCTTCCAGCAACACAACATACAATCTGAGAACAAAAGCTCAATCACTTAGAGATATTTACCGGAAGAAGATGTGCTCATCTTGAAGACCTACACCATGAGCAAAGCTTCCATTTTCCTGAACCATTCTATATCTCAGTGGGAGCTTTGACAACAACAACAATCCACTAGTCTTCTCAGAACTTTGAGAAAGAGAAGATAATATCAATTTCTGTTTACCTCACTGTAAAATTGTTTCTAACTCCCTTCAAAAGTTAATCCCTTGGTTATTAAGTGTTCTGATCAAAAGACTTACATTGGTTTTTGGGCACCTGATCAAAAGCTCAAATGGTTGCTAGATCTCCCTTGAAAATAGATCTTGTGCTGACAGGGCACCTGAGCAAAAACCTGTGGTGGCAGGGCACCTGATCAAAAACCTGTAGTGGATTCCTACCAGGGTGGTAGAAGAGTGGATGTACTCAGATTTTGGGGAACCACTATAAAATCTTTGTTTCATCTGGTTGCTCTATTTGTTATTTTTATACTGTGATTTTTGTGTTCTATTTCTTCCCATATACATATAAATATCACTTATTTTAATGCGCTATAAAAATTAATCGAGAGATTTTTAATACTCTATATTCACCACCCCTCCCTCTAGAGGTTGTGTCATCTATCCCTTCACTTTCAATTGATATCGGAGCATAAGGTTAATTGGTTGTACAGGCTAACCCCTGAACTAAAAGATCTTTGATAGATCCCATTTACTCTAGTGTCTTTTTATATCATGGCACAAAATAAGGTGTACTCAAGAACCAGACCTCCAGTATGCAATCTAAATAAGTTTGCTCTCTAGAAGGTAAGGATTAGACTGTTTATGAATTCTATTGATGAAGACATTTAGAATTCTATCTTGACAGGCCCCCTACACCAACTGCAACAACAAGCACAATTGCAGTTCCACCACCTGAGTGGACTGATGCTCAGAAGAAGCTAAAAATTGTAGATGCCAAAGCTATGAATATTTTGGCTCAAACAATGTTAGATTATATATTTAAGAAAGTTGCTGAATGTTCTTCAGCCAAGGATATCTGGGATTCCTTAAATGCTATGGTTGCTGGTTTAGCAAATGAAAGAAAGGACAGAATTTCCCACTTGATTTCTCAATATGAGAATTTCAAGAAGGATGAATCTGAATCAGTTGCTAAAATATACAACAAACTCAGCCTCATCATCAATAAGGTGAAGACTCTTGACAAGGTCATCTCTTTAATAGAGATCAATGATAAGATACTTATGTGATTCCCTGGTATATGAGATTCTAGGATCTGGCCAATCAAGGAGGCCAGAAGCCTAAATGAGATTTCTACTGAGTCATTGTTAGGCAAGCTCAAATCTTATGAGCAGCTTATCAAAACCAGGGGGCAGCTGCACAAAATACTTCTATCTCGAGAAGGAAGGAGCAAAGTATTGCCTTCAAGGCATCTGAGGAATCAGAAGAACTACCAGATAATGAATACCTACTAAGTCTTTTGGCAAAGAGATTTTATAAAATGGCAAGGAAGGACTTCAGGAGAAGGTCAACCATAAATGAGGACAAACCAAGGTATGACATGACTCCTACTACGGAAATTGTTTGTTATGGATACAGGAAGCCAGGACACATTCTTCCAGAATGTCCAGAGGCTCAAAAGAAGGACAAGAGAAAAGAGAAAGAATCTACGAAGCACTCCAGTAAGCCCTCCTCCAACAAACACAAGAAGAAGAAGGAGAAAGGATTTGTGCCTGAGACTTGGAGTGACTCAGAAGAAGAAAATTCATCCAATTCTAGTGAGGATGAAGAAGATGCAAAAGCCAGAGAGATCTGCTTGATGGCAATTAATGCCTCTTGCAGCAACTCAGAAGCTGTTATCTCAGAAGCAAAAAATTCAGAATCTAAATCAGAAGAAGAGCAGGTAATAACATCTTTTGATTTTACTTCTGACCATTTTAAAACTGAATTCAAACTTCTATGCAATGATCTAATTAAATCTGAGAAGTAAATCAAACTTCTCAGAGAAAAACAAATTGAATATGACAATCTGTTTTCTGAAAACATCAAACTAAAAGATGAATTAGACTTAGCTTCTGAACAAATCATTTCTTTAAAAATTAAATTATATGAGGCTAAAGAATTTGAAGAATCCCTTAATGAGATAAGCATCAATTTGATGAATATCACTAGCACAGTCAATGTCAGGCTTAATGGCAAACTGGGCTTGGGAGCTTCATCAAGTCAGCCTCCTCTTCTTAAGAAAAATATTCTTTCTACCGCCATTAAATTTGTCTCTGCCAAAGGTAAAGAAAAAGTAGAATTTAATAACAAAGAAACAGAAATTCCATAGAAAAATCCACCCAAGGAAATTTTTTTTTAATAAAATCAATGTTCAACATTTTTCGCCAAACCAAGATCGACGAAATGTATGCAGTTTGTCGAACTCAGATCGATGAACTATGAATGTATAATACAGATATAACTATTCATCTAACTACGATCAATGAAATCAAAATGGTTCGTCGAACCGCGATCGACGAAATTTGGGCGCAGAAAATGAATACTTTCATTATCTGAGCGGAGTTCGACGAACTCATCCCTATTCGCCAAACGCAGATCGACAAACATACTGCAATTCATTGAATCAGTTTACTATAACATAAAATTAAATTCTTTTCAGAATTTCAAGAAACCTAAAACCTTTAATAATCATTTTACTCAATGGATAATTCCACCTAGAAGATTTCACCCCTTAGGATATAAAGACCAACAAGAATTTTCTTATATTTCTAGTTATAAATTTGAGAAGAATCAAGGACCCAAGGTTATCTGGGTCAATAACATCTAATCTATTTTCATGCAGGTGATGGACTATCCTACCACAGAGCAACAATGGTACTTGGATAGTGGGTGTTCAAAACATATGACAGGCAGCAAGGAAATCTAACTGATTACAAGTCAAATCTTGGACCGAAGGTGATCTTTAGAGACTCCAACTATGGCCAAACAAAAGGATGTGAGAATGTCAAAGTTGGATTTGTCACCTTCAGGAAAGTAGCATATGTGAGTGGTCTTAAGCATAACCTGATATCCATAAGCCAATTGTGTGATGAAGGTTATTAGGTATCATTTAATCAATCTTGTTGTACTATTACTTCTGATAACAACAAAATTATTTTAAAAGGAATTAGACAAAGTAACATTTATGTAGTAAATTTTAAGTCTTTCATTTCAGAAATTTGTTTATTTAATCAGATTAGTAATATTAATGACTTATGGCATAAAAGACTAGGACATGCAAACTTAAGGAATATTGCTAAACTATCTAGGGACAACCTTGTTAGGAATATTTTAAGGACTTGCCTTCTGGCCCCTACAAGAAGGAAAGTCTCTGCAGGGCTTGTCAATTATGAAAGCAAACTAAAAATAGTTTTAAATTAATTAATAAGAGTGATTCACCCAGAATTTTGTATTTGCTACACATGAAACTTTTTGGACCCATTACTGTAAAACGTTTGGGAGGGAAATCTTACACTCTAGTTATTGTAGATGACTTCTCTAGATACACTTGGGTGTTATTTCTGAGAAACAAGTCAGATAACTTTAAAGTTCTTACAGACTTTCTTAGGAGCATAAAGATTGAGTACTCTACTCCAGTTGCATTGATCAGAAGTGATCATAGTACTGTGTTTGAATCTCTTCTTATGCAAGAATTCTGTGAGATGGAAGGTATCTGGTATTGTTTCTCTGCTCCTAGAACTTCTAAACAAAATGGGATAGCAGAAAGGAGAAATAGAACCCTTATTGAAGTTGCAGGGACATTGCTTGGAGATGCTTACTCTCCCCTATCCTTTTGGGTAGAGTCTGTAAGCACAGCAAATTATGTTCTGAATAGAAGTTTAATACATAAACTTAAGGGTAAGACTCCCTATGAATTACTCAAAGGGAAGCAACCTAAAATAAATTATTTTAGAGTATTTGGTTGTAGATGTTATATTCACAATAATAAAAAGAAACATCTTAGAAAGTTTGAAGTTAAAGCTGCAGAGGGAATTTTTCTTGGATATTCCGAAGTCGGCAAGGCATATAGGGTATTTAATAAATCAATCTTAAAAATGGAAGAAACTGTACTTATTACTTTTGATGAAGCTAATATGTGTTACAAGTAGAAGGATTTTTATACACGAGATACATTGCAGGTACCCTTTCTGTGTGAGAAACTGGATGACTTAAACCTCACCCAAGAGGTTACACTTCATCCTTCTCCACAGACTGATGAAGAAAGTGAAGAAGAAATTGTTGGAACAGTTGAACCAACAATAGCAACTATAATTCCACAAGAGGAATTAACTCCCTAAGTTGTTGATGAACCAACTCCACATACTAATTTTGTCACACTTAGAGATCATCCCATATCTCAAGTGATTGTAGACATATTAGCTGGTGTGCAAACAAGGCATCAACTCAACCAAGATTTGATGAATGCTTGCTTCATATCTCAGATTGAACCTCAATCCATAAAAGATGCAGAGCAAGATCACCACTGGATTATTGTAATGCAAAAGGAGCTGAATCAATTTGAGAGATATAGAGTTTAGGATTTAGTTCCAAGACCCAAAGTCTATCCAGTCATTGGAACTAAATGGATTTTTTGGAACAAGTTGGATGCTCCAGGATCTTTTGTAAGGAACAAAGCAAGACTGTTAGCTCAAGGCTATTCACAGGAGGAAGGAATTGATTATGACCAGACCTTTGCCCCTATTGCAAGGCTGGAGGCTATCAGAATATTCCTTGCATATGTAGCATACAAGAAATTCAAAGTCTACCAAATGGATGTCAAAAGTGCTTTTCTTAATGGCGAACTTAAATAGGAAATCTATGTGGGGCAACGTCCAGGTTTTATCTCTCCAAATCATCCCTCTTTTGTTTTTAAATTGCATAAAACTCTCTACGGTTTAAAGCATGCTCCAAGATCTTGGTATGAGACCCTAGCTAGCTTTTTATTAGAGCATAAGTTCACTAGGGGCATTGTAGATAGGACTTTGTTTATTAAGCATCATAAAAATAAAATTTTGATAGTACAAATATATGTAGATGACATCATATTTGGCTCTACTGAATCTAAACTATGCAATAGGTTTTCTGACCTGATGCTTTCCATGTTTGAAATGAGTAGCATGGACGACTTTTCCTACTTCCTTGGTCTTCAAGTGAAGCAATCCCATGATGACATTTTCATCTCCCAATATAATATGTTAAGGAGCTAATTAAGAGATTTGGGATGTCTGATGGCTCAGCTATAAAAACACTCATGGCTTTCAATGCTGTGATTGATTCTGATGAACAGGGGAAACCAGTTGATCTGAAAACATATAGGGTTATTGTAAGGTCCTTGTTGTATCTCACATCTAGTATGCCAGATATAATGTTTGCTACAAGTCTTTATGCTAGGTTCCAAGTGAACACTAAAGAATCTCATCTAATTTTACTAAAAAGGATTTTGAGATATATAAAGGGTTGTCCAAATCTAGGACTCTGGTATCCAACAGAGACAAAATTTGACTTAACTGGGTTCTAAGATTCTAACTATGCGGATGTAGAGTTGACAGGAAAAGCACATCAGGAACCTTTCAATTTCTTGGTGATAGGCTTGTGTCTGGTTTTGTAAGAAACAGAAATTTGTGTCACCTTCAACTGTTGAAGCTGAATATATAGCAGCTGACAATTATTGTTCACAAATTTTGTGGATTCAAAACCAACTCCTGGATTTTGGTCTCAATCTAAATAATTCGACTATATTTTATGATAGTACCAATGCAATTCCATTGCATAAAATCCAGTGCATCATAGTAGGACCAAAAATATAGAAATTATACATCATTTCATTAGAAATTATGGGGAGAAAAATAAAATTAACCTTCTGTTTATCTCTACTGATTTACAAAGAGCGGACATCTTCACTAAGTCTTTAGATGAGAAGAAATATCTATTTTTCCTAAATCTGCTAGGCATGATAAATGGGGAAGGCTTAATTTAATTTTTGTTCTGAGTTAAACGATTAGGATACAGTTCCTCGAACGAAGATCGACGATCTGTGAAATCTTCGTGAAGAATTCGACGAATGGAGCTCGATGAATTTGTCTTTGTGAAATTGTTCGTCAAATGGAGATCAACGATTTTGTTTCAGAAAATTTTTCGTCGAACGGAGTACGGCGATCTATTTTCCCCCTCTTCAAACTGAGATCGACGCTTTTATTTCTTCATGAAATTTTTCGTCGACATAAGTTCAAAGCTTTTCTTTTTTTCATTGGACGTAGTTCGTCTTTTCATCTTCTGAAAAAATATAATAGGGTTTTCATCGAACTCCATCCCGCGCTTTCCAGTTCTCGTGCACTTGATCTTTTGTTTTTGCATGCAGGGAAATTTCGGCGGCGACACTTTCAGGCATGAAGTTTGATGCAGGATTCGACATCGACATCGATTCGTTCAATCATTCTGATCAAATCTCCAAAGACATACTTTAGTTGTTTGAGGCACCGCAGTTGAGACAATTCATAACATTAAGGATCAAGCTTCCAGTAGAGGAAATTAAAGAATGGGTATTCACAGCAATTTTTCCAGTCCAAACCTCCAATACTAGATCGATTTCTGGTCATCAGGTTTCTTTTAACCCTGATATTCTAATAGAAGTTTTTGGTTTTAAATGGGGAAGATGATTTTGAATTATCTAGCAATGAGTTTGAAGATATGCTAGTTATCATGGGTCACTCCCAGGGAAACCCTAATAAATTCTGAAGAATAATTAGTCTGCTAAATATAAGTTCTTGACTGATATAGTTGGGAAATTCATCTTGGGCAAGCATTTTGCCTATGACTACATAACTAGGCACCAATTCTTGGTGATGAGTGACTTAGTCAATCATAAATCAGTAAATTGGGGATTGATTCTATTTGAATCAATTAAGAAGAAAATTAAAAAGAAAGATGTTGGTTATGGAAGAGTTCTGGGCATATTCCTGCAAGCCAAGTGCCCTGAACTCCTGGTCTGCAAGATCATTTTTATTAATGCCTCTAAGAGGTTTACTCTGCCCTCTTTGGCTGATGGGAGAGGGACATTACCAAGCCTTCCAGGGGCTCCTCTTCAAGGATAGATTCATAGGACACCAGGCCTGCTGTAGCCACTTCACCAACCCCTGAACAAGGTACTGCTCCTCATATTCCCCTTTCTTCCACCTCCATCTCAACATCATTCAATATTTCCTTCATCAACTCCCCTTGTTGATGTTACTACACTTCAAAAACCATCTCCACAACATCCCTCAATTTAGGAAGATATTATACTCCCTGATGTCTCCACCTCCAACTTTCCAATAGACTTTCAATAACCATCCACAGTCATTACAGACTCACCATCTAAACCACAATCACCAATCCATATTCTTAAGGATACACCATCTCCACCTCCTCAATCAGCTCTTCCACCACATCTTGATGATATTCCATCCACTTCTACTCATCAAGTACCACTTCTTTCATCTCCATCTCCACCACACTCTCCATATCATTCACCTATTCAGGATATCCCTCCATCAAATGTTCCACTAACATTACCATCCATCCAATTGTCAGACATCCCCCAGGCTTCTCCATTTGTTCAAACTGTGTACACTAATCCACCTATACCTCCTCTACTCTTGATCAATTGTATCTAAATTTTTCTAACATTGCAAATGATCTTCTTAAATTTATTTCTCCTACTCTGAAGAAGCTCATAGTTGAGGGTGTTTCTCCACTTGCTGCCTCCATCTCTACACTTACTTCAAAGCTAGCCTCTTCCTCTTCTATCCCTTCTTTTGGGGGCCTGGGTTTAGGACTGATTGGTTAAAACTCCAAAAATATTTACGGTCACGCGGCAACTCGGTGGTTTTATTTAAGTAAAGCTGAAGTGGTTTTTTATTTAGAAAACGGGGCGCGCGTATTTATTTATTTTGGATATAAAAAATTTGTGATCGAGTTTTAACGAAAGGAGGCAAGTGCACCTATCATGAGTAGTATAGGATATTCCGGGTGTAATATCGAGGTCATATTGTTCTCGGGGTTGGTTCGATTATTTCTACTCTTCCCTGGAGAGGACTATTATTTTACCGATAATTATCTCGTCGGGATATTTATATGTAATAAAAAGTGACAGAAAATGGCAGAAAGAAAATGAAAGCATAAAGGTGGAGCTGATGAAGAGCTTAGAGCAACTGCATCGAATCGCATCGAACTAAAATAAACTTTTAATAAAAAGAGATCATAAATTTCAAATTAATTAAGGCGAAGACTTGGCCGTGTAGGTTCCACTAGAATGAGCTCACTTATCTCTAGAACTATCGCTCACCTGAACGCTAAGACTATTCGACCGAACGTTAGTCCGACGAAGGATTCCTCTTAATGCCCGCATTACGCTAAGAACCCCGCTATTAGGTGGGGAACCCAATCCGGTAGAGTTGGCGCGCCTCCTCCCTCGAGGGTTAGTGCGGAACTCTCTTTGCCAAGGGGTGATCTGTCCATACGCACGGCCTCTCGGCTAGCGTATGGAAAACTGAAATAGGGCCCGACCCACACATCGATATGTGGTCCTACGCGTCGTTAACCCCGGGCAACCATAAGTACTTTAATTAATTAGAAAAATGATACCTTTAATTATTTAAACGAATTTTTCTGTCCCAATGCTCTTCGAAACTGAGGACTAAGAACGGTTAGCCACTCATCGGAAAGGAGACGGCTTGCGAGGAAAGCAATAAAGAAAGCGATAAAAAAAGCAAGAAAGTGAAAGCAGTAAAATGAAAGCAGTAAATGAAAGCTGAAAATTGCAAGTCCTACTCAAACGAGTAGGACTGAAATGAAAGCAGTAAAATGCGAGTATCGGCGCAAATGCGTGTGAGGGAGAAAGAAACTGGGTCCTACTCAAACGAGTGGGACTAAATAAATGCTCACACGCACACACTCGACAGAAAGAAAAACTCACGCACACACTCTCTCGACATAAAGTAAACACACACACACACTCGACATAAATGAAAACGCACGCACACTGCAGGAAAGTAAACACACTCCACACACTATACTGAAATGAAATAAAAGCATTGCGCCATTTAACTCTTAACGAGTAGGCGGAAATAAATGCACACACAATAGAAATTGAAAACAAAACTAAGTTATCAAAAAATTAAAACGACTGCATTTCTCCCGCTAGAATGCGGTACAAATGCGTAAAAAGTTGAAATAAAAATAAACCGGGCAAAAAGGTTTGCAAATAAACGCAAAATGAAAATGCCCGAAAATATGAAATAAATACATTTCTACCGCTAGATTGCGGTAGAAATGTGTAAAAAGAAGAAATAAAAATAAAAGGGGCAAAAAGTTTTGGAAAATAAAGGAAAAATATAAGTGTTTAAAAAATTAAAATGACAAATTATTCATTCTTATAATGATATAAAAATGCCTAAAAAGTGGAAGAAATGTTAAAAGCACGAAAAGTTTTACAAAAATAACAAAAAACGGCTAAGTAAGAAAAATCAAAACCAGTTTTAACCATTTTTATATTTTCATAAGGATGAACAAGAACCGAAAAGCTAAACTATTAGCACTATTAAAGCTATGAAAACACAAAACATTTACACTCATACACTCACACACCCATTTAAAAGAACGAAAAACAAAAGCTAAAGCAAAATAAAAGATAAGATTGCATAAGGGCATTATGATGCATTCCAAAGTCATATAAAGAGAAGAAAAGACATATTTTATTACATAAAAGAACGAATTACAAAGATACGAAATAAAAGATAAGGAGAGGGGGAGAAAATTCACTTACATAGACTTGGAAGCATCCCAACAGTAATTCCCGTATACAAAATGGATCCAAAAGGGGAACAGGATTACATACAGAACACTGGTATTTATAGACAAAAAATTACATGGGACACGCCCTCTGACACGGGCGTGTCAGGGGGCGTGTCAGCACTATTCCTGATGGCGGCCGGCGATTTGATGGGAAACTGGACTTCGGGGTGGACACGTGTCTGCCCCGCAGTGGTCACGCCCCAGGTCACGGGTGTGACGTTGGGCATGTAAAGAAGGTGGATATGGGCGCGGTTCACGCCGAAAGTCGTCGCGCGGGTCTTGTCGGCCAGGTGGAGAAGTCACGCCCCAGGTCACGGCGTGACTCTGGGCGTGTCGGGGGTTCGACGATCGTCGAGCGAAAAATCGTCGAGCGGCAAAATCATCGAGCAGATTTTCGTCAAGCGGGATGATGAGTCACGCCCTAGGTCACGGGCGTGACTCTGGGCATGTAGGGGGGTGTCGACGATCGTCGAACGGAAAGTTGAGCTGAAATCGTCGATCGGAATTTGTCGAGCTGAAATCGCCGATCAGAAATCGTCGACCGGAAATCGTCGACCAGAAATCGTCGATCGGAAATTTCTCTTTAAAATTCGCTGATTCCATGGGTTTGACGAATCACGGCCTGGTCACGGGCGTGACCAATAAGTCACGGGCATGACTTGGCAATTTTTTGCAGATTTTTATTTTTTCCCTGAAAAATAAAATAAAACAAGTTAGTAAAATATTTACAAAAATAGAAGCATTTTATTTAATAAAAACAAGTAAAAATGAGAAAAACAAATGAAAACGACTTAAGTAATGTACATAAAAATAGGTATATTTACAATTCATCAAATACCCCCATACTTAAGCTTTTGATATTCCAAAGCAAAAGTTTGAGGTGAACTTATAAGGAATAGAAAAAAACTCTAAGTTTAGCTACCGCTTAATCAATTATAAGAGAGATCTAAATAAATATACGGGGTATACGAGTTAAGTCCTAAAATTATGTAGATGATTTAAATAGCTCAAAAGTTTTGGCCAAAAGATTTCTTGATGTAATCAAATAGAAAGCAATAATTGTAATAGTTAGATTAACAAAAATAGTTTGGAATCATATGAACTTTAGCTTATAGGAGTGTTATTGGAAATAATATAATTTACTAATTATGCTCTCAAATAGATTTTTGAATTAATTCTAGAATCGTGAAATTAGCTAAGGGGGTTGATGTTGGTTTATGAAGAGGGTTTTGATTTTTGAGGTGAGGTAATTTTTTCTAGAACCTCCATTTTTTTGGATTATTAGGAAAATGAAATCTTATTTTTCTAATATAATTTTTGTTTTTCAACTTCATAAGAATAAAATTAACCCAATGAATATGTGTAGGAGTAATGAATTTTATCCTCTTACTCCATAACATATAATCATTTTTAAATTATTGGGTGTCTATGTTTACGAAACGAAATCTTATTCCCATTGACATAGGATCTTTTAAGGATTAAAATTTTATCATGCCAAGTAGGTCATGATAAGTAAGGGGAGAAAAGAAAACTAGATTTTTAATCCTAAAAATGTTTGAGAGCAACCTTAATAAATTGTACGTTCCAATTTTTCAGAAAGCTAAAAGTAAGTATAATTGAATTCTATAGTCGTTATTTCCTAACATAATACATGTGCTCCTATTAATGAAAAATTAGAAGAAGTGTCTAAAACGAGTTCGCTATCTTTAACAAAGATAATGAATTCTTTAAAACTTAACCCCGGCTATTTAAATTTTTCAATCAATAATTAACAAATGAATAGCAAACAGAGAATTAATAAAATTCACATATAAATAAACTCAAAACAAAATTTTTGGATAACAAGAAAATTAGGAATTGAGATATTCGATTTATGCGTTACATAATTAACAAAATATTTTTGGGATTTTAGGGTTTTTATCATTTTTTGTATTTTTTGTGATTAAGATTTTTTTTTGAATTTTTAGAGTTATTATCTTTTTTAGGAATTTTTGGTTTTTCTAACTTTTTGATTTTTTAGTGTATTTTGATAAGTTATTTACAAGAATAAGGAGAGAAAGAAGTGTTATTTGCAAAGGAGATAGTGGGGGAAAGAGATCAAATTTTTTTTGTTTTTATTTTTAAATAATGTACAAAGTAAAAACTCGAAGGCGGCCTGCGAACAGACCTTTATTTGGGTGGTTGGTTCGATGAGTCGAATGCCGCGGGGATGCTAAAAAGCGAGCTTTTACAAAAAGAAGGGGGGGGGAACAGATTTATTTTTTAAAATATTTACAAAGTAAAAGAAAAAAATTTTTGAATTTTTTGATGTTTTATAAGTTTTTTTTGAGAATTTTTTGTGTTTTATGAATTTTTTGTAGTTTGTGATAATAAAAAAAACAAGGAAAATTTTTTTCAGGTTTTAATTTTTGTAATTTTTTTTTGTATTTTTATGAGTATAGAATAAAAAATACAGAATAGGAAAACACGCTCACACTTAAACTCAACATTGTCCCCAATGTTATAATCTAAGTATGCGAAACAGGTAATATACAAAATATAATAAGTACAAAAAGAAAAAGAGAAGGTAGAAACTTCCCTTAGACGAGTTCGGGATGCCCAATTAAATCCCTGCATTATTAAAAGAAAAGAAAAGAAGCAAAAGAGGAGATGATAAAAGCGAAAAAGATAAATTCGGCTAAAAGATATGCGGGCGGTAGGGGCAGATGTGTGACTTAAAGCTAGCGTCTTAGCTTTTGAGCGTCTATAGAAATGCGCTCCCCTTGCGCGCACAAAAATGGGAAGCGCGTCGAAGCAAAACAAGTGAAAAGAAAATAAGCAAAATATATACATTATTTTTTTTAAAATCAAATAATTATTATTTTGTGTTTTGTTTGTTTTTTTACAGTATATTTTTTATTTTGTAGTTGATTTTTTAGGTAGGTGTTTTAGTTTTTTTTTGTTTTGTTTTCATAAAAATAATGAAAATATAGGTTTTTAATTTTCTTTGTTAAGTTTTTTCATTTTTTCGATTTTTTTATTTTTGTTTGTTTTATAGTTTTTTTTCATAAAAATAACGGAAATAAATTTTTTTTTGTTAAGTTTTTTTTCAATTTTTTTGGTTTTTAGTTTTTTTTAGTTTTATAGTTTTTTCAAATTTTTAGTTTTTAAAGTTTTTCAAAAATTTTTTAGTTTTATAGGTTTTTCAATTTTTTTTTGTTTTAGAATTTTGTAATTTTTTTTATAGTTATTATTATTATTATTATTATTATATTTTTGTTGGTCATTTTTAATTTTTGTTATATATATAGATATAGGTAAAATTAATAGATTTCTAGGGTTCAAAATAACGACACGAAAATCCCCGGCAACGGCGCCAAAAACTTGATTGGTTAAAACTCCAAAAATATTTACGGTCACGCGGCGACCCGGCGGTTTTATTTAAGTAAAGCGGAAGTGGTTTTTTATTTAGAAAATGGGGCGCGCGTATTTATTTATTTTGGATATAAAAAAGTTGTGATCGAATTTTAACGAAAGGAGGCAAGTGCAACTATCGTGAGTAGTACAGGATATTCCGGGTGGAATATCGAGGTCGTATTGTTCTCGAGGTCGGTTCGATTATTTCTACTCTTCCCTGGAGGAGTCTATTATTTTACCGATAATTATCTTGTCGGGATATTTATATATAATAAAAAATGATAGAAAATGGCAGAAAGAAAATGAAAGCATAAATGTGGACTCGATGAAGAGCTTAGCGCAACTGCATCAAATCGCATCGAACTAAAATAAACTTTTAATAAAAAAAGATCCTAAATTTGAAATTAATTAAGGAGGAGACTTGGCCGTGGAGGTTCCACTAGAATGAGCTCACTTATCTCTTGGACTATCGCTCACTTGAACGCTAAGACTATTCGACCAAACGTTAGTCCGACGAAGGATTCATCTTAACACCCGCATTACGCTAAGAACCCCACTATTGGGCGAGGAACCCAATCCGGTAGAGTTAGTGCGCCTCCTCTCTCGAGGGTTAGTGCGGAACTCTCTTTGACAAGGGGTGATCTGGCACAACCTCTCAGCTAGCGTATGGAAAATGGAAATAGGGCCCACACATCGATATGTGGTCCTACGCGTCGTTAACCCCCGGCAAACCATAAGTACTTTAATTAATTAGAAAAATGAGACCTTTAATTATTTAAAGGAATTTTTTCTTTCTTAATGCTCTTCAAAACTAAGGGCTAAGAACGGTTAGTCACTCATTGGAATGAGGACGGCTTGCGAGGAAAGCAATAAAGAAAGCGATAAAGAAAGCAGGAAAGTGAAAGCAGTAAAATGAAAGTAGTAGAGGAAAGCTAAAAATTACAAGTCCTACTCAAATGAGTAGAACTGAAATGAAAGCAATAAAATGCAAGTCCCGGAGCAAATGTGTGGGCGGGAGAAAGAAAGCGGGTCCTACTCAAACGAGTAGGACTAAATAATTGCTCACACACACACACTCGACAGAAAGTAAAACTCACGCACACACTCTCTCGACATAAAGTAAGCACACACACACACACTCGACATAAATGAAAACGCACGCACACTGCAGGAAAGTAAACACACTCCACACACTCTACTGAAATGAAATAATAGCATTGCGTCATTTAACTCTTAACGAATAGGCGGAAATAAATGCGCAAACAACAGAAATTGAAAAAAAACTAAGTTATCAAGAAATTAAAACGACTGCATTTCTACCGCGAGAATGCGGTAGAAATGCGTAAAAAGCTGAAATAAAAATAAACCGGGCAAAAAGGTTTGCAAATAAATGCAAAATGAAAATGCCCGAAAAATTGAAATAAATATATTTCTACCGCTAGAATGCTGTAGAAATGCGTAAAAAGAAGAAATAAATATAAAAGGGGCAAAAAGGTTTTGAAAATAAAGGAAAAATACAAGTGTTTAAAAAATTAAAATGACAAATTATTCATTCTTATAATGCTATAAAAATGCCTAAAAAGCGGAAGAAAAGTTAAAAACACGAAAAGTTTTACAAAAATAACAAAAAAACGGCTAAGTAAGAAAAATCAAAACCACTTTTTAACCATTTTTATATTTTCATAAGGATGAACAAGAACGGAAAAGCTAAACTATTAGCACTATTAAAGCTATGAAAACAAAAAACATTTACACTCATACACTCACACACCCATTTCAAAGAACAAAAAACAAAAACTAAAGCAAAATAAAAGATAAGATTGCATAAGTAAGGGCGTTCTGATGCATTCCAAAGTCATATAAAGAGAAGAAAAGACATATTTTATTACATAAAAGAACGAATTACAAAGATACGAAAATAAAAACTAAGGAGAGGGGGAGAAAATTCCCTTACATAAACTTGGAAGCATCCCAACAGCACTTCCCCTATACAAAATGGATCCAATTGGGGAACAAGATTAAATACAGAACACTGGTATTTATAGAAAAAAATTACATGGGACACGCCCTCTGACACGGGCGTGTCAGGGGGCTTGTCAGCACTATTCCTGATGGCGGACGATGATTTGACGGGAAAGTGGACTTCGGGGTGGACACGTGTCGGCCCCGCAGCGGTCACGCCCCAGGTCACGGGCGTGACGCTGGGCGTGTCAAGAAGGTGGATCTGGGCGCAGGTCGCGCCAAAGTCATCGCGCGGGCATTGTCGGCCAGGTGGAGAAGTCACGCCCCAGGTCACGACATGACTCTGGGCATGTCGGGGGTTCGACGATCGTCGGGCGGAAAGTCGCCGAGTGCCAAAATCGTCGAGCAGAGTTTCATCAAGCGTGAAGATGAATCACGCCCTAGGTCACGGGCGTCACTCTGGGCGTGTAGGGGGGTGTCGACGATCGTTGAACGGAAAGTCGAGCTGAAATCGTCGATCGGAATTTGTCGAGCTGAACTCGTCGATCGGAAATCGTCGACCGGAAATCGTCGACCGGAAATCGTCGACCGGAAATTTCTCTTTAAAATTCGCTGATTCCATGGATTTGACGAATCATGGCCTGGGCACGGGCGTGACCAATAAGTCACAGGCATGACTTGGTAATTTTTTGCATACTTTCATTTTTTTCCGGAAAAATAAAATAAAACTAGTAAAATATTTACAAAAATATAAGCATTTTATTTAATAAAAACAAGTAAAAATGACAAAAATAAATGAAAATGACTTAAGTAATGTACATAAAAATAGGTATATTTACAATTCATCAAGGACTCTCGGAAACCAGACTGGGGGAGATGTTCTATGAAGAAGCTCCAGAAGTTCCTGCAGAAATTCCAACAGTAGATGCAATTTTTATAGATACATATATGATTAAAGTTTGTACATAGGAAGAAATAGATTTCTCAATTCCTGAGATAATCACTGTTGGTGATTTCATTCTGAATCCCACAGTTGATCTTTCCTCATTATTATATTTTTTGGTACACTTTTCAATAGCAGTTTTCCAGTTTTTGACACTTACTCTAAAGCAATAGTCAGCTACACTTCACCAATTAGTCCCCAAGTATTGGAACAACTTAAGATAGGTTTTCTAGTTATAGAAGATATTATAGAGCCTATAACTATTCCAGAACCAACTCAAGCGCCAAAGGCTGTTTCTCCTCCTACATCTAGCTAGGCTGAATCCCCCATGCCTAATTTAGATGAGATCATGTTTGAGGATATAGATACAGAAATAATAGAGCCAGATGTACAGCCTCGGGCTGAAGAAGAGTATGTAGTAGAACAACCTCAGGTTGAAGCCATACAGCCATAGGCTCATCCAATAGTGTCTAATGAAATGCTTAAACATATAAATATTATGTATGATAATCCTGCTGATGATTCTGATGATCATAATGATGAGTCATATGACTATGAAGACTCAAATTCCAAAAAGAGAAAATTCAAGAAGAATATACCACCAAAGGCTGCACCAAAACCAAATCCCACTGCTAATACT
Organism: Platanthera guangdongensis; assembly: GCA_039583875.1. Classification (NCBI taxonomy): domain Eukaryota; kingdom Viridiplantae; phylum Streptophyta; class Magnoliopsida; order Asparagales; family Orchidaceae; genus Platanthera; species Platanthera guangdongensis. Next base: position 72,461,895 of record CM077159.1, read on the forward strand.
CCTTATTACATTCTGCATATCATCACTCTCACTCCAGATACTCCTAACTGGATGAGATATTCTAAAAATAAAATGAAAGCTAGGAGGAAGTGCATGAGATACTCTCTTCCTCCACAGCATAGGAGAGGTCCTCCTCCTCCTCCTGCAGCAGGTTTAGCAGGAAGTATCTCTCAAGCACAAAGATCTACTTCATCTCCTCATTCCACCAGACCATCTTACAGTAGCAGTAGGCAGCAGCACAGCTCTCGAAGCAACAGTCAATAACAAGCATCTGAAAGAAAGCAGCAAGACCAAGCTGGTTCAGAAAGTCCACTCTCTCCAACATATAATCTAGAAATGGATCCTAATTTCAGAATGGCCAGATTTCAAGAGCTTGTAGGACTATCTCAGATAAGAAAGGCCAAGGAAGAAGTAAAAGATACATCACAATTTTCAACCATCTCATCATACAGGAAGAAGGAGTTGCACAAGTATCAGGTAAAACAAAAGCTTTTCAATGTTGATACATATATGAATTTACATACAGAAGTTGTAGTGCCCAGAGCTACATCTGTAAAAATTCTTTGTGCTCAAGATGTGAAGATGACACAATAGTAGGCTTCTGATCCAAAAAGACAGATGATTTTCACAAAACCTGCTTCTTCTTTAGACGATTCAAAGAAACAGTCTTAATCTTTTGATTATGCATTTTTATTTTTATTTTTGCTATATGTAAACTCACAACGCACATTTGTTCAAATCTGGTGAATGGTTTATGATTCTGCCAGATATTTTTATTGCTTTGTGATTTTGTTTTTTTTATTTTGTATATTGACCAAACCCAAATAGGGAGAGATTGTTAGAACCCTACATGTGATTTGGGGTAGGTTCACTATTAGGATTGATGACCCACCATGTATAGTGTATTGTCTTTTGTTAGTTCTCGGGTTAAGGTCAATTACTTTAGGTTAGTTCACTGAGACCTACCTTCAGAAGGCTTCAGAAGACTTCAGAGACTCAAGACTTAAGAGACAAGACAGTTTTGAAGATTGCAGAAAAAGGAGTTTGATGATAGCTGAACTCAGCTCAATGATCATCGATCTCAAATCGACGAACTCAGAGTTACTTCTCTGAGTTGAGCTAGACGAAAGCCTAGCTCAGGTCGATGAACTGTGAGCTTATCTCAGGATCTCAGCTCGATAAAGTGTCTTCTCAGCTCGATGAACTTGGAGCTTTGTTTGGCAAGTGCTTTTTCTGTTTGACGATCCTGGAGCTCAGCTTGACGAAGGAGAATTATCAGCTCGACGAAGTTGAAGCTTAGGTAGATAAAAACTTTCCTTAGTTCGACTAACTCAATCCACGTTCTGTTCAACTATCTTCTCTCAGTTTCTCAGACCGTCAAAGGAAATTCGATTTCAGATTATTTCAAATATTCAGACAGTAATACTCTGATAATTAATGCTCATATTCTCAAGAAAATAGTCATTCCTGATAGAATTAATTAAGTATTTTTACAGAGTTATTACTTAACAAATTTACTGGGACAGTTAGGGAAATGCATTGAAGATAATATCCAGTCGTTCCAATTCCAAGAAAATATGCAGAGGACTTCAAGGATTTGAATTTCAAAATCAGCAATCAGATATAAAAGATTTTTAGAAGATTGAGGTGCAGAGTCTAACAGTTAGAATTTACTGAGTCAAGAAAAAGAAGAAAGAAAATATTTGCATTCTAAGAACAATAAATAGAGACACAGAACATCTTGTTCATATTCATTCTTCTTCTTCTTCAAGTTTTCTTCCAACAACACAACATACAATCTGAGACCAAAAGCTCAATCACTCAGAGATATTTACTGAAAGAAGAAGTGCTCATCTTGAAGGCCTACACCCGGAGCAAAGCTTCCATTTTCCTAAACCATTCGACATCTCAGGGGGAGCTTTGACAACAACAGCAATCCAGTAGTCTTCTTAAAACTTTGAGAAAGAGAAGACTATATCAATTTCTTTTTACCTCACTGTAAAAGGGTTTCTAACTCCCTTCAAAAGTTAATCCCTTGTTTGTTAAGTCTTCTGATCAAAAGACATAGTTTGGTTTTTGCTCACCTAATCAAAAGCTCAAAGGGTTGTTAGATCTCCCTTGAAAATAGATCTTGTGGTGATAGGGCACCTGAGCAAAAACTTATGGTGGCAGGGCACCTGATCAAAATCCTGTAGTGGATTCCTACCAGTGTGGTGGGAGAGTGGATGTACCCATATTTTGGGGAACCACTATAAAATCTTTGTGTCGTCTGATTGTTCTATTTGTTATTTTTTGAGTTGTGATTTATGTGTTTTATTTCTGCGCATATACACATAGATATCACTTATTTTAATCCGCTATAAAAATTAATAAAGAGATTTTTAATACTCTATTCACCCACCTCTAGAGTTAGTGTGATCTATCCCTTCACTTTCACACTCAACGTACACAATGCCCTGAGTCAGGATATTTCTCCAAGTAAAATGGCATTGAGTGCACTCAACCCACTCAACGCTAATCAGTCCATTGCATTGAGTGAACTCAACACACTCAATGCCCCGATCGAGGATATTTCTACAAGTAAAATGGCGTTGAGTGCACTCAACGAACTCAACGCCAATCAGTCCATGGCGTTGAGGGCACTCAACAAACTCAACGCCCCATGCCAAGATATTTCTAAGTAACTTCCTGATCTAAATCAATGCTTCCCGAACCTTAGCCAATTCTCTTGGATAAAAACATGTGCGAGGGGCCTAGCAAAAAATGGGGTGTTAGACCTTAGAGGTCACTTGAGCCTTAGTTAGGGCACTTTGACCCTTTTAGGGCTAGAGTTGACATGGGTCAACTTAGCCTCTTTGGTTGACCCCAATGGGTCCTTAGCGGCTCATTGGCCTCCCGTACGGTTAGGGGTTCTATGGTGGGGTCAAGTTGTCTAAGGGAAGGTCCATTGGCCCTAGATAGGTCACTTGGTCTTCTTTGGCTTCCTAGGGTTTTGTCATGACCTATTCATGACAAAACCACTCCTTGGGGTCTAGAAGTCTGAGATATGTTACATGATTAGATGCTCATAATGCATCTTCAACCAACTTGCCCTTGTTGGAGTCATATGACTCAAGGCATCTGCGACCACATTTTCCTTCCCGGGAGTATAATGAATTTGGAAGGTGTAGTCCCCGAGGAACTCCATCCACCTCCGCTGTCGCATATTTAGGTCCTTCTGATCCAGTAGGTACTTAAGGCTCTTATGGTCCGTGAAGATGTCAACTTTCACGCCATATAAGTAGTAACGCCATAGTTTGAGTGCAAATATCACCGCCGCCAACTCCAATTTATGGACGGGATAGTTCCGCTCATGCACTTTCAACTGGCGTGAGCCATATGCGATCACTTTACCAAATTGAAGAAGCACACAGCCTAAGCCGCTCCTTGATGCATCACTATAAATTTCATAGCCGTCCGAACCACAAGACATCATCAGGATTGGCGTCATAGTCAGACGACCTTTCAGCTCCTCAAATGCTCTCGCGCACACCGACATCCAAACAAACTTCTGATCTTTTCTCGTCAGTGTGGTGAGAGGCAAGTCTATATGAAGATCCTATAGTAGCCCATAAGAAGTTCTCTACGAAGCGCATATAGTAGCCCACAAGTCCAAGAAAACTCCGGACTTCAACTACAGAAGACAAAACCGACCACTCTAATATTGCAACGATCTTCGGTGGATCCACCGCAATGCCATCTCCACTTCTAACGTGACCAAGAAAGGCCACTGACATCAGCTAGAACTCATACTTTGAGAACTTGAAATAGAGCTTGTTTCCTATCAGGGTTTGCAACACCATCTGTAAATTATTTGCATGATCATCTTCAGACTGAGAGTACATAAAAATGTCGTCAATAAAGACGATGACAAACAAGTCCAAGTACTCTCGGAACGTTTGGCGGATTAGGTCCATGAATACTGATGTCGCATTTGTTAGTCCAAACGACATTACAGTGAACTCATAATGACCATAACGTGTACCAAATGCTGTCTTGGGAATTTCACTTTCCCGAATCCTCAACTGATAATAGCCAGACTTTAAATCCAGCTTTGAGTAGAAAGTTGATCCTACTAGCTAATCGAACAAGTCGTCAATCTATGGAATTGGATACATGTTCTTTTCAGATAGCTTGTTCAGCTCTCGATAGTCAATGCATAACCGCAAGCATCCGTACTGCTTTTTCACAATTAGGACCGAAGCGCTCCAAGGTGACATACTTGGGCGTATAAACCCTTGCTCCAGCAACCCTTGCAATAGAACCTTTAGTTCCGCCATCTCCTTTGGCGCAACACGATAGGGCGAGCGGGCCACAGGTTTCGCACCTGGCACCAACTCAATAGCAAAGTCAATCTCCCACTGGGGCAGTAACACCGAAAGATCTTTAGGAAACACATCAGCGTACTCTGATACAATAGGAACATCACTCATACTAGACCTCTGCTCAACAGCCTCCAACAGCATGAAGAATTACTCTAAGCCCTTCCGAAATGCCTTGACTACTTGGATAGTAGACGTCAATATCTTGCTCGATCCTCGCATACCAGCGAATTTAGTCTCTCGTTTGACGTTCTGTCCCAGTGTGACTTCCTTAGAGTTTCAACCTATATAGGCACACCGCTCCGAGAGTCAGTTCATACCAAAGATTACATCAAACTCCGATATAGGTAACACTAATGCTTCCAATCCAAAGTCCCGACTTCCTATTCGCACTTCAACATAGCAGGCTCGATCCGCACGCATCAAGAACCCATTATGTAACAGCACCTTCACTCAATCTATCGGTGTAAATGAAGGCACTCAGATACGCCCCACGAAGTCTTCCGACAGAATGGAATGTGAAGCTCTTGTATCAAATAGTGCTCTCGCCGGACACTCCTAAATCAGGACAAAGCCTGTTACTGTTGATGAACGAAAATGCAAGGGGGGTCGAGCACCACCAGCTAACGGTTCGAACACCGGGGAATAGGGAGACTGTGAGTAGTAATCTACTAAGCGGATGTGGGCAGGAAGAAGAACAGGGCCATGAACCACAGCAACAACATACTTCGCCCGTCGCGGCCTGAATGCCTCTCTTGCGACGAGCTTTCCCTTGATTGAAGAAGGATTGGGTTACAAGTGAAAGGAAAAGGTTAACAAGAGCAGAGCGAGGGGGAGTCCGCAAGGCACAAGATTCGAGTCCGCAGCCTGTAACAAGTAGGATCCTGGATCCGAGTCAGCGTGCCCTGGGTGCACCACCTCCCCCCTATTTATAGGATAGGGGGCCTGCCCAAACGGGCAGGGCTAAAATAACCGGCTGCCCGGGGTACAGGAGAACCGGGCAGCGGTGACGGGAAGCAAAAAGAAAGAACACGCCAGTCCGCACAGAAGGGGCGGACTGGGCTCGCGGACTAGAGCTTCCACTACTGCTGGGCGCGCCCGCTGGAGGGCGGCGGCCTAGGCGGATGAGACACTGCGTCCGCCGCTGTAGAGAACCTGATACCCCAAGCGCTGGCGGACTGAGTGGATAGGTCCTTGCGTCCGTTGCTGGGGTACCATCCTTGGTGTCCAATTGGTAATACTGCAGGACGGGGCGGACTGACAATTCGTGTTCACGCCTGCTGAAAGGGGGGCTTTGGAATCTTGTAGTATGTTGCGGACTGAGGGGTTAACATAATCCACGCACATTTTTAAGTTTCCAGAAAACTTCGAAAATGTTTTCTTAACCGCCGAGTCCGCAAGCCTCGAAAACGCCGCCAATGCTATAAATATCGCTGGAGGGCCTGGAACTGTTGAGAATCTCGATCGACACGGGGCGCTACTCACCACTTGCGGTCTCTACTTTCCAGTCCGGCATGGCTAGGCTTGTAGCTTTCTTCTCTAGTCTCACTGCAAAGGGCGACCGCGCACTGTCGACCCCTATGAAGACCAAGAAGATTGTAAAGAGGTCGACAAGAAAAGATCCTGTCCGCCCCACAGGAGAGAGTTCCCAGAGCCAGAAGCCTGCGGAGAAAGCAGTCCGCCATGCCGACGTATCTGCTCGCGGGGATGCCGCAGTCGACGCCGAACCACTGAGAATTGAGAAGATGGTGACCTTGTTGGACTCCACCCCTTCTCAGAAAACCGCAACCTCGGCAGACACTGCTGGCGAACACCTTGGGGCTGACGTATCTTCTCCCCATGCCCAGGTGCCTATTGTTAACCTAGATAAAGATGATAGGCAGACTGAGGAAGAGGACGATGCGCCCTCAACGACATTGACTGCTGTGAATCCTGAACCTGTCCGCGAAAACCAGCCCGATTTAGGGGAGTCCGCCGCGGATTCTGCTGAGAAGATTGCTAAGAGGAAGAAGAGTAAGAGGGACGGTGCGACCGTCGACGAGTGGGTTGAGAAGAAGCTGTGCGCAATGAAGGAGAAAAACGTCTCCAAGCGGACTGGGGACGCGGATTTACAACACAGGCCGCGCGACAAAGAAGTTCCAGACAGCGATCTGGTTACTCCGGAGGCCCAAATCCAGGGAGATAATTCCCTCACAACGGTCAGTCTATCCACGGATGAGATAATTGATTCCATAGACGTCGATCAACTTGATTTAATCAACGAATCCTTGCTGGTTGTACTGCAGCAATCTGAAGCGGAGACTACTGGAAATAAGGGTGACGAACTCCCTCCCTTGTCCGCTGCGGAGGAAGAGGAGAGAGAGAGACTGAAGGAGAAGATAGAGGAGCAAAAGAAACAAATTTTTGCTCATGTTGCTACTGTGGGGGCGGCCTCGAAGCAGGCCGCGGCGGATAAAGCCGCTGAGGATCTGCGGATTGCTGCGGAGCTGCTGCGGTCAGGTAAACTTCAACCAGCGCCTAAATACTTTCAGCGTAAGTGGCTTTACAGGTCGCCGCCGCGGACGTCAAGACCAATCAGAATCATCACCGAGACAGACGATATTGTGGTCTCAACAAGTGCGGCTGCCGAGAAAAGAGCAAAGGTTCACCGCGAATGGAGGAAGCGGTTAAGCGCCTTTGACCCGGAGCGGGCAAGGCGGCCAATCATCTTCGATAGTCGGCAACTCGCTACTGCTATGTCTAAAAGTGATCTTTCATCCTTTCTTTGCGTCTGCCGCGAACTGCATTTGAATGTGAAGTTGACTTTGTTTGTTGCAGGTAGAAAGTCGCCGCCGGGCTCCATCGAGAGCGGCGAGATCGCGGTCACGCCAAATACTGGTGCCGACGTGGTCTCGCATGTGGAACCCGCGGGGGATGAGCCGCCCAGCCTGAATATGATTAAAGAGTTAGAGAAGAAATTTGAAGCTGAAATGCAGTGTGTCAAAGCTGAGTTAGAGAAAGCAGAGGAGCGCGAGAGGGCGTCCGCGGCGCGTGAGAAAGCGTCCGCGGAACGCGAGAAGGCCCTAAAAGACCAGATCGCCAGCATCTCGCGGGCGCTGGAGAGGTATGAAAGGGAGAAGAAGAGGCTCGCGGATGACGTCCGATTCTACAAGGGCAAGCACTTGGCGTCAGTGCGTGAAGGAAAGGAGAAGCGGACTGCTAAGGTCGCTGAGCAGAGGCCGCGAGCGCCAGATCACGCTGCTATGGAGATCGCTGCACCGGCAGGTGTCCAACAGCCCGCGGATGAGGAGCAGAGGCCGGCGGCGGAGCCGATGGTGCCTCTCAGCCGGGTAGATCGGGAGGCTGCTCACATGCACCGGACCATAAATGTCATTCATCATCATCTCTGCCGTGTGTACAACGAAATTCTCCAGATAAGCGATCAAGCGACTCATCTATGCAGAGACAGGGCAAAAAGGCCGGCGCGGACCGACAACAGGGACCGCTGAGTCCGCAAAGCCTTGAGCTTTTATTTGCTTAATTGTATAATTATTTGGATAATTGTGCTTCAAGCAATGCTGTGTTGTAAAATGAACTCTATTTGATATGTGCGGACTCAGATTATATATCCGCAAATTATGTAGCTTAATCCGTGATGTGGCGAATTGCGCGGACTAATGTTGTGCCTGCTTCTCGATATTTAATCTACAGGTGGGAAATACTGTGAACTAAGCGGATTGAAAATGTATCCGCTCCTTCTGACCTTCCGGGAGAAAAAGGCGCGATCTGAGCGGACAACAAATCGTGTCAGCCACAACTTTTTGCTTTGAGTTTTCCTGGGCATGTGAATCTGTGTTTGTATCCGCGTAATTGTTTTGTTGTTTTAACTTTTTGCGGACTGTGCGGATTGGAATTGCGAGCTCTGCGGCCTGGTCAAAAAGTTGTCAGACTCTTTAGCTATAAATAGGGCCTTCTGCTTTCTCTTATGCAGGAAACAGCTGAAGTATAAGGAACCCTGCGGCCTGCAAAATGGTGTCCGCCCGGACTGATGCTGCTGTCGCCTTCCATTCCGCGGACCACCGGAAATGCACATTGACAGAGGCCGACCTGGACGCCTTTGTCGAAAAGAAGATGGCGAACTCGAACATCCTCGTCCGCCTTACCGCCCATCAAGAAAGATTGAACTTCTCAACCGCGACCCAAATCGCCATTCCAGTGGACCATTTCGACAGTGGATTCAAGTTTCCGCTTCTATGGGAACTTGCTGCCATCTTCGAGCACTATGGAATGGTGCCTGGCCAGCTTGCGCCGAATACACTCGCTGCGATCTGCAGCTTTGTCTCTTACTTGCGATCTGAAAAGATTGCTTTCTCAATGAATATCTTCCGTAAGATATTCTCTGTCCGCTCTATCACCGCTTCCGGAGGCCGCCCCTACAAGGGGGTCATATACTTCTACTGCAGGGGAATGAAGGTTGTGGGTCTTCCCAACAAGATCCACAACTGGACCTCTAGGTTCCTGATTTTTGAGGGCTACCTAGGGTTCGCGCACACCTATCCGCAGGTGCGCGCGGACTCCGCCTTCAAAAGTGTGCAACTGGATGATCTAGAGTCCGCCATTGTCGAGTTCTTGGCCAACGCTAGGCTCGACATCGAGCATTATATTCCGCTGCTGGCGAGCTTAGCGGATGTCATGCCCGAAGAGAGTAAGTAGCTTCCGAGCTCAGCTTTTGCATCCGCCGCGACCTTGGTGTTTAACCCATTTGTTTTTGCAGTGACCTTGGCGGTGCCCGCTAACTTGCCGCAGACGCCCAGCGGCTTCGTCCCTACACAGAAAGAAAAGAAAGAAGCAGTCGCAAGAAAGAGGAAGGAGGAAGGGGATCCCGCAGCAGATTACTCTTCCTCAGAAAGCTTCTCCATGAGTGGCTTCGGCATCAGCCAGAAGGACCTCAGGGGGAACCCTATGGTCCACTGGCACAACAAGAATAAACACGTCCGCTTATCCATAATGCTTCCTTTGTGGAAGAGTCCGCGGATAACACGCCACACCCATATCGCGATCTCCGCGCTTTACGGAAAGCGCAACCTGTGCGACCTCAAGAAGGTGCCCGCCGCCAACCTCCCTCTGCTAGCCTCTCAGGCTTCTGCGAATAGCGCGGTGACAAACCACTATGTTGCCACTATGGCCAGAGACCTGTTGAGGCAGAACGAACAACTTCAAAAGGATAATAAAGCGCTAAAGGAAAGGAATGTGCGGCTGGGAAAAAGGGTTGCTCAGCAAAGAGAGGAGCTGGGGGTGAGTTGAATTCGCAGCGGCCTTAATTTGCCATCCGTCGCGGTCTGTCTGACGTTTGCTTTTTGTTTTGCGCAGGTCGCCTATGACTTGGAAAACAACAACTTCAAGTCTGCCATGCTCCCTTTCGTAAAGGAGACCGTCGAGGTCGCTATTGAGCGACTTGTCCGCGACGACTTCATAAAGGAGGGAGTGGATGGCGTCCCTTTTTTGGAGATTTTCCCTGAGCTGGCTCCGCAGGTCGCGGCGATGGAGAGGGATAAAAAAGGCAAAGATGTTATTGAGGAAGAAGGCAAAGAAGAAGAAGAAGAAGAAGACGGAGGGCAAGGCGAAGAGCCAAGCGTCAAGGAAACAGCGGACAACGCTGCCTCAAGCCAGTGAGTGGAGGAACTATCTGCGGAGTCCGACACTTCTGCATCTTCCTCTGCTACCGGGAGCTCGCATAGCGGGTCCGCCTCGAGTACAGGATCAGATAGCAGCGGGAGCGGCTCTGGGGGCTACTCTCCAGAAGTTGACATTGTTGGGGACAGTCCTGCACCTCCAGAGAAGAAACAAAGGACTACAGATTGATCAGTGTATTTTTATCTTTTTTGGTTTTTGTAAAAGTGGCGGAAGCAAGATTGTAGTCCGCCGAACATATAGAATGATGTAAACAATTTTTGATGAAATAGAAAAAGGAAATTTTTGGCATGTGTGCTTTCTGCAATGTTCTCTTTCCACGCTCACCGCACCGACACTTTGCAGTCCGCACGTCACGCTAATAAGTTTGAGCTTTTTATCTTGTTGATTAAAGAATATTATTGTCCGTCGGAATAAGAATAAATTGTCAGGCGGACTCTGTTGAGTTTCAATTGCAGTCCACACGACACATCATTTATGACGAACTTTTGCTGATGAGAGAATCCAACTTATTAACCCATTCAACATTTGTCCTTAAAAATGACAAGAATAGCCAGCTGAGCGAATAGCCTTAAACAATGTCAAGTGGTACTTCATTTTCTAGTAGAGTCCGCATTTCTCTTTATTAACTTATCAAATTGTAACGTATGAGAACCATTCGGCGGGTTGAGCGAATACGGAAAACCAACCCGCTTATAATAGAAATGATTATAGATAATGGTTTCAAGAAAATTATCGGACTGAGCGGATACAGAAAACCACTCCGCCAAAGATAGAATCTACAAAATCCCAAGGAAATTGGCGGACTGCGCGGATAGATCAGACCAGTCCGCCAAGATAGAAATGACCCATAGAGATAAAGAAAACCAATCCGCTCTTAATACAAGAAATGATTTATAGCTTGCGACCAGGTGGGCAGGTGAGCCGGAGCGGCATACTTTCCTCACCGGGTTACATGCTATAAAATCAACCCAAGCCGGCGGACTGAGCGGACACAGAAAACCAATCCGCTCACCATAGAAGAAATGACCTATAGCTTGCGACCAGGTGGGCAGGTGAGCCGGAGCGGCATACTTTCCTCACAGGGCTACAAGCTATAAAATCAACCCAAACAGGCGGACTGAGCGGATAGAGAAAACCAGTCGGCACATAATTCCTTGCGAAGAGCAAGATGCTCACTTGGTGGAACGGTTCCCTGCCCTCTTTCCTGGAGAACAGTCTAAGCTGTGGGTCTCCTGCAGGCACTGCTTGAGGGTACCATGGAGTGTTCGAGGGTTACAAGCTAAGATGTCCCGCGGGCAGGTGAGCCGGAACGGCATACTTTCCTCACGCGATCATCGAAGTTGTAATGATATCCTTATGACGGCATGGTAGAGCTTTACCCCACCCAGCCCTCCATAATGTCGAGGTGGGGTCAGGTACTTGCCGGGATCCGAAGTGCAGAATCCAACCGCGCTAGAGCCTGCAAGCTCCCACTACACGGTGCGAAATCTCCTTGCAACACGTGGTCTTTGTGGTGTTACGCTAATGACAACAGCTCTAGGGGAGGTTTTGCTGAACTCGGCGATGTCTCCTGGTATCAGGGAACCGTTACAGGTCTTTGGAGAGAGGGAAAATAGTAGAAAAAGGTGTCAGTATGGATCCTTCGATTAATAAAAAATATATTTGCAAAGCAAACATAAGAAAGAAGAAAGAGAGTTCAGGTGCAGAACCGTTTTTTGAATCTTTCTTAGCATTTCATCTGTTATGATTACATAAACAAAACACTTGAAGAAGCGTTAGCAGGCAGTTTCTATTCATAATAACTCTTGAAGAAGATACACAAAGTAGAGAGAAGGAGTTTCAAGAATAGAACCGTTTGAGATCATCCCAGCTCCAGGTGTGTGGTATATCCTCTCCTTCGTATGTCTGCAAGCGGTAAGCGCCGCTCTTTAATGCTTCTTTGATAACAAAAGGGCCGGCCCAATTTGGATTAAGCTTCCCAACCGAAACAGCTCTTGCAGCAGCATCAATCTTCTTTAGAACGAGATCTCCCACTTGGAAGTGTTTGATCCTCACGTTTTGATCAAAGTAGCGGGCCATCCTCCTTTTGCCCTCTTCCTGTCTTATGGCTGCTTGATCTCTGATGGCCTCGACGTGTTCCAAGCTGAACCTCATCTCTTCATTATTCAACTCAAGCCAGTCCTCAACGCCTTCTCTTGCAAGCAGAACTCTGGGTGACGGGACTTCAAACTCAACTGGTATAAGTGCTTCTGAGCCGTGAGAAAGCTTGAATGGAGTCTCCCCAGTTGCGGATGATGGCGTTGTCCTAAGGGACCAGAGAAGTGATGGAAGTTGATCAGCCCAGCTGCCCTTGAGATTCTGCACTTTCTTTTTGAGCAAATTGAGGATCTGCTTGTTGGCTGCTTCTACTTGGACGTTGCTTCTGGGATGATGAGCTGATGCAAACCGCAGCTCAGTTCCGATCTGCTTGCAAAAATCTATCATTTCGGAGCTGTTGAATTGTGGCCCATTATCAGTGATTATAGCCATTGGAATTCCATGTCGGCAGACAATCTCCCCCCAAATGAAGTTCCTGACGACCTGAGTAGTTGTCTTTGCCAATGCCTTGGCTTTGATCCACTTGCTGAAATAGTCGATCATTACGATGATGAAATGCCGCTAACTGCTTGCCATGGGAAAAGGACCGAGTAGGTCCATTCCCCAAAACTGCGAAGGGCCATGGAGTTGCAATCGATCTGAGGGACTGAGCTGCTTGGTGCTGAAGTGGAGCAAACTTCTGGCACTGAACACACTTTCTGGCATAGATCTCAGAGTCTCTCTTCATAGTGGGCCAGAAATATCCTTGCCGCAGGATTCGTTTTTCAAGAGTTCTTGCTCCCGAGTGGCTTCCACACTCTCCTGAGTGAACCTCTTGCAAAACAGTGAAAGCTTCTTCTTCTGAAACACACCGGGCCATGGTAGAGAGAAAAGTTTTTCTGTAGAGGACTCCCGCCACTAGGAAGTAATGAGCTGCTTTTATTCTGAACTTTTTCTTATCTCTGACTGTATGATGATAATCTCCCGTTGACAGATAGAGGATGAATGGATCCATCCAAGAGGCACGTTGGTCTACTTGCATCAGATCTCCTTCCACCACTGCCGGGCGGAAGAGCTCGGAAGTTGTCCCTCCTGAAAGCATCCCATGCTTGGAAAGAAAATCGGCCTCCTCATTTTCTGTTCTGGGGATGTGCTCGATTGTAAAGCTCTTGAACCTGCCGACCTCTATCTTCACAAGAGCTAGATATTTCTTCAAGATTGGATCTCTTGTTCGAAGTTACCGAGGACTTGTGACGCCATCACCAGAGAATCGGTTTTGATGTGAACATGATCGATTCCTAGTTCTCTTGCGAGCCTCAAGCCTGCTAGCAAAGATTCATATTCGGCCTGATTATTTGTTACTGGAAAGTAAAATTTGATGGCCTGCTCCAACTTGACTCCGTTTGGATTGATGAGAACCACTCCTGCTCCAGAAGAACTTCTGCCTGAGGCACCATCAACATAGATGGTCCAAGCCAAAGGTGACCTTTCTGCCTGATCAGAACTGGACTCTGGCATGTCGATTAGAAAATCTGCTAGGACCTGAGATTTAATGGCTGTCTTGGGCACATAAGAGATTTCAAATTCACTCAACTCTATTGCCCACTTAGCTAGTCTGCCGGAATGTTCTGGTTTTTCCAACACACCCTTCAAAGGCTGATCGGTGACAACTTGAATTGAATGTGCTTGGAAGTACGGGCGGAGCCTGCTTGCCGACATGACTAGCGCCAAGGCTAACTTCTCCAAAATTGGATACCGCGTCTCAGCACTCTTCAGAATATAGCTAACATAGTAAATTGGGAATTGCTTTCTGCCCTCTTCCCGAAGAAGAATGGAACTAACCGCCTCGGGGCCAACCCCTAGGTACAAGAAAAGAATATCTCCTAGCCGAGGACTCTGAAGCAGGGGTGCTGAGGTCAGTTGCATCTTCAACTGCTCAAAAGCTTTGGAGCATTCTTCCATCCACTCAAACTTGGAGGCTCCTCGGAGAGTTTTGAAGAATGGAGCACTCCTATTTCCAACCCGAGAGAGAAATCTCTCAAGGCCCGCCAGCCTCCCCCCTAACTGCTGAACTTCTTTAGGCGAACGAGGGGTAGGCATATCAAGGATGGCTTTCACTTTATCAGGATTGGGGGCAAGTCCTTCCAGAGTAAGGAGATGACCAAGAAACTTCCCCTTACTCGCCCCAAACGTACATTTCAAAGGATTGAGCTTCATTTTATACCTACGCAGAGTAGCGAACGCCTCTGCTAGGTCTCGCAAGTGCAGCGAAAACGACTTACTCTTAATCAAGAGATCGTCTACATACACTTCTAGGTTCCTTCCCTTCTGATGGTTAAACACGCGGTCCATCATCCGTTGGTAGGTTGCACCAGCATTCTTAAGCCCAAAGGGCATCACAAGGTAGCAATAACAACCATCATTAGTTATGAACGACGTGTGAGGAACGTCAGGCTTATGAATTCTTATCTGGTGATAACCAGAAAACGCATCTAAAAAACTCATGTAAGAGTACCCTACCGCGGAATCAACTAAAGAATCTATCCGAGGCAAGGGGTAGCAATCTTTAGGGCACGCTTTATTAAGTTTGGTAAAATCTACACACATTCGTCATTTTCCTCCTGGTTTCTTAACCATTACAACATTAGAAATCCAAGTAGGATATTGAATTTCTTTGATAAAATTTGCTTTGAGGAGCTTTGCGACCTCCTCCCTTATCGGCTCAACAAGCTTTGTGGCTATGTCCCTCTTCTTTTGTTGTATGGGCTTGCAGCCGGGATCAACATTCAAGTGATGGCAAGCAACATCAGGATCCACTCCTGGCATGTCTTCTGCTGACCAGGCGAAGACATCCAAATTATTCAGCAAACAGTAAATTAACTCAGCCTTTTGATCTTCAGGTAGCTCCGAGTTGATGGAGAGCTTCCTCTCCTCCCCCTCAGCAATGGGGACTCCTTGCGTCACCTGGGCAGGTTCCAGGTGAGCACCTTCATCAGCAGCGGTTTCCGAACTGGGGGAGGCTTCTGCAGCTTCTGTTGGAGCAAGGGAAGGGCTGGCTTCAACCATGTTGACAGTGCGGACGTAGCACTCCCTTGCTCTTCTCAGGTCACTCCTGACTCGACACATCCTTCCATCGGCAAAAAACTTGATGGCAAGGTGGTAAGTGGAAACCACCGCTTGATACTTGTTTAATAGGGACCTGCCGAAGATGGCATGGTAGCTGCTGGGGGCGTCAACCACTATGAACTGTATCTGCTTAGTTGCCCCTCCAAGCTTCACGAGCAAGATGACGCTGCCCTCCACTTCTTTTCTCTCTCCCGAGAAACCATAGAGTGGCCCCTCAGTGGAAAGCAGAGGCTTTCCAGTCCTCAGGGCCTCGAAGGTAGACTTGAATAGGAGGTTGACCGAACTCCCTATGTCAACAGGAATTATATCGACCGTAAAGTCACCAACCACAGCCTTGATTACAACTGCATCATCAAATGGATTGGCTGTTTGAGGTAGATCTTCTGGACCAAAGTTGACGACTTCTCTTGGAGGAGCAACGGAAGAAGAGGCCACCTCTGCCTGGGTGATCCTTGAAATTGACGATTTCCGGGTGGACTCGGTCCCGGCTCCACCATGGATGAAGAAGAGGCGTCCTAGAACCCCTTCATCATCTGCATCGAAGCACTCCACCGGGACGTTGATCGGCCCCAGACGGCCCTCGTCTTCTACATCCACACATTCCTGGTATGCCTCAGCTACTTCTTTGCCTTTCGAGGTGGATGGCTTTGAAGAGGAAGGAGAATCCTTCTTGGCCAGGTCAATCTTGCCCTCGGCAAGCAACTTCTCTATCAGCGCGCGAAGGGCCTTGCAGTCCTCGGTCAGATGGCCCTTTTCTTTGTGGAACTGGCAATATTGTGCATTATTTCTTGGCTTCCACATTTTCTGAGGCTCTTGTCTCTTTTCTTCTGATCTTCTTTGCAAGATCTGGATGACTTCGTCAAGGTCCATATCTGCAGCGTCCTCCATGGGGCTTTCATCAAATTGGCCCGGATCAGGCAAGGCTGCTTGTTGGAGGATGGGAAGAGCTTGCAATGGAACGGCGGGAGTGGCGGCCAACGACAGTCTCTGCTCACGAAACTGTTGATGGCCATGGAAAGGTTTCTTGTTGCGGAAGTTTCTGCCTCTTTGAGACGGAGGCTGGAAGTCTGGGCGAGGGGGTTTGCCACGAGAGGAAGAAGTGGAGGCATCCCTTCCTTCAGCCTTAGCTGTCAGGGATGAGACATAAGTTGGATTGGCATTTTATCCTTCTATGAAACAGTTGACCATGGCGATCAACTCCTGATAAGTCTCAGGTGCCTTGGTTGTTGCCTTAAACTTCAGAGGGCCTTCCCGGAAGCCATGGATCAAGGAGACCTTATAATAATCGGGGTTTACATTTCTGACCCCTTGGATCTCTCTCTGAAAGCGATCAACGAATCGCGCCACCGATTCATTATCCCTCTGCTTGATTTCAAATAGGGCAGCTGGCCCATTCTTCCTCTTCCTTGAGGTAGCAAACCTCAGCTGTAACTGGCTACGAAGCTCTGCAAAAGAAGAGATTGTGCCTGAAGGCAGCTCGTAGAACCACTCTCTCGCTTGTCCTTCGAGAGTGGTAACCAGCAGTTTAAACTTAATTACATCTGAGAGGCATCTCAAAGCGACCGCCCCCTCAAATGGTTGGAGGTGAGAAACTGGATCTGTCGCTCCTGAATAGAATGGGATGCGAGGTTCCCTGAAGTTGCTCGGGGCCGATTCCCATCGGATCCGGTCGACAAAGGGAGACGGGGTCTCGAACTCTGCGGGGTAGAATGGGCGGACTGGAGCTGGGGAGTCCATGGGCTTGGCGGACTGGCGGTCAGCAAAATGAAGCTGGCGGGCAGGAGTGCCCCTGGCAGCTTCTCTGAAGAAATTTCTGAAAACGAACTGCTCCTCCTGATGGCTCAGAGGGGCAGCGGACTGAGCAGGGTTCCGAGGAATTGCTGGCGACTGCCGAAGCGGAGTTCGGCGAGCTAGGGTCTGGCGGACTGGCGAGTATGCTGGGTCCGCTGCGGCCTGAGGAGCAAGCCACTGGGCAAGCGCGAGCAGAGCTTGGCTGATTGCATCGAGACGCTGGTCAGTCTGCTGGCGGGACTGCTCGGCCTCAAGGCGAGCTTGCTCAATCGCGTCCCAAAGAGAGTCCTCTGAAGAGCTGGAGCGGTCTGAGGAGCGGGCTCTGCGGTCTGACATTTTCATCCGCTGGTTTCAAAACACTACTCGGATCTGAAGGTCGCGTGTTAACTATTGATGCACGAAAATGCAAGGGGGGTCGAGCACCACCAGCTAACGGTTCGAACACCGGGGAATAGGGAGACTGCGAGTAGTAATCTACTAAGCGGATGAGGGCAGGAAGAAGAACAGGGCCGTGAACCACGGCAACAACAGACTTCGCCCGTCGCGGCCTGAATGCCTCTCTTGCGACGGGCTTTCCCTTGATTGAAGAAGGATTGGGTTATAAGTGAAAGGAAAAGGTTAACAAGAGCAGAGCGAGGGGGAGTCCGCAAGGCACAAGATTCGAGTCCGCAGCCTGTAACAAGTAGGCTCCTGGATCCGAGTCAGCGTGCCCTGGGTGCACCACCTCCCCCCTATTTATAGGATAGGGGGCCTGCCCAAATGGGCAGGGCTAAAATAACCAGCTGCCCGGGGTACAGGAGAACAGGGCAGCGGTGACGGGAAGCAAAAAGAAAGAACACGCCAGTCCGCGCAGAAGGGGCGGACTGGGCTCGCGGACTAGAGCTTCCACTGCTGCTGGGCGCGCCCGCTAGAGGGCGGCGGCCTAGGCGGACGAGACACTGTGTCCGCCGCTGTAGAGAACCTGATACCCCAAGCGCTGGCGGACTGAGCAGACAGGTCCTTGCGTCCGCTGCTGGGGTACCATCCTTGGTGTCCAATTGGTAATGCTGCTGGACAGGGCGGACTGACAATTCGCGTCCGCTCCTGCTGAAAGGGGGGCTTTGGAATCTTGTAGTATGTTGCAGACTGAGGGGTTAACAGTTACGATGTCACTTTGTTTTATGGCCTCCTGTTGGCCAAGATTATAGACTTGTGGTTGCGCTTGTGATGAATTCGAATCCACCACTGCCTTTCCCCTTTCGTCATAAGATGCACCTGTCTTTTTCTCCCCTTTTGGAAGACCACTCCAGCAATCTCGAGCTATATGACACACCTTCCAACATGTATAACATATTAGCGGACCTCTCCCAGATGTGGCTCCAGACAGAGGAGAATAAGGAGCAGTGCAGAAGTTTTAGGCTTCTTTTTCAACCGTCGAAACCCGGACTTTGAAGAACTAGGTACCTTGAACTTTTTATACTTCCCTGCCAAATCATTCTTACATTGCACGCGCTTCATGTCCAGCTTGAGGGAATGGGCCGTATTGACCAAGGTAAGAAAACCCTGTGTCATCGGTCCTGAGAGAAGCAACCGCAGGTCATCTCTTAACCCTTAATAGAACCGATTTGCTTTCCATTCCTCATCTGCAAACGTAAATCCTGCATATCTTCCCAATCTCGTAAACTCGTGCATGTAGTCATCCACCGACTTCTCGTCTTAAGTTAACCTTTGAAATTGGTTCTCCATCGCAATCTGTTGTGCCGATGGAATATATCTTGCTAGAAAACACCTTGAGAACTCCGCCATTGAGAACTCAATCATCGGCCGACCAGCAAACTGGTGTAGCTCCAGCTCATCCCACTGAAATCTTGCCTCACCATCCAACAATAAGGTAGTCACAGTGACTTTTTGCCACTCTTCTGTTTCTGTTGCTGTCATGACCCTCTTTATTCTTGAGAGCCAATCTTCGCCTGTGCAGGGGTTCCAGCACCCATAAACACAGAGGGATTGAAACTCATCATGTGTTTCAATTGCTTCTTTGTTGCTCTCCTTGAGGCCACTGGATCAACGACCACTTGTCTTACCGCTATGCGCTCTACTACGCCAACTAGTTCTTGGACCATCATAGGAATAGGAGGTTGTCTCTGACCACCAGGTTGTGCATTGATCATTGAGAACACGGCTTCATCAACCAACCGTATAGTTTCCGTAGAAGGAGGAGGTGTTGACACCTCATTTGGTGCACTACTCTCCACCGAGGGCTGGGGTTCTTATTGCCTCGCACCAATTCGAGTTGCCTATAATGTGAAACACACAATTAAGGAACTACGAATTTTGCCAACAGCAATCACAGGAACATACCAGTTCCTCAAACATGTGTATTTTCATTACTAAGTGGACATTCATGGGTTCAGTTATATTATCAAGGTAGCGCACCTGCATGTGCTCACCATGCCTTAAAAGAATTCGACCACGAATTCAAATAAGAAAGACCGAGAACGTAATCTGATACCAATTTTGTAACTCCCTCATCTGTCGTATATCATATGACAGAAAGTCCGGCCGGGGCCCGATGCCATATACCACGTACAGTTAAGGAGATTACATATTGTTTCCAAATCCACATTCATTTATGAACATGTGCTAACTCAGAGCATTCTAGCGAAAGCAATTAGGTTAAGAACCCATAACAGTAGGAATGTCCACAACAACAGACTGAACAGGAATGATATATATAAAATACACAACATATATTTTGTCCTTTCAGACTTACAACTGTTTCATTTACATAAAGTGTCTTCATACATCGCCATGCAGGTCAGCCACATATGAAAACAGTAAAAAGTTTGCCTTTTAGGCCCTCAAGGGCCCGTCAATTATAGCACAAGGGCCTTAGCTCGCTATTTTCCACTTGAATCTCCAGCACCTGCACAAATGGCCCACACAAATATGCAAACAAAGCAATGGTTAGCATTTTGCTGACCAATTTATAATGACCCCACCCATTACTTGGGCAACAGGTCTCCTTCCCTATAAACAACAGCATATATATATAGTGACAACAACAAAGTGCATTTAAGCTCCATTCACCATTGATATAGGCTCAACGGCCACATGCCCCGTGCACTCATGACACCTTTTCGGTGTACCAGCCTTCCCCATGTACCACCACCATTCAGAGGTCCATGACTTAACGGTAACTTTGTCATTCAGAGGTACTTAACTTGATGACTATGTCGTTCAAAGGTACTTAACTTGAGGACTGACAGCCCATTCAGATGTACTTAACTTGACGACCCAGTCATTTAGAGGTGTAATGCCCCCATCCGTCGTATAGCGTATAACAGAAGGTCCGGCCGGGGCCCGACGCCATATACTAACGACAGATAAGGGGATTACTGGTTGTTTCCAAATCCAAGTTAAATTATGAACGAACCCTAACTTAGAGCATTCTAGCGGAAGCATTTTTGTTTATGAACCCATACATAACAAGAATGTCCACTACACAACAGGAATGATATATATATATATATACATCTAATACATATTTCGGTCGTAGCCTTATTACAACTGTTTCATTTAACCAAAAGTGGTTTCATACTTCGGCACACAGGATGGCCACACATGAAAACAGTAAATGTTCGCTTTTGGGCCTTCAAGGGCCAGCAAATTGTAGCATATGGGCTTCAGCCCGCTACTTCCCACTTGGCTCTGCAACACCTACACAAAAGGGACCACCAAAATCTGACAAACAAAGCAATGGTCATATTTTGCTGACCCGTTTATAATGATCCCACCCCTTAATTGGGCGACATTTCTCCATCCTTGCAAACAAGGCATCATATATATATCGTGGCATTTACAATGTGCAATTTAAGCACCATTCACCACAGATGTAGGCTCAACGTCCATAGCCTCGTGCACTCAGGGCACCTTTTCGGTGTACTGGCCTTCCCTGTGTACCACCACCGTTCAGAGGACCATGACTTAACGGTAACTTTGTCGTTCAGAGGTACTTAACTTGACGACTATGTCATTCAGAGGTGCTTAACTTGACGAACGACTGCCCATTCAGAGGTGCTTAACATGATGGCACAATATTTGGCCTCCACAGCCCAACTCATTATAAGCCACACGGGTCTGTACCGCTTCAGGCTGGCACCAACCAATGCTGGTCAATTTAAGCTCACAGCTTTATATACCATGGCCCCCAGGTCTCTTAGAGATAGGCCTCACAACATTTTAGCTCACAAGGAGCTATCGCCAGCAACACTCACTGTCGCCCGGCTACAACCATATTTCTCCAAACTATGATCATTTATGGGTATTTTCCTGGATATGCTTCAATTACTTTGATGCAACATCATGCACACCCCTAGACCCCAGATTTCACATGTACGTCACACGCATATCCACGGAGTCTTCTCCGGCACGCAAAGCATAAAACATCACCAATGCAGACCAACCTATCCAGATGGGCTTATCACAGCATGCATATTTTGTACCTTATATTTTTGGATCTAAATGCAGGAATAAATGGGGATCAAATCGATCTACCCATTGGAATTAACCTTTTTTCACCTTTTGCTAAGGGGTTCCAAGCAAGTATGCATATTGAGGACTTCACTTGTCCGGGAGAAACTCGTTACCCTTGTAGTTCTCTTTGGAGCCACGGTGTTTGAGTTATGTCTAGTTGGAAATGCGCACGATGATTTCCTTTCCATAGACTTAGCTTCAGATTTTGATTCCGTTAAGGGAATCCTCTTCAGCACCTTCACAAAGTTCGGCCCAGCACCTTAGCTCTAACCCCTTAGTTCTCTTCTCAAGAAAACTCAAAGGAGAAGATGAATGAAGAGAGAGCGAGAGAGTAAGAAGGAAATAATGATTTCCTCATCACAACCTCCTCTGCATATGTGGTCTCAGGTAAACACCAACCACACGATCAATCCATCAAAATGAAGTCTTAGCCTGGATTTGAGTTGAAAAGTCAACCGTCGCTCACCGGCTGCTAACCAACCATTGACACGTGTCGACACTCGGTGATATCTTATTTCGACAAGTCGTCGAACGGGGTTGAGTTTGTCGAGCGCTCTCCACACCTTAGCCTTCGACGTTCGTCGAAAGGATACACAACATAATAACACCATATTCGTCGAACTCCATTCGACGTTCATCAAACTTCGTTCGACGTTCATCGAACTTCGTTCGACGTTTTAGCCTATTACTTTCTACACCTTTTGGGGTATTACAATCCTATCCTCCTTACAAAAATTTTGTCCCAAAATTTGCATACAACTATAAGAAATACAATAACAAATATGTTACAACATATATTCTCTTCACAAAAAAATGTTACAATATTTTATACAAACAACTCGGGAAATTCAGCACACATGGTTTGCTCCAGCTCCCATGTTAGCTCCTCATGGCCACAATTGTCCCACCGGACCTTGACCATCCCGATTATTTTGTTTTGCAACTACTTAACCGGCTTATCCTCGATCCGAAGAGGCCTAACCTTCGTCGTTAGCCTAGATTCAACTGGTACTCGGTCATTCCCAATCACCTGAGCTGGCTCTTTCACTGGTTTACAAAGCACTGATATGTGGAACACATCATGCAAGACACTCAGTTCTGTCGAAAGAGCTATCTGATAGGCAGCTTCTCCAATTCGCTCCACCACTTCAAATGGTACAAGATACCTTGGACTCAGCTTTTTCAAGCCTCGAATCCTGGATACGCCTTTGAATGGCTTTATCTTTAAGTATACCCAATCTCCCACCACAAACTCTATGTTTCGATGTTTGGCATTGTAGTATTTCGCATGCCTATCTTGGGCCATCACTAGACACTCTCGAATAGTGCGTATGGTCGAATTTACATCTTCAACCTCCTTACGTTTATAGAGCTTTGATTTGACTGTTTCCGCCCAAGCTAACGGTGTACGACACTTCCTACCTTATAAATCTTCAAAGTGCGCCATCTGTACGCTAGCTTGGTAGCTATTATTTTAGGCGAACTCAATCATATAGAGGTTATCTTCCCACCTCTTCCTAAAATCCAGGGCATAAATACGGAGCATATCCTCCATTGTTCTGTTGGTCCTCTCAGTCTGGCCATCCGTTTGTGGATGAAATGTCGCACTGAACTTTAGTTTAGTTCCAAACAACTGATGGATTATCCTCCAATCATTTGACGTAAAATGCCCATCTCTATCACTTACGATGCTACAGGGCACACCGTGCAATCGTACGATATTATCCAAGTACAACTTAGCCAGTTTCTCAACGGAATAATCCTTCTGATTAGGTATGAAGTGTGACACTTTGGTTAACCGGTCAACAATCACCCACATGACATCATTTTCGTTTTGAGACCTCGGCAGTCCATGCACGAAATCCATGGATATGTTGTCAAACTTCCACTCCGAAATAGGAAAAGACTTCAAGAATCCCCCTGGCCTCTAGCCTCGACCTTCACTAAGGCTCAAGTATGACACTTTGCCACATATTGTGTAACGCCACGAAACTCAAAGGAGTGACGGGAGGCGTTTTGGACCAAATCTGAAATTTGGCAGGGGGCACACGGCCCGGGACACGGGCGTGTCCCAGGGCGTGTCAGGCTCGAGTCGACAATTTGGCCGGAGGTCAACGAATTTTTGGAGTCGACGATTGTCGAGCAGCGAACACGGCCTGAGACACGGGTGTGTCGAGCTCGTGTCGACGATCTGCCAGGGAAGTTGATGATTTTCGCTCGACGATGTGTCGAGACACGGAACACAGCCTAGGACACGGACGTGTCCAAGGCCGTGTCAGGTGGTCAACGAACTGCGCTCGACGAAGTGTCGAGACAGTGAACACGGCCTGGAGCCCAGGCATGTTCGGGTTTGACACGGGTATGTAAAATAGGACACGGGCGTGTCCAAGACCCGTGTGATTCTCGGGTTGTTTTTGGGGCTGTGTCGATGGGGGAACACGGCCAACCACACGACCATGTCAGTTTGAACAAGTGCATTTCAGGTTTAACACGAGCGTGCCGGGACCCGTATAATTTTCGTAATGCATTGATTTTGACGGCGAATGAGGGACACGGCCCTGGACACGGGCGTGTCGCAGGCCGTGTTCGGCCCAGGTTTTACTTTTCAGCTACAAATTATAGCCATTCGTTTCCTTATTTTGGGATCCGATGATTTGGGGTTGTTCCAACTGGGATATACCCAGGACTGGGCCTTTGAAACCCTCATTTCACTTGAGTGGTTCTCTTCCTAAGTCTAGAGAGAGGGGAGAGCAAAGGTGGAAGAAGAAGCCTAGATCCGGTCACCAGCGAAGCTTCGGAGCTCCAAATCGCGAACTGACTTCGGATCCACGGAGGTAAAGAGAGTGAGATGCTTTTCATCCGCTTACATTTCCATGGCACCAAGGAAGAACGCTAGGGTAACGATTCTCTACTTGAGCATGTGAAGCTCTACTTCTTTTGCATAGGGAAGCCCGCTCTCGCGAGTTTGCAGTGAATTTGAGGCGTTCCTTCCGGTAGACATGAATAGTCCCTGTTGTGTACATGTAGAGTCTATAACCGAGAATGGATATAGGAATGATGTGCGAAGCCTACCCGGACAAGTTGGTCTGGATCGGTGATGTTGCATTGCATAAATGGCCGGAGAAGACTCCGTGAGATTGGTTGTTTTTCGGGTTTTCTACGTGGTAGACTACAGCAGGGAGCCTTGGGGATTAACTCCAAGGTGCACCCGGAAAACTGCGCAGATACGTGATTCTGCCAACATGGTGGCCAGGGAGCCAACTTGAACATAACCAGGTTATGTGAAGTGTGTGACGGAAATTGGACTCGGGAGAAGTTTGACACGCGCATATGGCTTAAATTATCAATGCGATGTGAGCACGGGTTAGGCAGACCGTATCCGTTCTATGTCGTTCGGTGTGAGCCGTTGTTATAGATGACGGTCTTCGGCGGTCTATGGCTTAAATTGACGTGACCCATGCCGGGAAGACAAAATGCTCATAGTTTGGCCGTCAAAGTGTCGGTGGTGAGACTGGGGTGTCTATGGCTTAAATTGACGTGGCATTGACCGGTTCACAGAGAATGTGCCCTGAGTGCACGGGGCGTGTGGCCGTGCGTGCCAATGCCTGTGATGCAATGTATATATATACTGTTTGGTTATGCTAATAAACTGCAGGGAAGGAGCATCACCGCCCCGAATTTGGGGCGGGATCGTTATAATTTGGTCAGCATTGCTGACCGTTGCTTTGGTTTGCCACCGTTGCGGTGGAATATGCTTGCAGGTACTACGGAGCCGAGCGGTAAATAGCGGGCTAAAGCCCAAGTTGCTGAGCCGGCCCTCAAAGGCCTATTTTTTGAGTGTTTTCTTTTATTCATGTATGGCCGGCCTGCGTGCCGAGGTTTGGAAAACATGTAATATGAGGAGAACAATTGTAAGGCCTTAAATACTTGTGTATTTGTAATTCATTCCTTTTGGCGTATTAGTGGACATTCATGCTAGTGTTGGGTTCTTTATTAATGCAACAATTTTAATTGTTTCCTCTATAATGCTCTGTGTAGGATGTTGGATTGGTTGGATGGTTTCCATTGAGTAACCACCCGGACTGTCTGTGGTATATGACGTCGGGCCCCGGCCGGACCTACTGCTATATGCTTTGCGACGGATAGGAAGTGTTACAATTTGGTATCAGACTACTGGTTTCGGTCAGGTTTAAAATGAATTCGTGGGCGAATTCTTTTAAGGGGTGGTGAGCATATGTGTGTGCGTCATCGTTATAACGGCAAAAGAACACATGAATGTCCACTTAGGAATGAAAATTACACGTGTTTGAGGAACCTGCGTGTTCCTATAATTGCATTTTGCAATTTTGTTTGGTTGCTTAACGGTGTTTTGTACCACTATAGGTGACCAGAAGTGGTGCTGGGCCGTCAGACCGCCGAGTTTCTGAGTCTAGTAGTGCACCAAATGATGCTCCTGCAACATCTCCATCGACTGAGACCATACGATTGGTGGCCTAAGTAGTGTTTGCCATGATTAATGTGCAGCCTGCAAGGCAAATGCAGCAGCCCGCTCCTGCGATGGAGCAGGTACCCCTTCCAGAGGTTGAGCCGGGAAGAGTGGATCAGGTAGTAGTGCAGCTGTTGGTGCCATGGAGGGAAACCGAGAGATAGCTCAAACATGTCATGAGCTTTAATCCTCCGATTTTCTCGGGGTTGGGAACCCCATCTCAAGCTGAACACTGGCTCTTCCATGTGAAGAGAGTCTTGACAACGACAAAGACGGAGGAGTGGCAGATGACCACTATAGCTACGTTTCTGTTGGATGGAGACGCTAGGTTGTGGTGGGAGGGTCTGGAGCTGCATTTATTGGAGGTAGGCAACTTACAGACGTCTCGATGGAGGAGTTCTCGGGACTGTTCTTGGCTAGGTACCTCCCTTCGACTCAGAGGATAGCTTTGGAGAATGAGTTCCCGAGGTTGGTACAAGGAGAGAGTAGCGTGGATGAGTATTTCCACGAGTTTACTAGGTTGGGTCGTTATGCTAGCTCTACCATCGCGGATGAGGAGCGTAAGACCAACCGTTTCTACAAAGTTCTAAGAGATGACTTGAGGCTACTACTCTCGGGGCCGATAACGCAGGGTTTCTTGGCCTTGGTCAACACGGCCCTGTCCTTGGAGAAGGACATGAAGAATGTTCAAGCGAAGAAAAGCTTGGGTGATAAGAAATCTGAGTTCAAGTTGTCGACTACCTCAAAGTCTGGGTACCGTAAATTCTTTAAGAAGGCTAGGACTTTGGGTCCAGCTCCTTCTTCTGTTGCTTCTGGGGCAACCACGGGTCGGACCCCGGGTGCATGTTTTACTTGTGGGAAGTCGGGGCACTTTGCCCGTGAATGTTGGAGCGGACGTCCCAAATCCAAGAGGAAGCCAGGAGCAACTTATGAAGAGAAGGGCAAGACGGTGGAGTCAACCGCATCCCATTATGCTCCGGCTCAACCAAGGATTTATAATCTTGGCCAACAGGAGGCCATCAAACAAGAGGATGTGGTGACAATTACACTTTAATTTGTAGCAAGTTAAGTTTAAATACTTGTTATGCGTATGTTACCTTACCACTGCTTGTTTAGGATTTGTTTTGATTTGTGAGTTTCCGGCGAGAGCACTCTTTGATACGTGAGCTTCACACTCCTTCTTGTCCGAAGGATTCATATCATGCATCGGATTACCTTATTCGATGACAAAGGACAAGTTGGATGTTTTGTTACCAAATGGGTGTTCGATGCGCGCGGATAAAATTTGCGGTGTTAAAATTCGCATTGGGAATCAAGAGTTCGATCTGCAAGCATCGTTACTACCATTGGTGGAGTTCGACGTTATATTTGGCATGGACTGGCTGTCGGAGCAGCAAGCCTATATTGATTGTGGTCGCAAGGAAGTCAAGTTGGGAGCAAGTCGTTAGACTACTTTTACGGGCTTGAAAGGGTCGAGCAATACGTTGATGTCTGCTCTTCAGGTGGTGAAGGAGGTTCATGCTGGTGCAGAGTTGTTCTTTACACTAGTGGAGGTTGCAAAGCCAAAGCCTACGTTGGATAGTATATCAGTAGTAGCTGAGTACCCTGATGTGTTCCCCGCAGATCTTCCTGGATCCCCGCCTCAACGGGAGATAGATTTCACGATTGAGCTAGTGCCAGGTGCGAAGCCTGTGTCACGATCTCCGTATCGGCTAGCGCCTAAGGAAATGGCGGAGCTGAAGGTGCAACTTCAAGAGTTGTTGGAGCAAGGGTTTGTGCGTCCAAGTTCGTCGCCTTGGAGCGCACCGGTCCTCTTTGTAAAAAAGAAGGACGGGAGCTTGAGACTTTCTATTGATTATCGAGAGTTAAACAAGCTAACGGAAAAGAACAAGTACCCAATCCCAAGGATCGATGATCTTTTTGATCAGTTGGTCGGGTCGACGGTGTAATGTCCCCTGGGCAGTCCGTGGGCTTCAGTCCACTAAGCCTCCGTTATACCATTATCGGGCTGCAGCCCAAGCACTCCAACCCCTCTCCCTCCACGGGTGGGTTGTTGGTGGCCACAACCTCCCTTTGATGAGTGAAATTCTCCCGTTAAGCGGACAGCACGGGGACTTCCCAGGAGGTCACCCATCCCAGAACTTCTCCAGCCTGAGTAAGCTTAATTATGGAGTTCTTTCAACTCTCATCACCAATTGAGTTGCAGCTCAGTTGGTGATAGGAACTGTTGAAGGTTGCCTATCAAGGGGGTTGCGGGTTCGAGAACTGGCCTCAATAATGCACCGCGGCCGAGAAACAGGCGCGGAGAGGCTTTGGGGTGCTTGGGCTGTAGCCCGGTAACGATGTCTTGAACGAGACAAGTCTGTGGGCCTCTGAGCTCGGGTCGAGGGTCGTTATAATAAAAGGTGCACTTTTATTGTAACGACCGTCGGCCCGAGCTCAGAGGCCCACAGGATTGTCTCGTTCAAGTCATCGTTACCGGGCTGCAGCCCAAGCACCCCAAAGCTTCTCAGCGCCTGTTTCTCGGCCATGGTGCATTGTTGAGGCCAGGTCTCAAACCTGCAACCCCCTTGATAGGCAACCTTCAATAGTTCCTATCACCAACTGAGCTGCAGCTCAGTTGGTGATAGGAACTGTTAAAGGTTGCCAATCAAGGAGGTTGCGGGTTCGAGACCTGGCCTCAACAATGCACTGCGGCCGAGAAACAGGCCCGGAGAGGCTTTGGGGTGCTTGGGCTGCAGCCCGGTAACGATGTCTTGAACGAGACAAGCCTGTTGGCCTCTGAGCTCGGGCCGAGGGTCGTTACAGATGGTGTACTCTAAGTTGGATCTCAAGTCTGGTTACTATCAGCTGAGGATAAGGGAGAGTGATATCCCTAAGACAGCGTTCAGTACAAGATACGTGCATTATGAGTTTACGGTCATGTCATTTGGGCTGACGAATGCGCCATCAGTGTTCATGGATTTGATGAACAGGACCTTCAGGGAGTACTTGGACCATTTTGTGATCGTCTTCATCGATGATAGTTTGGTGTACTCGCAGAGTGAGGAAGATCACTTCAGGCATCTTCATTTGGTTTTGGAGACGCTAAGGAGGAATCAATTATACGTCAAGTTCTCAAAGTGCGAGTTTTGGTTGTCCTCAGTGGCGTTCCTCGGTCATATAGTGAGTGGGGAAGGTATTGTAGTGGATCCGGCGAAGATTGTTGCGATACGAGAGTGGCCTGAGCTTTCTACGGTAACGGAAGTCTGGAGCTTTCTGGGGCTTGCCAGCTATTATAGGAGCTTCGTAGATAACTTCGCGAGGATAGCGTTACCTCCCACTACTTTGACGAGGAAGGAGCAAAAGTTCATTTGGACGCCGTAGTGCACGCGAGCTTTTGAGGAGTTGAAATGTCAGTTGACCACGGCGCCTGTGTTGAGTTCGCCGAGTGGGACCGAAGGTTATGAGATTTATAGCGATGCTTCGGGCAGTGGTTTGGGTTGTGTGTTGTTACAACATGGAAGCGTTATAGTATATGGCTCGAGACAGCTAAAGGTGCACGAGAGGAACTATTCGGTCCATGACTTGGAGTTAGCGGCCATGATTTTTGCCTTGAAGCTGTGGAGACATTATTTATAGGGTGTGAAGATTTATATCTACACCGATCACAAGAGCCTGAAATATTTGATTGATCAGAAAGATCTGAACATGCGGCAGCGTAGATGGATGGAGTTCCTGGGGGACTATACATTCAAGATCCACCAGGTGCCTGGTAAAGGTAGTGAGGTTGCGGACGCGTTGAGTCTCCAATTGGTTGTCGGTCCATGATGAGCGATTGGTTCGGGAGTTAGAGGTGTTGGAGATCTTTTGCGTTGATAAGCAATCAAGTGCTGAAGCAGTATTGAATTGGACTGAAGTCCAATATGACCTGGCTGATCGGATAAGGAAGGCGTTGGATATGGATGTCCACATGAAGCAACTCATGATAGAGGCTCTGGATGAGTCAAATTCCCAACTCATTGTGGAGGACGGATAACTTTGGAAAGACGGCCGTCTGTGCGTCCCAAGCATGGACAATTTGCGGGTGGAATTGTTGTACAAGGCGCATCATACCAAGTACTCAATTCACCCGGGGAGCACGAAGATGTACCACAATGTTAAGAAATTGTTCTGGTGGCTAGGACTGAAAAAGCATGTGGCTCTCTATGTGGAGAAGTGTCAAACTTGCGCCTTGGTGAAGGCGGAGTGCCAAAAGCCAGGAGGATTCTTGAAATACTTGCCTATTCCGGAGTGGAAGTTCGACGACATTACTATGGACTTTGTGCACGGGTTGCCAAGGTCGCAAAAGGGGAACGACGCCATTTGGGTAGTCGTAGATCGTCTAACGAAGGTGTCGCATTTCATTCCGCATAGGAAGGATGATCCGGTTGAGAAATTGGCAATACTATATGTGGATAATATTGTACGGCTTCATGGTGTGCCCCGCAGCATCGTGAGTGACCGAGATGGGAGGTTCACATCCAATGATTGGAGGCTGGTGCAGCAGATGTTGGGAACAAAGCTGAGTTTTAGCACATCCTTTCATCCATAAATGGATGGGCAAACCGAGAGGGTCAATAGGACAATGGAAGACATGCTTCGCATGTTTGTCCTGGATTTTGGAAAGCAATGGGAAGATCACCTATACTTGGTGGAGTTCGCTTACAACAATAGCTACCAGGCGAGCATTCAAATGACGCCCTTCAAGGCCCTTTATGGTAGAAAATGTCGCGCACCGTTGTCCTGGTTAGAAACGGGGGAATCAAAGTTGTATAAGCGATTAGAGGTGAAGGATGCTACTTCTTTGTTGAGAACCATTCGGGAGAGGTTGCTAATCGCTCAGGACCGCCAGGCTAAGTACTATAATGCCAAGCACATGAACGTGGAGTTCACTGTTGGCGATTGGGTGTACTTGAAGATCAAGCCGTTCAAGGGTGTCTCGCGGGTGCGGCGCTTGAAGAAGCTAAGCCTGAGCTACCTTGGACCGTTTGAGGTTCTGGAGTGGATTGGTGAAGCAGCGTACCGGTTGAAGCTGTCTGTGGAGCTTAGTGGTCTACATGACGTATTCCATATATCGGTGCTACGAAAGGCGGTGCAAGAGCCTACGCAAGTGATCGCGGTCGATCAAGTGCTGGTTGATAGTGGGTTGACGACGAAGGTCAAGCCCATACGTATTGACGACTCAGAAGTCAAGCGGCTACGCAATAAATAGATCAGGATGGTCAAGGTCCGTTGGGACAATTGCGGTCGAGAGGACCTCTCTTGGGAGCGAGAGCAGACTATGCTTGAGAGTACCCAAAGTTGTTTCATGCAGGTACCGTTTAAGTTGTATGTTTCTTTCCTTTATGTAATTTTGAGGACGAAATTATTTTAAGAGGGGGAGAGTTGTAATGCCCCGGAACACAAAGGAGCGACGGGACGTGTTTTGGGCCAAATCTGGAATTTAGCAGGGGGCACACAGCCTGGGACACGGGCGTGTCCCAGGGCGTGTCAGGCTCGAGTCGATGATTTGGCCGGAGGTCGGCGAATTTTTGGAGTTGACGATCATCGAGCAACGAACACGGCTAGAGACACGGGCGTGTCTCAGAGAGTGTCGAGCTCGTGTCGACGATCTGCTAGGGAAGTCGACGATTTTTGCTCGATGATGTGTCGAGACACGGAACACGGCCTAGGACACGGGCGTGTCCAAGGCTGTGTCGGGTGGTCGACGAACTGTGCTCCACGAAGTGTGGAGGCAGTGAACACGGCCTGGAGCCCAGGCGTGTTCTGGTTTGACACGGGCGTGTAAAATAGGACATGGGCGTGTACAAGACCCGTGAGAGTCTCTGGTTGTTTTCGGGGCAGTGTCGATGGGGGCACACGGCCAACCACACGACCGTGTCAGTTTGAACACGGGCGTATCAGGTTAAACACGGGCGTGTCGGGACTTGTGTAATTTTCATAACGCGTTGATTTTGACGACAAATGAGGGACACGACCCTGGACACGGGCATGTCGCAGGTTGTGTTCGGCCCAGGTATTACTTTTCAGCTACGAATCGTAGCCATTCGTTTCCTTATTTTGGGATCCGACGGTTGAGGGTTGTTCCTACTGGGATATACCCGGGATTGGGCCTTTGAAACCCTCATTTCACTTGAGTGGTTCTCTTTCCAAGTCTAGAGAGAGGGGAGAGCAAAGGAGGAGTAAGTGTAACATCCCATTTCCAACTAGACCCCTAAGAGTGGTTTTGGCCATGACTAGGTCATGACAAACCCTAGGAAGCCAGTAATGAGTCAAGAGATAGGGGACAGAAAGGTGGGGGATCACCATGGTCTACAAATAGTAGAACTCTGAACCATGGTTTAGGATGACCATGGGCTACACCTTGACCCCAAGACCCTACCACAACACCCCTAATACCTTGGGAGGCCCATTAGAGCCATAAGGACCCATTGGGGTCAAACAAAGAGGCTCAATTGACCAAGGTCAACCCTAGCCCTAAATGGGTCAAACTAGCCTACTTAGGGTCAATTGACCTACTCCTAGCCTAGAGGACCCCACCTATGCCCTCCTAACCCTAAAGTGAGGTCAATGGGTCACTAAGGACACATTGGGGTCAGCCCTAGAGGCCAGGTTGACCCAAGTCAACTCAAGCTCCTAATCTGGTCAAAGTACCCTTACTAAGGGTATGTGACCTCCAAAGTGCAGGGTAACCCTACATAACCCTTCCTAGACCTTAAGGGAGTCCAATAGGTCACCAAGGACCCATTGGGGTCAACTCAAATGGTCATGTTGACCAAGGTCAACTCTATTCTAGTGTTAGGTCAAATTAGCCTAAATGAGTCAACCCAAGCTCAACCCCTTTTTTCCTTTTAAGTTAACCACAACATAATGAAATATTATGGGTGGAAAGGGCTGCCAATAGGCTGGGGAGTCAGCATGGTCAGTTTTGGTGACTAGGAAAGAGAGAGAAAGCTTCATCCCACACTAATGGAGGAGAGAGAAAAGGGGAAAGAGAGTTGAAGGAGGAGATTGGCCAAGGAAAGGCCAATGGTCCCCATTGATGGCAGCATTCATCTCCTCCAGTGAAGGGGAGGAGTTTCCAGCCATTTTCCTGGCTGTCAAGGGGCAGTTACAGCCTCCACCATCATGGCCGAAACAAGCCTTTAATGGCCATGATGGCCATGGCAGTTTCTTCCATTCTTCTCCCCCTCTGATGATTTAAACACCACCAGTGAGCTTGGAGGAGAATTTCCCAATCCTTAACTGAAGAAATCCGGCGAGTTTACTGGGAGATTGCAGAAATCCGATCGGCGGCGCCACCACCATGTCAACCCCCAGATCCGCTCGTCTCCAGGCCGCCAACAAGGTCCTCCTCCTCCTCTTTTCTCGTGGGCAGATCTTAGGTTTCATTAGGGCCGAGGTTCGGGCACAATTGAGCCCGATCCAATTCAGAAAATTCATGGCTTTCGGCCGAGAAATTTCTTGGTTGGATCGCCGGAATCCGCCCCTCCGGCGGCTGTGCCGCCGTCTGGCGATAGCCACCACCTCAACAGAGGTGATGGTGGCGGTGGCCGGCCGGGGAAGGGACTGGGTGGCCGGCGGCAGACGTTTGAAGTCGGCACAGGAAGAAGCAATCCTGGCCGTTGGCTCATCGGGGACGATAACCCCGCGCCGTTGATCTGCGCCAAGATTCGCGCGGCATCAATCAGATACTTTAGGATTTAAATGAATATTATTTCATTTCTGTCACATTTGATGTATTTAATGTATTTAATTTTTAAAAATACTTAGGGACCCTGAATGGAAATCTGCCCAACATGAAAATTGTAGCTTAGGGTGTCTAGTTTGTAGCAAAAAGTGTTTGGACCCTTTTGGGCCACTGGTTAGACCAGGGTACCCTTTTTGGTAGGACCTATACCTAGACCTAAACAGAAATTATGTTTGGTGCCCACACTTCATTCCTTGTCCAAACAAGTTGAAATTTGGGCAGTGAGAAGGTCTTAGTCATATCTAGAACCTCTCCAAAATTTAGAATTTTTAGAGAACATTTTTCTATAGTTTTTAGAAAAATTTAATAAATCATGATTAATTTAATTATGTGACCTAATTAATTTAAAACTCCCCCAAATTTTGGTGGGTGGTCTTAGATGTCATGATAGGTATAGGGTTAAAACTTTAGCTCATTTGGAGATGTTTAGGATAGGTAATTTACCCACCCTATATATGACCCTATAAGGGTATTTTGGTCAAAAACCACTATTTGATGATTGAGTGGCCAAATTCCCTCATCAGAGGCTGCAATTTTGGCCACTGATATACTTTGACTTTTTACACTCACTTAGGAAGTTTGGAGTGGTTTGGACTAGGGTAGCCCTAGAATTTTAGGGTAGGCCCTTTAGGGTAAATTTCTAGGGTTTGAGGAATTTGGGGTCAAAAGACCTTGGATGGGCTTGAAACTTGGGACAGATGTCCATAGGGTTACTATGGTCCTGTGGTTAAAATTTTAGGGCATTTGGAAGAATTTAAACCCCTTAAATCTATAACCCTAGTTTAGGGAACTAGCTTTGAAATCATAAGATCTAATACCAAACCCTTCTGAAAAGGGCTGAGTTTTTGAATGGGTAGTTGTTTAGGGTATATACATCTCTGGAAAGTTTATAATAAATTTTGGATGAATATTTTTGGTACTTTATTCACAAAGTCATGTTTTACAATTTCCACTTAGGAATTTTTGGAGATAAATATACTTGATTAAATCTGATAAAACTTAGCAAAGGGGCTTGTAATAATGGTACCCATCTTTGTAAATTGTTATGCAATTTTTGAAGAATGATATTTAGTAGTTGCTTCTTTAATTATTTAATTCTATGGAACTTTGGTAAATTTAATAATGACATTTAGATGGTCTGAAAAATTTTAATTTCTTCATCATGATGTTTCTAGTTCCTTATGAAGCCATAGTAATTTTTACATAATTATTGGAGACATATTTGTGGCACTTCCTTCATTATATTTGGTCATGGGAATTATGTTTAATAAATCTTTTAGAGGTCAAGAACTATATGGAAAATTATGAAAATTGGCAACCAATAATATTTCTCTGTTATTTAGTGGATAAAAATTTTATGAGGCCATTACCTGAGCAAATCTTATGGTTCATGTTCAAATTGACTATGGCCTAGTTGTTGAGGAAAATTCAATAAATAGTAGATTAATTGGGAAAAATATAATTTTCTGAATTTAGACTATATTTATCATAATAGACCTCTGGTAAAATTTGTAGAGTTATTGGAGGAGAATTTAGAGTATCACCTATTGAGTACATCATATTAGCTTAGGGTGGTCTGCAATTAGTAAAAACAGCAAAAATCAAATTAAAGAGCACAATGAGTTTAGGAAGTTGGAATAATGGGGCATTAGTCTGGTAGGTGATTTAGGTTTGTCATCAGAAGTGTAGATGACTAGTGGAGGTTGGTTAGAGTTGTGTGGGGTTCGGGATCGACAAAGGATCACTCATCCTCGTTGAAAAGAAGGAGTCATATACACTTGGGTTAGGATTCAATTATAACCCTAAGGGATTGAGAGATTTGTGTAGTAACCAATAATAATAAGTGCCTTGCGAAAGGGAGCTTTGTGCGTAATCCCATCGTAGTTCCTAGTGCCTTCGAGAGCCCTTCACGGGGAATACCTTGGGCAGTCCTGGGCTAACGCAACTCATAGGAGTAATGAAACTTCAAGAGTAACTAGAATAACTAGGGTTTCACTCTCACACACCCCGAGGTTACGGGAAGTAGTTTTGGCTAGATGATCAAGCAGTAGGCTCGGTCGTTGTGGTTAGAGGACAGGATGGCCCGGTGAGCTTCGACTCGGTGTCGGTACGTAAACTTGCATGTGCATAAAAGGAATGACATTAAGGTGGTGGGTCTTCGGTATTGGAGGATCTTAGCACAGACACCAATACGTTGACTCGGCAAGTGTTGTGATAGCACTTCGCCAACAGAAGTCCGGTGCGCCAGCCGGCAAGAGTACGCAGGAGTCCGCTTGTGCACCAGCGTTGAGGCGTACGATAGGTCTGACCAGTAGTGCTATACTGGTTTAGAGGTGGGCGAGGCCCAACCCACCGCTTCCGTCTGCCACTACGGAGGTATCCTGGGAGGTGAGGCTCCAGAAAGGGGGAACTAAAGGTCTGTGTGCACAGAGTCGGGTGTGTGTGTTGCACTTGCTTGATCCATCATACCCACTTGCATGTCATAGCATAAGCGATTCATTTAACCTTTGACACCTAAAATATAAGTGGTATGGGACACTTATACATTAGGCCCTGCAAAACGACCCCTTGGTCTATAAGCTTGTGTGGGCAAGTTTATAAATTAAGGTTAATTTTCTTTACATATATATATTGCTGTTAATAACCGACACCCCAACGTATAAATTGGTATGGGACTCTTTATACGATGGGAGCCTTGCAAAAGACCCCTTGCTTATATGTACCCATATAAGTTAAGGTCACTTTACCTTACTTGTTTACAAATATGATTAGTTACTATATAAATTGCTAGTTTTAGGTCCACCGTCACCTGCATTCGATATACTCTCCACTTTCAAGTCCTCCCTTTCTTCCTCTCCGCTCGGTGCCTAGGAGCCACGGGGGAAGGGGTGGGGGATGATAGGACTTAGTCTTTTAGACTAACGGTTTTCGAACCACATCATTTAGGGGATCGCGGAGCCCAGATTGGAGGAGCAGCCCCAGAGGTTGACACGCTTGGAGATAGGGCTGTCTAGCACAGGAGTTCAGACAGCTGGGACCGTGAGGCCCTTACTCTAGTAGTTTTTATTTTATTTCCTCATGAGAGATCTTGTGGTGAGGAATTGATGTATCGGGCATAAGCCCTTATTTACAGTGCTTGGTTTTGTGGACTCTCCCATCGTGGAGATATTTTACTTGATGTGATATTTCTGTGGACTTTTACTTAGAGTTTTGCTGCGCATGATATTACTCTAATTTTGTTACTATGCTGCGATCGAATTGGCCGGCAGAAACGGCGTTTTGTGGTGATGCCGCTTCAAGGCGTGAAGGAGTCACCGCAAAACGGCGGTTCTGGGCCTAAGACCTCGGTGTCGAGAAAGAAAAAAAAATGGGGTCTTACAAGTGGTATCAGAGGAAACCTCGATCGACAACTAACAGTCCACAACCCCTGGTCCACCCCCGCGCGAGCTTAGTTTGCGGACAAACTAGCAGCGGAAGCAGTGGTGAGACCCTAAGGAGGAATCACTTGTAAAATAGTCCACTTTGCATATAATTGAGCTGATTACCCACTAATATAGTTTGTTTCGCAGCCTCCAGCTCAGCCCACACCACAAGGCGGGGCCCAGCGGACTCCGAACGTTGCACCACCTCCCCCGGTCCCTACTCCTTTCCTACAGTCGGAGGTGGGACAGACGTTGACAGCCATTTTGGATGCTTTCAGGGCTCAACAGGTTCTGGCTCCGCAGCCAAACCCGAGCGTCAACTGGCTGAGTATCTTTCGAGGACTCGCTCCCCCATCCTACTGTGGGACTGAGTCTGCCGTCCGGACAGAGGAGTGGCTAGATATCATGTACGAGATGTTGACTGGAATCAAGTGCCCGTGGGAGGAAAGGGTGCCCTTGGTCGTGTCTTGCTTGGAATCTCATGCTAAGAGGTGGTGGAAGACTTCCCTGGATACGATTTTTGCTGACAGGACGGCTGCGGAGATAGCTTGTGAGGAATTCAAGGGCGCTCTATTGGAGCACTTTGTTCCGCAATCAGCCAGAGATGAGCTGGAGGACAGGTTTTTGCAGTTGAGGCAAGGGAGCAAGACGGTGGTGGAGTACCACCGAGAGTTTGATCATTTAGCCCGGTTTGCAGACTCATATCAGTTGGACGAAGCTGGGTATACGAAAAGGTTCTACAAGGGCCTGCGGGAGGAGCTGAGGGAGACCTTACTATTTGTATCTGACGGGCCCATCTCCCTGATTTTGGAGATGGCGAAAAGAATCGAGGCGGATTGGCTTACTACTCGGGGCCGGAAGCGGCCAAATGAAGACCAGAGCCGGGGAGCCCGAAATGATCAGCGGCGGGGCCGCATTACAGATGGAAGAAGGGTAGAAGACCAGCCTCATCAGGAGGCGAGACAGGAGATAGGAAGACCAGTGTTGATGGCTCCACCACCAGTTCAGAGGCGGGACGAACAGAGACCCGGGGGAATGGCGTATCAACCGCCAGTGTGCTTCGATTGTCACCAGGTGGGGCACATTAGGAGGAACTGTCCCATGGGGAGGGCACCCCCACCAGCACCACAGGCTGCCCCACCAGCACCACAGGCTGCCCCACCAGCGCCATACTTCGGAGGTCGGGGTCGTGGTCGAGGACGTGGATACCCAGGTGGCGATCGTAGACCGGAAAGGGAGCAGGCGTATGCCTTGGATCTGGCACAGCCTCGAAACCCGGAGCAAGTCATAACAGGTATGACAAGAGTTTTTTTAAATTATTTAAATAAAAATTCCATTATCTCTGCTGTAAATTTCTAGAACTTCTCAAAGAAAAAAAAATGATTAAATAGGAAGAAACTAGTTACAGAATCCTAAGATGTTTAACCGATCCAGGTATAGTCTTCGTCAGCGGCAAACCCGCCTACACATTGTTCGACACGGGTGCTTCGCACTCGTTCGTATCAGAGGCTTTCGTGGAAGGGCTAGAAGGCGTAGAACGGTTCACAGGCCTGACGAGGAGGGTGTGTTTACCTGATGGATCGGAACTATTCACCTCTGCCCACTGCAACATGGAGGCGGAGATTGGCGGGAAGCCATTCGAAGTGGCGGAAACGATTCTTAGAATGCCAATCTTCGAGTTGATCCTGGGCATGACATGGTTGCACTGGAACCATGCCCAGATTGATTGCCAAGCGAAGAAGATCACAGTGAGGCATGGAGACTCGTTTATTGTCATCGAAGGTATAAGATCCGCCTCTTGTGTGCTTTTATCTTCAGTACAGGCCGTTAAGGCCCATCTACAGGGGGAGGAGGTTTACCAGATTCTGTTTGAGATAGAGGAGGCCAAGGGGGCCATGACAGACATCCCAGTGGTGCGGGACTTCGTCGACGTCTTCCTAGAGAAATTGCCAGGACTACCTCCGTGTCGAGAGCAGGATTTTCAGATAGAGTTAGTGCCCGGAGCCAGGCCGGCATCTAGGGCCCCTTACCGGATGGCCCCGAAGGAGTTGGCGGAGTTCCGGAGTCA
The DNA here is from genome assembly GCA_039583875.1 of Platanthera guangdongensis. Lineage (NCBI taxonomy): Eukaryota > Viridiplantae > Streptophyta > Magnoliopsida > Asparagales > Orchidaceae > Platanthera > Platanthera guangdongensis. The sequence continues at coordinate 72,501,184 of CM077159.1, forward strand.
GATGCAGGAACTTGTAGAGGTAGGGTTCGTCCGGCCAAGTTCTTCACCGTGGGGAGCCCCGGTGCTGTTTGTCAAGAAGAAGGACGGAAGTCTCCGCCTGTGCATAGACTATCGAGCGCTGAATAGACTCACGGTTCGGAATACCTACCCACTCCCACGAATCGATGAGTTGTTCGACCAGCTGGAGGGAGCACATTTCTTCTCGAAACTTGACTTAAGGTCAGGCTATTATCAGCTGCGGATCCGAGAAGAGGACATTCCGAAGACCGCTTTCAGTAGCCGATACGGACTGTTCGAGTTCACAGTAATGCCGTTCGGGCTCACGAATGCACCATCAGCATTTACGAGCCTTATGAACAGGGTGTTCAAGGAATATTTGGACGTATTCGTCATCATCTTTATTGACGACATCCTTGTCTACTCAAAGACGGAAGGGGAGCACGCACGACACCTGACCTTGACATTGGAGAGGTTACGGGAGCATCAGCTGTACGCAAAATTCAGCAAATGCCAGTTTTGGCTAAAGGAGGTGGCCTTCTTGGGCCATATCGTCAGTGGGGCTGGGTTGGCGGTAGACCCGGCCAAGATTCGGGCCGTTCAGGATTGGCCACCATTGAAGACGGCGACAGATGTACGGAGCTTCTTGGGACTTGCCGGGTACTACCGGAAGTTTGTAGAGGGATTCTCCCGGATCGCGCTCCCTCTTACGACTCTGACGAAGAAGGAATCCCCTTTTATTTGGACACCACAGTGCGAGGCAGCCTTCGTGGAGCTGAAGAGTCGGCTCACTTCGGCTCCCATCCTCGCTATTCCGTCGGGAAGGGAGGGATTCCAGGTGTATACCGACGCCTCCTACCAAGGGATGGGTGCCGTTCTGATGCAGAACGGGCATGTGATAGCTTATGCCTCTCGACAGTTGAAGATTCACGAGAAAAATTACCCGGTCCACGATCTGGAGATGGGCGCGGTAATCTTCGCCTTGAAGATTTGGCGGCACTATCTGTACGGGGTTCATTGCGACATCTTCTCCGACCACCAGAACCTGAGATACGTGGACACGCAAAAAGACCTCAACATCAGACAAAGGCGTTGGGTGGAGTTCCTGACAGATTATGAGTATACTATGCACTACCACCCCGGGAAGGCGAACGTGGTGGCGGATGCGTTGAGCCGGAGAGGAGATGCTTCGGGGAAGGGACCTCAGCTTATGTCTATGGAGCTGGTCCGGTCTTTCAGGGACATGCAGATATCCCTAGTATCCGAGGACGATCCAGAATTATACATGGAGTATCTGGCGTCGATGATCGCTATTGATGATATCCGGGACCGCATCAGGGAAGGGCAGAAGACAGACCCTCGGACGGAACCGATATTTCGAACCTTGGAGGAGGGTTCGACGGGGGATTATACCATGAAGGATGGGCTATTGTACTTCAGAGGAAGGATTTATATACCCGCAGGAGGTCAGATCCGGGAGTATATCATGGCGGAAGCACATTGCAGTAGGTATTCGATACACCCGGGAATCACCAAGATGATGGCCGATCTGAAGAGGATGATGTTCTGGCCAGGAATGAAGAGGGATATTACACACTTCGTGACCCATTGCGAAGCCTGCCAGTTGGTGAAGGCGGAATGCAGAAACCCCGCGGGATTGTTGCAACCTCTTCCAGTGCCAGAATGGAAGCTTGAGGATATTGCGATGGATTTTATTCATGGTCTCCCCCGATCACGAACGGGAAATGATTCGATATGGGTCATCGTAGATCGATTGACGAAGGTGGCTAGATTTATACCAGTCAGGAAGGACGATTCAGTGGGGGTTCTGGTTCGGAAGTTTGTGGAGCAGTACATCCGCTATCATGGAGTACCCAGGACGATCGTGTCAGATCGGGACGGTCGGTTTACATCCAGGGAATGGCGGTCGGTTCAGGCATACTTGGGCACTCGACTGACTTTTAGCACCGCCTTCCACCCTCAGACGGATGGGCAGACAGAGCGCACAAACCGGACACTGGAAGACCTGCTACGTCTATGCATCCTAGACCGAGGAGAGCCTTGGGAAAAGATGTTACCGATGGTGGAATTCTCGTACAACAACAGTCATCAGGCCAGCATAGGCATGGCCCCCTACGAGGCTCTATATGGACGGAAATGTAGAACCCCACTCTCTTGGATTCAGGACGAGGACCCGAAGGCTTTGGGATCGGATTTTGTTGAAGACACCGAGGCTCAGGTGAGGTTGATCAGGGACAGGATGTTAGAGGCACAGAGTAGGCAGGCCAAGTATTATGACGCCCGCCATCGTCAGGTGGAATTTCAGGTCGGGGACCGAGTGTTTTTGAAGATCCGGCCTATGCATGGAGTTTCTCGGATGCGTGGCCGAAGGAAGAAGCTCAGCCCCAGGTACATGGGCCCTTACAGGATCCTGGAGCGGATAGGGGTCCTGGCTTACAGGCTGGAGTTGCCACCAGAGCTGGCAGCTCTGCATGATGTTTTCCACATATCCTCGCTGAGAAGGGCTCTACTACGCCCGGAGCAGCGGATTACGACCACCGAAGGGCCGGTAGCTTCGGACCGATCTGTTCACTTGGAGCCGGTGCGGATCGATGATAAAGGAGTACGGATCCTGCGACGCAAAAAGATTCCCTTAGTTAAGGTTCTGTGGAGGAACCACGGCCAAGAGGAGCATACTTGGGAGCCGCAGGATCTGATGCAACAGAAATATCCAGAGCTATTCAGTCAGGTATACCTCTCAGACCCCCTCAAGATGTTAATTTATTCTCCTGCTTTAATTTACTAAGGGCTGCTCTAGGCAGATAGAGGCTTATCTTTTGTTTATTGGGGGCTTATCCTTGTTTATTGGGATCTTGGTCTGCCGATTGGGCGAGATGGACATAGATCTAGGTTTCCCTTTAAACCAATTTTAGCAAACAAGCCGCCATGCTGGGATGTTACAAGGTTCTTTTCTTCGGTAGTAAGTCCCGTAGACTCAACTTTGATTTCGGGGACGAAATCTTTGTTTTGTTTATTGGGATTTGTAACATCCCATTTCCAACTAAACCCCTAAGAGTGGTTTTGGCCATGACTAGGTCATGACAAACCCTAGGAAGCCAGTAATGAGTCAAGAGATAGGGGACAGAAAGGTGGGGGATCACCATGGTCTGCAAATAGTAGAACTCTGAACCATGGTTTAGGATGACCATGGGCTACACCTTGACCCCAAGACCCTACCACAACACCCCTAATACCTTGGGAGGCCCATTAGAGCCATAAGGACCCATTGGGGTCAAACAAAGAGGCTCAATTGACCAAGGTCAACCCTAGCCCTAAATGGGTCAAACTAGCCTACTTAGGGTCAATTGACCTACTCCTAGCCTAGAGGACCCCACCTATGCCCTCCTAACCCTAAAGTGAGGTCAATGGGTCACTAAGGACACATTGGGGTCAGCCCTAGATGCCAGGTTGACCCAAGTCAACTCAAGCTCCTAATCTGGTCAAAGTACCCTTACTAAGGGTATGTGACCTCCAAAGTGCAGGGTAACCCTACATAACCCTTCCTAGACCTTAAGGGAGTCCAATAGGTCACCAAGGACCCATTAGGGTCAACTCAAATGGTCATGTTGACCAAGGTCAACTCTATTCTAGTGTTAGGTCAAATTAGCCTAAATGAGTCAACCCAAGCTCAACCCCTTTTTTCCTTTTAAGTTAACCACAACATAATGAAATATTATGGGTGGAAAGGGCTGCCAATAGGCTGGGGAGTCAGCATGGTCAGTTTTGGTGACTAGGAAAGAGAGAGAAAGCTTCATCCCACACTATTGGAGGAGAGAGAAAAGGGGAAAGAGAGTTGAAGGAGGAGATTGGCCAAGGAAAGGCCAATGGTCCCCATTGATGGCAGCATTCATCTCCTCCAGTGAAGGGGAGGAGTTTCCAGCCGTTTTCCTGGCTGTCAAGGGGCAGTTACAGCCTCCACCATCATGGCCGAAACAAGCCTTTAATGGCCATGATGGCCATGGCAGCTTCTTCCATTCTTCTCCCCCTCTGATGATTTAAACACCACCAGTGAGCTTGGAGGAGAATTTCCCAATACTTAACTGAAGAAATCCGGCGAGTTTACTGGGAGATTGCAGAAATCCGATCGGCGGCGCCACCACCATGTCAACCCGCAGATCCGCTCGTCTCCAGGCCGCCAACAAGGTCCTCCTCCTCCTCTTTTCTCGTGGGCAGATCTTAGGTTTCATTAGGGCCGAGGTTCGCGCACAATTGAGCCCGATCCAATTCAGAAAAATCATGGCTTTCGGCCGAGAAATTTCTTGGTTGGATTGCCGGAATCCGCCCCTCCGGCGGCTGTGCCGCCGTCTGGCGATAGCCACCACCTCAACGGAGGTGATGGTGGCGGTGGCCGGCCGGGGAAGGGACTGGGTGGCCGGCGGCAGACGTTTGAAGTCGGCACAGGAAGAAGCAATCCTGGCCGTTGGCTCATCGGGGACGATAACCCCGCGCCGTTGATCTGCGCCAAGATTCGCGCGGCATCAATCAGATACTTTAGGATTTAAATGAATATTATTTCATTTCTGTCACATTTGATGTATTTAATGTATTTAATTTTTAAAAATACTTAGGGACCCTGAATGGAAATCTGCCCAACATGAAAATTGTAGCTTAGGGTGTATAGTTTGTAGAAAAAAGTGTTTGGACCCTTTTGGGCCACTGGTTAGACCAGGGTACCCTTTTTGGTAGGACCTATACCTAGACCTAAACAGAAATTAGTTTTGGTGTCCACCCTTCATTCCTTGTCCAAACAAGTTGAAATTTGGGCAGTGAGAAGGTCTTAGTCATATCTAGAACCTGTCCAAAATTTAGAATTTTTGGAGAACATTTTTCTATAGTTTTTAGAAAAATTTAATAAATCATTATTAATTTAATTATGTGACCTAATTAATTTAAAACTCCCCCAAATTTTGGTGGGTGGTCTTAGATGTCATGATAGGTATAGGGTTAAAACGTTAGCTCATTTGGAGATGTTTATTATAGGTAATTTACCCACCCTATATATGACCCTATAAGGGTATTTTGGTCAAAAACCACTATTTGATGGTTGAGTGGCCAAATTCCCTCATCAGAGGCTGAAATTTTGGCCACTGATATACTTTGACTTTTTACACTCACTTAGGAAGTTTGGAGTGGTTTGGACTAGGGTAGCCCTAGAATTTTAGGGTAGGCCCTTTAGGGTAAATTTCTAGGGTTTGAGGAATTTGGGGTCAAAAGACCTTGGATGGGCTTGAAACTTGGGACAGATGTCCATAGGGTTACTATGGTCCTGTGGTTAAAATTGTAGGGCATTTGGAAGACTTTAAACCCCTTAAATCTATAACCCTAGTTTAGGGCACTAGCTTTGAAATCATAAGATCTAATAACAAAACCTTCTGAAAAGGGCTGAGTTTTTCAATGGGTAGTTGTTTAGGGTATATACATCTCTGGAAAGTTTATAATAAATTTTGGATGAATATTTTTGGTACTTTATTCACAAAGTCATGTTTTACAATTTCCACTTAGGAATTTTTGGAGATAAATATACTTGATTTAATCTGATGAAACTTAGCAAAGGGGCTTGTAATAATGGTACCCATCTCTGTAAATTTTATGAAATTTTTGAAGAATGATATTTAGTAGTTGCTTCTTTAATTATTTAATTCTATGGAACATTGGTAAATTTAATAATGACATTTAGATGGTCTGAAAAATTTTAATTTCTTCATAATGATGTTTCTAGTTCCTTATGAAGCCCTAGTAATTTTTACATAATTATTGGAGACATATTTGTGGCACTTCCTTCATTATATTTGGTCTTGGGAATTATTTTTAATAAATCTTTTAGAGGTCAAGAACTATATGGAAAATTATGAAAATTGGCAACCAATAATATTTCTCTGTTATTTAGTGGATAAAAATTTTAGGAGGCCATTACCTGAGCAAATCTTATGGTTCATGTTCAAATTGACTATGGCCTAGTTGTTGAGGAAAATTCAATAAATAGTAGATTAATTGGGAAAAATATAATTTTCTGAATTTAGACTATATTTATCATAATAGACCTCTGGTAAAATTTGTAGAGTTATTGGAGGAGAATTTAGAGTATCACCTATTGAGTACATCATATTAGCTTAGGGTGGTCTGCAATTAGTAAAAACAGCAGAAATCAAATTAAAGTGCACAATGAGTTTAGGAAGTTGGAATAACGGGGCATTAGTCTGGTAGGTGATTTAGGTTTGTCATCAGAAGTGTAGATGAGTAGTGGAGGTTGGTTAGAGTTGTGTGGGGTTCGGGATCGACAAAGGATCACTCATCCTCGTTGAAAAGAAGGAGTCATATACACTTGGGTTAGGATTCAATTATAACCCTAAGGGATTGAGAGATTTGTGTAGTAACCAATAATAATAAGTGCCTTGCGAAAGGGAGCTTTGGGCGTAATCCCATCGTAGTTCCTAGTGCCTTCGAGAGCCCTTCACGGGGAATACCTTGGGCAGTCCTGGGCTAACGCAACTCATAGGAGTAATGAAACTTCAAGAGTAACTAGAATAACTAGGGTTTCACTCTCACACACCCCGAGGTTACGGGAAGTAGTTTTGGCTAGATGATCAAGCAGTAGGCTCGGTCGTTGTGGTAAGAGGGCAGGATGGCCCGGTGAGCTTCGACTCGGTGTCGGTACGTAAATTTGCATGTGCATAAAAGGAATGACATTAAGGTGGTGGGTCTTCGGTATTGGAGGATCTTAGCACAGACACCAATATGTTGACTCGGCAAGTGTTGTGATAGCACTTCGCCAACAGAAGTCCGGTGCGCCAGCCGGCAAGAGTACGCAGGAGTCCGCTTGTGCACCAGCGTTGAGGCGTACGATAGGTCTGACCAGTAGTGCTATACTGGTTTAGAGGTGTGCGAGGCCCAACCCACCGCTTCCGTCTGCCACTACGGAGGTATCCTGGGAGGTGAGGCTCCAGAAAGGGGGAACTAAAGGTCTGTGTGCACAGAGTCGGGTGTGTGTGTTGCACTTGCTTGATCCATCATACCCACTTGCATGTCATAGCATAAGCGATTCATTTAACCTTTGACACCTAAAATATAAGTGGTATGGGACACTTATACATTAGGCCCTACAAAACGACCCCTTGGTCTATAAGCTTGTGTGGGCAAGTTTATAAATTAAGGTTAATTTTCTTTACATATATATATTGCTGTTAATAACCGACACCCCAACGTATAAATTGGTATGGGACTCTTTATACGATGGGAGCCTTGCAAAAGACCCCTTGCTTATATGTACCCATATAAGTTAAGGTCACTTTACCTTACTTGTTTACAAATATGATTAGTTACTATATAAATTGCTAGTTTTAGGTCCACCGTCACCTGCATTCGATATACTCTCCACTTTCAAGTCCTCCCTTTCTTCCTCTCCGCTCGGTGCCTAGGAGCCACGGGGGAAGGGGTGGGGGATGATAGGACTTAGTCTTTTAGACTAACGGTTTTCGAACCACATCATTTAGGGGATCGCGGAGCCCAGATTGGAGGAGCAGCCCCAGAGGTTGACACGCTTGGAGATAGGGCAGTCTAGCACAGGAGTTCAGACAGCTGGGACCGTGAGGCCCTTACTCTAGTAGTTTTTATTTTATTTCCTCATGGGAGATCTTGTGGTGAGGAATTGTTGTATCGGGCATAAGCCCTTATTTACAGTGCTTGGTTTTGTGGACTCTCCCATCGTGGAGATATTTTACTTGATGTGATATTTCTGTGGACTTTTACTTAGAGTTTTGCTGCGCATGATATTACTCTAATTTTGTTACTATGCTGCGATCGAATTGGCCGGCAGAAACGGCGTTTTGTGGTGATGCCGCTTCAAGGCGTGAAGGAGTCACCGCAAAACGGCGGTTCTAGGCCTAAGACCCCGGTGTCGAGAAAGAAAAAAAAAATGGGGTCTTACAGTAAGCCTAGATCTTATCACCGGCGGAGCTTCGGAGCTCCAAATTGCGAACCGACTTCGGATTCATGAAGGCAAAGAGAGTGTGGTGCTTTTCATCCGCTTACATTTCCATGGCGCCAAGGAAGAACTCTAGGGTAACGATTCTCTACTTGAGCATGTGAAGATCTACTTCTTTTGCATAGGAAAGCCCGCTCTCGCGAGTTTGCGGTGAGTTTGAGGCGTTCCTTCGGGATCAAATTTTGTTGGTACAAATTTATGTAGATGACATCATATTTGAGTCTACAGATTCCAAACTATGCAAGAGATTTTCTGACCTCATGCATTAAAAGTTTGAAATGAGTAGCATGGGTGAGCTCTCCTACTTTCTTAGTCTCCAAGTGAAGCAGCTACCTGATGGCATCTTCATATCCCAGGCTAAGTATGCTAACGAGCTTCTCAAAAAGTTTGAGATGGCTGATGCCTCAGCAAAGAAAACAACCATGACCACTAATACTGTAATAGACTATGATGAACATGGGAAACCTATTGATCAGAAATTATTTAGGGGCATTGTTGGATCCCTATTATACCTTACAACAAGCAGACCTGACATAATGTTTGCTACATGTCTTTGTGTCAGGTTCCAAGTGAACCCTAAAGAATCTCATCTAGTTTTCTTAAAAAGGATTTTGAGATATATAAAGAGTTGTCCTAGTCTAGGACTCTAGTATCCTACTGAGTCAGAGTTTGAGTTAACTGGATACTCAGATGCTGACTTTGCTGGATGAAGAGTAGACAAAAAATACCTCAGGAACATGCCAGTTCCTTAGTATGAGATTAGTCTCATGGTTTAGCAAGAAGCAGTCATCTGTGTCTACATATACTGATGAAGCAGAATATACAGCTGCTGGCAGTTGCTGTTCCCAGATGCCGTGTATTCAAAACCAACTCCTAGACTATGGGTTCAACTTAAATAATTCAACTCTATTATGTGATGTAACACCCACATCTGTCGCATGACATATAACAGAAGGTCTAGCTGGAACCCGACGTCATATACCACAGACAGTCGGAAGGGTTACATAAGAATATTCAAACTGTCCAATTAAGACTACTCGTCCTACACAGAGCATTCTAGTGGAAGCTTTTAAAGTTAAAAGAACCCAAAACTTAATTCCATTAATCATGAATGTCCACAACCACAACACTGGAATGAAAACCAAATACACTGAAAAGGAAACATGGCCTTATGGCCTTACAAATGTTCACTTAACAAAATAGTGTCTTACATACATCGGCTCGCAGGCTGGCTACACATGACAAAATAAAAACAACTATTCTACGGCCTTCAAGGGCCACCACTGCAGCATGGGCTCCAGCCCACTATTTGGCACTCGGCTCCGCAGCACCTGCAAGCAACATTCCACCGCACGGTGGCAAATAAAGCAACGGTCAGCCAAAAGCCGACCAAATTATAACGACTCCGTCCCTAACTCGGGACAGCGGTGCTCTTTTCCTGCATATCATTAGCCCAATAAAATAATAAAGCGCAATTATACTACGCTACAGGTGTAGGCTCGCATGGCCAGACACCCCGTGCACTCAGGGCACATTAACGGTGAACCCTGACCAATCAGCGTCTTCACCACCACCCCCAGGATGGCAACAACATGTGAGCATTTAGCCTTTTTTGACCACCGTCTAAGGCTTCCGACTATGCCAACGGCCAGTCTCCATCTTCGGGTCTCTCACACCGAACCACATAGCCTAGGTCCAATTCCACTTGCCCGTTGCTCACGCTGCATATACACTTTAAGTCCTACGCACGGGCCAAGCTTTTCTTGGATCCCAAAATTTTCCAAACAATCTCATAACCCAGTTATGATCAAGTACGGTTCGCAGACCGCCAAGTTAGCAGAACACGTTTCCACTTAGTTTTCCGGGTGGGCCTTGAAGCTAACCTCCAAGGATCCCTGCTGCAATCTATCGCGTAGAAACCCGAAAAACCCAAAGCACGGAGTCTTCTCCGGCAAAACATATCAAATGCAACATCACCGATCCAGACAATACACGTCCGGGTAGGCTTCACACACAATGCCTATGCCCGTACTTACGATTCCGGACTCTATATGCAAGATAAGGGGGACTATTCACATCAACCCCAAGAAATACCACGCACTCACCGCACACTCGCGGGAGCGGGATTCCCTATGCAGAAAGAAAGAGCTTCACATGCTCAAGTAGAGAATCGTTACCCTTGTAGTCCGCTTTGGAGCCATGGAAAAACTACACGGATGGAAATCTTCGCAACGAACTTTCCTCCACAGATCCACTCTCAGATTTCAAAACGGTGCTCCGATGCTCCGTCGGCGGCCGGAATCCCTTCCTTCTTCCTTCTCTATCCAACTCCTTGAGAGAGAGAGAGAATGGTTGGAGAGAAATGAAGGATTAACTCCCCTATTCCCGGCCTTAACAGAGCAGGAAACAATCTGGGCCGTTGGATTTTAATTAAAGAAAACGAAAGGCTCAGATCCGTTCAAAAATCTCCAGACCTGGGTCGAACACAGCTTGGCACCCGGCCGTGTCCCAGGCCGTGTACCTCACTCCAGGCACGATCGTCGAACGGAGCAAAGACATACGGGCAACGACACTCCCGTGTCTCACCTAACATGCCCGTGTCGGGTTCCTCGACATGCCCGTGTTCAGGGGCGTGTCACGCATAACCGCCACGGCAACGGACACGACCCCAAAGAACACGGGTAGGGACACGGGTAGGCACACGCCCGTGTCAAATGACAGGCCCGTGTCACTTAGCCGTGTTTCTAGCTGTGTCCTTCTCGGGATGAAAACAGCCAAAACACCAGCCAGACACGGCCTTGGACACGCTCGTGTCCTAGGCCGTGTACCCCTATACAGGCACCAAAAATCCCTTTTTTCGCGACCGACTCAAATACAATTTTTGGGGCATTACAAATCTCCCCCACTTAAGGAATTTCGTCCCGAAATTATGTAAAGGTGCACAAATCTCAATAATACCCGAGTGGAATAACTCGGGGTATTCCTCCAACATACCTTGCTCTCGCTCCCAAGAAAGCTCCTCACGCCCGCAATTATCCCATCGGACTTTAACTATATGGATATCCTTGTTGCGGAGTCGCTTGACTGCAACATATTCAATACGTACTGGCTTGACTCTTGTGGTCAACTCATAATCAACTGGTACTTGATTATCCGCAATGATCTGCGAAGGCTCTTACACCGCCTTACGCAACACTGATACGTAGAACAGGTCATGCGGCCCACTCAATTCTGCTGACAGCTTCAATCTATACGCCGCCTCGCCCATACGCTCCAGGATTTCAAATTGTCCAAGCTATCTCGGACTCAACTTCTTCAAGCGTCGAACCCGCGATACACCCTTGAACGACTTGATTTTTAGATACACCATGTCGCCAACATTGAACTGCACGTTCCTATGCTTGGCGTTATAGTACTTTGACTGTCTATCCTGAGCGATCTTCAACCTTTCCTGAATTGTACGCACCATTGAAGTGGCGTCTTCCACCGCTTGACATTTATACAATTTCGATTCGCCTGCCTCCAACCAAGACAATGGCGTACGACACTTCCTCCCGTACAAGGCCTCGAAAGGCGCCATTCCAATGCTTGCCTGAAAGCTGTTGTTGTACGCAAACTCCACCATGTACAGGTGATCCTCCCAATGCTTTCCGAAATCTAGGACGCACATGCGAAGCATGTCCTCCATAGTCCTGTTGACCCTCTCGGTCTGACCATCCGTATGTGGATGAAAGGCTGTGCTGAAACTCAGCTTAGTTCCCAACATGCTATGCACCAACCTCCAATCCTTCGATGTAAAGCATCCATCTCGGTCACTATCAATACTGCGGGGCACACCATGCAATCGTACAATATTCTCCACGTAGAGTTTGACAAACTTTCCCACCGGATCTTACTTCATGTTCGGAATAAAGTGTGACACCTTTGTTAACCTATCTACGACCACCCAAATGGCGTCGTTTCCCTTCTGTGACTTTGGCAAACCATGCACAAAATCCATAGATATGTCATCAAATTTCCATTCTGGGATAGGTAGGGGCTTCAAGAAACCTCCGGGTTTCTGGCATTCCGCCTCCACCAATGCACATGTACGGCACTTGGCCACATAAAGTGCTACATCCTTCTTCAAACACGGCCACCAGAATAATTTCTTTATGTGTCTATACATCTCCGTACTTCCTGGGTGGATTGAGTACTTGGTATGATGAGTCTCATACATCAACTCCTCCCGAAGATTATCCGTACTAGGAATGCATAGGAGACCATCCTTCCTTAGCAACCCATCCTCAACAGAAAACTGGGAATTTGACTCATTCAATGTTTCATCCAATATTTGCTTCATGCTGTTTTCCTGAAACAAAGCCCGCCGGACTCTATCAGCTAGGTCACACTAAACCACTATCCAAAACAGTTTTGCCTCAGCACTAGATTGCTTGTCGACGCAAGATATCTTCAAAGCCTCCAACTCTTGGACCAATCTCTCATCATGTACCAATAACCAGTTGGCCTGGGCCGGAGTCCTGCGACTCAACGCATCCGCCACTGCATTTCCCTTCCCAGGCACATAATGTATCTTGAAGGTGTAGTCCCCTAAGAACTCCATCCACCTCCACTGCCTCATATTCAGATCCTTTTGGTCCAACAGGTACTTCAGGCTCTTATGATCGGTGTAAATATCGACCTTCACACTGTATAGGTAGTGCCTCCAAAGCTTTAGAGCAAATATCACGACCGCTAACTCTAAGTCATGGACCGGATAATTCCTCTCATGAACCTTCAGTTGTCGTGAACCATAGGCTATCACTCTACCATGCTGTAACGGAACACAGCCCAAACCACTGCCCGAAGCATCACTATAGATCTCGAACCCTTCGGTTCCACTTGGCGAACATAAAATAGGCGCCGTGGTCAACCGCCCCTTCAACTCTTCAAAAGCCCATTCGCACTCCGGAGACCACCCAAACTTCTGATCCTTCCTAGTCAACGTCGTGAGTGGTAGCTCTATCCGAGAGAAGTTCTCTACGAAGCGCCTGTAGTAGCCAGCAAGCCCCAGAAAACTCCGGACCTCTGCCACTGGAGTCAAAGCAGGCCGCTCTCGTATCGCCGCTATCTTCGCCGGATTCACAGTTATCCCTTCTCCACTAACAACATGACCAAGGAACGCCATCGAGGATAACCAGAATTCATACTTGGAGAACTTAGCATACAACTGATTCCCCCTCAACGTCTCCAACACCATGTGTAGATGATTATAGTGATCCTCCTCGCACTGCGAGTACACCAGGATATCATCGATAAATACTATCACGAAACGATCCAGGTACTCTCTAAACGTCCTGTTCATCAGATCCAAAAACACGGATGGCGCATTAGTCAAACCAAACGGCATGACCGTGAACTCGTAATGCCCAAACTGCGTACTGAATGCTGTCTTTGGGATGTCGCTCTCCCTTATCCTCAACTGGTATTAATCGGACTTCAGATCTAACTTTGAATATACCGTTGACCCAACCAACTGTCAAATAGATCGTCAATCCTGGGGATCAGATATTAGTTCTTCTCCGTAAGCTTGTTCAACTCCCGATAGTCGATACAAAGCCGCAAGCTCCCATCTTTCTTCTTAACAAAGAGAACGGGTGCACTCCAAGGCGACGAACTTGGACGCACATAACCTTGCTCTAGCAACTCTTGCAGTTGCACCTTCAACTCTGCCATCTCTCTTGGCGCTATCCGATATGGAGAGCGTGACACCGGTTTGGCACCTGGTACTAGCTCAATGGTAAAATCAATCTCCCGCTGAGGAGGGGCTCCTGGGAGATTATCTGGGAACACATCGGGATACTTGGACACAACTGGTATACTGTCAATACTTGGCTTAGGCGTCGAAGTCTGCACTAGAGTGAAAAACAACTCTGCCCCAGACCGAACTGCCTTGAACACCTGAAGGGCCGACATCAAAACTTTCCCCTCATGCCCGTAAAAGTAGTCTCCCGATCAGTGTTCAGACCCAACTTGATCTCCTTACGGTTGCAATCAATGCATGCACCCTGCTCCGAGAGCCAATCCATACCGAATATTACGTCAAACTCTACTAACGGTAGAACCAACGCTCGCAAATCAAACTCCTGGTCTCCAATCTGAATCTTCGCTACGCAGACCCTATCCGCGCGCATTGAGCACTACTAGTCAACAACACATCCATTATTTCTTTTGCCATCGGAAGATGTACTGCAACACACAATATAATTCTTTTGGGTAAACAGGGACACGAAGCCCCCCACCCCTCACTTAAATGAACGGTGCTCTCGCCAAATGAACGAAAGTCAGGACAAATCTCAACACAACTAGTTCTAATCTAACATGCACAAAGACGACATGTATTTACAGTTAACTGCTATAACTTTAAACCGTACCTGTCACAATGACAGTGAGCTTCCTGGCCTCCTACTGGCCCCGGCTGTACACTTCAGACTTCCTCTCGGACTTTGCACGTCCGCTCCAATACTCACGAGCAAAATGCCCCATCTTCCCGCAGTTATAACAAGCACCCGAGGTTCGGCCTGTAGTTTCCCTTGAAGCACCAAAAGGGGGGGCTGGACCCGAAGTCCTAGCCTTCTTATACCACCTACGATATCCAGACTTTGAGGTAGCCTGCATTTTGAACTCTATTTTCTTGGAACTAGAGTCCTCAACCGCTCCTGACATAGATTCCTTAGTCCTCTGAGCACCATCTCGACAAGCTTGGAAATAATGCCCTTTCTTACCACAAGTATGATAGTTGAAAGTAACCTTGCTAGTCGATGGTCTACCCTTCCGCTTCAGCGTTCTGCGAGATGCACCCCTCATAGGACTTGTAGGGTTCGATACCCTACTCACTGGTATCTGGTGAAGTTTCCCCATATCTACTTCCAAAGATCTAGCCGACTCCACCAAGGCTCGGAATCCCAATAGTTTTGGTCCTAGTAGTAGGATTCGCAGCTCACCACGCTGCCCATTATAGAATCTATCAACTATAGCCTGTTCGTTCTCTAATTCAAATCAACTATAGACTGTTCGTTCTTTAATTCAAAGCATGGGTAGCGGCTTATCAAAAGAAACGCCTGTAAATACTCATCAACCGAGTGTGTACCCTGCACTAAGCACATGTTCAACGGCTGACCTGATGGCCTTCTAACTGTCATTTGATCCAACACACCACCCGACATTGAAGTCATCATAGGGACAAAGGGTTGCACATTGCTTCCCTATTGTGCACTAGTTACAGCGAGCACCATTTCAACAATCCTTCTTATTGTTTCAAACGATGTAGGGTTCTCAAGTACGTCGTTGGGTGCACTATAATCCTCAGAAACCAGACGTTCTGTCGGCTCTGCGCCACTCCCGGTCACCTATAGTCGTACAAAATACCAATAAGTGACTAAACAAAATTGCAAAAAGCAACTATAGGAACACACATGTTCCTCAAAACAAGTGTATTTTTCATTCCTAAGTGCACATTCATGGGTTCTTTTTGATGTTATAACGATGACGCACACAAGTGCTTACCACCACTTAAAAGAATTCGCCCACGAATTCATTCAAGCCTGACCGTAACCTGGCTCTGATACCAAATTGTAACACCCCCATCTATCGCATGGCATATAACAGAAGGTCCAGCTGGAACCCGACGCCATATACCACAGACAGTCGGAAGGCTTACAAAAGAATATTCAAACTGTCCAATTTAGACTACTCGTCCTACACAGAGCATTCTAGCGGAAGCTTTTAATGTTGAAAGAACCCAAAACTTAATTCCATTAATCATGAATGTCCACAACCACAACACCGGAATGAAAACCAAATACACTGAAAAGGAAACATAGCCTTACAAATGTTCACTTAACAAAATAGTGTCTTACATACATCGGCTCGCAGGCCGGCCACACATGACAAAATAAAAACAACTATTCTATGGCCTTCAAGGGCCAGCACAGCAACATGGACTGCAGCCCGCTATCTGGCACTCGGCTCCGCAGCACCTGCAAGCAAAATTCCACCACACGGTGGCAAATAAAGCAACGGTCAGCCAAAAGCCGACCAAATTATAATGACCCCGTCCATAACTCGGGACAGCGGTGCTCTTTCCCTGCATATCATTAGCCCAATAAAATAATAAAGCGCAATTATACTATGCCACATGTTAACCCCTCAGTCCGCAGCATACTACAAGACTCCGAAGCCCCCCTTTTAACAGGCGCGGACCCGATTTATCAGTCCGCCCAGTCCGGCAAGGTCCCCAATTGGACCATGGTACCCCAGCAGCGGACGCAAGTGCCTGTCCGCTCAGTCCGCCAGCGTTTGAGGTATCAGGTTCTACAGCGGCGGACGCAATGTCTCGTCCGCCCAGGCCGCCGCCCTCCAGCGGGCGCGCCCAGTAGCAGTGGAGGCTCTAGTCCGCGAGCCCAGTCCGCCCCTTCTGCGCGGACTGGCGTGTTCTTTCTTTTTGCTTCCCGTCACCGCTGCCCGATTCTCCTGTACCCCGGGCAGCCGGTTATTTTAGCCCTGCCCGTTTGGGCAGGCCCCTATCCTATAAATAGGGGGAGGTGGTGCACCCAAGGCACGCTGACTCGGACCCAGGAGCCTACTTGTTACAGGCTGCGGACTCAAATCCTGTGCTTTGCGGACTCCCTCTCGCTTTGCTCTTGCTCAGCTTTTCCTTTTACTTGTAACCCAATCCTTTTTAAATCAAGGGAAAGCCCGTCGCAAGAGAGGCATTCAGGCCGCGACGGGCGAAGTCTGTTGTTACTGTGGTTCACGGCCCTGCTCTTCTTCCAGCTCTCATCCGCTTAGTAGATCGCTACTCGCAGTCTCCCTATTCCCCGGTGTTCGAACAGTTAGCTGGTTGTGCTCGACCTCCCTTGTGTTTTCGTGCATCAATAGTTAACACGCGACCTTCAGATCCGAGTAGTGTTATGAAATCAGCGGACGAAAGATGTCAGACCGCAGAGCCCGCTCTTCAGATCGCTCTAGTTCTTCAGAGGACTCCCTTTGGGATGCAATAGAACAAGCTCGCCTCGTGGCCGGGCAGTCTCGCCGGCAGACCGACCAGCGTCTTCACGTAATCAGCCAAGCTCTGCTCGCGCTGGCCCAACGGCTTGCTCCTCAGGCCGCAGCGGACCCAGCGAACTCGCCAGTCCGCCAGACCCCAGCTCGCCGAACTCCGCTTCGGCAGTCACCAGAAACTCCTCGGAACCCTGCTCAGTCTGCTGCCCCTCTGCGCCCTCAAGAGGAAGAGTTTGCTTTCAGAGAGTTCTTCAGAGAAGCTGCTAGGGGCACCCCTGCCCGCCAGCTTCACTTTGCTGACCGCCAGTCCGCCGAGCCCGCGGACTCCTCGGCTCCAGTCCGCCCCTTCTACCTTGCAGAGTTTGACACCCCGTCTCCCTTTGTTGACCAAATTCGATGGGAATCGGATCCGAGCAACTTCAGGGAGCCTCGCATCCCATTCTATTCGGGAGCGACAGATCCAGTTTCTCACCTCCAAGCATTTGAGGGGGTAGTTGCTTTGAGATGCCCCTCAGATGCAATTAAGTGTAAATTGCTGGTTACCACTCTCGAAGGGCAAGCGAGAGAATGGTTCTACGAGCTGCCTTCGGGCACTATCTCTTCTTTTGCGGAGCATCGTAGCCAGTTACTGCTGAGGTTTGCTACCTCAAGGAAGAGGAAGAATGGGCCAGCTGCCCTATTCGAGATCAAGCAAAGGGATAATGAATCAGTAGCAAGATTCGTTGATCGCTTTCAAAGAGAAATTCAGGGGGGTGAGGAATGTGAACCCCGACTATTACAAAGTTGCCTTGATCCACGGCCTCCGGGAAGGCCCTCTGAAGTTTAAAGCAACGACCAAGGCACCCGAGACTTATCAGGAGTTGATCGCCATGGTCAACCGTTTCATAGAAGGGGAAAATGCCGATCCGACCTATGTTTCATCCCTGACAGCCAAGGCTGAAGGAAGGGATGCCTCCGCTTCTTCCTCTCGTGGCAGTCCCCCTCGTCCAGACTTCCAGCCTCCGTCTCAAAGAGGCAGGAACTTCCGCAACAAAAAACCTTTCCAAGGCCATCAACAGTTTCATGAGCAGAGACTGCCGTTGGCCGCCACTCCCGCCGTTCCATTGCAAGCTCTTCCCATCCTCCAGAAGGCAGCCTTGCCTGCCCCGTTCCAATTTGATGAGAGCCCCATGGAGGACCCTGCAGATCTGGACCTTGACGAAGTCATCCAGATCCTGCAAAGGAGATCAGAAGAAAAGAGGCAAGAGCCTCAGAAGCTGTGGAAGTCGAGGAATAACGCGCAATATTGCCAGTTCCACAAGGAAAAGGGTCATCTGACTGAGGAATGCAAGGACCTTCGAACGCTGATAGATAAGTTGCTTGCCGAGGGCAAGATTGACCTGGCCAAGAAGGATTCTCCTTCCTCTTCGAAACCATCCACCTCAAAGGGCAAAGAGGTAGCTGAGGCTTACCAAGAATGCGTGGATGTAGAGGACGAAGGCCGTCCGGGGCCGATCAACGTCCCAGTGGAGTGCTTCGATGCAGATGATGAAGGGGTTCTGGGACGCCTCTTCTTCATCCATGGGGGAGCAGGAACCGAATCCACTCGGAAATCATCAATTTCAAGGGTCACCCAGGCGGAGGTGGCCTCTTCTTCCGTTGCTCCCCCAAGAGAAGTCGTCACCTTTGGTCCGGAAGATCTGCCTCAAACAGCCAACCCATTTGATGATGCAGTTGTAATCAAGGCTGTGCTTGGAGACTTCACAGTGGATAGAATTCTGGTTGACACGGGCAGTTCGGTTAACCTCCTCTTTAAGTCTACTTTTGAGGCCCTGAGGACCGGAAAGGCTCTGCTTTCCACTGAGGGGCCACTCTATGGTTTCTCAGGAGAGAGGAAAGAAGTGGAGGGCAGCGTCATCTTGCCAGTGAAGCTTGGAGGGGCAACAAAGCAGATACAGTTCATAGTGGTCGACGCCCCCAGCAGCTACCATGCCATCTTCGGCAGGCCCCTGCTGAACAAGTATCGAGCAGTGATTTCCACATACCACCTCGCCATCAAGTTCTTTGCCGATGGGAGGATGTGCAGGGTCAGGAGTGACCCAAGAAGAGTAAGGGAGTGCTACGTCCGCACTGTCAACATGGTTGAAGCCAGCCCTTCCCTTGCTCCAACAGAAGCTGCAGAAGCCTCTCCCAGTTCGAACGTTGCTGCTGATGAAGGTGCTCACCTGGAACCATAGGAGTCCCCATTGCTGAAGGGGAGGAGAGGAGACTCTCCATCAACTCGGAGCTACCTGAAGATCAAAAGGCTGAGTTTATTTCCTGCCTGCTAAAGAACCTGGATGTCTTTGTCTGGTCAGCAGAAGACATGCCGGGGGTGGATCCTGATGTTGCTTGCCACCATCTAAATGTTGATCCCGACTGCAAGCCTGTCAAGCAAAAGAAGAGGGACGTGGCAACAAAGCTTGCAGAACCAATAAGGGAGGAGGTTGCGAAGCTCCTCAAGGCAAATTTTATTAAAGAAGTGCAATATCCCACCTGGATTTCAAATGTTGTAATGGTTAAAAAACCAGGGGGAAAGTGGCGAATGTGTGTAGACTTTAGTAAACTTAATAAAGCATGTCCTAAAGATTGCTACCCCTTGCCTCAGATAGATTCTTTAGTTGATTCCGCGGTAGGGTACTCTTACATGAGTTTTTTAGATGCGTTTTCTGGTTATCACCAGATAAGAATGCATAAGCCTGACGTACCTCACACGTCGTTCATTACTAACGAGGGATGTTATTGCTACCTTGTGATGCCCTTTGGGCTTAAGAATGCTGGCGCAACCTACCAACGGATGATGGACCGTGTGTTTAACCATCAGAAAGGAAGAAACCTAGAAGTGTATGTAGACGATCTCTTGATCAAGAGTAGCTCGTTTTCGCTGCACTTGCTAGATCTAGCAGAGACGTTCGCTACTCTGTGTAGATACAAGATGAAGCTTAATCCTTTGAAGTGCACTTTTGGAGCAAGTAAGGGGAAGTTCCTCGGTCATCTCCTTACTCCGGAGGGACTTGCCCCCAATCCTGACAAGGTAAAAGCTATTCTTGAAATGCCTACCCCTCGTTCACCGAAGGAAGTTCAGCAGTTAGGGGGAAGGCTAGCAGGTCTTGCAAGATTTCTCTCTCGGGTTGGAGATAGGAGTGCCCCCTTCTTTAAGACCCTCCGACGTGCATCCAAGTTTGAGTGGACAGAAGATTGCTCCCAGACTTTTGAACAGTTAAAGATGCAACTGACCTCATCGCCTTTGCTTCAAAGCCCCCGACCAGGAGAGGTTCTTTTCTTGTACCTAGGAGTTGGCCCTGAGGCCGTCAGCTCCGTTCTTCTTCGGGAAGAAGGCAGAAAGCAATTCCCAATCTACTATGTCAGCCATATCCTAAAGAGTGCTGAGACGCGATATCCAATTTTGGAAAAGTTAGCCTTGGCGCTGGTCATGTCAGCTCGCAGGCTTCGCCCATACTTCCAAGCACATTCAATTCAAGTCATCACCGATCAACCTTTGAAGGGTGTGTTGGAAAAGCCAGAGCATTCCGACAGACTAGCTAAGTGGGCAATAGAGCTAAGTGAATTTGAAATTTCTTATGTGCGCAAGACCGCCATTAAAGCTCAGGTCCTAGCAGATTTTCTAATCGACATGCCAGAGTCCAGTTCTGATCAGGCAGAAAGGTCACTTTTGGCTTGGACCATCTATGTCGATGGTGCCTCAGGCAGAAGTTCTTCTGGAGCAGGAGTGGTTCTCATCAATCCAAACGGAGTCAAGTTGGAACAGGCCATCAAATTTTACTTTCCAGTAACCAATAACCAGGCCGAATATGAATCTCTGCTAGCAGGCTTGAGGCTCGCAAGGGAATTAGGAATCGATCATGTCCACATCAAAACCGATTCTCTGGTAATGGTGTCGCAAGTCCTCGGCAACTTCGAAGCAAGGGAGCCAGTCTTGAAAAAATATCTAGCTCTTGTGAAAATAGAAGTCGGAAGGTTTAAAAGCTTCACCATCGAACATATCCCCAGAACAGAGAATGAGGAGGCCGATTTTCTCTCTAAGCATGGGATGCCTTCAGGAGGAACAACTTCCGAGCTCTTCCGTCCAGCAGTGGTGGAAGGAGATCTGATGCAAGTAGATCAACGCGCCTCTTGGATGGACCCATTCATCCTATATCTATCAACAGGAAATTATCATCATACAGTTAGAGACAAGAAAAGGTTCAGAATAAAAGCAGCTCACTACTTCCTAGTGGCGGGAATCCTTTATAGAAAGACCTTCCTCTCAACCATGGCTCGGTGTGTTTCAGAAGAAGAAGCTCACACTATTTTGCAAGAAGTTCACTCAGGAGAGTGTGGAAGCCACTCTGGAGCAAGAACTCTTGAAAAACGAGTCCTGTGGCAAGGGTATTTCTGGCCCACAATGAAGAAAGACTCAGAGATCTACGCCAGAAGGTGTGTTCAATGCCAGAAGTTTGCTCCACTTCAGCACCAAGCAGCTCAGTCCCTCAGGTCGATTGCAACTCCTTGGCCCTTTGCGGTTTGGGGAATGGATCTCATTGGTCCTTTTCCCTTGGCAAGCGGGCAACAAAGTTTTATCATCGTAATGATCGACTACTTCAGCAAGTGGATCGAAGCCAAGGCATTGGCTAAGACAACTACTCAGATCGACAAGAACTTCATTTGGGGAGAAATTATCTGCCGACACGGGATACCAATGACAATAATCTCTGACAATGGGCCACAATTCAACAACTCAGAGATGATAGATTTTTGCAGGCAGATCGGAACAGAGCTGCGTTTTGCATCAGTTCATCACCCCAGAAGCAATGGCCAGGTGGAAGCTGCCAACAAGCAGATCCTCAACTTGCTCAAAAAGAAAGTGCAGAATCTTAAGGGCAGTTGAGCTGATCAGCTTCCATCAGTCCTCTGGTCCCTTAGGACAACGCCATCATCTGCAACCGGGGAGACTCCATTCAAACTCTCTCATGGCTCAGAGGCACTCATCCCGATTGAGTTTGAAGTCCCGTCACCCAGAGTACTGCTTGCAAGAGAAGGTGTTGATGATTGGGTTGAGTTGAATAATGAGGAGATGAGGTTCAGCTTGGAGCACATCGAGGAGGTCAGAGATCAAGCAGCCGTAAGGCAGGAAGAGGTCAAAAGGAGGATGGCCCGTTACTTCGATCAGAATATAAGGACCAAACACTTCCAAGTGGGAGATCTAGTTCTAAAGAAGGTTGATGCTGCTGCAAGAGCTGGTTCAGTTGGAAAGCTTAATCCAAATTGGGCCGGCCCTTTTGTCGTCAAAGAAGCGTTAAAAAGCGGCGCTTACCGCTTGCAGACTCACGAAGGAGAGGATATACCACACACGTGGAGTGGCGATGACCTCAAGCGGTTCTATTCTTAAACCTCCTTTTTCTACTTTGTGTATCCTCTTCAAGAATTATTATGAATAGAAACTGCTTGCTAACACTTCTTCGAGTGTTTTGTTGTAATCATAACAGATAAGGCGCTAAGAGAGATTTCAAAAACGGTTCTACACCCGAACTCCCTTTTTCTTTCTTATGCTTCCTTTGCAAATGCATTTTCTTAATCAAAGAATCCATACTGACATTTTTTCTAGTGTTTTCTCTCTCTCCCAAAGACCTATAACGGTTCCCTGATACCAGGAGACATCGCCGAG
The DNA here is from genome assembly GCA_039583875.1 of Platanthera guangdongensis. NCBI lineage: Eukaryota > Viridiplantae > Streptophyta > Magnoliopsida > Asparagales > Orchidaceae > Platanthera > Platanthera guangdongensis. The sequence goes on from CM077159.1 coordinate 72,523,947, forward strand.
TTCAGCTAGACCTCCCCTAGAGCCGTTGTCATTATCGTAACACCACGAAGACCACGTGTTGCGAGGAGATTTCGCACCGTGTAGTGGGAGCTTGCAGGCTCTAGTGCGATTGGATTCTGGACTTCGGATCCCGGCAGGTACCTGACCCCACCTTTGCATTATGAAGGGCAAGGTGGGTGTAAAGCTCTACCATGCCGCTTTAGGGATATTGTTACAACTTCGATGATCACATGAGGAAAGTATGCCATTCCGGCTCACCTGCCCGCAGGTCATCTTAGCTTGTAACCCTCAAACACTCCAGGGTACCCTCAAGCAGTGCCTGCAGGAGACCCACAGCTTAGACTGTACTCCAGGCAAGAGGGCAGGGAACCGTTCCGCCAAGTGAGCATCTTGATTTTTGCAGGGAATAATGTGCGAACTGCTTTTAACTGTCCGCTCAGTCCGCCTATTTGGGTTGATCTTATAGCTTGTAGCCCGGTGAGGAAAGTATGCCGCCCAGGCTCACCTGCCCACCTGGTCGCGAGTTATAGGTCATTTCTATCTTTAGCGGACTGGTTTTCTCTATCCGTAGAGTCCGCCTATTTGGGTTGATCTTATAGCTTGTAGCCCGGTGAGGAAAGTATGCCGCCCAGGCTCACCTGCCCACCTGGTCGCAAGCTATAGATCATTTCTATCTTTGGCGGACTGGATTCGTTATCCGCACAGTTTGGTAGTTTCCTTGGGATTGCAAGCTGGTTATCTTTAGCGGACTGGTTTTCTCTATCCGATCTGTCCGCCTACATGGGTTGATCTTATAGCTTGTAGCCCGGTGAGGAAAGTATGCCGCTCAGGCTCACCTGCCCACCTGGTCGCAAGCTATAGATCATTTCTATTATGAGCGGATTGATTTTATGCATCCGCTCAGTCCGCAGGGTAGTCCATATTCAAGTTTATAGATCATTCCTGTTATGAGCGGATTGGTTTTCTGTATCCGCTCAGTCCGCAGAATGATTTTCATGTTATATAAGTTTGATCATTTCTATTATGAGCGGATTGGTTTTTTGTATCTGCTCAGTCCGCGGAATGGTTTTCGTATTATTTGTTTAGTAATCAAAGTGCTCTTTGTGCGGTCTGGCTTGCGGACTACAACTATAACTCAAGTACCCCTGACATTATTATCAGCTGGCTGTTCTCTGAGGCGGATACTGAATGAGTTGATGTCTAATTCTTAAATCAGCAAGATTCGTTAAATGATGTGATGAGCGGACCGTAACTGAAACTCAACAGGGTCCGCCTGACAAAATTCTTCTTTATGCTGTGATTAATCAACGCGTCATGCGGACTGCTAAGTATCGGTACGGTGAGCGTGGAAAAAAGAGCATTGCAGGAAGCACACATGCCAAAAAATATCCTTTCTATTTCATCAAAAAATTGTTTACATCATTTCTATACGTTCGGCGGACTGCAATCTTGCATCCGCCCACTTTTACAAAAAACCAGATAAAACAAAATATATATACATTGATCAATCAGTCCTTTGTTTCTTCTCTGGAGGCGCAGGGCTGTCACCAACGATGTCAACCTCTGGAGAATAACCCCCCGAGCCGCTCCCGCTGCTGTCCGATCCTGTACTTGAGGACCCGCTATGCGAGCTCCCGGTTGCAGAAGAGGATGCAGAGTTGTCGGACTCGGCGGACAGTTCATCTACTCGCTGGAATGAGGTAGCGCTGTCCGCTGTCTCCTTGGCGCTTGGCTCTCCGCCTTGGCCTCCGTCTTCTTCTTCTTCCTCTTCTTCTTTATCTTCTTCTTCATCTTCTTCTTCTTCCTCTTCTTCAGCTTCCTCGACGATGCCCTTTCCTTTTTTGGCCCTCTCCATCGCCGCGACCTGAGGGGCCAGCTCAGGGAAGATCTCCAGAAAAGGGACGTCGTCCACTCCCTCCTTTATAAGGCCGTCGCGGACAAGTCGCTCAACAGCGACCTCGACAGTCTCCTTTACGAAGGGGAGCATGGCGGACTGGAAGTTGCTGTTCTCCAAGTCATAGGCAACCTGCGCAAACAAAAGCAAATTAGACAGATCGCAGCGGATATAAAATCAAGGTCGCTGCAAATTCAACTCACCCCCAGCTCCTCTCTTTGCTGAGCAACCCTTTTTCCCAGCCGCGCGTTCCTTTCCTTTAGCGCTTCATTATCCTTTTGAAGTTGTTCGTTTTTCCTCAACAGGTCTCTGGACAGAGTGGCAACATAATGATTTGTCACCGCGCTGTTCGCAGAAGCCTGAGAGGCTAGCAGAGGGAGGTCGGCGGCGGACACCTTCTTGAGGTCACTCAAATTGCGCTTTCCATAAAGCGTGGAGATCGCGATATGGGCGTGGCGTGATATCCGCGGACTCTTCCACGAAGGAAGCTCGGTGGACAGGCGGACATGCTTATTCTTGCTGTGCCAGTGGACCATAGGGTTCCCCCTAAGGTCCTTCTGGATGATGCCGAAGCCGCTCATGGAGAAGCTTTCGGAGGAAGAGTAGTCCGCTGCGGGATCTCCTTCCTCTTTCCTCTTTTTTGCAACGGCTTCTTTCTTTTCTTTTTGTGTAGGGACGAAGCCGCTTGGCGTCTGCGGCAAGTTGGCGGGTACCGCCAAGGTCGCTGCAAAAAATGAAAAGGAATCAAAACCAAGGTCGCTGCGGATACAAAGCTGAGTTCGGAAGCTACTTACTCTCCTCGGGCATGACGTCCGCTAAGCTCGCCAGCAGCGGGATATAGTGCTCGATGTCGAGCCTAGCATTGGGCAGGAGCTCGACAATGGCGGACTCAAGGCCATCCAGCTGCACGCTTTTGAAGGAGGAGTCCGCGCGCACCTGCGGATAGGTGTGCGCGAACCCTAGATCGCCCTCGAAAATCAAGAACCTAGAGGTCCAGTTGTGGATATTGTTGGGAAGACCCACAACTTTCATTCCCCTGCAGTAGAAATATATGACCCCCTTGTAGGGGCGGCCTCCGGAAGCGGTGATGGAGCGGACGGAAAATATCTTACGGAAGATATTCATTGAGAAAGCAATCTTTTCAGATCACAAGTAAGAAACAAAGCTGCAGATCGCAGCGAGTGTGTTTGGCGCGAGCTGGCCGGGCACCATTCCATAGTGCTCGAAGATCGCAGCGAGTTCCCATAGAAGCGGGAACATGAATCCACTGTCGAAGTGGTCAACTGGAATGGCGATATGGGTGGCAGTTGAGAAGTTCAACCTTTCCTGATGGGCGGGAAGGCGGACAAGAATGTTGGAACCCGCCATTTTCTTTTCAACAAAGGCCTCCAGGTCGGCCTCTGTCAAAGTGCATTTGCGGTGATCAGCAGAGTGGAAGGCAACAGCAGCGTCAGTCCGCGCGGACACCATTTTGCAGGCCGCATGGCTCCTTTTCCTTCGGCTATTTCCTGCATAAGAGAAGGCAGAAGGCCCTATTTATAGCTAAAAAGTCTGACAGCTTTTTGGCCAGGCCGCAGAGCTCGCAAATCCAATCCGCGCAGTCCGCGGACAATTAAAAGCAGCCAAAACAATAACGCGGATACAAAATACAGATTCACATGCCAAGGAGAATTCAAAGCAAAAAGTTGTCGCCGACACAACTTGGTTCGCGCAGATCGCGCATTTTCTCTCGGCAAGTCATAAGAAGCAGATACACTTTCAATCCGCTTAGTTCGCAGTGTTTCCAACCTGCAGGTTAAATAACGAGAAGCAGACACAGCATGAATTCGCACAAATCGCCACGTCACAAGGATTAAGCTACATGAATAGCGGATATATAATCTGAGTCCGCACAGATCAAATAGAATTCAGTTCACAGCACAGCATTATTTGGAGCAATCATACAAACAATATACAGTTAATCAGATAAAAGTTCAAGGCATTGCGGACTCAGCGGTCCCTGTTATCGGTCCGCGCCGGCCTTTCTGCCCTGTCCCTGCATAGATGAGCCGCCTGATCGCTTATCTGAAGAATTTCACTGTATACACGACAGAGATGATGATGGATGACGTTTATAGTCCGGTGCATGTGAGCAGCCTCCCGGTCTACCCGGCTGAGAGGCACCATTGGCTCCGCCGCCGGCCTCTGCTCCTCGTCCGCGGGCTGCTGGGCACCTGCCGGTGCCGCGATCTCAGGAGGAACGCGATCTGATGCCCGCGGCCTCTGCTCAGCGACCTCAGCAGTCCGCTTCTCCTTTCCTTCACGAGCCGACGCCAAGTGCTTGCCTCTGTAGTATCGGACGTCATCCGCGAGCCTTTTCTTTTCCCTTTCAGACCTCTCCAGCGCCCGCGAGATGCTGGCGACCTGGTCTTTGAGGGCCTTCTCGCGATCCGCGGACGCTTTCTCGCGCGCCGCGGACGCGCTCTCACGCTCCGCCGCTTTCTCTAACTCTGCTTTGACACATTGCATGTCAGCTTCAAATTTCTTCTCTAACTCTTTTATCATACTCAGGCTGGGCGGCTCATCTTCTGCGGACTCTACGTGTGAGACCGCGTCGGCACCAATGTTGGGTGTGACCACGATCTCGCCACTCTCGATGGAGCCCGGCAGCGACTTTCTACCTGCAACAAATAAAGTCAACTTCGCATTCAAAGGCAGTTCGCGGCGGACTCAAAGAAAGGATAAAAGATCACTTTTAGATATAGCGACAGCGAGTTTCCGACTATCGAAGATGATTGGCCGCCTTGCCCGCTCCGGGTCAAAGGCGCTTAACCGCTTTTTCCATTCGCGGTGAACCCTTGCTCTTCTCTCGGCAGCCGCACTTGTTGAGACCACGATATCGTCCGTCTTGGTGATGATTTTGATCGGTCTTGACGTCCGCAGCGGCGACCTGTAAAGCCACTTGCGCTAAAAGTATTTGGGCGCCGGCTGAAGTTTACCTGACCGCATCAGCTCCGCAGCAATCCGCAGATCCTCAGCGGCTTTGTCCGCCGCGGCCTGCTGCGAGGCTGCCCCGACCGCAGCAACATGAGCAACGATTTGTTTCTTTTGCTCCTCTATCTTCTCCTTCACCCTCTCCCTCTCCTCTTCCTCCGCAGCGGACAAGGAAGGGAGTTCGTCACCCTTATCTCCAGTAGTCTCCACCTCATTCTGCTGCAGTACAACCAGCAAGGAGTCGTTGATTAAGTCAAGTCGACCAACGTCTATGGAATCAATTATCTCATCCGTGGATAGACTGACCGTTGAGAGGGAATTCTCTCCCTGGATTTGGGCCTCCGGAGTAACCAGATCGCCGTCTGGAACTTCTTTGTCGCGCGGCCTGTGTTGTAAGTACGCTTCCCCAGTCCGCTTGGAGACGTTCTTCTCCTTCATTGCGCGGAGCTTCTTCTCAACCCGCTCGGCGACGGTCGCTCCGTCTCTCTTCCTCTTCTTCCTCTTGGCAGTCTTCTCAGCAGCATCCGCGGCGGAACCCCCTAAATCGGGCTGGTCTTCGCGGACAGGTTCAGGATTCACAGCAGACAATGCCTTTGAGGGCGCATCGTCCTCTACCTCAGTCCGCCGGTCTTCTTCATCCAAGTCAACGATTTGCACCGAGGCATTGGGGGAAGATATGTTAGTCTCCATGTGTTCGCCGGCAGTGTCCGCCGAGGTTGCGGTTTTCTGAGAAGGGGCGGAGTCCGACAAGGTTGCCATCTTCTCACTCCTCAATGGTTCGGCGTCGACTACGGCATCCCCGCGAGCAGACACATCAACATGGCGGACTACTTTCTCCGCAGGCTTCTGGCTCTGGGAACTCTCTCCTGTGGAGCGGACAAGATCTTTTCTTGTCGACCTCTTTACAATCTTCTTTGTCTTCATAGGCGTTGACAGTTCTGGGTCGCCTTTTGCAGTGAGACTAGAGAAGAAGGTTCCAAGCCTTGCCATGCCGGACTGGAAAGTGGAGACCGCAAGTGGTGAGTAGCGCCCCGTATCGATCGAGATTCTCAACAGTTCCAGGCCCTCCAACGATATTTATAGCGTTGGCGGCATTTTCGAGGCGTGCGGACTCGGCGGTTAAGAAAACATTTTCGAAGTTTTCTGGAAACTTAAAAATATGCGGGGATTATGTTAACCCCTCAGTCCGCAGCATACTACAAGAATCCGAAGCCCCCTTTCAACAGGCGCGGACGCGATTTATCAGTCCGCCCAGTCCGGCAAGGTCCCCAATTGGACCATGGTACCCCAGCAGCGGACGCAAGTGCCTGTCCGCTCAGTCCGCCAGCGTTTGAGGTATCAGGTTCTACAGCGGCGGACACAATGTCTCGTCCGCCCAGGCCGCCGCCCTCCAGCGGGCGTGCCCAGCAGCAGTGGAGGCTCTAGTCCGCGAGCCCAGTCCGCCCCTTCTGCGCGGACTGGCGTGTTCTTTCTTTTTGCTTCCCGTCACCGCTGCCCAGTTCTCCTGTACCCCGGGCAGCCGGTTATTTTAGCCCTGCCCGTTTGGGCAGGCCCCCTATCCTATAAATAGGGGGGAGGTGGTGCACCCAAGGCACGCTGACTCGGACCCAGGAGCCTACTTGTTACAGGCTGCGGACTCGAATCCTGTGCTTTGCGGACTCCCCCTCGCTTTGCTCTTGTTCAGCTTTTCCTTTTACTTGTAACCCAATCCTTTTTCAATCAAGGGAAAGCCCGTCGCAAGAGAGGCATTCAGGCCGCGACGGGCGCAGTCTGTTGTTGCCGTGGTTCACGGCCCTGCTCTTCTTCCAGCTCTCATCCGCTTAGTAGATCGCTACTCGCAGTCTCCCTATTACCTGGTGTTCGAATAGTTAGCTGGTTGTGCTCGACCTCCCTTGTGTTTTCGTGCATCAACACCACAGGTGTAGGCTCGCAAGGCAAAACACCCCGTGCACTCAGGGCACATTAACGATGAATCCTGACCAATAAGCGTCTTCACCACCACCCCCAGGAAGGCAACAACATGTGAGCATTTAGCCTTTCTGACCATTGTCTAAGGCTCCCGACTATGCCAACGATCAGTCCCCATCTTCGGGTCTCTCACACCGAACCACATAGCCTAGGTCCAATTCCACTTGCCCGTTGCTCACGCAGCATATACACTTTAAGTCCTATGCTCGTGCCAAGCTTCTCTCGGATCCCAATAATTTACAAACAATCTCATAACCCAGTTATGATCAAGGCCGGTTCCCAGACCGCCAAGTTAGCAGAACACGTTTCCGCTCAGTTTTCCGGTTGCGCCTTAAAGCTAACCTCCAAGGATCCCTGCTGCAATCTACCGCGTAGAAACCCGAAAAACCCAAAGCACGGAGTCTTCTCCGGCAAAACATATCAAATGCAAATTACCGATCCAGACAACACACGTCCGGGTAGGCTTCACACACAATGCCTATGCCCGTACTTACGATTCCGGACTCTATATGCAACGCAAGGGGGACTATTCAAATCAACCCCAAGGAAACCACGCACTCACCGCACACTCACGGGAGTGGGATTCCCTATGCAGAAAGAAAGAGCTTCGCATGCTCAAGTAGAGAATCGTTACCCTTATAGTCCGCTTTGGCGCCATGGAAAAACTACACGGATGGAAATCTTCACAACGAAATTTCCTCCACAGATCCGCTCTCAGATTTCGAAACGGTGCTCTGATGCTCCGCTGGTCGCCGGAATCCCTTCCTTCTTCCTTCTCTTTGCAACTCCTTGAGAGAGAGAATGGTTGGAGAGAAATGAAGGATTAACTCCCCTATTCCCAGCTTTAACAGAGCAGGAAACCATCTGGGCTGTTTGATTTTAATTAAAGAAAACGAACGGCTCAGATCCATTCAAAAATATCCAGACCTAGGCCGAACACGACTTGGCACACGGCCGTGTCTCAGGCCGTGTGCCTCACTCCAGGCACGATCGTCGAACGGAGGAAAGACACATGGGCAATGACACGCCTGTGTCTCACCTGACACGCCCGTGTCGGGTTCCTCGACACGCCCGTGTTCGGGGGCGTGTCACGCATAACCGCCACGGCAACGGACACGACCCAAAAGAACACGGGTAGGTACACGGGTAGTCACACGCCCGTGTCAAATGACACGCCCGTGTCAAATGACATTCCCGTGTCACTTAGCCGTGTTTCTAGCCGTGTCCTTCTCGGGATGAAAACGACCAAAAACACCAGCCAGACACGGCCTTGGACACGCCCGTGTCCTAGGCCCTGTACCCCTATACAGGAACCAAAAATACATTTTTTCGCGACCGACTCAAAAACACCAGCCAGATTCTGTTTGAGATGATCAGGAAGAAAAACACCAAGAAAGATGTGTGTTTTGGAAGGATTATGGGAATCTTCTTTAGGCAAAAACTGTTGAATCCCTGGTCACACCGACCATATTCATTAATGCCTCAAAGAGGATAACTTGTGCCCTCTTTGGCAGGTGGGAGACGAATATCACCAAGCCCTCCAAGGCTTCCTCCTCTTCCTCCATACCTTCTGAGAGTACAAGGGCTATTCCAGCCACTCTCCACCATGCTGATGATGTTCCACCTCCACCTCCTCTAGCCTCCCCAATTCATCTCCCTTCACCAGTACACACCATAGTCCATACTCCTCCACCTCCATCATCTCCAGTACATCATCCACAAACTCACATTCACTCTCATACCCCACCTCCCTCAACCAATGGTAGACCAACTCCATCATAACATGGTACACCAACTCCATCACAACATGATACACCAACTCCATCACAAACTCATATTCACTCTCATACACCAACTCCATCACCACCCTCATCTCCTCTACCAACACATTTAGCTAACATTCCCCTTTCCATTCCATCATCCCTACCATCATTCAATCTATTATCATCCCCCCTTCACACCCGATCTTCCCCAGATGAGCACATGCCAGATTCTCCAACCCCTCCTCCATCATCATCTTCCATTCACCCTTCTGTCTCCACTGAGACACCTCCTGAATTCCTGCAACTGGACCCCTCATTCATTCCACCTCTTCTTGTAATTCTCACTCCCCTCCTCGAACAACTCATAGCAGAGGCTTTTTCCCATCTTGCTACCTCCATCTCCTCACTTGCTGCTCAATTTTCTGCCATATGTGTCCCTCCTTCAGTCAGGGGCCTGACTCCAGTGCCTACTGAAACCAGGCAGGGGGAGATACTCTGTGAAGAAGTAGCTCCAGTAACAGCAATAGTAGAAGCAGAAGAAACAGATGATTTGATTAATTTTATTGAATCTGATATGAATTTGGGTAAGACAGATACAGTTGAAATAAACACGGTTGGTGATTACATTATCAATCCCACAGTGGATTTATTTTGTTTATTAAATACTTTTGATACAGTTTATTTAAACTTTCTGCCAGAAGACAGCACTAAGCCTTTTATGGCTATAGTTCCTTATACTTCCCCAATAAGCCCCAAAGTTGCCATGCAACTCAAGGCTAGTTTTGCAAGTATAGAGGCTTCAGTTATTCCATCTCCACCAAGAGAAGATTCTTTCATTGTTCCATCCCCTCCCAAAGCCATTTCTGCTCCAACATATATAATGAATGATAGCCCCATACCAGATCTAGATGAGTTAATAATGGCAAATATAGAGGCAGAGAACCAATCAACTACTGTACATAGTCCTCCAGCTCCAGCACTAGCTCCAACTCCAACTCCAGCTCCAGCTCCTCCTTAAGCTGAAAAATTATTGATATATGTAGAAGCTTTAAAAGAAATAAATGCTTTATATGATACTCCTCTGGGATCTTCTGATGATGAAGATGAGGAAGATGATTCAGATAATAGTTCCTCTACAAAGAAAAAGAAAATCACTAAGAAAAGGAAAGCCCCTCTAGCTGCTACTCCAAAACCAAACCCAACTCATGATACCCCTTATTATATTCTTCAGAATATCACTCCATATAAGGGTATGCCAGCTTGGATGTGATTGTCGAAGAATTAATAGAAGGAAAGGAAGAAAAGCAGAAAGTATTCTCCTCCTCCTCAAAGATACAAGAAAGATCCTCCTCCTCCTCCACTACTGCTGGTGCTTCAGGCACTTCATCTCAGAGATCTACCCAATTTTAAACTTATCAGAGACATCAGGGTAGATCCTCTTCATATTCTGGAAGCAGCCAGCATAAGTACTCCTCAAGCAAGCAACATCAACAACATCAACAACAACAACAACATCTACAGCAAGCTCATGAATCTCAAAAAGCTGACAGTACAAAAACACCTGAATCTCCTCCTGTTCCTTTTGAGGATCCTGAGACAGCAAACACTGCTAGAATGGCCAGATTTCAAGAACTAGTTGGATTATCCATGATAAACAAGGCCAAAGCTGAAGGAAAGGATCCCTCCCAATACTCAACATGTCCAAGTATAGGAAAGAAGAGCTAAACAGGTTTGCAAAAGCTAATAAATTCTTTAATGTTGATGATTATATAAAATTGCATCCAGAGACTGTTGTGCCAAGGGCTACTTCCCTCAACATCATTGGAGCTACTGATATGACTATGTCAAAAAGTCAAGCAGCTAATCCAAATAGGGAAATCAAATTCCCTCAGCCTAGTGATAGAGCAAAGGAGGATAAGCAAAAGGTTTCAAAGAAGAAGAAATGAGTTTAAACTGCTCAGTTTTCTGTATGTCTTAAAAGCTGTTTATTAATATTCTGTCACAAAGCTACTATGTATAAATATCTTTTGTGTTGATGCACAAAAACACAAAGGGGGTGGGGGGGGGGGGGTCGAGCACCACCAGCTAACGGTTCAAGCACCGGGGACTAGAGAGACTGCGAGTAGTAATCTACTAAGCGTATGAGAGTAGGAAGAACAACAGGGCCGTGAGCCATGACAACAACAGACTTCGCCCATCGTGGCCTAAATGCCTCTCTTGCGACGGGCTTTTCCTTGATTGAAGAAAGATTTGGTTACAAGTGAAGGAAAAAGGGTTGACAAGAGCAGAGCAAGGAGGAGTCCGCAAGTCACAAGATTCGAGTCCGCATCCTTTAACAAGTAGGCTCTTGGGTCCGAGTCAGCGTGCCCTGGGTGCACCACCTCCCCCCTATTTATAGGATGGGGGGCCTGACCAAACGGGCAGCGCTAAAATAACTGACTGCCTGGGGTACAGGAGAACCGGGCAGCGGTGACGGGAAGCAAAAAAGAAAGAACACGCCAGTCTGCGCAGAATGGGCGGACTGGGCTCGCGGGCTGGAGCTTCCATCTGCTGCTGATTGGCGCGATCCTGCTGGACGACGGCAGCCTGGGCGGACGCGATACTGAGTTTGCCGTCGTAGAGAATCCGGAGATCCCAAGGCATGGCGGACTGAGCGAACCGATCCTTGAATCCGCCACTGGGAACCATCCTTGGTGGCTGAACACCGCTGCTTTGCCGGACTGGGCGGACTGTCTAATGGAGTCCGCGCCTATCGAAAGGGGGGCTTGGCATCTTGCAGGATGTTGCAGACTGAGGGGTTAACATAATTCCCGCACATTTTTAAGTTTCCAGAAAACTTCGAAAATGTTTCCTTAACAACTGAGTCCGCAAGCCTAGTAAATGCCGCCAGCGCTATAAATATCGCTGGAGGGCCTGGAACTATTGGAAATTTCGATAGAAACAGGGCGGTATTCACCACTTGCGGTCTCCACTTTGTAGTCCGGCATGGCAAGTCTTGGAGCTTTCTTCTCTAGTCTTACTGCAAAAGGCGAGATGGCACTAACAACGCATATGAAGACCAAGAAGATAATAAAGAGGTCGACAGGAAAGGATCCTGCCCGCTCTACTGGAGAAGGTCCCCACAGCCAGAAGCCTGCTGAGAAAGCAGTCCTCCGTGCTGATGTATCTGTGCGTGAGGATGCCGCAGTTCTTGACGCTGAACCACTGAGAAGTGAAAAGATGGTGACTCTGTCGGTCTCTGCCCCTTCCCAAAAAATTGCGAACTCAGCGGACACCGTTGGTGAACATAATGAGTCCGAAATATCTTCCCATAATGCCCAGGTGCCCATCGTGAACCTTGAGGAAGAAGATAGGCGGACTTCAGGAGGAGTGATGGGCAAGGATGCGCCTTCAGAGGCATTGATTGTCATGGACCCTGTGACTGTCCGCGAGAGTCAGCCCGACTTAGGAGAGGCCGCCGCGGATTCTGCAGAGAAGAGAGCTAAAAGAAAGAAGAGGAAGAGGGACGGGTCGACCGTGGCCGAACGGGTTGAGAAGAAACTGCACGTGATGAAGGAGAAGAATATCTCCAAGCGGACTGGAGATGCGGACTTACAACACAGACCGCGCGACACAGAAGTTCCCGACAGTGATCTGGTTACATTGGAGGCCCAAATCCAGGGAGACAACTCCATCTCCACGGTCAGTTTACTACGGACAAGATGCTTGACTCTATAGACGTCAATGAAGTAGATCTAATCAACGAATCCCTGCTGATTGTACTGCAGTAATCTGAGGCGGAAGCCACTGGGAAAAAAGATAGCGAACTCCCTTCTTTGTTCGCTGCAGAGGAAGAAGAGAGGGAGAGACTGAAGTAGAAGATAGAGGAGCAGAAGAAACAAATCGCTGCTCATGTAGCTGTGGTGGAGGCGGCCTCGAAGCAGGTCGCGGCGGACAAGAGCGCTGAGGATCTGCGGACTGCTACGGAGCTACTGCGGTCAGGTAAACTTCAACCGGCGCCTAAGTATTTTAAGCGTCAGTGGCTTTACAGGTCGTCGCCGCGGAAGTCGAGACCAATCAAGATCATCACTGAAACTGAGGACATCGTGGTTTCAAAACGTTCTGCTGCTGAGAAAAGAGCCAAGGTCCATCGTGAATGGAAGAAGCTGTTAAGCATTTTTGACCCGGAGCGGGCAAGGCGGCCTGTCTTTTTCGATAGTCGGCAAATCGCTGTGGCTATAACCAAATGTGATCCTTCATCCTTTCTTTGAGTCCGCCGCGGACTGGTTTTGAATGATGAAGTTGACCTTCCTTGCAGGTAGAAAGTCGCCGCCGGGCTCCGTTGAGAGTGGCGAGATCGTGGTTACACCGAATACTGGTGTTGACGCGGTCTCGCATGAGGAATCCGCAGGGTGTGAGCTGCCCAGCCTGAACATCATCAAAGAGTTAGAAAAGAAATTTCAAGCTGAAGTTCAGATTATGAAAGCAGAGTTAAAGAAGGCGGAAGAGCACGAGAAAGCGTCCGCGGAGCGAGAGAAAGCCCGAAAAGACCAGATCACCAGCATCTCCAGGGCGCTGGAGAGGTCCGATAGGGAGAAGAAGAGGCTCGCGGACGATGTCTACTTCTACAAGGGGAAACATTTGGCGTCAGTGAGGGAAGTGAAAGGGAAGCGGGCTGCTGAGGTTGCCGAGCAGAGGTCGCGATTGCAAGATCGTGCTGCTCCGGAGGCCGCAGCTCAGGCGGGCGGTCAACAGGTTGCGGACGAGGAGCCGAGGCCGGCAGCGGAGCCAATGGTGCCCCTTAGTCGGGTAGACCGCGAGGCTGCCCACATGCATCGGACTATAAATGTCATCCATCATCATATCTGCTGCCTATACAGCAAGATTCTTCAAATGAGCGACCAAGCCGCTCACTTGTGTAGAGACAGACCTGAAAGGCAAGCGCGGATCGAAACTAGGGACCGCTGAGTCCGCGCTGCCTTGAACTTAATTTGTTTGATTTGTATAATTATGCTTTTAAACAATGCTGTTGTAGATTGAACTGTGTTGCGAACTGTGCTGACTTAATAATATATCCGCAAATTATGTTGCTTATTTTTGTCGTGATCTGTGGCGAACTGTGCGGACTTAATAATATATCCGCAAATTATGTTGCTTATTTTTGCCGTGATATGTGGCGAACTGTGCGGACTAATGTTGTATCCGTTTCTCATTATTTAACTCCTGCAGGTGGGACATGTTGCGAACTAAGCGAACTGAAACTGTGTCCGCCTTAATCCGCGCTTTGAATTTTGCTTGACATGTGAATCTATGTTTGTGTCCGCGTTATTTTTGATTTTTGCTATGAAATGATTGGATTGTTGCGGACTGTGCGGATTAAGATTGCGAGCTCTGCGGCCTGGTCAAAAAGCTGTCAGACCCTATAACTATAAATAGCCCCTGCCGCTTTCATCTATGCAGGAAACGGTTGAAGCAAAAGAACCCTGCGGTCTGCAAAATGGTGTCCGCCAGAACTGATACTGTTGTCGCCTTCCACTCTCCCGACCACCGGAAGTGCACCTTGACAGAGGATGATTTGGAGGCCTTTGTTGAGAAACAGATGGCGAATTCAAATATCCTTGTCCGCCTTCCAGCTCACCAAGAAAGGCTGAACTTTTCAACTGCGACCCAGATCGCAATTCCTGTGGACCATTTTGATAGCGAATTCAAGTTTCCGCTTCTATGGGAGCTCGCCGAAATCTTTGAGCACTACGGAATGGTGCCGGGCCAGCTCGCGCCCAACACACTCGCCGCGGTCTGTAGCTTCATTTCCTACTTGCGATCTGAGAAGATCGCTCTCTCCATGAACATCTTCCGCAAGATGTTCTCTGTCCGCTCGATCACTGCTTCTGGAGGCCTCCCCTATAAGGGGGTGATATACTTTTATTGCAGAGGTATGAAGGTTGTGGGCCTTCCCAACAAGATCCACAACTGGACCTCTAGGTTCTTGATCTTTGAAGGCGACCTAGGGTTCGCGCACACATATCCGCAAGTGCGCGCGGACCGCCTTCAAGAGCGTGCCGCTTGATGCTGTGGAGTCCGCCATTGTCGAGTTCCTTGCCGATGCCAGGATCGACATTGAGCATTATATTCCGCTGCTGGCGAGCTTGGCGGACGTTTTGCCTGAAGAGAGTAAGCTTTTTGCGAACTAGCATTTTGCATCCGCAGCGACCTTGGTGTTTAACTCATCTGCTTTTGCAGCGATCTTGGCAGTACCCGCCAACCTGCCGCAGAAGCCTAGTGGCTTTGTCCCTACACAGAGAGAGAAGAAGCAAGAAATTGCAAGGAAGAGAAAGGAAGAAGGGATCCCGCGGCGGATTACTCTTCTTCCGAAAGCTTTACGATGAGCGGCTTCGGAAACTGCCAGAAGGACCTTAGGGGAAACCCCATGATCCACTGGCACAACAAGCACAAGCACGTCCGCTTGTCCACCGTGCTCCCCTCGTGGAAGAGTCCACGATTAACCCGCCATGCCCATGTTGCAATTTTTGCTCTTTATGGAAAGCGCAATCTGAGCGACCTGAAAAAGGTTCCCGCTGCCGACCTCCCCCTGCTAGCCTCCCAGGCTGGTGCGAATAGTGTGGTGACAACCCACTATGTAGCTACCGTGGCCAGAGATCTGCTAAAGCAGAATGAGCAGCTTCAAAAAGATAATAAAGCGCTAAAGGAGAGGAATGCGCGACTAGGGAAGAAGGTTGTCCAACAAAAAGACGAGCTCGGGGTGAGTTGAATTCACAGCGGCTTTAATTTGCCGTCCGCCGCGATCTGTCTGATGTTTGCTTTTGTTTTGCGCAGGTCGCCTATGACTTATAGAACAACAACTTTCAGGTATCCATGGTCCCTTTCGTGAAGGAAACCGTCGAGATCGCCATTGAGCGACTTATCCACTGCGGCTTTACAAAGGAGGGAGTGGATGGCGTCCCTTTCCTGGAGCTCTTCCCAGAGTTGGCACCGTAGGTCGTAGCGATGGAGCGGGCTAAAAAGGGCAAGGATATCATCGAGGAAGGGGAATGCGAGGAAGTAGAATAAGAAGAAGAAGAAGAAGAAGAAGGAGAAGAAGGACAATAAGGCGAAGGGCAAGGCGCCATGGAGACAGCGGACGGTACTGGCTCAAGCCGGCGAGGGGGATATCAGTCCACCGAGTCAAGCACCTCTGCATCCTCCTCTGCGGCCAGGAGCTCGCATAGCGAGTCCACCTCAAGCACAGGATTAGATAGTAGCGGAAGCGGCTCGGGGGGCTACTCTCCGGAAGTCGACATTGTTGGCGAAAGCCCTGCACCTCCAGAAGAGAAACAAAGGACTGCAGATGATTAATGTATTTTTATCTTTTTGATTTTGCAAATGGGGCGGACTCAAGACTGCAGTCCGCCGAATAGATAGAAAGATGTATAAATTTTTGATGAAATAGAAAGGATATTCTTGCATGTGTGCTTCCTGCAATTTTCTTTCTTTTTCTGCGTTTAATGCAATTAAGTTCCATCTGACACTTAGCAGTCCTCATGACACGATGATAGATCATACTGAGCTTTTTAACTTGCTGATTAGAGACGATCATTGCCCGCCGTTGGAATGAGAAATTGTCAGGCGGACTCCGTTGAGTTCCAATTGTAGTCCGCGAGATACAAAGATCATCTATAATGAGTCTTGCTGATTAGAGAATTCTACTTATCAATCCATTCATTGTCCGCCTTAAAAAATGAAAACGAAAATAGTCGGTTGATAACAATATCAGGTGGACTTCATTGAGTTCTAGTAGCAGTCCGCAATTCTCTTTATTAACTTATCAAACGATAATATATGAAAACCATTCGGTGGACTTAGCTGATATAATTTCGCAGTTCGCGCATATGCCAATAGAAATAATCTATAGCTTGCGGTCTCAAGGAAACCGTCGGATTGAGCGGATATAAAAAACCAGTCCGCTCTAAGAAGATCCCTGCGAAGAGCAACGGAACGGTTCCCTGCCCTCTTTCCTAGAGAACAGTCTAAGCTGTGGGTCTCCTGCAGGCACTGCTTGAGGGTACCATGGAGTGTTCGAGGGTTACAAGCTAAGATGATCAGTGGGCAGGTGCGATAGGCATTGCTTTCCTCAGCAGATCATCAAAGTTGTAATGATATCCCAAATGGTGGCACGGTAGAGCTTTACACCCACCCTGCCATCCACAATGCAGAGGTGGGGTCAGGTACTAGCCGGGATCCGAAGTCCAGAATCCTACCACACTAGAGCCTGCAAGCTCCGACTACACGGTGCGAAAACTCCTCGCAACACGTGGTCTTCGTGGTGTTACGCTAATGACAACAGCTCTCGGGGAGGTCTAGCTGAACTCGGCAATGTCTCCTAGTATCAGGGAACCGTTATCGATCTTTGGGAGAGAAGGAGAGAGGACACTAGGGAAAAAGTGTCAGTATGAATCCTTTGATTAATAAAATGTATTTGCAAAGCAAGCATAAGAAAGAAAGGAGAGTTCAAGGGCAGAACCATTTTTGAAATCTTTCTTAGCGTGTCATCTGTTATGATTACATAGACAAAACACTTGAAGAAGCGTTAGCAAGCAGTTTCTATTCATAATGACTCTTGAAGAGGATACACAAAGTAGAAAAAGGAGGTTCAAGAATAGAACCGTTTGAGATCATCCCCGCTCCATGTATGTGGCATATCCTCTCCTTCGTATGTCTGCAAGCGGTAAGCGCCGCTCTTTAACGCTTCTTTGATAACAAAAGGGCCGACCCAATTTGGATTAAGCTTTCCAACTGAACCAGCTCTTGCAGTAGCATCAATCTTCTTTAGAACTAGATCTCCCACTTGGAAGTGTTTGATCCTTACGTTCTGATCAAAGTAGCGGGCCATCCTTCTTTTGACCTCCACCTGTCTTATGGCTGCTTGATCTCTGATTGTCTCGATGTGTTCCAAGCTGAACCTCATCTCTTCGTTATTCAACTCAAGCCAGTCCTCAACGCCTTGTCTTGCAAGCAGAACTCTAGGTGACGGGACTTCAAATTCAACTGGAATGAGTGCCTCTGAGCCATAAGAAAGTTTGAACGGAGTCTCGCCAGTTGTAGATGAAGGCGTTGTCCTAAGGGATCAGAGGACTGATGGAAGTTGATCAGCCCAGCTACCTTTGAGATTCTGCACTTTCTTTTTGAGCAAATTGAGGATCTGCTTGTTGGCTGCTTCAACTTGGCCATTGCTTCTGGGATGATGAACTGATGCAAATCGCAGCTCTGTTCCGATCAGCTTGCAAAAATCTATCATCTCTGAGTTGTAGAATTGTGGCCCATTATCATTGATTATAGCCATAGGTATCCCATGCCGACAGACAATCTCTACCCAAATGAAGTTTTTGACGATTTGAGTAGTTGTCTTAGCCAATGCCTTGGCTTCAATCCACTTACTGAAGTAGTCTATCATTACGATGATGAAACGCCGTTGCCCGCTTGCCATGGGAAAAGGACCAATGAGATCCATCTCCCAAACTGCAAAGGGCCAAGGAGTTGCAATTGATCTGAGTGACTGAGCTGCTTGGAATTGAAGTGGAGGAAACTTCTGGCATTGAACACACTTTCTTGCATAGACCTCAGAGTCTCTCTTCATAGTGGGCCAGAAATATCCCTGCCGCAAGATCCGTCTTTCCAGGGTTCTTGCTCCCGAGTGGTTTCCACACTCTCTTGATGAACTTCTTGCAAAATAAGGGGACCTTCTTCTTCTGAAACACACCGGGCCATGGTAGAGAGGAATGTTCTTCTGTAGAGGATTCCTGCCACTAAGAAGTAGTGAGCTGCTTTTATTCTGAACTTTTTCTTATCTTTGACGGAATGGTGATAATCTCTCGTTGATAGATAGAGAATGAATGGGTCCATCCAGGAGGGACGTTGATCCACTTGCATCAAATCTCCTTCCACCACTGCCGGGCGGAAGAGCTCGGAAGTTGCTCCTCCTGAAGGCATCCCATACTTGTAAATAAAGTCTGCCTCCTCATTTTCTGTTCTGGGGATGTGCTCAATGGTAAAGCTCTTGAATCTGCCGACTTCTATTTTCACAAGAGCAAGATATTTCTTCAAGATTGGCTCTCTTGTTTCAAGATCGACACTCATTACCAGAGAATCAGTTTTGATATGAACATGATCGATTCCTAGTTCCCTTGCAAGTCTCAATCCTGCTAGCAGAGCTTCATATTTGGCCTGGTTATTGGTTAGTGGGAAGTAAAACTTGATGGTCTGCTCCAGTTTGACGCCGTTTGGATTAATGAGGACGACCCCTGCTCTAGAAGAACTTCTGCCTGAGGCTTCATCCACATATATGGTCCAAGCTAAAGGTGACCTTTCTGCTCGATCAGAACTGGACTCTGGCATGTCCATTAGAAAGTTTGCTAGGACTTGAGCCTTGATGGCTATCTTGGTCACATAAGAGATCTCAAATTCACTCAACTCTATTGCCCACTTAGCTAGCCGGCCTGAGTGCTCCGGTTTTTCCAGCACACTTTTCAAAGGTTGATCGGTGACGACCTGAATCGAGTGTGCTTGGAAATAAGGACGGAGTCTGCGAGCTGACATGACTAGTGCCAAGGCTAACTTCTCCAAGATCGGATACCGTGTCTCAGCACTCTTCAGGATATGGCTAACATAGTAAATTGGAAATTGTTTCCTGCTCTCTTCCCGAAGAAGAACGGAGCTGACGGCCTCAGGGCCAACCCCTAGGTATAAGAAAAGAATCTCTCCTGGCCGGGGACTCTGAAGCAGGGGTGCTGAGGTCAGTTGCATCTTCAACTACTCAAAAGCTCGGGAGCATTCTTTCGTCCACTCAAACTTGGATGCTCCTCGGAGAGTTTTAAAGAAAGGAGCACTCCTATCTCCAACCCGAGAGAGAAATCTCGCAAGACCTGCCAGCCTCCCCCCTAACTGCTGAACTTCTTTAGGCGAACGAGGGGTAGGCATATCAAGAATGGCTTTCACATTATCAGGATTGGGGGCAAGTCCTTCCGGAGTAAGGAGATGACCAAGAAACTTCTCCTTACTCGCCCCAAAAGTGCATTTCAAAGGGTTGAGCTTCATTTTGTACCTACACATAGTAGTGAATGTCTCTGCTAGGTCTCGTAAGTGCAGCGAAAACGTCTTGCTCTTAATAAAGAGATCGTCTACATACACTTCTAGGTTTCTTCCCTTCTGATGGTTAAACACACGGTCCATCATCCGTTGGTACGTTGCACCGGCATTTTTAAGCCCAAAGGGCATCACAAGGTAGCAATAGCAACCATCATTTGTCATGAACGACGTATGAGGAACGTCAGTCTTATGCATTCTTATCAGGTGATAACCAGAAAACGCATATAAAAAACTCATGTAAGAGTACCCTACCGCGGAATCAACTAAAGAATCTATCCGAGGTAAGGGGTAGCAATCTTTAGGGCATGCTTTATTAAGTTTGGTAAAATCTACACACATTCGCCATTTTCCCCCTGACTTTTTAACCATTACAACGTTTGATATCCAGGTGGGATATTGAATTTCTTTAACAAAATTGGCCTTGAGGAGCTTTGCGACCTCCTCCCTTATTATCTCTGCAAGTGTTGATGCACGAAAACGGACAGGGAGTCGGGCACCACCAGCTAACGGTTCGAACACCGGGGAATAGGGGAGGAAAGGAGAAGACTGTCGACCAATCGGTTACTAGCGGTCGCGGCTAAAGGACCGCAAAAGGGGGCCGCTGGCAGCGGCAACATCAGAGTTCGCCCGCCGCGGCTTAAATGTCACTCTTGCGGCGGGCTTTCCTTTACTTAAAATAAGAAACAGTTACAAGAAAGGGAAAAGAGGAAGCCGGCCGGACTACAAGCCGCAAAACACTAGACTTGAGACCGCAGCTCTTAACAGGCGAGCTCCTGGATCCCAGTCAGCGTGTCTTGGGGAGTGCACCCTCCCCCTATTTATAGGCTCGGGGGCCTGCCCAAACGGGCAGGGCTAAAGTTACCGGCTGCCCGGGGTACAGGAGAACTGGGCAGAGGTGAGGGGAAGCAAAAAGAGAGAAACAAGAAAGGAGGGAAGCCGCGCGGCCTGGCGGATTCCTCCTGGCGAGCTGACGGCCGGGTCCTGGAGACTTGTTGCCGAGCATGGGCGGCGTTGGCAGCGGCCTGACATGGAGACCGCTCGGCTTGGGAGGCTTGGCGGCTTGAATAATTAGACCGCCCGGTCTGGAAAATTGCGCGGGCAGGTCGCGGATTCCGGGCTTATCATAATCCCCGCACATTTTTAAGTTTACAAAAAACTTCGAAAATGTATAACTAAGCCGGAGACCGCGACTGCTTCATCGTCGTCTATAAAATCCCCTGACCCTTGACATTCCTCAGGATTCCTGCCCAGCCACGGGTCGTTACTCGCCACTTGCGGTCAGAATTTTGCAAGTCGGCACGATTTCTCTGAAGATGGATGTAATGTCATCAATGTTAGCCCGCAACAAGAAACCGCCAGAAACGAAGTAGAGCCGGAGCCAGAACTCGGATGATTCTGCCCGTCAGACTGCCAAGAAGATTGGGAAGCCGGAGACATCATCGGCTTCTGGACCTGAAAAGTGGCCGACAGAGATCGTCGGCGGACCATCGCAGGCCGCAGTAGATCCCATAGCGGTTTCGAAGGCTGCTCCACCACAAATCGGAATTGCCAAATCCTTCGACCTGACTTTCTCTCCATAAGGAGAACCACTCCTAAAAATCGGTGGGACGGAGGAGAAGAGTGTTGAATCTGGGAAACTGTCCGAATTGCAGGACAAGGTCGACGTAATCATTGTGGATGACAACGAGCCGGAGAAGGCACGGGAACCCGAGCGGACTTTGGTTGAACAGCGCAAGCGGACTGAAAAGGTGTTCGGCTCCCTGAAACGGCGGAAAGAAAGGAGCGAAACCCTTGAAGAAAGGATGAAGAGGAAGATGAGTAAGTTGCACGCCAGAAACCAGAATATTTCCGAAAAGACCGGCGCAGACAGTCTGCAACACAGGCCGCACGAGAAGGAGGTACCCGAGAACCCGCCCACACCGGATTACAAGCCGAGCGAACTGGAGGATACACCTGCGGTTAGCGATTCGCTGAGCGAGCTCCTGAAGGGCATGGAGACTCTCCAGCAGCAAGACGCGCTATTGTCGACACCAGCGGCCTCTGAGGAGGTTGACCGCCCCGACATCCAGGTTATTGGGGAGAAGCCTGGCGAACCGGCTTCCGCGGCTTCTGAAGGAGCCGAGAAACTGAAGCTTCGCGAGAAGATGGAGGAGATGAAGAAGCTGATCTCCGATAAGCCGGTGGTGACCGCACTTCCATTACTGCAAGGTAAACACCGGGACGTTAGGCGAATTATTAAATTCTACAAGTCGCGGTCAAGGAAGAAGGGGGCGAATATTATATTAAATCCGCTGGCCAGCTTTTTCCTGACCACGTCTCAACTGAAAAGCCGAGCTAAGGAAACCGAGTGGCTATGGAAAGAAAAGCTGAAGAGGATAGATCCTGAGCGGCTCAGGCGGCCAGTGATTAAAATCCATACCGCGGCCTCTGGAGGAGATAAACATCAAACCGAAGGTCTTATCCTACCGATTTTCTTGCTAGAATGTCGCAACAATCCGGCTGAACCTGACTGCGGTCTTTCTTCTGCAGGTGTACCAGAGACCGCGATGAAACCGGGCGACTTGACCACATTTATATCTATGCTGCCTCCGCCAAGTGTTCGCCAGAAGGAGATGGCCGACTTCCAGAAGGAGGTCGGTACGCTGCAGGCGGCTTTGAATGCGGCCACCGAAACCCTGCGGATTAAGGATGAAGAGAAGCGGGTTGCCCAGGTGGCCGCGGAAAAAAGGATCCAAGAGCTGCAAACCACCCTGGAGCGAGAGACCACAAGGTTGCAAACTGCGCTTGAGCTGGAGACCGCGAGGGAACAAGAGACTGCTAAGCTCCAGACCGCGATGGAAGAAGAAACGGCCAGGCTACAGACCGCGATGAAGGAAGAGACCGCCAGGTTGCAGATCGCGATGGAAACCGCTGAGGCGAAGATTGCTGAGATGCAGGTCGCCTTGGAGCAGGAAAGGACGGAGAAGTATTTGCTGATGACCGCGCGGCTGGAAGGAGACAGAGAAGAGATCCCACATGCTGAAGGCGGCGAGAACCAAGACCTGCTAGCGGAGACCGGCGGAGAACAGCGGCCTGCTCTACCAACTTCTGAAGAGTTGCCGGGTACTGGCCGCCCAGCCTCTGGCGAGACTTCAAACCCGCCGGAGGCCGTGACGCCTAGACAGGTCACAGTTCCAAGCGGGCTCGGGGGTCAGGGGATCCCAATGATCCCATTTGCGAGAGTTGAGCGCGACACTGCGCGAGTTCATCGGTCTCTGCACGCGCTTCACAATCTGGTTATCCAGGTGTACGTTGCGATTGCTCAGACCGGTGAACAGGTCGCTCACATAGGGCGAGACAGGCCGGAAGACGACAAGCGATCCTGAGCGACTTGAGTGAACCAAGCCGCGCGGACATTTGAATATTATGTTGTAATATATATTTTTTCTCTGGATGTTGGACAATTTGATTGCTGTAAACTGCTGTATTTTATTATGCTGCGAACTGAATGCGGCTTATGCGGTTTGTATTTATAATCCACATGCCTGCTGCTTTGTTCTGAAAAATTTAAGTATTGGATAGTAGCCGCGCGGTCTGGCAAACAGAGCGCCGGCTTGAACATTTGATGCCCACATGATTCGCCATAGGATTATTCTAAGTGCAGGTATATAGCCGTGCGGACTGACGGACTAAATTGCGGCTTGGTCATTAAGCTGATCTGTACTTCGAGTGGGCTCAGGCCGCGCGGCGTGACAACTAGCCGCGATTTGACGTTGGGCACTGTACCTTCACGGATTTTCTATAAATAGAGCTGACCCCGAAGATTTCATCACAAATCAAGAAGGATGCGGGCTAAGTTCAGGTCGTTGCGGTCTGACAAGGCCACTTACAAAAGCCGAGCTGGACGATTTCATTGAGAAGCACATGCAGGGAAGTCCGCTGGTCGCGCGGCTTCCCCGACAGGATGAGCGGATTAACACCTCGCACGCAAATCAGATCGCGGTCCCCATCGACCACTTTGACTGCGGCTTCAACTTCCCGGTCATGTTGGAGGTCGTAGCGGTCTTTGACCACTACGGAGTTGTGCCCGGACAACTACCCCCCAACTCGATAGCCGCCATATATAGCTTTATCTCCTACCTGAGGTCGGAAAGAGTCCGCTTCTTTATGAGGCTCTTCCGAGAATGCTTCTCGGTGCGGTCTATCCCGGACTCCGGGACAAAGATCTTCCGGGGGCACCTCTACTTCGACTGCAGAGGGCTGAAGATATTGAACCTGGCGAACAAGATCGCGAACTGGTCCGAGCGGTTTCTCATCTTCGAGGGAAACCTGGGGTTGCTGCCAGTCGACCCCCAGATCCGCGAAGAGGCCGCCTTTGGCAGCAGCGGCTTGGACGGCGTCGAGAAGGAGATCTACAACTTCTTCAAAGGAGAGCGGCTTGATGTAAACCACTACATCCCGCTGTTGCCGTCGCTAGTGGGAATCGAAGCGGAAGATAGTAAGCTCCAAGCCGGCCGAACTGAACTCTTAGCCGCACGGACTGGAAACTAACTTTTCCTTTATCTTTGCAGCTGCTGTGGCGGTCCCGCTGAACAAGCCGCAAACTCCTGGCGGCCTGTCTCTCACTCAAAGAGAGAAGAGAGTGAGGCGTGCCAAGCCGGCGCGGGTTATGGAGGAGGAGGAGTCGGCCTCCTCTGGAGAGTTTATGCTGCAAGGAACTGGCAGCAGCCTGAAGGACCTTCACGGCGATCCGGCCTTGCAGTGGAGTCCGGACGGCAAGTCAGTGACGATCTCCACCGCCCACCCCTACTGGGGGGAAGAAGAAGTAAGCCGCCACGCGAACGTGGTTGGCGGCGCGCTGTACGGCAAGCGCAACTTGAAGGCGATGCGGCGAGTTCCACCAGATGACCTGCCGCGGCTAGCCGCGCAGGTCGGGGCGAGGAGCTTCGTGGCAAGTCACTTCATGGGCCTTGCCTACAAGCAACTGATGAAGGAGAACAGCGGCCTGAAGAGGCAGTTAGTGGAACAACAGGAAGAAAACAAACGGCTAAAGGAAAAGGAGGCGGTAAGCCGTTACCCATACTCGTGCGGTTAGCATTATGTAACCGCGCGACCTTACCTCTACTTTTGTTTTGCAGGAAATGTACAACCCGGCCAACCCCATCTTCCAAGACCAAGTCTTCCCCCAACTCGTCCAAGGGATCGATGGAGCGCTTAACCGCCTCCGGGACCTTGGCGGCTTGGCCACCGGCTTCACCGACTTTACTTGCGCCGAAATCTACCCTTCCCTGAAAGAGCAGGTGGCCGACGTCTACATGTCGATCAAGGGCAAGGGCAAGGTCGGGGAAGAAGTCGTCGAGGTGGTCGGAGACGTCGTGGAAGAGGTCGGCCAGGGAAGCCGGAGTGCACGTACATCGTCTGAGTCCGGCGGCCAAGAATCTGAGACCGCGCGGCCAGACTCGACAACTTCTGGCGATTCAGAGAGCTCGGTAACCAGCAGCGGGTACTCCCTATCGTCCGTCGATATCGGCGATAGCGGTGATTTGGATTCTCCTGCGACTAAGAAGCTTAAACCGGGCGATTAGAAAATCTATAACCTGTTTGTTGTATTTTGAACTTTTTGGAAATCGGCGGTATTGTTTTTGTAACCGCGCGATTAAAACTTTGTAATACTTAATGAAATAGCAATGAAGGCAATTTTACCTTTCTCTTTACTATATTTCACTTTTCTTACTTGATTAAGTCCGCGCGGTCTCAGTATAGCTTCCGATTTAAAATATAAGTGTGTAAACCGGCTGAGTTTGCGCTGCGACTTCAACAAAGTTATCCGCAAGAGAGATATATTTCCCCGCGGTTTATTCCGGAATGCAGGTCGACAATAAGCCGAGCGGCTAATCAATTAAACCGCAATTTGCCTTAATGAATCACTCAATGTTATCTGTTGGAAGAGCTGACTGACCGCGGCTTGCTTATAGATAAACCGTGACCGTTAATCCGCGCGGCTACCCGTCGCAGTCGCCAAACAACCATAACATTGAAGTATAAGATCGCGGCTAGGGCGAACTCTGAAACGAATTGCCCATTTGATACAAGGAACAAGAATAGAGAAACAATCTTCGGCTTCCGATAATACAGGCCGATATTGGCACATGGAAGCCGAGAATTTTTGTGACGACAGTTCGCTGATTAGCTAATATAATTAATACCATAGAAGTCGTCGGATCAAAGCCAGGAATTAAGTGTCAGACGCAGGTCGGCCGACTTCCTGTCCATATGAATAATAAACCGGCAGTTGATATATGAAAGCCAAATAAGATACTGAATAGCGGATAGGCGGACGTAAGTCGGCCGAGATCCCAAATATATTAATAATAATCCGGCCGGAAGTCAAATAATTTAAGCCGGAACATGTAACCGGGCGGCCTGTGTAATACAACCTGTGCAGGTCGCTTAATAAAACCGCGAGATAGCGGATAGGCTCGTGTTGTCCTGCAAAAAATAGATGAAGACATGCACTTATGTGTCAATGTGGGCATGTGCGTGCGGCAGTGCTTTCCACACAAAGAACACATAAGCGGGATTGAAATTCTTAATATCCACGACCGATGTCAAGCGGGACAAGTACGCAACGTCTGTGACTGAAGTCAAGCGGAACAAGTACGCAATGTCTGCGACGAAGGTCAAGCGGGACAAGTACATAATGTCCGTCTGTGACTGAAGTCATGCGTGACGGGTACGCAATGTCTGCGACTGAAGGCCAAGCGGAAATTTCCACTACACATCTGCGACTGAAGTCAAGCGGGATGTGGAGGGCTTAAGAATTCAAAAGGGGGCTCTTGCCCCTACATGCATGCATATTGGCATAAAAAGTAAAGCTACAAAATAAGCTTCAAATGAAAATAACATTTGCATGATGTCAAGGGTGTGGAAAAGGATATATGTCTGCAGTTTTAGCATGCCCCATTAATATCAATTGTGAAGGGGACGTTATATACTATTCTGAACATAAGCATTTCTCATCATATAAAGAAAGAGAAATCCCTGCTTGAACCATTGAGTAAGAAATGGAAGATTGCCTTAGAGAATTACTGAATGACATATTCTTGCAACTTTCCAGCTCTTGCAAGTTGATTAGCCAATTCCCTGAGAGCTATGCAATCTTCTGCTAGATGACCAATATCTTTATGATACTTGCAAAAAAGCTCCTCGTGTCGATACTTGATTTTCGATTTCATACGCCGAGGCTTCTTGAACTCATGCATTCCTTGAATGATTATCAAAAGATCTTCCATAGGAATTTTAAACTTAACATACTTACCTGAACCTTTTTCACACTTTGGGGTTTTACCCTGGAGAAGAGGAGGAGACTTGCAATATTCAACTTGCGAAACATCTTGGGAGGAAATAGATTGCTGTTGACCAGAAGTCCCTTGAGATTGTTTAGCCATTTGATTCAGAAATGAAACATAACCTTTATTTGCCTCTTCGCCTATTATGAATGTATTAACTATATCAATAAGATCTCCGTAGCTTTTGGGATACTTTGTGGTAAGCTTGAATTTCAACGGGCCTTCTTGAAGTGCATTTATGAAAGCATGCAAGTAATAGTCTTGATGTACGCTACAAACATCCAGAACCTCCTTTTGAAACCGATCAACAAAATCTGGATTAGACTCGTCGATTCCTTGCTTGATTCGGAAGAGAGCTCCAACGTCTCTTTTCCGCTTCCTGTAAATAGTGAATCTAGAAATAAATTGACTTCGAAGATCCTTAAAGCTGGTTACTGATCGAGGTGGGAGGCTATAAAACAATTCTCTTGCAACATTGCCAAAAGATATAACAAAGAGTTTGCATTTTACTCCATTTGACACGTTTCTCAGTGAAACAGCTGATTCAAAAGCTTGCAAATGAGAGAACGGATCATCACATCCAGAATACTCCGGGAGATGCGGTACTCTAAAATTATCGGAGACAGTATCCCATCGAATACGATTAATGAATGGAGAAGGGGCCTCTTCTTCTTCCTCACAAAGAGGTTCATTTGCAACAGATTCTAGTCCACGCTCAACACTATTTGCAAAAATTTCTCTATGAGGGTCAACAACCTCACTATTAAAATACGAGCAATCCTGCACTTCTGAGAGATCTGTAGTAACTGAGATGTTGCTGGATTTATTCTGACCCTTAGCAGGATTCATCTTGAACAGAGGGAAAGTAACCGAACTCTTTCAAGAGACCGCAGAATAGCGGCGGCTTGACGGGCGGCTAAATGGTGCAACAAGCTGACAAGAATATCGGGAGGAAAACCGAGTGGGTAGAAAGCCAGGTTCTACAGTGCTGGAGGCGGGCTGAAAACCTTAGCCGGCGAAGTCGCGGCTTGCTCGACAGGCCGCCGAACTCTAGAGGATAGAGCGGTCTAATTAGCTAGACGGCTGATTTCATTGATTAGTCGAGATCTGAAGGCCGCGTGTTAACTGTTGATGCACGAAAACGGACAGGGAGTCGGGCACCACCAGCTAACAGTTCGAACACCGGGGAATAAGGGAGGAAAGGAGAAGACTATCGACCAATCGGTTACTAGCGGTCGCGGCTAAAGGACCGGAAAAGGGGGCCGCTGGCAGCGGCAACAGCAGAGTTCGCCTGCCGCGGCTTAAATGCCACTCTTGCGGCGGGCTTTCCTTTACTTAAAATAAGAAAAAGTTACAAGAAAGGGAAAAGAGGAAGCCGGCCGGACTACAAGCCGCAAAACACTAGACTTGAGACCGCAGCTCTTAACAGGCGAGCTCCTGGATCCCAGTCAGCGTGTCTTGGGGAGTGCACCCTCCCCCTATTTATAGGCTCAGGGGCCTGCCCAAACGGGCAGGGCTAAAGTTACCGGCTGCCCGGGGTACAGGAGAACCGGGCAGAGGTGAGGGGAAGCAAAAAGAGAGAAACAAGAAAGGAGGGAAGCCGCACGGCCTGGCGGATTCCTCCTGGCGAGCTGACGGCCGGGTCCTGGAGACTTGTTGCCGAGCATGGGCGGTGTTGGCAGCGGCCTGACATGGAGACCGCTCGGCTTGGGAGGCTTGGCGGCTTGAATAATCAGACCGCCCGGTCTGGAAAATTGCGCGGGCAGGTCGCGGATTCCGGGCTTATCAGCAAGCTTTGTAGCTATTCCCCTCTTCTTTTGTTGTATAGGCTTGCAGCCGGGATCAACATTTAAGTGGTGGCTTGCAACATCTGGATCCACTCCTGGCATGTCTTCCGCTGCCCAGGCAAAGACATCCAAGTTATTCAGCAAGCAGGAAATCAGCTCGGCCTTTTGATCTTCAGGCAACTCCGAGTTGATGGAGAGCTTCCTCTCCTCCCCCTCAGCAATGGGGACTCCTTGCGTCACCTTGGCAAGTTCCAGGTGAGCACCTTCATTAGCAGCAGCTTCTGAACTGGGAGAGTCTTCTGCAGCTGCTGCTTGAGCAAGGGAAGGCCTGGCTTCAACCATGTTGATAGTGCGGACGTAGCACTCCCTTGCTCTCCTTGGGTAACTCCTGACCCGACACATCCTTCCATCTGCAAAGAACTTGATGGCAAGGTGGTAAGTGGAAACCACCGCTTGATACTTGTTTAACAGGGGCCTACCGAAGATGGCATGGTAGCTGCTGGGGGCGTCAACCACTATGAATTGCACTTGCTTAGTTGCCTCTCCAAGCTTCACGGGCAGGATGACACTACCTTCCACTTCTTTTCTCTCTCCTGAGAAACCATAGAGTGGCCCTTCGGTGGAAAGCTGAGGCTTTCCAGTGCTCAGGGCCTCAAAAGTAGACTTGAACAGGAGGTTGACCGAGCTTCCGGTGTCAATAAGAATTCCATCAACTGTAAAGTCCCCAATCACAGCCTGAATTACAACTGCATCATCAAACGGATTGGCTGTTTGGGGTAGATCTACTGGACCAAAGGTGACAACCTCACTTGGAGGAGCAACGGAGGAAGAAGAGGCCACCTCTGCCCGGGTGACCCTTGAAATTGAAGATTTCTGAGTAGACTCGGTCCCGGCTCCACCATTGATGAAGAAGAGGCGACCAAGAACCCCTTCATCATCTGCGTCGAAGCACTCCACCGGGACGTTGATCGGCCCCAGACGGCCTTCGTCCTCCACATCCACACATTCCTGGTATGCTTCAGCTACTTCTTTGCCCTTTGAGGTGGATGGCTTCGAAGAAGAAGAATCCTTCTTGTCCAAGTCAATCTTGCCCTCGGCAAGCAGCTTCTCTATCAGCATGCGAAGGGCCTTGCAATCCTCGGTCAAGTGGCCCTTATCTTTGTGGAACTGGCAATACTATGCACTGTTTCTTGACCTCCACACTTTCTGAGGCTCTTGCCTCTTTTCTTCTAATCTCCCTTGCAAGATCTGGATGACTTCGTCAAGGTCCAAATCTGCAATGTCCTCCATGGGGCTTGCATCAGATTGTCTTGGAGCAAGCAAGGCTGCTTGCTGGAGAATGGGAATAGCTTGCAATGGAACGGTGGGAGTGGCGGCCAACGGCAGTCTCTGCTCGTGAAACTATTGATGGCCAAGGAATGGTTTCTTGTGGCAGAAGTTCCTGCCTCTTTGAGACGAAGGCTGGAAGTCTGGGCGAGGGGGCTTGATATGAGAGGAAGAAGCGGAGGCATCCCTTCCTTCAGCCTTAGCTGTCAGGGATGAGACATAGGTTAGATTGGCGTTTTCTCCTTCAATGAAATAGTTGACCATAACGATCAACTCTTGATATGTCTCAGGTTCCTTGGTTGTTGCTTTAAACTTCAGGGGGCCTTCCCGGAGGCCATGAATCAAGACAACCTTGTAATAATCGGGGTTCACATTCCTTACCCCTTGGATCTCTCTTTGAAAGCGATCAATGAATC
The DNA here is from genome assembly GCA_039583875.1 of Platanthera guangdongensis. Lineage (NCBI taxonomy): Eukaryota > Viridiplantae > Streptophyta > Magnoliopsida > Asparagales > Orchidaceae > Platanthera > Platanthera guangdongensis. The sequence continues at coordinate 72,554,520 of CM077159.1, forward strand.
GTGCCACTGATTCATTGTCCCTTTGTTTGATTTCAAAGAGGGCAGCTGGCCCATTCTTTCTCTTTCTTGAGGTAGCAAACCTCAGCAACAACTGGCTGCGAAGCTCTGCGAAAGAAGAGATTGTGCCCGAAGGCAGCTCATAGAACCACTCTCTCGCCTACCCTTCGAGAGTGGTAACCAGGAGTTTACACTTGATGGCGTCTGAGAGACATCTCCAAGCAACTTCCCCTTCAAATGCTTGGAGGTGGGAGACTGGATCAGTCCCCCTGAATAGAATGGGATGCGAGGCTCCCTGAAGTTGTTCGGAGCCGATTCCCATTGGATTTGATCAACGAAGGGAGACATGGTCTCTAACTCAGCAGGGTAGAAGGGGTGGACTGAAGCCGGGGAGTCCGCGTGCTCGGCGGACTAGCGGTCAGCAAAATGAAGCTGGCGGGTAGGAGTGCCCCTGGCAGCTTCTCTGAAGAAATTCCTGAAAGCAAACTGCTCCTCCTAAGGGCGCAGAGGGGCGGCGGACTGAGCAGGATTCCGAGGAGTGGCTGGCGACTGTCGAAACGGTGTTCGGCGAGCAGAAGTCTGGCGGACTGGAGAGTCCGCTGGTTCTGCTACGGCCTGAGGAGCAAGCTGCTGGGCTAGCACGAGTAGGGCTTGGCTGATTGCGTCGAGATGCTGGTCAGTCTGCCGGCGGGACTGCTTGGCCTCAAGGCGAGCTTGTTCAATTGCATCCCAAAGAGAGTCCTCTGAAGAACTGGAGCAGTCTGAAGAGCGGGCTCTGCGGTCTGACATTTCTGTCCGCTGAATTCAAAACACTACTCGAATCTGAAGGCACAAAAACACAAAGGGGGGGGGGAGGTCGAGCACCACCAGCTAACGGTTCGAGCACCGGGGAATAGAGAGACTGCGAGTAGTAATCTACTAAGCGGATGAGAGTAGGAAGAATAGAAGGGCCGTGAGCCACGACAACAACAGACTTCGCCAGTCGCGGCCTGAATGCCTCTCTTACGATGGGCTTTTCCTTGATTGAAGAAAGATTTGGTTACAAGTGAAGGAAAAAGGGTTGACAAGAGCAGATCAAGGAGGAGTCCGCAAGGCACAAGATTCGAGTCCGCAGCCATAACAAGTAGGCTCTTGGGTCCGAGTCAGTGTGCCCTGGGTGCACCACCTCCCCCCTATTTATAGGATGGGGGGCTGCCCAAACGGGCAGGGCTAAAATAACCGACTGCCCGGGGTACAGGAGAACCGAGCAGCAGTGACGGGAAGCAAAAAATAAAGAACACGCCAGTCCGCGCAGAATGGGCGGACTGGGCTCGCGGGCTGGGGCTTCCATCTGCTGCTGATCGGCGCGATCCTGCTGGAGGACGACGGCATGGGCGGATGCGATACTGAGTCCGCCGTCGTCGAGAATCCGGAGATCCCAAGGCATGGCAGACTGAGCGAACCGATCCTTGAATCCACTGCTGGGAACCATCCTTGGTGGCTGAACACCGCTACTTTGCCGGACTGGGCGGACTGCCTAATGGAGTCCGCGCCTATCGAAAGGGGGGCTTGGCATCTTGCAGGATGTTGCGGACTGAGGGGTTAACATGCTGCATGTTTTGAATTTTCCTGCCAGATATAATTTCCTGCTTTGTGATTGTTTTTTATTTTAGTGACCTCACCAAAATATGGAGAGATTGTTAGATCCCTAGTTTGATTTGGGCTAGGTTCACTAATTAGGATGATTGACCCAACATGGATAGCCAGGGTCATGTCTATGTACTAGAGTCTAAGCTATGTCCTTAGAGTTAACATTGCTTGTACCAACCAACAGACGACAGCAGAAGACTCCAGACTTAGAGAAAAATCAGTTTAGGAAAGTGAGTTCGATGTTCGTCGAACTCAGCTCGACGAAAGTCGTGCTCAGCTCGACGAACTTAGAGTAAATTCTCTGAGTTGAGCTCGATGATATTCGAGCTCAGGTCGACGATTTCTGGAAGTTCAACTTGAACATACTAAGTTCAGAATCCTTTCTCTGAACTCCAGTAAACTAAGTTATGTTATCAGCTCGATAAACTTAGAGCACAGAATTGATAAGTTTTATCAGAAAGAATTTAGCTGTTCTCAGGTCGACGAACTTGGATCTCAGCTCGACGAACTATAATTATCAGGTCTACGAGCATGATTTCTTAGCTCGACGAACATTGGACTCAGATCGACGAAATCTGTTGTTTGCTCGACGAATTCTGTGTAGATCCAGACTTGGATTTTTTACTTCTTTGTCCTTATTCCATTGCAGTAATTCCTGAATAATCAATGCTTAATATTCTCTGAATATAACCGTTAGAAGTAGCATTGATTATGGTATTCATCAGGATTATTACTTGCCTCTTTTCAATAGGACAGTTGGGGAAATCCATTAATGCAGATATTATATCCAGCCGGATTTTCATTCTCCAGGTCGTTAGCAATCAATGCAGACAATTCAAAAATTCAAAGGAGAAATTTGACTGATCATATAAAAGAGATTTTCTCTCTTTTTAAAAGACAGACAGTACAGACTAGAAGTAGAATACAAAGGCACACAGAGAAGATCAACAGCAATAACATTCCAATCCTTCTTTGTGTAGAAAATAATCTGGTCTTCACCTTGACATTGCTGAAGAAGAAGAACAATCATTCCACATCAAGAGTCTTCTTCAAACTTCACTCCAGGATTCTTCAAGGACAACAAATCACTCTCAGTCAAGAAGTTCCTAGATCTGTTCAAATCAAGGCTGAAGATAGAAGACCTACACCCTGAAACAAAGCTCCAATCTTCCTGAACAACTCAATATCTCAGGGGGAGCTTTCACAACATCAATATCAACTCGTCTTTTTAGTTGTTTTGAGAAAGAGAAGAATCCATAAATCTCTCACCCCCTCACTGTACAAAGGGTTCTTTAACTCCCTTCAAAAGTTATTCCATTGGTTGCAAGTCACCTGATTAAAAGACTTGAGGTGGTTTTTGAGTACCTGATCTAGTTAATGAGGGAGAGCCTGCCCCATCTACTCAAGCTCAGCTCTCTCCCACTCCAGCTCCTGCTCTAGCTGCTACAGCAACACCAACCCCAGTTTCTTCTCCTACTGCTGCCACTTCTACCTTGTTTCATATAGAACATCCTGATTTTTCTGCTGCAGGTATACTAGATACAGAAAACCTGACTGATGCCCAGGTTCAAGACCAGATTTTGTCTACTGATGAAGATTTCAACCAGATGATAGAGGAACTTTCTTATAAAGAGCCTCTTTTTACTGCTCCTAAAGAACAACCCTCTCCTCCTGCAAAGTCTCCAGCACATCCAGACCATCACTATTCTCCAATACAGTTTCCTCATGAAAAATCTCTTATACCAGAACCAGCCCAATCTCCATTTGAAGATACACATGATGCAGAAGTTGTTTTCATTCATGATTCCGAAGATGACACTCCTATTGAAGCTGTTGAACCACCCCTTCCTAGTCTTCACTTTAAGATTCCCTCCATACTACCCATAGATGCTGAAAATGAACAAAGCACAATCAATAGAAAGCAAACCTCTACATCCATTGTCATCATTAAAGAGATTGCTCCATGGACAGTCTTAGTTCAACCTCCACCATCTACTCAATCTGAAATATTTCCTGAACGCTCTATCTTAAGAAAGATTGAAGCTATGCTAACTACTCAGAGAGCTTATTTTGATTCTTCCCTTAAAAGTGTAACAGACAAAGTAACTGCATTGGGAAAAAATATGAGCCGTGGATTTGCTGAAATCCAAAATAACACTGATTAATTTAAAATGCTGTTGCAAATTATAGGAAAAACAAAAGATAATACCATTACCAACATTGGTGAAGTAATGGAACAATCAGTTACCCTTGCAAATAATCAGATTCATCTTGAAAAGAAAGCCCAAGAATGCAACTTCAAAACTTATGAAGAAGTTGGGCAGTTCAAATAAGATGTAATTAGCACCCTCTCTTTAGAAGTCAGAAATGGGGAGGATATGGTTAAAGAACAGCTGGAGAAACAAGTGCAAACTATGAAAAATTAGCGAGATGATCAACTGAAAGAGATCCACACTTCGGTGCTCAAAGAAGTTAAAAGCACAAAGCTATACACTTATGATACTACCATTTGGATGCACAATCAACTTTTCCCTAATATGGCAATGGATCCTTCTGCACCACCTCCTGCACACTTGGATGTGAATACGCCAACATTCTCTCCACCTCCTGAATACTTTGAAGGACCTCCTCCTGAATATTTTGAAGGACCACCTCCTAAAAACTATGAGGAAGTCTGGGAATCAGAACAAGTAAATATGCCTCCTCAAGCACCTCCAGAGATTCAGAAATCCAAAAGAAGAAAATAAGGTGATGGTGCATCAGCCAGTAGATCAAATCCTCATCTTGAAGCTGAGAGGAGAAGACCTCAAGAATTCTCTAAAGTTTGGAGTCCAACCTCCAAAGCTCTAATTCTTGATACTCTGAAACTTATAGTTGACTTTAATGAACACATGAACATGCATTACAGCTCTTATGAATGGGATCTATATGAAAAATCTCTTACCAAGAGAAGGTTGTATGACAAAAAATATGGAAGGAATAATCCTAAAGCTCCACCCAGACCTCCAAAATATTTCCCAAAACCTTACATCTGCCAGAAGAGACAACAAGAAAAGCAAGAAAGACAGCAACAATAACAGAACCAGTAGACATTGTTGATGTTCAAAAAATTCAATTTTTGAAATCTTGTGGAATTGAATTCTCTTGGATAATTTATATATATAAACCTTTAGTTGTTATGTTGTTGGTGCCTTCGTTGTTGCTTTGAATTTTAAGGGGCCTTCCCGAAGGCCATGAATCAAGGCAACTTTATAGTAATCGGGGTTCACGTTCCTCACCCCCTGAATCTCTTTCTAGAAGCAATCAACGAACCGTGCAACCGATTCGTTGTCCCTTTACTTAATTTTGAATAGAGCAGCCGGTCCATCTTTTCTCTTTTTCGAGGTAGCAAACCTCACTAACAGTTCGCTGCGAAGCTCAGCGAAGGAAGAAATCATGCTCGAAGGCAGCTCATAAAACCACTCTCTCGCCTATCCTTCGAGGGTGGTAACCAAAAGTTTGCATTTGATGGCATCGGAGAGGCATCTCAGAGCAACAGCCCCTTCGAACGCTTGAAGATGTGCAACGGGATCAGTCTCGCCCAAATAGAAGGGAAGATGGGGTTCCCTGAAGGTTTTTGGAGCCGACTCCCATCGGATTCGATCGACGAAGGGAGACAGAGGCTAAAACTCAGCAGGGTAAAAAGGGCGGACTTGAGCTGGAGAGTCCGCGGGCTCGGCGGACTTGCGATCAGTGAAATGGAGCTGGTGGGCAGGAGTGCCCCTGGCTGCCTCCCTAAAAAAATCCATGAAGGAGGAAAACTGCTCTTCCTGAGGCCGCAGAGGAGCGGCGGACTGAGCGGGATGGTGAGGAGTAACTGGAGATTGCCGAAGCGCAGTTCGGCGAGCTGGGTCTGGCGGACTGGCGAGTCCGCTGGCTCTGCTGCGGCCTGGGGAGCAAGCCGCTGGGTCAATACAAGCAAGGACTGGATGATTGTATCAAGACGTTGATCGGTTTCTCTGCGAGATTTCTCAACCTCAAAATGAGCTTGTTCGATGGCATCCAAGAGAGAATCTTCTGAAGAGCTGGATCGGTCTGAGTAGCGAGCTCGGCGGTCTGACATGTTTGTCCGTTGTATTCAAAATACTACTAGAATCTAAAGGCCGCACGTGTTAACTGTTGATGCACGAAAACAGAAAGGGAGTCGAGCACCACTAGCTAACGGGTCGAGCACGAGGGAATAGAAGGGAAAATGGCAAACTACAAGCAGCTATCTACTAAGCGGATGAGAGAAAGAGAACAGCAGAGCCATGAACCACGACAACACCCGACTTCGACCGTCGTGGCCTGAATGTCTCTCTTGGGACGGGCTTTCCTTTGATTAAAAGGGATGCAGTTACGAGAAGAAAAAAGGGAAACCGAATAAGCCGACCGTACTGCAAGCCGCAAGGAACTAGAATTGATATCGTAGCTCTTAACAAGCGAGCTCCTGGAGACAAGTCAGCGTGCTTTGGGTGCACCACTTCCCCCCTATTTATAGGACGGGGGCCTGCCTAAACAGGCAGGGCTAAAATAACCGGCTGCCTGGGGTACAGGAGAACCGGGCATCAGTGACGGGAAGCAAAAAGAAAGAACACGCTAGTTCGCGTGAAGGCGGCGGACTGGGCTCACGGGCTGAAGCTTCCATCTGCTGCTGCAAGGCGCGATCCTGCTGGAGTACGGCGGCCTGGGCGGACTGGAGACTGAGTCCGCCGCAGAGGGAGCTATCCAGATCTTCAAAGGTATGCCGAAATGGGCAGACAGAGCACTGAGTCCGCTGCTGGGGGGATCAACCTTGGGACGGCTGAATGTTGCTGCTCTGCCGAGCTCGGCGGACTGCTAATCCGAGTCCTCCTCTGATGAGCCTGGGACCTTGAAACTATGTTGGGGCTTCGCCGGGCTGGGCGGACTGCCAAATTGAGTCTGCGGCTAATGAAGTAGGTGACCTTCGAATCTTGTACGTGTTGCAGACTGAGGGGTTAACATAATCCCCGCACATTTTTAAGTTTCTGAAAACTTCGAAAATGTTTGCTTAACCACCGAGTCACCAAGTCTCATTAATGTTGTCAGCGCTATAAATATCGTTGGAGGGGCTGGAATTGTCAAAAGTTTCCAACAAAACGGGGCATTACTCTCCTCTTGCGGTCTCTACTTTGCAGTCCTCTATGGCGAGACATGGTGTGTTATTCACTAGCCTCACTCCAAAGACTGAAAAACCAATAACACCAATGAAAACAAAAAAAAGGAAATAAAGTGAGTAGGGTCGTCAGTCCGCTCTGTAGGAGAGAGCTCTTAGAGTAAGAAGCTAGCCGCGGAAGCAGTCCGCCAGACTGGCATGCCTGCGAGTGAAAGGTCCTGGGATGTCTCTGTATCTCACTCAGAATAACCATCAAAGAGTGCGGGTAAGACGCGGAGTCCGCCAAAGACTGCTGACAAACAAAAGTCTACCCATTCCGCGAACACGGTTCGCACAAATAACGAAGCCGAAGTGTCTTCACTGAATGCTCAGCAGCCCGTCATTGTTCTTGACAAAGGTGGGCGACCTGCAGGAGAGGAGGTTGGGAAGGATGCGTCTTTACAGGCGCTGGTTGCTGTGAATACAGAGACAGTCCGCGAGAATCTGCCGGACTTAGGGCAACTAGAAGCGGGTTCCTATGGGAAAAAGGCCCCTTCTGAGAAGAAGAGGAAAACATAGAAATCCACCGTGGCAGAACGGGTAGAGAAGGAACTGGGGGTTAGGAAGGAGATGAATATTTCCGTGCGGACTGGGGTTGCAACCTTACAGCACAGGCTGCGGGAAAAAGAAGTTTCTGAGAGTGACCTCGTGACCCCGAAGGCCCCAATTCAGGGAAATAATTCACTCTCGACAGTTAGTTTATCAACTAACGAAATACTGAATTCCATAGACGTCGAGCAACTTGATCTCATCAACAATTCCTTGTTGGATGTGCTGCATCCTGAAGTAGAAATCCTGGGAGAGAAGACCAGCGAGCTCCCCTCTTTACCCGTTGCTGATGAAGAAAAGGAAAAACTGAAGGAGAGGATTGTTGTGCAGAAGAAGCAGATCGCAGCCCGCGTGGCTACGGTTGAGGCGGCCTCGAAACAGGCCGCGGCGGACAAAGAAGCTGAAGATCTGCGGACTGCTGTCGAGCTGCTGCAGACAGGTAAACTCCAACCGGCGCCTAAATTCTTTAAGCGTTAGTGGCTTTACAGGTCGCCGCAGCGGAAGTCGAGGCCAATCAAGATCATCACCGAGACCGATGACATTGTTGTTTCAACAAGCTCTGCGGCTGAAAAGAGAATCAAAGTCCACCGCGAATGGAAGAAGCGGCTAAGTGCTTTTGACCCAGAGCGGATAAGGCGGCCTATCTTCGATAGTCAGCAACTCGTCGTTGCCTTTGCCAAAAGTGATCATTTATCTTTACTTTGAGTTCGCTGCGGACTGTATTTGAATATTAACTTGACCTTCTTTGTTGCAGGAAGGAAGTCGCCACCGGGCTCTATCGAGAGTGGCAAGATTGTGACCACGCAGGATAATGCAGCTGACGCGGTCTCGCTTGATGAGTCCGGAAAAGGTGAGCAGCCCGGCATGGACAAAATCGCAGAGTTAGAAAAGAAATTTCATGCTGAAATTCAAAAAATCAGAACAGAGTTAAGGAAGGCGGTAGAGCGCGAGAAGGCTATGGGGGAGCGCAAGAAAGCCTTGAAGGACCAAGTCGCCAACATCTCTAGGGTACTGGAGAGGTCTGACAGGGAAAAGAAGCGGCTTGCTGATGTTGTCCGCTTCTAAAAAGGAAAGTACTTAGCGGAGATTCGGGCTGACAAAGGCAAGCGGGCTGCTGAGGTCGCCGTGGAGAGGTCGCGACTGCCAGATCACGCTACTCCAACGGATGCTCCAATCCCCGTAGAACATAGTTAGCCCGCCGTAGATGAGGTGTCAAGGCTGGCAACTGATCCCGTGGTTCCTTTGAGCCACGTTGACCGGGAGGCCGTGCACATGCACCAGACCATCAACACCATCCACGATCACATATACCGTTTATATGGTGAAGTGCTTCAGATGAGCGACCAAGCGGCGCATCTATGCAGAGATAGAAACGAGCGGCCTGCGCGATTAGAGAATTGATACCGCTGAGGACGCACTTAGATGAACTGATCTGTTGTATAATTTGTGTTAAACAATTCTTTGTTTTTCTATTGTTGCGATGTGTGTAATGAACAATGCTGTTTTATGCGGATTAAAGTTGTTATCCGCCCATTATGACGTGAAACTGCTTGTTTCTATAAAATGTGATGTGGCGAACTGTGCGGACTAATTCTATGTCCGCCTCTATGAATTTAACTTGTGAATTAGCCTGCAGGTGGGAAGCATTGCGAGCTCGGCGAACTGAATTTTTGTCCGCATAATTTGGGCTTTGAAATTTGCTTGGCAGGTACTTTGTGTTGGGTACATTGGAATATATGTACCTGATTTGAAGAAGTCTCACCCTACTCAATGATATACATCAAGCTGTATTTGATGTGCTTTGAGTTTATTTGTGTAGGTTAAGTAATTGCAGGATTGCAGGAAAAGTTTCTAAGTCCATATGTCGACACCTAAAAGAAAAGTGTCGACACTTAAGAAGGCTTGTGTCGACACCTAGAGAAACTGTGTCGACACTTGGAGTAAATGTGTCGACACCACGAATGCAGAGTCGACACCAGAAGAAAAGTGTCGACACATACAGGCAGTGTCGACACACAGTGAAGAATTGTCTACATAATCAGTGTCGACACTTAGAAGCAGTGTCGACATCCAGATAAACTTTGTCGACATCAAAAGTGTCGACAGCAGGAGGCTATGTTGACACTCAATGACTTCAACAAAGTTAAAGTACATGGTCGACACAAAGGAGATGTGTCGACACTCAGCAAAGTTTCAACACATGAAGGCATGTGTCGACACAAAGGAGATGTGTCGACACTCAGCAAAATTTCAACACATGAAAGCATGTGTCGACACAAAGGAGATGTGTCGACACTCAGCAAGTCTCAACACAAGAAGATGTGTCGACACAAAGGAGTTGTGTCGACACACAACAGAAATCAACTAAGTATAGAAGAAGAAGTACTTGTGTCGACACACTCAATCAGTGTCGACACATTCTACAGAAGGCGTGTGTCGACACACAGAATTAGTGTCAACACATTCTGAAGAAGCAGTGTCGAGACGCTATTACAACAACACAAGAAGTTGTGTCGACACCATCAAGGCTAGTGTCGACACTTAGTCTACTTGTGTCAACACTTAGTCTATTTGTGTCGACACATAATGACTATCTGTCTCGACACTTACAGACAGCAACAGAGATTTCAAGAAGTGACTGGATGACTTGACAGCTGCCAATTCAACCGGTCAACTGCAACTGTCAGAGCTGTCAGAAGGTTGTTAGAAACCGGATCAGCCGGTTACCTTGGAGGAAGACTATTTATAGACCTTTCTCCTTCGACAGAAACAACAATCAATGAATCAATGAATTGAAAAACAACACAACAAAGAAGAAGACCTTCAAGAGAAGATCTAAGAAGTTGGAGAGAGAGAGAGCTCCTTCTAAGAAGAACAGCTGTTGAACCAGGCTGAAAAGTAAGATTCAGATTGAGATCTAATTCTCAAGACAAAAGTTGATAGAAGATCATCTTCAGAGAAGACTCAACCCTACTGTGTTCTAATTCAAGAAGCTTTGAAGAAAGACAAGGGAGGTTGATCTCTGCAAAGTTCTTTCAAGAACTCATCAAGAAGCCAGTCAACTCATCTCTCTCTTTTAGATTTGTGGTTAAACACTTTGTAAACTTTATTTTCTGTAGGATCCTAAGGGATCTGAGCTGTAAGCCTATTTTATAAAGGCTGAGGTAGGGCTATTGTGCCTGAGTGTAGGAGATTTTATTCTCTGAGTGTAGGCCTTGATTGTAGGCTAAGGTAGGGTTGTTTACCCTGAGTGTAGGTCTTGGTGAAGACTGAGTGGTAAGGCTTAGTGCCTGAGTTGTAAGAGTGGGGACACTCTGAGTTGTAGGAACCTATTGGGGTTCTGATTTGTAAGATCTGAGGATCTGAGAAAAAGTTGAGAAGTTAGGCCAAATCTAGTACACTACTAGATAGGCGAAGGGGGAAAGTGAATGTACTCAGACCTTGGGGAACCACTATAAATCCTGTGTGCACTCTGTGTATGTTTGATTGTTTGGTTGCTGTGTGGTGATAATTGTAGAAGTGCATTTACTGTATAGTATTTCTGCTTTTAAAGTTAAAAAAGGTAAAGGACACCTATTCACCCCCCCTCTAGGTGATTAGGCACTAGTTCTTTCAAGTGGTATCAAAGCAAGGTTGCTCAAAAAGAGACATAACAGTCTGAGTAAGATCCTGTAGGCAGAATCAGAATAATCATGATTCAAGAAAATGGGTTCTAGTGAGAATCACAAAGAGCTGGGATCCATGAAATTGCCAATCAGTAGAAAACAGATTTTTGGCATATGGAAAGAGAAGGTTAGACGTTTAATGGAAGCATCTGACCCAAGAATATACATCACAGTCAAAGAAGGGCCATATGTGCCAATGAAAGTATCTATTCTGGATGCAAATCAGAGAACTCCCAAAGACTATTCAGAAATGACTAAAGATGAAATTATTCTGGACACTATGGACAAGAGGGACCAAAATATTATTGTTAGTGCAATTGATGATGCAACATTTCAGAATTTAATTCACTGTAAAACTTCTAAAGAAATGTGGGACACTTTAATAGTTTATATGGAGGGATCAGAAGAAGTAAGACAAGACAGGAAGTCTTTGTTAAATCAGGAATATGAAAGCTTTAGACAAGTAAAGTCTGATAGCATTATTGAATGCTACAAAAAGTTCTATAGGATAGTAAATGAATTGATGTCCTATGGAAGAGAATTTAGCAACTATGAGCTGAATGATAAGTTCTTAAGATCTCTTACTAAGGACTGGGACACCAAGATTTGTGTCATTAGGGAAATGACCAAATTAGCGGATATACCTCCTCCAACTTTGTTTGGAAAACTATTATCTTATGAGATGCAGTTAATGGTTAGAAAGGAGGAAGAGAAGACTATTAGAGTGGAGCACAAGGAAAGATCCGTGGCCTTCAAGACTGAAGCCACTAGGAAATATAGAAGCAAGTCTCCATCTCCACCTCAAATAGTTGCTGAGGCTGAGACAAATAATTCAAAAAGCAAGAATTCAGATAATAGTGAAAGTGATGAAGACTTTGCTGCTTTTACAAGACATTTTCAAAAGTTTCTGAAGAAGAAGCAGTGGAGGTCTAAGCCATCCACTTCACAGACAAAAGATGACTACTATCAGAAAAGGAAGTCATCAAGGAATGACAGAAGAAAGTCCAAGCCAAGTAAAACTGCATCCTCAAAGATTGTATGTTATTGTTGCAATAGACAAGGATATGTAGTGGCTGACTGTCCTGAAAAGAGGAAGCAGTCAACTGACAGAAAGAAGACACAGTTTAAGGGCAAAAAGGAAAAGTCCTTTGTTGCCAAGAAAGACAAAAGTTTGACTGATCAGTCATCTTCAGGAACAGATACAGAAGCTGAAGCTTATATTGGTTTATTTGCTGAAGAGGAAGAAGATGAGTTCATGCAGCTAATGAACTCAATTTATGAGCATGAGGACATTCAATGCAAAGGGCTGATGGCCTTATCTGAAGGAGACAAAATCCAGGATCAGCCTGGACCAAGTAAGGTACAAAGTTGTTCTTCCAGTTCAATTTCTAGTACTGAGTCAGAATCAGATACATCTGCATCAAGTGATGTGGGTGGGTCTGTATCTGAAGGAGATATTCATAAGTTAATTGATGAATATAGGGACTTGTTGCAGGCCTTGAAAAAAAGCAAAACCTTAGCCAAAACTCAGGCAAAGGAGATTGCTAGTCTTAAATTGGCTGCTGCTGATTCAAACAAGTTATTTGATCAGAAACATAATGAAATAGCCAGGCTGAAGAACATTACTATTATTCAGATGGGTACTATTACATTTAAGAATGATCAAATTAGAAATCTAGAGGCTAGACTTCAGAAGGAGAGAGAGAGATTGTAGCAAGTTTTTCTGAACCAAAATCTGTTTTATCTTTGATAGATGAGTTTGTACCTCATAAGGGTAAAACTGGATTGGGGTTTACAAAACCTGCCTGGATAGTAAAGTCCAAATCTAAGGGCAAAGTCCTAGCACTAAACAAGAAGGCTGCAGTAGAAAATTCAGCCAGGGTTGTACCTAAACAAAGGTACAATAGGTTTGAGTGCTGGTGTTGTGGTAAGATAGGCCACTTTGCCATAGATTGTTGGCACAATTTAAGTGTCAAGGAGAGTAGCAAACTACCTGCTAGAAGAGTTATAGGTAGTTTTGGTAAAAGTCAAACTAACCTGCACCAAGGACCCAAGAATTATTTGGGTTCTAAGGTTAAGTAATCTGTTTTGCAGGTGAGTCCAAGTGGCCATGCCCCTATATGGTACTTGGACAGTGGATGTTCCAGGCACATGACTGGAACTAGGGGATTGCTGAAGGACTATACACCAATCAAGGATGACCCTAAAGTTACCTTTGGTGGTTCAAAAAAAGGAATCATCAAAGGCTTTGGTAACATTTCTAGTAACCAAATTACAATTACACAAGTGGCTTATGTAAAGGGTTTGAAACATAACCTCATTAGCATTAGTCAGCTGAGTGATTTAGGATATAACATCTCATTTGTCAAGGATGGTTGTCATATCAAAAGGTCAAGTGATCAAAAGATCATTCTGACAGGATATAGGAAGAGCAATGTTAATTGTCTAGACATTATGTGTGAGAACATTATTTCTCCTATTTGTCTTGTAGTTGATGAGAAAGTCTCACATTGTGTTAAATGGCACAAAAGGCTGGCTCATCTTAACTAGAAGACAATTGGCATATTCTTTAGCAAAGAATTAGTGAGGAATGGTCCTCAGGTTAAGTGTATCAAGGATGGGATATGCTCAGCTTGTCAAAAAGGCAAGCAGACCAGATCCACCTTTCATAGCCTTGAGAACAAAGATGCTGTGAGGTGTCTATACCTCTTGCATATGGATCTTTTTGGTCCTATGCCAGTTCACAGCCTAGGTAGGAAGGTCTACACATTTGTGGTTGTAGATGACTATTCAAGGTATTCCTGGGTGTTCTTCCTTAGACAAAAATCTGAAACCCCAAGTATTTTATATAGTTTTGTTAAACAAATTCAGAATGAATTGGACAGTACAGTGGTCAAAATCAGAAGTGACCATGGCACTGAATTTCAGTCTGAAAGTATGACAAAACTGTGAGAAGAGTTTGGGATTTTTCAGGAATTTTCTTCACCAAGAACACCTTAGCAAAATGGTATTGTTGAAAGGAATAATAAAACCTTGATAGATGCTGGTAGAACCCTATTGAGTGACACATCTCTCGCAGAATATTTTTGGGCTAAGGTAGTAAACACTGCTTGTCATGTGATCAATAGGGCTACTATCACCAAGAGCCACAAGAAGACCCCCTATGAGATTGTGAAGGGCAGAAAACCAAATTTATCCTATTTCAGGATCTTTGGTTACAAGTGTTATATACTTAACAATGGAAAGTCTTATATAACCAAGTTTGCTGCCAAATCCCAAGAGGGGATCTTTGTTGGGTACAGCAATAATAGTAAGGCTTATAGGGTCTACAACTTGATTACTCAAGTTGTAGAAGAGTCTGTTCATGTAGTTTTTGATGAAGCTAGACTTATTAACAATGAATTGCCAAGAAGTGTTTGCAGCTCTACAGGTGTAACTGAGAAGATGGACAAGCTTACCTTAACAGAGGGTTCTTCTACAAGTCAGCAAGTGTAAGATAGTGGCTGTTGTCCAGGGGGAGTACAAGATACTCCTGATGCTGAAGAAGACCAAGAGATGCAGCTGAATGAAGAGATTGAAGGTGTACAACCTGAAGATCGGCTGCCTCCAGCAAACAGACATTTAAAGGATCATCCAGCCAATCAAATAATTGGAGATCCTAGACAAGAGGTGCAAACAAGGAGCAGGAATCTAAGTATAGTTCTTTACTCCAGTTTTCTATCCCAAGTGGAGCCAAAGAAGTTTGAAGAAGCTATCCTAGACTCTCATTGGATTGAGGCCATGCAAGAGGAGCTGAATCAATTCAAAAGATGCAAGGTCTGAGAGCTAGTTCCTAAACCCAAGGACCACAATATTATTGGAACTAAGTGGATTTTTAGGAACAAGTTGGATGAAAATGGAATAATCATAAAGAATAAAGCTAGGCTTGTAGCAAAGGGATATAGGCAGGAAGAAGGTATTGATTTTGATCAAACCTTTGCTCCAGTAGCAAGACTGGAAGCAATAAGGATATTCCTTGCCTATGCAACCTATCAAGGATTTAGGTATATCAAATGGATGTTAAGTCAGCTTTTCTGAATGGAAATCTGAAGGAAGAAGTCTATGTAGAGCAGCCATCAGGTTTTGTTGATTCTCTTAAACCTGATTATGTATATAGACTTAGGAAGGCTTTGTATGGGTTAAAACAAGCCCCAAGGGCTTGGTATGAAACCATGTCTAGTTTCCTCATTGAGAACAAATTCTCAAGGGGGAAAATAGACAAGACTCTATTCCTTAGGGAATCCAGAGGCAAGATTATCTTAGTCCAAATATATGTAGGTGACATAATATTTGGGTCTACAGAAAGTAGTCTTTGCAGAAAGTTTGCAAAACTCATGCAAGGACAATTTGAAATGAGCAGTATGGGGGAACTTAAGTTCTTCTTGGGTCTCCAAGTTAGACAGACTGAAGATGGATTATCCATATGTCAGTCTAAGTTCACCCTAGAATTGATAAGGAAGTATGGTATGGAATCTTCCACTACCATGAAAACTCCTATGGGGTCAAGCATGTCTCTAAGCAAAGATGATGCAGGGAAACCTGTAAATGAAACTTTGTATAGAGGGATAGTTGGCTCCCTACTGTATTTGACTACTAGTAGCCCAGATATCATGTATGCTACATGTGTCTGTGCTAGGTACCAAGCTTGCCCTAAATAATCTCATTTGACAGCAGTCAAAAGAATTTTGAGATATCTTAAGGGCACACCTTATCTAGGCCTTTGGTACCCTAGGAATGGAGATTTTGAACTGTCAGGTTATTCAGATGCAGATTTTGCAGGCTGCAAGGAAGATATGAAGAGTACCACAGGAACCTGTCAATTCTAGGTGGAAGGCTAGTGTCATGGAGTAGCAAGAAGCAAACCAGTGTGGCTATCTCCACAGCAGAGTCAGAGTATGTGCCTGCAGGAAGTTGCTGTGCTCAACTTCTATGGATTCAACATAAGCTAGAAGATTATGATATTCAAGTAAGTAGGACACCTTTATTTTGTGATTCTACTAGTGCCATTTCTATTGCAAATAATCCTGTCTCCCATAGTAGGACTAAGCACATAGAAATTAAATACCATTTTCTAAGAGAACATGTGGAAAAAGAAGACATTTCCCTAGAGTATGTTAAGACAGATAATCAGTTAGCTGATATGTTTACAAAGCCCTTAGATGAAACCAAATTCAATAAGTTTAAAATTGAATTAGGAATGATAAACTTAGAATAGTTTACAAAAAATTGGCTAAGTAAAATAGTGTCGACACACAGAGTTGTCTGTGTCGACACATAAAAGTTGTGTCTACATTTCAGAGTAATGGTGTCGACACATCTAGAGAGTCTGTGTCGACACTTCAGATAATTAGTATCGACACATGCAGTGTAGGTGTCGACACATCCAAGGTGTGTCGACACTTAGGATTTACACAGAATTAGTCTAGTAGAGTCTCGACTAAGTGTCGAGCTGAGATATATAAGTGTCGACACATATATTCTGTCGACTATACTTGTGTCGACACATAGTTGTCGAGACATTAGAAGTAAGTGTCGACACTTTTCAATAGTGACGACACATTTCAAGTATTTTGACGCGCCTTTTCACCTTCAATTTTTAGAAAGGTATAAATAGGTCTTCGCCATTGTTTGTCGACACGCTTACCATAGTTTCGAGACCAAACTTGTATGTCGACATCTCTGTTCTCTAAATTCAAAATTTCTTCAAACCCTAATGGCACCCAAGCTAGAAGAGAACATTAATGAAGGATATGAGCTCGTGCGACACGCCTTTGATGACGCGGAACCAGAAATCCAAGGTGTGATAACCCTAATTACAGAGACTGGCCTAGAGTATCTTGTTTCAGAACCTATCGAAATCTAGAAGAAGGAAGTCCTCAAATTCTTGAGTGCAGCTACTCTTGATGAATCTGGACTCAAGATTAAGTCCAAAGTTCATGGGGTAAAGGTGAAGGTCTCCCATAAGACTCTAAGAAAAGTTCTACATCTCCCTAGAAGTAAAGAAGAGGAAGATGTATCTACTTCAAAGACAAGGGAGGCACTGGCATGGTGTTGACTTGATTCAAGCCTAAAAATAGGATCAGTTTTCAACAGGAAAGGCATGAACATGCAAGGCAAGTTTTTATCTGAGATAGTTGGCAAGATAATACTGAGCAAGCCTGGTGGGCATGATAGAATTTCAGCTCACATGTTCAGTTTGATGACAATGATAATTTTCAAACTTAATACAGATTGGTCTGCAGTCATGTTTGATAAGATAAAAGAGAGCCTGAAGAAACCCAATCTGGGTAGAATTCTGAGTTTATACTTAGCAGGAAGTATCCCTGAAGTGATGAACCAAGTTGCAGGTTCAAAGATAAACCACATGAGGAGAATGGATGTAAGAATTTTCTCAAGGTGGGATAGAGTGCTAACAAAGGAACAGCCAACTCCAGAAAAGGAAACACCTCAGAAGAAGAAGAAGAAGATAACCATTGTGGCTCAAGAATCCTCAAGTAGCTCAGAGGAACAAGTGGTGTTTTGTTCAGATGAAGGAGAGGATGGCAATGCTGGACAGTCACCAGCAAGACAAGGAGATGCTCAGAGGCAGGGGGAGCTACCCTCAGCTAGCCCAATTCACTTGGATCCACTCCAGGGGGAGCCTCTATATGGGGATGAGCCAACTCAATTAGAGAGTGAAAGGGCTACCCAAACTATTCAAGAGGTAATTACTGAAGTTAATCAATTAAATTTCCCTATTGAGGATGAAGTTTTAACTGAATCATTACTTGATGTTGATCAGCAAACACAGTTACATAGTGAACCACAAGATGTTGTCATGGAGGACACATTAGTTGCTGATAAAGTAGACTCAGTTGCTCCAGAAATAAGAGATTCTCCTGTACAACCTCAGCATGAGTTTACATTAGAAGAGCTGTTCCCTGATCTTGTACAGACAGACCTTGAGAGAGAGATAGCAGCTGTTGAGGGGGAGAAGGTAAATCTTGAAGAAGAGCCTGTAGAGGAGCCTGCTAGACAAGAGACTGAGGAGCCAAGAAATGCTGAGGAGCTACCAAGGACTGAGAAGGATTTACATCCTAGTCCTAAGAATAGAGTAGATATTGCTAGTACTTCTGCTTCAGAGGATGAAGAGGCTGCTAGAGCCAAGAAAAGGAAGTTCTAGGTCTTCAAGAGAAGAAGCCAGACCTACAAGAAAGCACTACAGACAATTGCTCCACATCCTGCCCCAACTATTGATTATAGTTCTCTGATGGTAGCATTGCAAATAAAGCTAGATGAGCATAAGAAGGCTTTACAAACTTATATGGATGAAGGCCATAAATCACTTCAATTTGATTTGGCTCAAGATATAAAATCCATAAGATTTGAAGTGAATCAACATAAAAAAGAAATGACTGACTGCTTTCATAAAGGAGGGAATGCAGTGGTCTTTCTGGCTACTCATCAAGAGAATATCAAGAAACAGATTGATGACTTGGTAATGAAACAAGGATATGTCCTGGAAAACCAAATTAGAATGAATGACAATTTAACTGAATCACATAATGTGATCGTCACTGAAATGCAGAATCTAGCTGCTACTCAAACTACAACAAGGACTGCTGTCAAGGCTAAGTTTGATAAGCAACTCCAAGAGAGCCTACATGCAGTTCACACTGCCATTGCAGATTCTCAAAAGATTATTACTGACAGGCTACAAAGGTTAAAACCTTTTTATAAAGATGGAGTTAACTATTTAAATGCTCAAATCAGATTCTAGAAGGATGATCTTAGGGATCATATAGAGAGAGAAGTCATAAAGGGGGAGAGGGTGTTAGTCAAAGCAGGCTCTGATCATGCAAAATGGATTTCAAACTCCATCAGAGCCACCCTTGGATATCCACCTTTATGTGATGATGATAATGTAGCAGAGTCTGGCATAAATCCTGCTTATTTTGGAGGAGAGCAAGCTGAAGTAGCTCAAGTGATATATCCTCCTGTAGATTTTGACATGATACATCAGGAGGTACAATCTATGTATAGTCATCCTGAGGGTAATCAGAATATTATTCTTGAGAAAGTTGTACAACCTGTGCTAGAGGCAGTTCTAAAAGAACAAGAGGCCCAATTATCTAAGAAAAGGTTCAGAGAGCAAGCTGAATTAAGGCCAGACTTTGAGCAATGGAGCCCAACCTCTAGGAATATCATATTAACTGCTTGGAAGGCTACTAAGGATAATTTCCTAGAGAGAGGAAAATGGTATTCTGACCAGGAATGGAAGAAACATGAGGCTAGGCAAGAGGCCATAGTACAATACAGAAGGAAGGCTAAATTAGGGAAGCTACCTCCTAATGCACAGGAGCCTAGCAAGTATTTCCCTAAGCCTTATCACTATTTTGAGAGACAGAAGATAAGGGCTGAAGAACAGAAAAAGAAAGATCTTAAAGGGAAGAAGCCCGCTGATGACAATGAAACTCCTGTTTGTTAACCCCTCAGTCCGCAACATACTACAAGATGCCAAAACCCCCCCTTCAACACTCGCGGACTCAATTTGTCAGTCCGCCCAATCCGGCAAGGTAACCAATCGGACACCATGGTACACCAGCAGCGGACTCAAGGACCTGTCCGCTCAGTCCGCCGGGACTTGGGATAGATTCTCTACAACGGCGGACGTAGTGCCTCGTCCGCCCAGGACGCCGCCCTCCAGCAAGATCGAGCCTAGCTGCAGTGGAGGCTCCAGTCCGCGAGCCCAGTCCGCCCCTTCTGTGCGGACTGGCGTGTTCTTTCTTTTTTGCTTCCTGTCACCGCTGCCCGGTTCTCCTGTACCCCGGGCAGCCGGTTATTTTAGCCCTGCCCGTTTGGGCAGGCCCCCTATCCTATAAATAGGGGGGAGGTGGTTCACCCAAGGCACGCTGACTTGGACCCAGGAGCCTACTTGTTACAGGCTGCAAACTCGAATCTTGTGCCTTGCGGACTCCTCCTCGCTCTGCTCTTGTCAAACTTTTCCTTTCACTTGTAACCAAGTATTTCTTCAATCAAGGGAAAGCCCGTCGCAAGAGAGGCATTCAGGCCGCGACGGGCGAAGTCTGTTATTGTCGTGGCTCACGGCCCTGCTGTTCTTCCTGCACTCACCCACTTAGTAGATCACTACTCGCAGTCTCTCTATTCCCCAGTGTTCGAACCGTTAGCTGGTGGTGCTCGACCCCCTGTGTTTTCGTGCATCAACCTTTAACACGCGACCTTCAGATCCGAGTAGTGTTTTGAATTCAGCGGACGGAAATGTCAGACCGTAGAGCCCGCTCTTCAGACCGCTCTAGTTCTTCAGAGGACTCTCTTTGGGACGCAATTGAGCAAGCTTGCCTTGAGGCCGAGCAGTCCCGCCGACAGACCGACTAGCGTCTCGACGCAATCAGCCAAGCTCTGCTCGCGCTAGCCCAGCGGCTTGCTCCTCAGGCCGCAGCAGATCCAGCGGACTCGCCAGTCCGCCAGACCCCAACTCGCCGAACTCCGCTTCGGCAGTCGCCAGCCACTCCTCGGAACCCTGCTCAGTCCGCCGCCCCTCTGCGCCCACAGGAGGAGTAGTTTGCTTTCAAAAATTTCTTCAGAGAAGCTGCTAGGGGCACTCCAGCCCGCCAGCTTCATTTTGCTAATCGCCAGTCCGCCGAGCCCGCGGACTCCCCGGCTCCAGTCCGCCCCTTCTACCCCGCAGAGTTCGAGACCCCGTCTCCCTTCGTTGATCGAATCCGATGGGAATCGGCTCCGAACAACTTCAGGGAGCCTCACATCCCATTCTATTCAGGAGGGACTGATCCAGTCTCTCACCTCCAAGCATTTAAGGGGGCAGTTGCTTTGAGATGCCTCTCAGATGCTATCAAGTGTAAACTCCTGGTTACCACTCTCGAAGGACAGGCAAGAGAGTGGTTATATGAGCTGCCTTCGGGCACAATCTCCTCTTTCGCAGAGCTTCGCAGCCAGTTGTTGCTAAGGTTTGCTACCTCAAGAAAGAGGAAGAATGGGCCTGCTGCCATATTTAAAATCAAGAAAAGGGATAATGAATCAGTGGCACGATTCGTTGATCGCTTTCAGAGAGAGATCCAAGGGGTAAGAAATATGAACCCCGATTATTAAAAGGTCGCCTTGATCCATGGCCTCCAGGAAGGCCCCCTGAAGTTTAAAGCAACAACCAAGGCACCTGAGACTTATCAAGAGTTGATCGCCATGGTCAACCGTTTCATTGAAGGAGAAAACGCCAATCCAACTTAAGTCTCATCCCTGACAGCTAAGGCTAAAGGAAGGGATGCCTCCGCTTCTTCCTCTCATAGCAAGCCCCCTCGCCCAGACTTCCAGCCTCCGTCTCAAAGAGGCAGGAACTTTCGCCACAAGAAACCTTTCCAAGGCCATCAACAGTTTCATGAGCAGAGACTGCCGTTGGCCACGACTCCCGCCATTCCATTGCAAGCTCTTCCCATCCTCCAACAAGCAGCCTTGTCTGCTCCGAGTCAATCTGATGCAAGCCCCATGGAGGACATTGCAGATCTGGACCTTGATGAAGTCATCCAGATTTTGCAAAGGAGATCAGAAGAAAAGAGGCAAGAGCCTCAAAAAATGTGAAAGCCAAGGAATAATGCACAATATTGCCTGTTCTACAAAGAAAATGGCCACTTGACCGAGGACTGCAAGGCCCTTCGCATGCTGATAGAGAAGCTGCTTGCCGAGGGCAATATTGACTTGGCCAAGAAGGATTCTCCTTCTTCTTCGAAGCCATCCACCTCAAAGGGCAAAGAAGTCGCCGAAGCGTACCAGGAATGTGTGGATGTAGAGGACGAAGGCCGTCTGGGGCCGATCAACGTCCCGGTAGAGTGCTTCGACGCAAATGATGAAGGGGTTCTGGGACGCCTCTTCTTCATCCATGGTGGAGCAGGGACCGAGTCTACTCGGAAATCGTCAATTTCAAGGGTCACCCGGGCAGAGGTGGCCTCTTCTTCTTCCGTTGCTCCTCCAAGTGAGGTTGTCACATTTGGTCCAGCAGATCTACCCCAAACAGCCAATCCGTTTGATGATGCAGTTGTAATTTAGGCTGTGATTGGAGACTTTACATCTGATAGAATTCTTATTGACACAGGCAGCTCGGTCAACCTACTGTTCAAGTCTACTTTTGAGGCCCTGAGGACCGGAAAGCCTCTGCTTTCCACTGAGGGGCCACTCTATGGTTTCTCGGGAGAGAGAAAAGAAGTGGAAGGCAGCGTCATCCTGCCCGTGAAGCTTGGAGGGGAGACTAAGCAAGTATAATTCATAGTGGTTGACGCCCCCAGCAGCTACCATGCCATCTTCGGCAGACCTCTTCTGAATAAATATCAAGCGGTGGTTTCCACTTACCACCTTGCCATCAATTTCTTTGTCGATGGAAGGATGTGCCGGGTCAGGAGTGACCCAAGAAGAGCAAGGGAGTGCTACGCCCGCACTGTCAACATGGTTGAAGCCAGCCCTTCCCTTGCTCCAACAGCAGCTGCAGAAGCCTCTCCCAGTTCAAAAGCTGCTGCTGGTGAAGGTGCTCACCTGGAACTTGCCCAGGTGACGCAAGGAGTCCCCGTTGCTGAGGGGGAGGAGAGGAAGCTCTCCATCAACTCGGTGCTACCTGAAGATCAAAAGGCCGAGTTGATTTCCTGCTTGCTGAATAATCTGGATGTCTTCGCCTGGTCAGCAGAAGACATGCCAGGAGTGGATCCTGATGTTGCATGCCACCACTTGAATGTTGATCCCGGCTGCAAGCCTATACAAAAAAAGAAGAGGGACATGGCTACGAAGCTTGCAGAGACAATAAGGGAAGAGGTTGCAAAACTCCTCAAGGCTAATTTTGTTAAAGAAATTCAATATCCCACCTGGATATCAAACGTTGTAGTGGTTAAAAAGCCAGGGGGAAAATGGCGAATGTGTGTAGATTTTACCAAACTTAATAAAGCGTGCCCTAAAGATTGCTACCCCTTGCCTCGGATAGATTCTTTAGTTGATTCCGCGATAGGGTACTCTTATATGAGTTTTTTAGATGCGTTTTCTTATTATCACCAGATAAGAATGCATAAGCCTGACGTTCCTCACACGTCGTTCATTACTAATGATGGTTGCTATTGCTACCTTGTGATGCCCTTTGGGCTTAAAGATGCCGGTGCAACCTACCAACGGATGATGGACCGTGTGTTTAACCATTAGAAGGGGAGGAACCTAGAAGTGTATGTAGACGATCTCTTGATTAAGAGTAAGTTTTTTTTCGCTACACTTACGAGACCTAGCAAAGACGTTTGCTACTCTTCGTACGTACAAAATGAAGCTCAACCCTTTGAAATGCACGTTTGGGGCGGGTAAGGGGAAGTTTCTTGGTCATCTTCTTACTCCGGAACAACTTGCCACCAATCCTGATAAAGTGAAAGCCATTCTTGATATGCCTACCCCTCATTCGCCAAAGGAAGTTCAGCAGTTAGGGGGGAGGCTGGCAGGTCTTGCAAGATTTCTCTCTCGGGTTGGAGATAGGAGTGCTCCCTTCTTTAAAGCTCTCCGAGGAGCATCCAAGTTTGAGTGGACGGAAGAATTCTCCCAAGTCTTTGAGCAGTTGAAGATGCAACTGACCTCAGCACCCCTGCTTCAGAGTCCCCGGCCAGGAGAGATTCTTTTCTTGTACCTAGGGGTTGGCTCTGAGGCCGTCAGCTCCGTTCTTCTTCGGGAAGAGAGCAGGAAGCAATTCCCAATTTACTATGTTAGCCATATCCTGAAGAGTGCTGAGACACGGTATCCAATTTTGGAGAAGTTAGCCTTGGCGCTAGTCATGTCAGCTCGCAGGCTCCGTCCGTACTTCCAAGCACATTCAATTCAAGTCGTCACCGATCAGCCTTTGAAGGGTGTGTTGGAAAAACCAGAACATTCCGGTAGACTAGCTAAGTGTGCAATAGAGTTGAGTGAATTTGAAATCTCTTATGTGCCCAAGACAGCCATTAAAGCTCAAGTCCTAGCAGACTTCTTAATCGACATGCCAGAGTCCAGTTCTGATCGAGCAGAAAGGTCACCTTTGGCTTGGACCATCTACGTTGTTGGTGCCTCAGACAGAAGTTCTTCTGGAGCAGGAGTGGTTCTCATCAATCCAAACGACATCAAATTGGAGCAGGCCATCAAATTTTACTTTCCAGTAACCAATAATCAGGCCGAGTATGAAGCTCTGCTAACCAGCTTGAGGCTTGCAAGTGAACTCAGAATCGATCATGTTCATATCAAAACCGATTCTCTGGTAATGGCGTCATAAGTTCTCGGTAACTTCGAAACAAGAGAGCCGATCTTGAAGAAATATCTAGCTCTTGTGAAGATAGAAGTCGGCAGGTTCAAGAGCTTTACCATCGAGCACATCCACAGAACAGAAAATGAGGAGGCAGATTTTCTTTCCAAGTATGGGATGCCTTCAGGAGGAACAACTTCCGAGCACTTCTGCCCGGCAGTGGTGGAAGGAGGTTTGATGCAAGTGGACCAGCGTACCTCTTGGATGGACCCATTCATCCTCTATCTGTCAACGAGAGATTATCATCATTCAGTCAAAGATAAGAAAAAGTTCAGAATAAAAGCAGCCCACTACTTCCTAGTGGAAGGAGTCCTTTACAGAAAAACCTTCCTCTCTACTATGGCCCGGTGTGTTTCAGAAGAAGAAGCTCTCACTGTTTTGCAAGAGGTTCATTCAAGAGAGTGTGGAAGCCACTCGGGAGCAAGAACACTTGAAAGACGGATCCTACGGCAGGGTTATTTCTGGCCCACTATGAAGAGAGACTCTGAGGTCTATGCAAGAAAGTGTGTTCAATGCCAGAAGTTTGCTCCACTTCAACTCCAAGCAGCTCAGTCCCTCAGATCGATTGCAACCCCTTGGCCCTTTGCAGTTTGGGGAATGGATCTCATTGGTCCTTTTCCCATGCCAAGCAGTCAGCGGCGTTTCATCATCGTAATGATCGACTACTTCAGCAAGTGGATCGAAGACAAGGCATTAGCTAAGACAACTACTCAGGTCGTCAAAACTTTCATTTGGGGGGAGATTGTTTGTCGGCATGGGATACCTATGGCAATAATCACTGATAATGGGCCGCAATTCAACAACTCGGAGATAGATTTTTGCAGGCAGATCGGAACAGAGCTGCGGTTTGTGTTAACCCCTCAGTCCGCAACATACTACAAGATTCCAAAGCCCCCCTTTCAGCAGGCGCGGATGCGATTTGTCAGTCCGCCCAGTCCGGCAATATTACCAATTGGACACCAAGGATGGTACCCCAGCAGCGGACGCAAGGACCTGTCCGCTCAGTCCGCCAGCGCTTGGGGTATCAGGTTCTCTACAGCGGCGGACGCAGTGTCTCGTCTGCCCAGGCCGCCGCCCTCCAGCGGGCGCGCCCAACAGCAGTGGAAGCTCTAGTTCGCGAGCCCAGTCCGCCCCCTTCTGTGCGGACTGGCGTGTTCTTTCTTTTTGCTTCCCGTCACCGCTGCCCGGTTCTCCTGTACCCCGGGCAGCCGGTTATTTTAGCCCTTCCCGTTTGGGCAGGCCCCCTATCCTATAAATAGGGGGGAGGTGGTGCACCCAAGGCAAGCGGACTCGGACCTAGGAGCCTACTTGTTACAGGCTGCAAACTCGAATTTTGTGCCTTGCGGACTCCCCCTCGCTCTACTCTTGTCCAGCTTTTCCTTTCACTTGTAACCAAATTCTTCTTCTATCAAGGGAAAGCCCGTCGCAAGAGAGGCATTCAGGCCGTGACGGGCGAAGTCTGTTGTTGCCGTGGTTCACGACCCTGCTCTTCTTCCTGCCCTTATCCGCTTAGTAAATCCCTACTCGCAGTCTCCCTATTCCCCGGTGATCGAACCGTTAGCTGGTGGTGCTCGACCCCCCTTGTGTTTTCGTGTATCAACAGTTAACACGCGACCTTCAGATCCGAGTTGTGTTTTGAAATCAGCGGACGGAAATGTCAGACCGCAGAGCCCGCTCCTCAGACCGCTCCAGCTCTTCAGAGGACTCTCTTTGGGACGCGATTGAACAAGCTCGCCTTGAGGCCGAGCAGTCCCGCCAGCAGACTGACCAGCGTCTCGACGCAATCAGCCAAGCTCTGCTTGCGCTTGCCCAGCAGCTTGCTCCTCAGGCCGCAGCGGACCCAGCAGACTCGCCAGTCCGCCAGACCCCAGCTCGCCGAACTCTGCTTCGGCAGTCGCCATCAACTCCCCGGAACCCTGCTCAGGCCGCTGCCCCTCTGCGCCCTCAGGAGGAGCAGTTCGCTTTCAGAAATTTCTTCAGAGAAGCTGCCAGGGGCACTCCTGCCCGCCAGCTTCATTTTGCTGACCGCCAGTCCGCGGAGCCCATGGACTCCCCGGCTCCAATCCGCCCTTTCTACCCCGCAGAGTTCGAGACCCTGTCTCCCTTTGTCGATCGAATCCGATGGGAATAGGCTACGAGCAACTTCAGGGAGCCTCCATCCCATTCTATTCAGGAGCGACAGATCCAGTTTCTCACCTCCAAGCATTTGAGGGGGCAGTCGCTTTGAGATGCCTCTCAGATGCAATTAAGTGTAAACTGCTGGTTACCACTCTCGAAGGACAAGCGAGAGAGTGGTTCTACGAGCTGCCTTCGAGCACAATCTCTTCTTTCGCAGAGCTTCATAGTCAGTTGTTGCTGAGGTTTGCTACCTCAAGGAAGAGGAAGAATGGGCCAGCTGCCCTATTTGAAATCAAGCAAAGGGATAATGAATCGGTGGCGCGATTCGTTGATCGCTTTCAGAGAGAGATCCAAGGGGTCAGGAATGTAAACCCCGATTATTATAAAGTCGCCTTGATCCATGGCCTCCGGGAGGGCCCTCTGAAGTTTAAAGCAACAACCAAGGCACCTGAGACTTATCAAGAGTTGATCGCTATGGTCAACCATTTCATTGAAGGAGAAAATGCCAATCCAACTTATGTCTCATCCCTGACAGCTAAGGCTGAAGGAAGGGATGCCTCCGCTTCTTCCTCTCGTGGCAAGCCCCCTCGCCCAGACTTCCAGCCTCCGTCTCAAAGAGGCAGGAACTTCCGCAACAAGAAACCTTTCCAAGGCCATCAACAGTTTCATGAGCAGAGACTGCCGTTGGCTGCCACTCTCGCCGTTCCATTGCAAGCTCTTCCCATCCTCCAACAAGCAGCCTTGCCTGCTCCGGGCCAATTTGATGAAAGCCCCATGGAGGACGCTGCAGATCTGGACCTTGACGAAGTCATCCAGGTCTTGCAAAGAAGATCAGAAGAAAAGAGGCAAGGGCCTCAGAAAATGTGGAAGCCAAAAAATAATGCACAATATTGCCAGTTCCACAAAGAAAAGGGCCATCTGACTGAGGACTGCAAGGCCCTTCGCGCGCTGATAGAGAAGTTGCTTGCCGAGGGCAAGATTGACCTAGCTAAGAAGGATTCTCCTTCCTCTTCGAAGCCATCCACCTCAAAAGGCAAAGAGGTAGCTGAGGCATACCAAGAATGTGTGGATGTAGAGGACGAAGGCCATCTGGGGCCGATCAACGTCCCGATGGAGTGCTTCGATGCAGATGATGAAGGGGTCCTGGGACGCCTCTTCTTCATCCATGGTGGAGCCGGGACCGAGTCCACTCGAAAATCATCAATTTCAAGGGTCACCCAGGCAGAGGTGGCCTCTTCTTCCGTTGCTCCTCCAAGTGAGGTTGTCACCTTTGGTCCAGCAGACCTACCTCAAACAGCCAATCCATTTGATGATGCAGTTGTAATCAAGGCTGTGGTTGGAGACTTTACGGTCGATAGAATTCTTGTTGACACAGGGAGCTCAGTCAACCTCCTGTTCAAGTCTACCTTCGAGGCCCTGAGGACTGGAAAGCCTCTGCTTTCCACTGAGGGGCCACTCTATGGTTTCTCGGGAGAGAGAAAAGAAGTGGAGGGCAACGTCATCCTGCCCGTGAAGCTTGGAGTGGCGACTAAGCAGATACAATGCATAGTGGTTGACGCACCCAGCAGCTACCATGCCATCTTCGGCAGGCCCCTGTTAAACAAGTATCAAGCGGTGGTTTCCACTTACCACCTTGCCATCAAGTTCTTTGCCGATGGGAGGATGTGCCGGGTCAGGAGTGACCCAAGAAGAGCAAGGGAGTGCTACGTCCGCACCGTCAACATGGTTGAAGCCAGCCCTTCCCTTGCTCCAGCAGAAGCTGCAGAAGCCTCCCCCAGTTCAGAAACCGCTGCTGATGAAGGTGCTCACCTGGAACCTGCACAGTTGATGCAAGGAGTCCCCATTGCTGAGTGGGAGGAGAGGAAGCTCTCCATCAACTCGGAGCTACCTGAAGATCAAAAGGCTGAGTTGATTTCCTGCTTGCTGAATAACCTGGATGTCTTCGCCTGGTCAGCAGAGGACATGCCAGGAGTGGATCCTGATGTTGCTTGCTATCACTTGAATGTTGATCCCGGCTGCAAGCCCATACAACAAAAGAAGAGGAACATAGCCACAAAGCTTGCTGAGCCGATAAGGGAGGAGGTCGCAAAGCTCCTCAAAGCAAATTTTATCAAAGAAATTCAATATCCTACTTGGATTTCTAATGTTGTAATGGTTAAGAAACCAGGAGGAAAATGGCGAATGTGTGTAGATTTTACCAAACTTAATAAAGCATGCCCTAAAGATTTCTACCCCTTACCTCGGATAGATTCTTTAGTTGATTCCGCGGTAGGGTACTCTTACATGAGTTTTTTAGATGCGTTTTCTGGTTATCACCAGATAAGAATGCATAAGCCTGACGTTCCTCACACGTCATTCATAACTAATGATGGTTGTTATTGCTACCTTGTGATGCCCTTTGGGCTTAAGAATGCCGGTGCAACCTTCCAACGGATGATGGATCGTGTGTTTAACCATCAGAAGGGGAGGAACCTAGAAGTGTATGTAGACGATCTCTTGATTAAGAGTAAGTTGTTTTCGCTGCACTTGCGAGACCTAGCAGAGACGTTCGCTACTCTACATAGGTATTAAATGAAGCTCAATCCTTTGAAATGTATGTTTGGGGCGAGTAAGGGGAAGTTTCTTGGTCATCTCCTTACTCCGGAAGGACTTGCCCCCAATCCTGATAAAGTGAAAGCCATCCTTGATATGCCTACCCCTCGTTCGCCTAAAGAAGTTCAGCAGTTAGGGTGGAGGCTGGCGGGCCTTGCGAGATTTCTCTCTCGGGTTGGAGATAGGAGTGCTCCATTCTTCAAAACTCTCCGAGGAGCCTCCAAGTTTGAGTGGACGGAAGAATGCTCCCAAGATTTTGAGCAGTTGAAGATGCAACTGACCTCAGCACCCCTGCTTCAGAGTCCCCGGCCAGGAGAGATTCTTTTCTTATACCTAGGGGTTGGCCCCGAGGCCGTCAGCTCCGTTCTTCTTCGGGAAGAGAGCAGAAAGCAATTCCCAATTTACTATGTTAGCCATATTCTGAAAAGTGCTGAGACACGGTATCCAATTTTGGAGAAGTTAGCCTCGGCACTGGTCATGTCAGCTCGCAGGCTTCGTCCGTACTTCCAGGCACATTCAATTCAAGTCGTCACCGATCAGCCTTTGAAGGGTGTGTTGGAAAAACCAGAACATTCCGGCAGACTAGCTAAGTGGGCAATAGAGTTGAGTGAATTTGAAATCTCTTATGTGCCCAAGACAGCCATTAAATCTCAGGTCCTAGCAGATTTTCTAATTGACATGCCAGAGTCCAGTTCTGATCGAGCAGAAAGGTCACCTTTGGCTTGGACCTTCTATGTTGATGTTGCCTCAGGCAGAAGTTCTTCTGGAGCAGGAGTGGTTCTCATCAATCCAAACGGAGTCAAGTTGGAGGAGGCCATCAAAGTTTACTTTCCAGTAACCAATAATCAGGCCGAGTATGAATATTTGCTAGCAGGATTGAGGCTCGCAAGGGAACTAGGAATTGAAATTTGTGAAGTGGAAGTGGGTGACGGGACAGGCCACGCGGCCTGTGCGGACAGCTTTGGCGGACTGGGCGGACTGGGCGGACTGAGGTTGCGGCCTGGTGAAAAGTCTGGTGGAAGCCGGCTGTGTTCTGAGCGGGTTGTTGCATGGTGTCCGCGGTTTGGTGCGGCCTGGTATCTGCGGATAGAGAGGCTTGCGGACTGGTGCATTGCTCAGTGGTCGCGGGTGCAAGTTTGTGCTGTTGGCGGGTTGGTTCGAGTTCGCGGGAAGCCTTGCGGACTGGTGTGTCCGTGGTTGGGGCTGTTGCGGACTGGGCCTTGAGCTTGGCTGAGGCCTTGTCGAGCTCAGGTGTTACAGCAGGTCTTGCTGTGGAGACCGGTTGGCGGACTGTTGTTTGGAGTCCGGCTTGGTGCTACTGCATTGGACAAGTGCGAGGAGCTCGCGGACTGGTTGTGGTCTGTGCTAGGGTGTTTGGCGGACGGGACTTTGTGTCCGCCATGCTCGCACTGGCCCTTGATGGTTTTGGACTTGGTCACACTTGGTGTCAAGTTCATGGTGTCCGCCGTATCCGCCAAGTCCGCTGTGACCGGGCGGACTGTTGCTGTTTGCCTTTGGTCGTGGACTTGTGGCGGATTGAGGTGTGAGTCTTGCGGACTGCCTCGGGTTGGTGCGGACTGCCATTGAAGAGGGTGCTGTCCTGAAGCAGTTGGAGCTTTGCGGGCTGGTGCCTTGTCCGCTTAGCTTGGGCGGACTGGAGAGGGTTCGTCATTGGTTGCCTTGCTCCTGGCGGTTTCCCTTGGTGACTGGCTAAGTCCTCGCGGACTGAGCGGACAGTCGTTTTGTGTTCGCGCGGGTTGGGGCGGTGTCGCTATCTCATGGGCGGTGACCACACTCCTCACCTGGCCTATAAATAGGGCCCCCCTGGCACATCTACAGTAACCTGAGTAACGTGAGTGAACAGTAATTTGGGTTGGGCGAGTGCTGCGGTCTGTGTTTTTCAGTCCGCGCGGATTGTTTCAGGCTGACGGTTTGCTGTGTGCAGGTCGCGCGGATAACTTCAAGGAGCCAGGAGTTTGGCTGTGACTTCGGTCAGTGCTTGGAAGTGTGCGGTCTCTGCGGACTCAGCAGGAGGTCGCTCTGCGGCTTGTCAGTTCTGTTTCAACTTTCCCAGCTTCAATAACCTGTCCGCCGGCTTCAGGCGGGTAGGGGAGTTCCTCAGTTCGGGTTCAGCAGGAGGCGAATAACGGTCTGTCCGCGCGGCCTCGCGGTCTCGGCGGACTCCGTGGTATTCGGCGGTTTGCAGCATAGCTTGGGCGAGCTCAGCGGTCTCGGCGGTCTCGGCGACCTCGCGGTCTCGGCGGACTGGAGTGCTGTCCGCCCGGCTTGTGTTTTGTTCCTTTCTGTTTACAGCTGTAATACTAGCGAAATCATGTCTCGCTATGTATGCCTCGGATTGTAATGAAGTGAATGCATAATAAGATCTTCTTGTGCTTCCATTGTTTTGTTGGGTGCAACCTCTAGTCCTTGGGTTTCCGCAGGTTCAGCGTGCAAACTGGGTAGTTCCGAAGATATTAATTTGGTGTTTGGGCTATCTTGCTGACCACGTTGAGAAAATTTTAACATGGTATCAAAGCGAGGTTTCTGAGGTTGCGGAGGTTCAGTTGCGTGAGTGGTGTTCAACCTGTGTTGTTGCTCGGAGCTGCTGAAGGGTACCAACAGGTGGTTGCAATGGAAGGAAGCTTAGCAAGAGGTCTGGGCATTGAACTCTTAACGCCGACTAACTATAAAAAGTGGAAGTCGTGCATGAAGAGTTATCTTCTGGGCGAGGAGCTGTGGGAAGTCGTCCGTGGAGACGACAGACAGGAAGTAACTGCTGCTTTCGGTACTGCTGAACAGGTGAGGCTCTGGAGAAGAACTAATGCTAAGGCAGAGTTCGTTCTGAAGAGAGCTGTCTCTCCGAAACTGTTTGATCACATCATTGGGTGTGAGTCGGCTGCTGATATTTGGACAACCATTGATGAGTTGTTCAATAGGAAGAATGTGGCGCGGCTTCAGTTCCTGGAGAATGAGTTGGCCAGGGCAACTCAGGGAGACCTTTCCATCTCCAGGTACTTCTTAAAGATGAAGAGCTTGTGTGCTGAGCTGTCGGCGCTGGATCCTGATGAGCCTATCTCTGAGGCAAAGATGAAAAGGCACATTTTCCGCGGCTTGCGGAAGGAGTATGTGGCCTTTGTTACATCTGTTCAAGGGTGGGCTACTCAGCCGTCGTTGCTGGAGCTGGAGAATCTGCTTGCCTCGCAGGAGAGCTTAGCAAGGCAGATGGATGGAGTGAATCTGAATCAGGAAGGCAGCGAGGCTCTCTTCTCAGGCAAGAAGAAGGGATGGGAAGGGAAGAAGAAGAAGAAGGTGCAGGCCGCTGTTGAGAAGGAGACTTCAACTTCATATCCGCCGGAGAGGAGCAATGCTCCTAAGGACTGGAAGAAGAATCTGAAGTGCTACCGGTGTCATCAGCGTGGGCACTTCAAGCGGGACTGCAAGGTCAAACTGCAGCCTGGGCATGCTACGGGAAAGGAGGAAGCTTGCTCGCGAAGTGAAGAAGCAGAATGGGGAGGAGCTTTCATGACGGGCACGTGTGTCCGTGCCTTATCTGCTGAGGACTTCAACAGCGAGTGGATCATCGAATCCGGGTGTGGTCATCACCTCACCGGAGACAAGTCGAAGTTCACCTCCATGCAGGCTTACTCAGGTAATGAAGCTATTATCACTGCTGATAATACTGTTTATGCAGTAGAGAAGGAGGGGGTCGTGTCTTTGGGTAGTGATCAGGGGCCACTCACGTTAAGGAGTGTGTATCACGTGCCGGGCATGAAGAAGAACCTCTTCTCGGTGACCAACGCGGTGGACGCTGGGTATCACGTTCTGTTTGGGCCAACAGACGTGAGGTTCCTTCGCAACGTATCAGCGGTAAAGGCTGATGTTGCTCATGTTGGGAGGAGGGTGAAGAACTTGTTTGTTCTTTCCACCAGTGCCTATGTTGATAAGATGAGGGCCAATGATAGTGCGGCTATCTGGCATGAGAGGCTGGGGCATGTTGGCATGGACAAGCTGAAGGCAATGGCGAGTAGAAATCTGGTGAGGGGGTTGCCGATGTTGTCCTCCTTTGGTGATGGGCATGTTTGTGCGGGCTGTCAATACGGTAAGGCACATCGCCTTCCGTTTGATAAATCTCAAACAAGGAGCAAGAAACCATTGGAGTGTATTCATGGCGACCTGATGGGACCGACTGTTACTGCCAGCCTTGGTGGAAGCAAATACATGCTTGTCTTGGTTGATGACTACTCAAGGTATACTTGGGTGTACTTCTTAAAGGAGAAGTCGGATGCCTTCCGTTTGTTCGTGGAGTTCAAGGAGTTGGTAGAAGGCCGGCTTGGCTTGCGGATTAAGAAGTTTCGAACTGATAACGGGGGAGAGTTTGTCTCTTCCGAGTTTTCTAACTTCTGCAGGAAGCACGGGATCCAACGGGAGCTTACATGTGCTCACACTCCACAACAAAATGGGGTAGCGGAGCGGAAGATCTGTCATTTGACGGAAACCTGCAAATGCTGGCTGCATGCGAAAGATATCCCGAGGTCCTTTTGGGCGGAGGGAATGTCTTGTGCTGCATATGTTATCAACCGGATGCCACTCAGCCCTATCAACATGAAGACGCCCATTGAGCTGTTGCTGAAGGAGAAGCCGAGTGTTGGACACCTTCGGGTGTTCGGTTCAACTTGCTACGTGCATGTCCCGGATGCTTCACGGACAAAGCTGGATGCGAAGGCAAGGAAACTTGTCTTTGTTGGCTATGATGAGCGGAAGAAGGGATGGAAGTGCATGGACCCTGTGACGAAGAAGTTCGTGGTGTCAAGAGACGTTGTCTTTGACGAGCTGACGTCATATGGAGGTGGCTCGGTGGAGCCTACCGGAAGTAGCAAGGTTGAGGAAGCACCGGTGGAGGCTGCTGAAGGCTTGGAAGAGGAGCTTGTTGTTTCACCAGCAGCTCCTGTTGCTTCGAACTCCGAGGCTGAGCCTTCTGGCTCAGGAAGCAGGGGGAGCACTGCTCAATGCTTGCCCCAGGTAGGAGTGGAGCCTGAAGAAGCAATGGAAGCCGTGAGCAAGGAGCCGTGTCTTCGGAGATCGAAGAGGGTGGTTAAGCCACCGGCTCGGTACTGTGATGGGAATGCAGTGAGCTTTGTCTCCTGTTTCTTTGCTGGTCCTCTGGATGAGCGAGAGCCTGCAAACTTCAACGAGGCCACTGGAGTGAAGGAGTGGGAAGGTGCCATGAAGGAAGAGATTGATGCTCTGAAGAAGAATGAAACCTGGGACCTTGTGCCCAAGGTTGATGGCATTACTCCGGTTACTTGCAAGTGGGTGTATAAGTTGAAGAAGAAGGCTGATGGGAGCATTGATCGGTTCAAGGCTCGCCTGGTCGCTAGAGGATTCTCACAGCAGTATGGAGAAGACTATGAGGAGACATTCAGTCCAGTTGCGAAGATGACGTCTGTAAGAGTGGTGATCGCCTTGGCTGCTTGCAAGGGATGGAGGTTGTGGCAACTCGATGTGAAGAATGCCTTTCTTTACGGAGAGATTGACAAGGACATCTTCATGGATCAGCCGCTTGGTTTCGTCTCTGAGAAGCATCCGGACTATGTCTGCAAACTCAGGAAGGCTCTCTATGGGTTGAAGCAAGCTCCTCGAGCGTGGTATGGGAAGATTGCAGAGTACCTGCAGTTCTGTGGATACCTGGCTTCTAACTCGGATTCTAGCTTGTTCGTCAAGAAGAAGGGAGAGCTAAGAGTCTTGGTCCTACTGTATGTGGATGATATGATCATCACAGGGAACTCGGAGGAGGAAGTAGCAAGGCTCAGGGGAGAGCTTGCTATACGCTTCGAGATGAAAGACTTGGGAGAGTTGCATCACTTTCTTGGTCTGGAAGTGGAGAGGAAGGAGTGCGGGATTCTCATTAGCCAGAAAGGGTATGCTGATCGTATTGTGAAGCGGTTTGGCATGGGCGAAGGGAAGAAGTGCTCTACTCCACTGGAACCTGGGCTAAAGCTTCGACGAGATGAGGGAAGGGTGCTTAATGATCCCTTGGTGTTCAGGGCTCTTGTTGGGAGCTTGATCTATCTGACGATTACAAGGCCGGATATAGCTTATGCTGTTGGCCGAGTAAGTCGGTATATGGCTGAACCAAGGCAATCTCATCTAGTGGCGGCGAAGGGAATTCTGAAGTATGTCAAGGTGACTTCTGAGATGGGACTCCTCTATGGAAGGGATGCGGAGTTTGCATTGCTCGGGTACACGGATGCTGACTATGGCGGTGATTCGGATGATCGAAGGTCTACTTCAGGTTATGTGTTCACTTGCGGTTCAGCTAGCATCTCGTGGTGTAGCAAGAAGCAGGACTCGGTGTCGGTTTCAACCACGGAGGCGGAGTATAAGGCTTCGGCCTTGGCTGCTCGGGAAGCCGTTTGGTTGAGGAGGCTCATAGAGGATGTTCATGAAGAAGTGCAAGGGCCTACTTTACTCTGGGGTGACAATGAGAGTGCTCTCAAACTGGTAAACAATCCAGTGTGTCACGCCAGGACCAAGCATATAGAGATTGATCACCACTTCATCAGGGAGAAGGTGTTGGAGGGGTCTCTGCTGGTCGGGCATGTTCGGAGTGAAGATAATCTTGCTGACATCTTCACGAAGCCGCTGTCGAAGGGGCCCTTTGAACGCTTGCGCAGCTTGCTGGGCTTGGTCACCACTTCTCACTTCAAGGGGGAGTGTTGAAATTTGTGAAGTGGAAGTGGGTGACGGGACAGGCCGCGCGGCCTGTGCGGACAGCTTTGGCGGACTGGGCGGACTGGGCGGACTGAGGTTGCGGCCTGGTGAAAAGTCTGGTGGAAGCCGGCTGTGTTCTGAGCGGGTTGTTGCATGGTGTCCGCGGTTTGGTGCGGCCTGGTATCTGCGGATAGAGAGGCTTGCGGACTGGTGCATTGCTCAGTGGTCGCGGGTGCAAGTTTGTGCTGTTGGCGGGTTGGTTCGAGTTCGCGGGAAGCCTTGCGGACTGGTGTGTCCGTGGTTGGGGCTGTTGCGGACTGGGCCTTGAGCTTGGCTGAGGCCTTGTCGAGCTCAGGTGTTACAGCAGGTCTTGCTGTGGAGACCGGTTGGCGGACTGTTGTTTGGAGTCCGGCTTGGTGCTACTGCATTGGACAAGTGCGAGGAGCTCGCGGACTGGTTGTGGTCTGTGCTAGGGTGTTTGGCGGACGGGACTTTGTGTCCGCCATGCTCGCACTGGCCCTTGATGGTTTTGGACTTGGTCACACTTGGTGTCAAGTTCATGGTGTCCGCCGTATCCGCCAAGTCCGCTGTGACCGGGCGGACTGTTGCTGTTTGCCTTTGGTCGTGGACTTGTGGCGGATTGAGGTGTGAGTCTTGCGGACTGCCTCGGGTTGGTGCGGACTGCCATTGAAGAGGGTGCTGTCCTGAAGCAGTTGGAGCTTTGCGGGCTGGTGCCTTGTCCGCTTAGCTTGGGCGGACTGGAGAGGGTTCGTCATTGGTTGCCTTGCTCCTGGCGGTTTCCCTTGGTGACTGGCTAAGTCCTCGCGGACTGAGCGGACAGTCGTTTTGTGTTCGCGCGGGTTGGGGCGGTGTCGCTATCTCATGGGCGGTGACCACACTCCTCACCTGGCCTATAAATAGGGCCCCCCTGGCACATCTACAGTAACCTGAGTAACGTGAGTGAACAGTAATTTGGGTTGGGCGAGTGCTGCGGTCTGTGTTTTTCAGTCCGCGCGGATTGTTTCAGGCTGACGGTTTGCTGTGTGCAGGTCGCGCGGATAACTTCAAGGAGCCAGGAGTTTGGCTGTGACTTCGGTCAGTGCTTGGAAGTGTGCGGTCTCTGCGGACTCAGCAGGAGGTCGCTCTGCGGCTTGTCAGTTCTGTTTCAACTTTCCCAGCTTCAATAACCTGTCCGCCGGCTTCAGGCGGGTAGGGGAGTTCCTCAGTTCGGGTTCAGCAGGAGGCGAATAACGGTCTGTCCGCGCGGCCTCGCGGTCTCGGCGGACTCCGTGGTATTCGGCGGTTTGCAGCATAGCTTGGGCGAGCTCAGCGGTCTCGGCGGTCTCGGCGACCTCGCGGTCTCGGCGGACTGGAGTGCTGTCCGCCCGGCTTGTGTTTTGTTCCTTTCTGTTTACAGCTGTAATACTAGCGAAATCATGTCTCGCTATGTATGCCTCGGATTGTAATGAAGTGAATGCATAATAAGATCTTCTTGTGCTTCCATTGTTTTGTTGGGTGCAACCTCTAGTCCTTGGGTTTCCGCAGGTTCAGCGTGCAAACTGGGTAGTTCCGAAGATATTAATTTGGTGTTTGGGCTATCTTGCTGACCACGTTGAGAAAATTTTAACAGAGTGGTTCTCATCAATCCAAACGGAGTCAAGTTGGAGGAGGCCATCAAAGTTTACTTTCCAGTAACCAATAATCAGGCCGAGTATGAATCTTTGCTAGCAGGATTGAGGCTCGCAAGGGAACTAGGAATTGATCATGTTCACATCAAAACCGATTCTCTGGTGATGGCGTCACAAGTCCTCGGTAACTTCGAAACAACAGAGCCGATCTTGAGGAAATATCTAGCTCTTGTGAAGATAGAAGTCGGCAGGTTCAAGAGCTTTACCATCGAGCACATCCCCAGAACAGAAAATGAGGAGGCAGATTTTCTTTCCAAGTACGGGATGCCTTCAGGAGGAACAACTTCCGAACTCTTCCGCCCGGCAGTGATGGAAGGAGATTTGATACAAGTAGACCAACGTGCCTCTTGGATGGACCCATTCACCCTCTATCTGTCAACGGAAGATTATCATCATACAGTCAGAGATAAGAAAAAGTTTAGAATAAAAGCAGCTCATTACTTCCTAGTGGCGGGAGTCCTCTACAGAAAAACTTTCCTCTCTACCATGGACCGGTGTGTTTCAGAAGAAGAAGCTTTCACTATTTTGCAAGAAGTTCACTCAAGAGAGTGTGGAAGCCACTCAGGAGCAAGAACTCTTGAAAAATGAATCCTGCGGCAAGGATATTTCTGGCCCACTATGAAGAGAGACTCTGAGATATATGCCAGAAAGTGTGTTCAGTGCCAGAAGTTTGCTCCACTTCAGCAACAAGAAGCTCAGTCCCTCAGATCGATTGCAACTCCATGGCTCTTCGCAGTTTGGGGAATGGACCTCCTCGGTCCTTTTCCCATGGAAAGCAGTCAGCGGCATTTTATCATCGTAATGATCGACTATTTCAGCAAGTGGATCGAAGCCAAGGCATTGGCAAAGACAACTACTCAGGTCGTCAGAAACTTCATTTGGGGGGAGATTGTCTGCCGACATGGAATTCCAATGGCTATAATCACTGATAATGGGCCACAATTCAACAACTCCAAGATGATAGAATTTTCCAAGAAGATCGGAACAGAGCTGCGGTTTGCATCAGTTCATCATCCCAGAAGCAATGGCCAAGTAGAAGCAGCCAACAAGCAGATCCCCAATTTGCTCAAAAAGAAAGTGCAGAATCTCAAGGGCAGCTGGGCTGATCAGCTTCCATCAGTTCTCTGGTCCCTTAGGACAACGCCATCATCCATAACTGGGGAGACTCCATTCAAGCTTTCTCACGGCTCAGAAGCACTTATACCAGTTGAGTTTGAAGTCCCGTCACCAGAGTTCTGCTTGCAAGAGAAGGCGTTGAGGACTGGCTTGAGTTGAATAATGAAGAGATGAGGTTCAGCTTGGAACACGTCGAGGCTATCAGAGATCAGGCAGCCATAAGACAGGAAGAGGTCAAAAGAAGGATGGCCCGCTACTTTGATCAAAACGTAAGGATCAAACACTTCCAAGTGGGAGATCTCGTTCTAAAGAAGATTGATGCTGCTGCAAGAGCTGGTTCAATTGGGAAGCTTAATCCAAATTGGGTCGGCCCTTTTGTTATCAAAGAAGCATTAATGAGCGGCGCTTACCGCTTGCAGACATACGAAGGAGAGGATATACCACACACCTGGAGCGGGGATGATCTCAAACGGTTCTATTCTTGAAACTCCTCTCTACTTTGTGTATCTTCTTCAAGAGTTATTATGAATAGAAACTGCCTGCTAACGCTTCTTCAAGTGTTTTGTTTATGTAATCATAACAGATGAAACACTAAGAAAGATTCCAAAAACGGTTCTGCGCCAGAACTTCCTTTTCTTTCTTATGTTTGCTTTGTAAATATATTTTATAATCCATACTGACAGCTTTTTCTAGTGTTTTTTCTCTCTCCCCAAAGACCTTTAACGGTTCCCTGATACCAGGAGACATCGCCGAGTTCAGCAAGACCTCCCCTAGAGCTGTTGTCATTAGCGTAACACCACAAAGACCACGCGTTGCGAGGAGATTTCGCACCGTGTAGTGGGAGCTTGCGGGCTCTAGCGCGGTTGGATTCTGGACTTCGGATCCCGGCAAGTACCTGACCCCACCTCGGCATTATGGAGGGCTGGGTGGTGTAAAGCTCTACCATGCCGTCATAGGGATATCGTTACAACTTCGCTGATCGCGTGAGGAAAGTATGCCGTTCCGGCTCACCTGCCCGCGGGTCATCTTAGCTTGTAACCCTCGAACACTCCATGGTACCCTCAAGCAGTGCCTGCAGGAGGCCCACAGCTTAGACTGTACTCCAGGCAAGAGGGCAGGGAACCGTTCCCCCAAATGAGCATTTTGCTCTTTGCAGGGAATTATGTGCGGACTAGTTTTCTATATCCGCTCAGTCCGCCTGTTTGGGTTGATTTTATAGCTTGTAGCCCGGTGAGGAAAGTATGCCGCTCCGGCTCACCTGCCCACCTGGTCGCAAGCTATACGTCATTTCTTCTATGGTGAGCGGATTGGTGTTCTGAGTCCGCTCAGTCCGCCAGCTTGGGTTGATTTTATGGCATGTAGCCCGGTGAGGAAAGTATGCCGCTCCGGCTCACCTGCCCACCTGGTCGCAAGCTATAAATCATTTCTTGTATTATGAGCGGATTGGTTTTCTTTATCGCTATGGGTCATTTCTATCTTGGCGGACTGGTCTTATCTATCCGCGCAGTCCGTCAGTTTCCTTGGGATTTTATATATTCTATCTTTGGCGGACTGGTTTTCTGTATCCGCTCAGTCCGATAGTTTTCTTGAAACCATTAGCTATATAGATCATTTCTATTATGAGTGGGTTGGTTTTCTGTATTCGCTCAGTCTGCCGAATGGTTTTCATATGTTACAATTTGATAAGTTAATAAAGAGAAATGCGGACTCTACTAGAAAATGAAGTACCACTTGACATTGTTATCAGCTGGCTATTCTTGTCATTTTTTAAGGCGAATGTTGAATGGCTTAATGAGTTGGATTCTCTCATCAGCAAAGGTTCGTTATAAATGATGTGTCGTGCGGACTGCAATTGAAACTCAACAGAGTCCGCCTGACAATTTCTTCTTATTCCGACGACGAACAATAATATTCTTTAATCAGCAAGATAAAAAGCTCAAACTTATCAGCGTGACGTGCGTACTGCTAAGTGATAGTGCGATGAGCGTGGAAAAAGAACATTGCAGAAAGCACACATGCCAAAAATATCCTTTTTCTATTTCATCAAAAATTGTTTACATCATTCTATATGTTTGGCAGACTGCAATCTTGCGTCCGCCACTTTTACAAAAACCAAAAAAGATAAAAATACACTGATCAATCTGTAGTCCTTTGTTTTTTCTCTGGAGGTGCAGGGCTGTCACCAACAATGTCAACTTCTGGAGAGTAGCCCCCGGAGCCGCTCCCGCTGCTATCCGATCCTGTACTCGAGGCGGACCCGCTATGCGAGCTCCCGGTAGCAGAGGAAGATGCAGAAGTGTCGGACTCCGCGGACAGTTCCTCTACTCGCTGGCTTGAGGCAGCATTGTCCGCTGTTTCCTTGACGCTTGGCTCTTCGCCTTGCCCTCCGTCTTCTTCTTCTTCGTCTTCTTCTTCTTCTTCTTCGCCTTCTTCCTCAATAATATCTTTGCCTTTTTTAGCCCTCTCCATCGCCGCGACCTGCGGAGCCAGCTCAGGGAAGATCTCCAAAAAAGGGAC
This sequence comes from Platanthera guangdongensis, assembly GCA_039583875.1. Lineage (NCBI taxonomy): Eukaryota > Viridiplantae > Streptophyta > Magnoliopsida > Asparagales > Orchidaceae > Platanthera > Platanthera guangdongensis. The sequence goes on from CM077159.1 coordinate 72,595,632, forward strand.
GCCATCCACTCCCTCCTTCATGAAGCCGTCGCGGACAAGTCTCTCAATGGCAACCTCGACGGTCTCCTTTACGAAAGGGAGCATGGCAGACTGGAAGTTGTTGTTTTCCAAGTCATAGGCGACCTGCGCAAACAAAAGCAAACGTCAGACGGATCGCGGCGGATAGCAAATTAAGGCCGCTGCGAATTCAACTCACCCCCAGCTCCTCTCTTTGCTGAGCAACCCTTTTTCCCAGCCGCACATTCCTTTCCTTTAGCGCTTTATTATCCTTTTGAAGTTGTTCGTTCTGCCTCAACAGGTCTCTGGCCAGAGTGGCAACATAGTGGTTTGTCACCGCGCTGTTCGCAGAAGCCTGAGAGGCTAGCAGAGGGAGGTCGGCGGCGGGCACCTTCTTAAGGTCGCTCAGGTTGTGCTTTCCGTAAAGCGCGGAGATCGTGATATGGGTGTGGCGTGTTATCCGCGGACTCTTCCACGAAGGAAGCGCGGTGGATAAGCAGACGTGTTTATTCTTGCTGTGCCAGTGGACCATATGGTTTCCCCTAAGGTCCTTCTGGCTGATGCCGAAGCCGCTCATGGAGAAGCTTTCTGAGGAAGAGTATTCCGCTGCGGGATCCCCTTCCTCCTTCCTCTTTCTGGCGACTGCTTCTTTCTTTTCTTTCTGTGTAGGGACGAAACTGCTGGGCGTCTGCGGCAAGTTAGCGGGTACCGCCAAGGTCGCTGCAAAAACAAATGGGGTAAGCACCAAGGTCGCGGCGGATGCAAAAGCTGAGTTCGGAAGCTACTTACTCTCTTCGGGCATGACGTCCGCTAAGCTCGCCAGCAGCGGAATATAATGCTCGATGTCGAGCCTAGCGTTGGCCAAGAACTCGACAATGGCGGACTCTAAGTCATCCAGTTGCACACTTTTGAAGCCGGAGTCCGCGCGCACCTGCGGATAGGTGTGCGCGAACCCTAGGTCGCCCTCAAAAATCAGGAACCTAGAGGTCCAGTTGTGGATTTTGTTGGGAAGGCCCACAACCTTCATCCCCCTGCAGTAGAAGTATATTACCCCCTTGTAGGGGCGGCCTCCGGAAGCAGTGATGGAGCGGACAGAGAATATCTTGCGGAAGATATTCATTGAAAAAGCGATCTTCTCAGATCGCAAATAAGAGACAAAGTTGCAGATCACAGCGAGTGTATTCGGCGCAAGCTGGCCAGGCACCATTCCGTAGTGCTCAAAGATGGCGGCGAGTTCCCATAAAAGCGGAAACTTGAATCCGCTGTCAAAATGGTCCACTGGAATGGCAATCTGGGTCGCGGTTGAGAAGTTCAATCTTTCTTGATGAGCGGGAAGGCGGACAAGGATATTCGAGTTCGCCATCTTCTTTTCGACAAAGGCATCCAGGTCGGCCTCTGTCAATGTGCATTTCCGGTGATCAGCAGAGTGGAAGGTGATAGCAGCATCAGACCGCGCGTACACCATTTTGCAGGCCGCAGGGTTCCTTTTACTTCAGCTGTTTCCTGCATAAGAGAAAGCGGAAGGCCCTATTTATAGCTAAAGAGTCTGACACCTTTTTGATCAGGTCGCATAAGCTCGCAATTTCAATCCGCACAGTCCGCAAAAAGTTAAAAGCACAGCCAAACAATAATGCGGATACAAACACAGATTTACATGCCAAGGAAAATCCAAAGCAAACGTTGTGGCGGACACAATTTGTTGTCCGCCCAGATTGCGCTCTTTCTCCCGGCAGGTCACAAGGAGCGGGTACATTTTCAATCCGCTTAGTTCACAGTATTTCCCACCTGCAGGTTAAATATCAAGAAGCAGACACAGCATTAGTCCGCGCAATTCGCCACATCACAAGGATTAAGCTACATAATTTGCGGATATATAAATCTGAGTCCGCACAGATCAAATAAAGTTCATTTTACAACACAGCATTGCTTGAAGCACAATTATCCAAATAATTATACAATTAAGCAAATAAAAGCTCAAGGCATTGCGGAACTCAGTGGTCCCTGTTATCGGTCCGCGCCGGCCTTTCTGCCCTGTCTCTGCATAAATGAGCCGCTTGATCGCTTATCTGGAGAATTTCGCTGTACACACGACAGAGATGATGATGAATGAGATTTATGGTCCGGTGCATATGAGCAGCCTCCCGATCTACCCGGCTGAGAGGCACCATTGGCTCCGCCGCCGGCCTCGGCTCCTCATCCGCGGGCTGTTGGACACCTGCCGGTGCAACGATCTCCGGAGCAGCGCGATCAGGCGCTCGCGGCCTCTGCTCAGCGACCTCAGCAGTCCGCTTCTCCTTTCCTTCACGCACTGACGCCAAGTGCTTGCCTTTGTAGAATCGGACGTCATCCGCGAGCCTCTTCTTCTCCCTTTCAGACCTCTCCAGCGCCCGCGAGATGCTGGCGATCTGGTCTTTTAGTGCCTTCTCGCGTTCCGCGGACGCTTTCTCACGTGCCGCGGACGCCCTCTCACGCCTCTGCTTTCTCTAACTCTGCTTTGACACACTGCATTTCAGCTTCAAATTTCTTCTCTAACTCTTTAATCATATTCAGGCTGGGCGGCTCATCCCCCGCGGGTTCCACATGCGAGACCGCGTCGGCACCGGTATTTGGTGTGATCGCGATCTCGCTGCTCTCAATGGAGCCCGGCGGCGACTTTCTACCTGCAACAAACAAAGTCAACTTCACATTCAAATACAGTTCGCGGAGGACGCAAAGAAAGGATGAAAGATCACTTTTAGACATAGCAGCAGCGAGTTGCCGACTATCGAAGATGATTGGCAGCCTTGCCCGCTCTGGGTCAAAGGCACTTAACCGCTTCCTCCATTCGCGGTGAACCTTTGCTCTTTTCTCGGCAGCCGCACTTGTTGACACCACAATATCGTCCGTCTCGGTGATGATTCTGATTGGTCTTGACGTCCGCGGCGGCGACCTATAAAGCCATTGGCGTTTAAAGTATTTAGGCGCCGGCTGAAGTTTACCTGACCGCAGCAGCTCCGCAGCAATCCGCAGATCCTCAGCGGCTTTATCCGCCGCGACCTACTTTGAGGCTGCCCCGACCGCAGCAACATGAGCAACAATTTGTTTCTTTTGCTCCTCTATCTTCTCCTTCAGTCTCTCTCTCTCCTCTTCCTCCGCAGCGGACAAGGGAGGGAGTTCGTCACCCTTATTTCCAGTAGTCTCCGCCTCAGATTGCTGCAGTACAACCAGCAAGGATTCGTTGATTAAATCAAGTTGATCGACGTCTATGGAATCAATTATCTCATCCGTGGATAGACTGACCGTTGAGAGGGAATTATCTCCCTGGATTTGGGCCTTCGGAGTAACCAGATCGCTGTCTGGAACTTCTTTGTCGCGCGGCCTGTATTGTAAGTCCGCATCCCCAGTCCGCTTGGAGATGTTTTTTTCCTTCATTGCGAGCAGCTTCTTCTCAACCCGCTCGGCGACGGTCGCACCGTCCCTCTTCCTCTTCTTCCTCTTAGCAATCTTCTCAGCAGAATCCGCGGCGGACCCCCCTAAATCGGGCTGGTTTTCGTGGACAGGTTCAGGATTCACAGCAGTCAATGCCGTTGTGGGCGCATCGTCCTCTTCCTCAGTCCGCCTATCATCTTCATCCAGGTTAACAATAGACACCTGGGCATGGGGAGAAGATACGTCATCCCCAAGGTGTTCGCCAGTAGTGTCCGCCGAGGTTGCGGTTTTCTGAGAAGGGGCGGAGTCCGACAAGGTCACCATCTTCTCACTTCTCAGTGGTTCGGCGTCGACTGCGGCATCCCCGCGAACAGATACATCGGCATGGCGGACTGCTTTCTCCGCAGGCTTCTGGTTCTGGGAACTCTCTCCTGTGGGGCGGACAGGATCTTTTCTTGTCGACCTCTTTACAATCTTCTTGGTCTTCATAGGCGTCGACAGTGCGGGGTCGCCCTTTGCAGTGAGACTAGAGAAGAAAGCTCCAAGCCTAGCCATGCCGGACTGGAAAGTAGAGACCGCAAGTAGTGAGTAGCACCCCGTGTCGATCGAGATTCTCAACAGTTCCAGGCCTTCCAACGATATTTATAGCGTTGGCGGCGTTTTCGAGGCTTGCAGACTCGACGGTTAAGAAAACATTTTCGAAGTTTTCTGGAAACTTAAAAATGTGCGGGGATTATGTTAACCCCTCAGTCCGCAACATACTACAAGATTCCAAAGCCCCCCTTTCAGCAGGTGCGGACGCGATTTGTCAGTCCGCCCAGTCCGGCAATATTACCAATTGGACACCAAGGATGGTACCCTAGCAGCGGACGCAAGGACCTGTCCGCTCAGTCCGCCAGTGCTTGGGGTATCAGGTTCTCTACAGCGGCGGACGCAGTGTCTCGTCCGCCCAAGCCGCCGCCCTCCAGCGGGCGCGCCCAACAGCAGTGGAAGCTCTAGTCCGCGAACCCAGTCCGCCCCCTTCTGCGCGGACTAGCGTGTTCTTTCTTTTTGCTTCCCGTCACCGCTGCCCGGTTCTCCTGTACCCCGGGCAGCCGGTTATTTTAGGCCTGCCCGTTTGGGCAGGCCCCCTATCCTATAAATAGGGGGGAGGTGGTGCACCCAAGGCACACTGACTCGGACCCAGGAGCCTACTTGTTACAGGCTGCAGACTCGAATTTTGTGCCTTGCGGACTCCCCCTCGCTCTGCTCTTGTCCAGCTTTTCCTTTCACTTGTAACCAAATTCTTCTTCAATCAAGGGAAAGCCCGTCGCAAGAGAGGCATTCAGGCTGCGACGGGCGAAGTCTGTTGTTGCCGTGGTTCACGGCCCTGCTCTTCTTCCTGCCCTTATCCGCTTAGTAAATCCCTACTCGCAGTCTCCCTATTCCCCGGTGATCGAACCGTTAGCTGGTGGTGCTCGAACCCCCTTGTGTTTTCGTGTATCAACAATTTGCATCAGTTCAGAATCCCAGAAGCAATGGCCAAGTAGAAGCAGCCAACAAGCAGATCCTCAATTTGCTCAAAAAGAAAGTACAGAATCTCAAGGGCAGCTGGGCTGATCAGCTTCCATCAGTCCTCTGGTCCCTTAGGACAACGCCATCATCCGCAACTGGGGAGACTCCATACAAACTTTCTCATGGCTCAGAGGCACTTATTCCAGTTGAGTTTGAAGTCCCGTCACCCAGAGTTCTACTTGCAAGAGAAGGCGTTGAGGACTGGCTTGAGTTGATAATGAAGAGATGAGGTTCAGCTTGGAACACATCGAGGCAATCAGAGATCAAGCAGCCATAAGGCAGGAGGAGGTCAAAAGAAGGATGTCCAGCTACTTTGATCAGAACGTGAGGATCAAACACTTCCAAGTGGGAGATCTAGTTTTAAAGAAGATTGATGCTGCTGCAAGAGCTGGTTCAATTGGGAAACTTAATCCAAATTGGGTCGGCCTTTTTGTTATCAAAGAAGCGTTAAAGAGCGGCGCTTACCGCTTGCAGACATACGAAGGAGAGGATATACCACACACATGGAGCGGGGATGATCTCAAACGGTTCTATTCTTGAACCTCCTTTCTTCTACTTTGTGTATCCTCTTCAAGAGTTATTATGAATAGAAACTGCTTGCTAACGCTTCTTCAAGTGTTTTGTCTATGTAATCATAACAGATGAAAAGCTAAGAAAGATTTCAAAAAACGGTTCTACGCCTGAACTCCCCTTTTCTTTCTTATGTTTGCTTTGCAAATGCATTTTATTAATCAAAGGATCCATACTGACACTTTTTTCTAGTGTTTTCTCTCTCTCCCAAAGACCTATAATGGTTCCCTAATACTAGGAGACATCGCCAAGTTCAGCAAGACCTTCCCTAGAGCTGTTGTCATTAGCGTAACACCGTGAAGACCACGTGTTGCAAGGAGATTTCGCACCGTGTAGTGGGAGCTTGCAGGCTCTAGTGCGGTAGGATTCTGAACTTCGGATCCCGGCTAGTATCTTACCCCACCTCTGCATTATGGAGGGCAGGGTGGGTGTATAGCTCTACCGTGCCGCATTTGGGATATCGTTACAGCTTTGATGATCTGGCGATGAAAGCAATGTCATGCGCACCTGCCCACCGATCATCTTAGCTTGTAACCCTCGAACACTCCATGGTACCCTCAAGCAGTGCCTGCAGGAGACCCACAGCTTAGACTGTACTCCAGGCAAGAGGGCAGGGAACCATTCCGCCGAGTATCTTAATCTTCGCAGGGAATCTTCTTAGTGCAGACTGGTTTTCTGTATCCTCTCAGTCCGCCAGCTTCTTCGGGTTGATCATATAGCTTGTGGCCTGGTGAGAAAAGCAATGCCATGTGCACCTGCCCACCTGGTCGCAAGCTATAGGTCATTTCTTCTGTTTAGTGCGGACTGGTTTTCTCTATCTGCACAATCCGCCGGTTTTATTTGGGTTGATCATATAGCCTGTGGCCTGGTGAGGAAAGCAATGCCATGTGCACCTGCCCACCTGGTCGCAAGCTTTAGATCATCTCTTCTGTTTGCTGCGGACTGGCTTTATCTATCTACGCAGTCCGCCAGTTTCCTTGGGTTGATTTTATAGATTGTGACCTGGTGAGGAAAGCAATGCAATGCGCACCTGCCCACCTGGTCGCAAGCTATACTTCATTTCTATCTTTGGCGGACCGGTTTTCTGTATCCGCTCAGTCCGACAGTTTCCATGAGACCACAAGCTATAGGTTATTTCTGTTGGCATATATACGAACTGCGAAATTATATCAGCTAAGTCCGCCGAATGGTTTTCATATATTGTTATTTGTTAAGTTAATAAAGAGAATTGCGGACTGCTACTAGAACTCAATGAAGTCCACCTGACATTGTTATCAGCTGGTTATTCCCATCCTCATTTTTTAAGGCGGACATTGAATGGATTGATGATAAGTTGAATTCTCTAATCAGCAAGACTCGTTATAAATGATCTTAGTATCGTGCGGACTGCGATTGGAACTCAACAGAGTCCGCCTGACAATTTCTTCTCATTCCAATGACGGACAATAATTGTCTCTAATCAGCAAGTTAAAAAGCTCAGATTTATCAGCGTGTCATGCGGATTGCTAAGTGTCGGTGCGGTGAGCGTGGAAAAAGAACATTGCAGGAAGCACACATGCAAAAATATCCTTTCTATTTCATCAAAAATTTATACATCTTTCTATATATTCGGCGGACTGCGATCTTGCGTCCGTCCCATTTACAAAATCAAAAAAAAAATAAAAAATACATCAATCTGTAGTCTTTTGTTTCTTTTCTGGAGGTGCAGGGCTCTCACCAACAATATCAACGTCCGGAGAGTAGCCCCCCGCGTCGCTTCCACTGCTATCTTATCCTGTACTTGAGGCGGACCCGCTATGCGAGCTCCTAGTAGCAGAGGAGGATGCAGAGGTGTCGGACTCGGCGGACAGTTCCCCTACTCGCTGGCTCGAGGCAGCATTGTCCGCTGTTTCCTTGGCGCTTTGCCCTTCGCCCTGCCCTCTGTCTTCTTCTTCGCCTTCTTCTACTTCTTCTTCTTCTTCCTCTACTTCCTCGTCTTCTTACTCAAAGATGTCCTTGCACTTTTTAGCCCGCTCCATCGCCGCGACCTGTGGTGCCAACTCAGGGAAGAGCTCCAAGAAAGGGACGCCATCCACTCCCTCCTTTGTAAAGCCGTCGCGGATAAGTCGCTCAATGGCGACCTGGACGATCTCCTTCATGAAAGGGAGCATGGCAGCCTGGAAGCTGTTGTTTTCTAAGTCATAGGCGACCTGCGCAAAACAGAAGCAAACGTCAGACAGATCGCGGCGGATAGCAAATTAAGGCCGCAGCGAATTCAACTTACCCCGAGCTCTTCTCTTTGCTGAGCAACCCTTTTTCCCAACCACGCATTCCTCTCCTTTAGCGCCTTATTATCTTTTTGAAGCTGTTCATTCTGCCTTAACAGGTCTCTGGCCAGGGTGGCTACATAGTGGTTCGTGACCACGCTGCTCGCAGCAGCCTGAGAGGCAAGCAGAGGGAGGTTGGCGGCGGGCACCTTCTTAAGGTCGCTCAAGTTGCGCTTTCCGTAGAGCGCGGAGATCGCAATATGGGCGTGGCGAGTTATCCGCGGACTCTTCCACGAAGGGAGCACGGTGGATAGGCGGACGTGTTTGTTCTTGCTATGCCAGTGGATCATAGGGTTCCCCCTAAGATCCTTCTGGCTGATGCCAAAGCCGCTCATGGTGAATCTTTTCGAAGAAGAGTAATCCGCCGCGGGATCCCCTTCCTCCTTCCTCTTCCTTGCGACTGCTTCTTTCTTCTACTTCTGTGTAGGAACAAAGCCGCTAGGCATCTGGGGCAAGTTGGCGGGTACCGCCAAGGTCGCTGCAAAAAAATAACAGATGGGTTAAACACCAAGGTCGCGGCGGATACAAAAGCTGAGTTCAGAAGCTACTTACTCTCTTCGGGCATAACGCCCGCTAAGCTCGCCAGTAGCGGAATGTAATGCGCGATGTCAAGCCTGGCGTTGGCCAAGAACTCGACAATGGCGGATTCCAAGTCATCCAGTTGAACGCTTTTGAAGGCGGAGTCCGCGCGCACCTGCGGATAGTTGTGCGCAAACCCTAGGTCGCCCTCAAAGATCAGAAACCTAGAGGTCCAGTTGTGGTCCAGTTGTGGATCTTGTTGGGAAGGCCCACAACCTTCTTCCCCCTGCAGTAGAAATATATCACCCCTGTTGGAACACCCTATTACTAATTTGGGTCAGGATCACTATGTCTCTACGAATCTTTTCTTGACCTTCTGTATAGCTTAATAGGTCAATTAGAATTGAGTCTAAGGGTTAGAAGTCTAGGATTGGAAGCTGCCCTGAAGACCAAGTTTTTCAGACTGGAGACTAAGTCTGATCGTCGAGCTCAGCACGACGATTCGTCGAACTCAGATCGACGATCGTCGAGCTCAACTTCGACAGATCGTCGAGCTCCACTCGACGATCGCTGAGCTCAACTTCATAATATCGTCGAACTCCATTCGACGATCGGTGAGCTCAGTTCGACGATTTTGACTCTGCCTTGGATCTTTATCTCTGAGCTCAGTTCGACGATCTTTGAGCTCAGATCGACGATTGTTTTGCTGCTTGAGTTTTCCAGTTCGCTGAGCTCAGCTCGACGATAGCAGAGCTCAGTTCGACGATTTCAGATAACTTCCAGAATTCAAATTCAAATCAGATAGGAGTTATTCTGCAGTTAATTCAGAGATTTGCTAGCCATTTTCATTTATTTCTGGACCAAGTTTCTAGGGATTTTCAAGGAATAATTCTGTGGACTTTCCTCTAGAAGAGATTATGCAATTAAGGATGCAATCAATGCAGACCAACGGCTATCTTTGACAGAGAATGATATTCTATTCTGGAACAGAGAATAAAAGACAGAATGTTTTTTGAATCAACAGAGATTAACAAGAAGAGAACACACAATACAGAGTATAGAGACTCTTTCAAAATCTTCTGTCAAAAAGAATTCTGAAGAACACTCATCAAAGAGATCAAGCTTTCAAAATCTCTTCATCTTTCAAAGTGTTCAAGGCCAACATCATTTCAAGACTCCAGACACTCAACATTTCAGCCATTGCTGAAACCATCTATTGCTGGAGTTCTACCTTTGAAGGCCTATCACCCTCAGCAAAGCTTTTCTTCCTAAAGATTTCAAGGATTCAGGGGGAGCTTTGACATCAATCCACATAGTCTTCTCAGTTGTTTGAGAAAGAGAAGACTGCCATCACTCTCTCACCCCCAGTTTGTAAAGGGTTTCTCAAACTCCCTTCAAAATTTTGAATCTGGTTTATGAGCACCTTGTCAAAAGCTCATTGGTGGCAAGACACCTGATCAAAAAATCTGCTTTGGTTTTTGAGCACCTTATCAAAAGCTCATTGGTGCCCAGGACACCTGATCAACTCATCCTGCAGTGGATTCCTACCTAGGGTGGTAGAAGAGTGGATGTACCCAAGTTTGGGGAACCACTATATTTCCTTGTGTCCTCTGGCTCTGCTTGTTTACTTTTTGTTTCTGGCCTTGATTTGTCTGTGCTTAGTTTTTGAATAGCTTAGTTCTGTGATTAGATTTATATTTGCTTCCCTGCTCACACTTATTACACCAATTGTTGTAAAAGTTTTTAAAAGTACTAAAATACCATATACTCTATTCACCCCCCCCCCCTCTAGAGTATATCAGATCTAGTTGCACTTTCAATTGGTATCAGAGCGAGGTTAGTTAAACATACCATACCTGATTGGTTGTACAGGCTAACACCTGAACCCCAAGATCCTAAACTAGATCTGTTTTTCTTTTGTATTTTATTATTAGATTTTGTTTGCACAACTCATGGCCCAAAACAAAGATTATGCTAGCACCAGACCTCCAGTGTGCAATCTTTCCAAGTTTGCACTTTGGAAAGCAAGGATTAGACTTTACATGAATTCTATTGACGAAGATATTTTCAATTCTGTTTTGACAGTGTGTCCAAGACCCCCAGAGAGCACAAGCACAAATGTTGTTCCACCTCCATCAGGAACAGATGCTGACATCAAAAAATGGAAAGTAGCTGATGCCAAGGCTATGAACATCCTAGCCCAGACAATGTCAGATGACATATTCCAAAAGGTAGCTGAATGCAACTCAGCCAAGGAGATTTGGGACAAGCTCTCAGAAATTGTCTCAGGCTCAGCTGATGAGAGAAAGGACAGAAGATCCCATCTCATCTCCCAATATGAGAACTTCAAGAAGGGAGAGACTGAGTCAGTGGGAGACATGTACAACAGATTTAGTCTAATTGTCAGTGAGCTAAGGACATTGGACAAAGAGATTTCTTTGACAGAACTTAATGACAAGATCCTAATGTGCTTCCCCAGCACTTGGGATTCAAGAATCTGGCCAATTAAGGATGCCAGAAGTCTAAATGAGATCACCACTGAAGCCTTGTTGGGTAAGCTCAAATCTTATGAGCTACTCATCAAGAATAGAGAGGAAGAACAGAAGGCTGCTTCACCAGCCACAAGGAAAGAGAAAACCATAGCCTTCAAGGCAACTGAGGATCTGCCTGAAGATAAGAGCACAGGCAATGATGAACTACTCAGCTTGTTGGCCAAAAGATTCTACAAGATGGCCAGAAAGGACTTCAGAAGAAGATCATACAAGGAGCAGGACAAGCCAAGGTATGACAAGTCCATTAGCAACAATAAAGACATTATCTGCTTTGGTTGCAGGAAACCAGGGCACATAGTTCCTGACTGTCCAGAGAACAAGACCAAGGACAGAAGAGACAGAAAAGAAAGAAGAAAGGAGAAAGACTCCAAAAGGAATGGAAATGGCAAGCCCTCTTCAAGAAAAAATAAGCATACAAGAAAAGGGTTTGTTGCTGAATCCTGGAGTGAGACAGAAGAGGAATCAGAAGCCTCATCCAGCTCCAGTGATGATGAGGATGATGCAGAAGAAAAGGAATTCTGCATGATGGCAATTAATGCCTCACAGCACAATTCAGAGGATGAAGAGTCAGAGTCAGACTCAGAAACCCAACCTGAAGAAGATCAGGTAATTAGTTCTTTTGATTTTACTTCAGAAGATTTTAAATCTGAATTTAAAGCACTGTGTTTAGACCTGCTAAAGTCTGAGAAAGAGATTATCTCTCTCAGAAATCAATTATCTGAACACAATGGTTTAAAGTTAGAAAACCTCAAACTCTCTCAGGAGTTGGAGAACTGTAGGGAACAGATAGCTACACTGAAAAGTGAGCTCTCTGAGGCCAAGAAGCTTGAAGAATCCCTTAATGGGAGAAGCATCAAGCTGATGGACATCACAAGCACAGTGAACTCTAGATTCAACAGTACACTGGGCTTGGGTGCTTCATCCAGCCAACCTATAGTCCTAACAACTCCCATCAAGTTTATTTCTAACAAGGGAAAGGGAGTTGTAGAGGTTGCCAGGAAAAATTCTGATCTGCCTCAGAAAACTGAGTCCCAACAAAAATCGTCGAACGGAGATCGACGATCGCCGAATAAAGATCGACGATCGCCGAACGCAGCTCGACGATCTCAGGAAAAATCGTCGAACGCAGATCGACGATCTCAGCCAAAGTCGTCGAACGCAGCTCGACGATCTCATATACCTGACCTCAGCCATAGTCGACCGTCGAACGGAGCTCGACGATCTGACCCAAGATCGTCGAACTCAGCTCCAAGATCGTCGAACAGAGGTCAGAACTCTGGAAACTTTTTCAAAGGCAAATCAAAATTGAATCCTAAGGGTTCTTCATCCCAAACCTTTAACCCTTATACTGAATGGATTTTACCTCCAAGGAGATATCATCCTGAAGGATATAAGAGTCAGCCAGGGATGTCTTTCATTTCTGAATTTAGAGGTTATCAACCTAGGCCCAAGGTAAACTGGGTCAAAAACAAGTAAATTGTTTTATGTGCAGATGAAGACCTATCCAACATCTAACCAGCAATGGTACTTGGATAGTGGGTGCTCTAAGCACATGACAGGGAATAAGGACAACCTCACATCCTTCAGAGACAAGCTTGGACCCAAAGTTATCTTTGGTGATTCCAACTTTGGACAGACTAAAGGATATGGTACAGTCCATATTGGTTCAGTAACCTTCAAGAAGGTAGCATATGTGTAAGGACTGAAGCACAACTTAATCAGCATCAGTCAGCTATGTGATGAAGGCTACCAGGTGACCTTCAGCAAAGCCTTATGCAAAATCAAGTCAGAGGACAACACAACTGTGTTGACAGGTATAAGGAAAGGTAACATCTACCTAGTAGACTTTCTTTCAACTGATATAGATATCTGCTTGTTTAATTCAGTCTGTAGACCAAATGTTTTATGGAATAAGAGACTAGGACACCTAAACCTTAGAACTATTGCTAGGCTATCCAAGGACAACCTTGTTAGAGGACTACCTTCTGGCCCCTACAAGAAGGAAGGACTCTGCAAGGCCTGTCAATTAGGCAAGCAAACTAAAAACAGTTTTAAGTCACTTAATAAGAGTGATTCACCTAGGATATTGTATCTGTTACACATGGATCTATTTGGACCCATCACAGTACAAAGCCTAGGAGGGAAATCCTACACTTTAGTAATTGTAGATGACTTCTCTAGATTCACTTGGGTGTTCTTTCTAAGGAAGAAGTCTGATAACTTTAAGTGTCTGACAGAGTTTCTCAAATGTATACAGATTGAGTTCAATACTCACATTGCCCTGATCAGAAGTGATCATGAGACAGAGTTTGATTCTCTTCTTATGCAAGACTTCTGTCACAGTGAAGGGATCAGACATACTTTCTCAGCTCCTAGAACTCCTCAACAAAATGGGGTAGCTGAAAGGAAAAATAGAACCCTTATTGAATCTGCCACTACATTGTTGTCAGATGCTCATCTACCTCTATTCTTTTGGGCAGAGGCAGTGAACACCTCCAACTATGTGCTGAACAGAAGTCTGATACATAAACTGAAGGGAAAGACTCCCTATGAATTACTCAAAGGGAAGAAACCTAAAGTTGACTATTTTAGAATTTTTGGTTGCATTTGCTATATTCACAATAATGACAAGAAATACTTAGCAAAATTTCAAGTCAAAGCTGATGAAGGAGTGTTTCTGGGATACTCTATGATCAGCAAGGCCTATAGGGTCTATAATAAATCATCTTTGAAAATTGAGGAATCTGTTCATATTTCTTTTGATGAAACTAACATGTCTTTCAAGGAGAAGATTTCTTCTACCATAGAACCTTTGCATGAACATTCTCTAGTTGAAGATATGAACAAGTTACAGGTTGCTCAAGAAGAAGAAAGCAGTGAAGATGAAAGCAATGCTCAACATATTGAACCACCACTTGAAGAGCCAGTTGTTGTACCACAAGAGGAAACAACAACACAGGTTGGTGAACAATCAACACCCCCTGTTGATTTAGTAACATCAAGAGACCATCCAATTACCCAAATAATTGTAGAAATCTCAGCTGGTGTGCAAACCAGAAATCAGGTCAACCAAAACCTGTTGCACACCTGCTTCCTTTCTCAAATTGAACCTCAGTCCATTCAAGATGCAGAGCAAGATCCACACTGGATCATTGCAATGCAAGAGGAGTTGCATCAATTTGAGAGGAACAAAGTATGGGAACTAGTGCCAAAGCCTAAGGATCATTCCATTGTTGGAACAAAATGGGTATTCAGAAATAAACTGGATGATCAAGGAGTAATAATAAGGAACAAGGCAAGGCTAGTTGCCCATGGATATTCTCAAGAAGAAGGAATTGACTATGACCAGACTTTTGCACCTGTTGCAAGATTGGAAGCCATCAGGATATTTCTAGCTTATGCAGCTCACAAAGGCTTCAAAGTCTATCAGATGGATGTCAAAAGTGCTTTCTTGAATGGAGACATCAAAGAGGAAGTTTATGTCAGACAACCTCTAGGTTTTATCTCTCCAACTTATCCTGATTATGTTTTTAGACTGAACAAAGCATTATATGGTCTCAAGCAAGCTCCTAGAGCATGGTATGAGACCCTAGCATGCTTTCTCTTGGAAAATGGTTTTATAAGGGGTAGAGTAGACCAAACTCTTTTTATTAGAACCCATAAGTCCCATACCCTACTAGTGCAAATTTATGTAGACGATATCATTTTTGGTTCTACTGACTCAAAATTATGCAGAAGGTTTTCTAACCTGATGCATTCTAAATTTGAGATGAGTAGCATGGGTGAGCTATCCTTCTTCCTAGGATTGCAAGTCAAACAACATGCTGAAGACATCTTTATTTCTGAAACCAAATATGCTAATGAACTGGTTAAGAAATTTGGTATGTCTGAGGCATCTTGTATGAAAACACCCATGCCTACCAATGCTATACTGGATGCTGATGAACATGGGAAACCTGTTGATCAGACAACATATAGAGCAATGATTGGCTCTTTACTGTATCTTACAGCTAGTAGACCAGATATAATGTTTGCTACATGTATATGTGCTAGGTTCCAAGTAAGCCCTAGAGAGTCACACCTAACATTAGTAAAGAGGATTCTCAGGTATGTTAAAAGTTGTCCAAATCTAGGTCTCTGGTATACAAAAGATTCAGCATTTGATTTAACTGGATTCTCTGATGCTGATTATGCTGGATGCAGAATTGACAGGAAAAGCACCAGTGGAACTTGTCATTTCCTTGGTGACAGACTTGTCTCTTGGTTTTGTAAGAAACAAACATCTGTGTCAACCTCAACTGCTGAAGCTGAATATATGGCTGCCGGCAGTTATTGTTCACAAATATTGTGGATTCAAAACCAAATCCTAGACTATGGTTACAACTTAGAGAAGTCTAAAATCTTTTGTGACAATACAAGTGCTATTTTTATAGCTCAAAATCCAGTCCTCCATAGTAGGACAAAACACATAGAGATAAGGCATCATTTCTTAAGGGATAATGTTGAAAAACAGAAAATTGAATTACAATATATCCCAACTGATTTACAAAGGGGAGATATTTTCACCAAGCCTTTGGATGAAAAGAAACACACCTTCTTCCTAAATCAGTTAGGAATGTTAGATGGAGGAAGTCTTAAATAATCTCCAAGATTTTGAAAGCTAAAAATTGATCAAGACTAGGCAAAAATTCTGATTTTTCTTAGTGTCTAGAATTTTTCTGATCTCTGAACTGCGCTCGACGATTTCCCCCAAGATCGTCGAACGGAGATCGACGATTTCCAGAATCGTCGAACTGAGTTCAGCGCCTCTCAGATAGTATGGACTATCTCTTCCGGTCAACGATCGTCGAACGGCGCTTGACGATTATGTTCACTGAACGATCGTCGAACGAAGCTCGACGCCTTCCAAGATTGTCGAACGGAGATCGACGATGTTGGAGTCTCTTCAGATTCCTTTAGAAGCATCGATCGTCGAACTGAGTTCAACGATCTTTCCAATTCTGCGTCGAACCCTAATATAAAACTCATTTTTCGCCATCGTTCTCTCTTGCGCTTTCGATTTCTCTGCAAGGATTTTCTTTCCCTCCAAACAGTTCTACGCTTGGTCGTTTTGTTTGTTGAATTTTTGCAGGTACAATGGCTGTGTCAGTTGCAGTTCTAGCCGCCATGAAGTTCGATGCTGGATTCGACATTGATCTGGAATCTTTCAACACTACTGATCAAATATTCCAAGACATTCTGAGTTTATTCAAGGATCAGAACTTGTCTGCCCTCATGACCACCAGGATAAAGCTGGCCTCAGATGAAATCAAGGAATGGGTTTACACTGCTCATAATCTGGATAACTCTACAATAGTTGGGTCCATTGCTGGAACTCAGGTACCTCTGACCCCCACCATTCTAACAGAGGTTTTTAGATTAAGGAATGGAGAAGAATCTGCTGAGTTATCTGGAAAGGAGTTTTCTAACATACTTGCCAGGATGGGTCATCCAGAGGGAAACCCTAGCAAGCTATTCAAGAGGAATCTATCTGTTGAATACAGATTCCTAGCAGATGTTGTAGGAAAAGTGCTGCTGGCAAAACACTCAGCTCATGATACTATCTCCAGACATCAGCTCCGCCTCATGGGAGCTCTGGTAGATAAGAAAAGTTTGAACTGGGGAGAGGTCTTCTTTGACCTAATCAAGAAGAAAATCAACAAAAGCTTTGTTAATTTTGGAAGGATTCTTGGAGTCTTCCTGCAGACAAGGTGCCCTGCCTTGCTGGTCTCCTCTGGAGTTCACATTAATGCCTCCAAGAGACTTACCTGTGCCCTCTTTGACAAGTGGGACAGGCAAATAAGCAAGCCCAGCAGGCCCTCCTCTAGTGCTCCTTCAGGCACCAGGACTCATGAAGTCACTCCCCCACAGGTCTCTGCTCCTGCAGAAGACCTGGCTGCTGCTGTTGCTGTCTCTTCTCCTCCTCCTATTCCAACCCTACATCTTCCATCCACCATTCCAGCTTCATCCCCCATTACCATATCCAGCCCATCTCCAACCTCAACTCCATCTCCAGACCCAATTCTACCTCCACCTGCAGACCACTTCCACCCATTGTTTTCTTACCCCCCACCAGATATCACATCATCACCATCCATACCATCTTTCACCCTTCTGGATGACTCCTACATGGATGATTCCCCCTCATCTCGTCCTGAGTTACCCTCCTCCTCCACATCTTTTCAAGATATTCTCCTCCACATCATTGACCAACCAACATTCACTCCATCCATATCCATCCCCTTGTCCTCCATCTCCACCATCCCCACACCTCAGCCATCCATCCCTCCACTCTACAGCCCTCCACTTCCAGCATCCTCAGCTATCCCTATTCCATCTACCTCTGCTCCTGTGGTTGAGCAAGTAGACCTCTCAGCCCTAGCTGACAGGTTGTATGAGCTCATTGCCCCCAGGCTCTCTCTATTATTAGAGACCACCTTAGCTCCTCTACAACAGTCAGTGGCAGCTCTCTCTGCCAGGCTTTCCTCCCTCCTTCATCAGGCAGCACCTCCAGCAGTGTGCCTTGATACAGATGTATCTGCATCTAGGCAGGGGGAGATGCCATATGAAGCAAGCTTTCATGCTGTTGCTGCTGCTGTCTCTGCTCCAGCTGTTGACGATACTGCTGCTGCTGCTGCTGATGTTTCTATTTCTGCTACCTCTGCTCTTGCTGCTGTGCCTCCTACTCCAGTTCTGGCACTAGACCTAAAGTCCTTGCTCTCAGCCTTTGATACTGCCTTTTTCAGTTGTTTGCCTAAGAGTAATGCTGTCCAGCCCTCAGAAGACATGTCCAAGGCACTGGTGCCTTTCTCTGGCTGTGACCCCAGCATTATATCTTCTTTAGTACTCTCAGTAATTACTGCTACTGCTGCTGTTGAAGAAAGGACTGTTTTTACTGCTGCTGAAAATATTCTTACTGCTGCTGAAATCCCAACTGCCTCTGATGAGCAGATATCCAAGGATTTTCTGATGACAAAGGCCACTGATTTTGAGCCTGCTGCAGATTTTGTTGATGTTACTGAAGTTGCTGCTGCCATCACTCCTGCTGTTGCTGTTGTTGGTTCTGCTTCTCCTCCTGTATCTGCTGCTGAATCTGCTGCTGTATTTGCTGCTGTCTCTGCTGCTGTCCCTGCTGCTGCTATTTCAGCTTTTGTCTCTTCTGCCTCTGCTCAGCTGAAGAAAGACTTGATGAAAAGAATAGATGCTTTATATGATGATCAGAGCTCCGAATCTGATGAATACAAAACAGACTCTGATGATTCATCTGCTACTATTGCCAGAAAAAGGAAACCTAGGAGCAAGGCTATGAAAAGGGTTCCTCCTGCAAAAGTCAAGGATAATAA
Organism: Platanthera guangdongensis; assembly: GCA_039583875.1. Lineage (NCBI taxonomy): Eukaryota > Viridiplantae > Streptophyta > Magnoliopsida > Asparagales > Orchidaceae > Platanthera > Platanthera guangdongensis. Next base: position 72,613,920 of record CM077159.1, read on the forward strand.
TGATATTCCTTATTATATTCTGCATAACTGCCAAATTACTGAACATTGGATGCAGTATTTCAAAAACCAGCTGAAAGCCATGAAGAAGAAGAGAAAGTATGAGAAGGGCTCATCCCAGTTCCAGCACCCTCATCCTCCTCCACCACCTGCTCCTGATGCAGGTGCAGGTGGCAGCTCTGCAAGTCAAGCCCCAGCTAGAAGCCAGGCTCCCTATCAACCCCATGCCAGATCCTACCAAAGGGAAAGCCAGTCTAGGGGTTCTTATTCTAGGAGAGGAGGATACAGGGGAAATCAGAGAGATTTTCAGGTTTATTCTAAAGGGCATTCCAGGCAGCACCCATACTCCAGGGGAGGACATGTTTCATCTGATACTACTTCTGGTCCATTCCCCTACAAGCTAAAAGAGACAGTGTCTGTCAGGCCTCCTCAAGACAATTCTTCCAACAGGTATGAGCCACCTGTACCATTTGAGGACCCTGAAAAGAATCCATCTGCTTGGACTGCTAGGATGAAGGAGTTGGCTGCACTAGACCAGATCAAGAAGGCCAGAGAGCAAGGCTTAGATTCTTCAAATATTTCTACAATGTCAGAGCAGAGACAGAAGGAACTAGAGAAATATGCCTCCAGTAAATTCTTTGATGCAGACAGATATATGGAATTGCATCCTGCTGCTGTGGTTCCCAGGTCTTCAAAGCAAACCTATTTAGGTGCAGCAGATGACACCAGGTCCAACAAGGAAGCCCTAAACCCTAACAGAGAAATCAAGATGGTTAAAGGCAAAGAGAAGAAGTGACTTTGTAAGGTGACAATCTTTGGATTTTCTGACTGCTATCTGGATGCCATATACATATATATATATATATCTCTGTGATGTTTCTGCAATGTCTAGCTGTTTTTTTTATGCTTTTCTGATTGTATGTTGTTATTTGCATTTTCCAAAGTCTGTAAATAGTAATCCTAACCCAAATAGGGGGAGATTGTTGGAACACCCTATTACTAATTTGGGTCAGGATCACTATGTCTCTAGGAATCTTTTCTTGACCTTCTGTATAGCTTAATAGGTCAATTAGAATTGAGTCTAAGGGTTAGAAGTCTAGGATTGGAAGCTGCCCTGAAGACCAAGTTTTTCAGACTGGAGACTAAGTCTGATCGTCGAGCTCAGCACGACGATTCGTCGAACTCAGATCGACGATCGTCGAGCTCAACTTCGACAGATCGTCGAGCTCCACTCGACGATCGCTGAGCTCAACTTCATAATATCGTCGAACTCCATTCGACGATCGGTGAGCTCAGTTCGACGATTTTGACTCTGCCTTGGATCTTTATCTCTGAGCTCAGTTCGACGATCTTTGAGCATAGATCGACGATTGTTTTGCTGCTTGAGTTTTCCAGTTCGCTGAGCTCAGCTCGACGATAGCAGAGCTCAGTTCGACGATTTCAGATAACTTCCAGAATTCAAATTCAAATCAGACAGGAGTTATTCTGCAATTAATTCAGAGATTTGCTAGCCATTTTCATTTATTTCTGGACCAAGTTTCTAGGGATCTTTCAAGGAATAATTCTGTGGACTTTCCTCTAGAAGAGATTATGCAATTGAGGATGCAATCAATGCAGACCAATGGCTATCTTTGACAGAGAATGATATTCTATTCTGGAACAGAGAATAAAAGACAGAATGTTTTTTGAATCAACAGAGATTAACAAGAAGAGAACACACAATACAGAGTATAGAGACTCTTTCAAAATCTTCTGTCAAAAAGAATTCTGAAGAACACTCATCAAAGAGATCAAGCTTTCAAAATCTCTTCATCTTTCAAAGTGTTCAAGGCCAACATCATTTCAAGACTCCAGACACTCAACATTTCAGCCATTGCTGAAACCATCTATTGCTGGAGTTCTACCTTTGAAGGCCTATCACCCTCAGCAAAGCTTTTCTTCCTAAAGATTTCAAGGATTCAGGGGGAGCTTTGACATCAATCCACATAGTCTTCTCAGTTGTTTGAGAAAGAGAAGACTGCCATCACTCTCTCACCCCAGTTTGTAAAGGGTTTCTCAAACTCCCTTCAAAAGTTTGAATCTGGTTTATGAGCACTTGTCAAAAGCTCATTGGTGGCAAGACACCTGATCAAAAAATCTGCTTTGGTTTTTGAGCACCTTATCAAAAGCTCATTGGTGCCCAGGACACCTGATCAACTCATCCTGCAGTGGATTCCTACCTAGGGTGGTAGAAGAGTGGATGTACCCAAGTTTGGGGAACCACTATATTTCCTTGTGTCCTCTGGCTCTGCTTGTTTACTTTTTGTTTCTGGCCTTGATTTGTCTGTGCTTAGTTTTTGCATAGCTTAGTTCTGTGATTAGATTTATATTTGCTTCCCTGCTCACACTTATTACAACAATTGTTGTAAAAGTTTTTAAAAGTACTAAAACACCATATACTCTATTCACCCCCCCTCTAGAGTATATCAGATCTAGTTGCACTTTCAACCCCCTTGTAGGGGCGGCCTCCAGAAGCGATTATGGAGAGGACAGAGAATATCTTGCTATTGTGTTCGACGCAAGCTAGCTAGGCACCATTCCATAGTGCTCAACGATGTCAGCGAGTTCCCATAGAAGCGGAAACTTGAATCCGCTATCAAAGTGGTCCACTGGGATGGCGATCTGGGTTGCAGTTGAGAAGTTTAGCCTTTCTTGATGGGCGGGAAGGCGGACAAGGATATTCGAATTCGCCATCTTCTTCTCGACAAAGGCCCCCAGGTCGGCCTCTGTCAATGTGCACTTCCGGTGGTCGGCGGAGTGGAAGGCGACAGCAGCATCAGTACGCGCGGACACCATTTTGCAGGCCGCAGGGTTCCTTTTACTTCAGTTGTTTCCTGCATAAAAGAAAGCGGAAGGCCCTATTTATAGCTAAAGGGTCTGACAGCTTTTTGACCAGGCCGCACAGCTTGCAGTTTCAATCTGCGCAGTCCGCAAAAAATTAAAGCACAGCCAAACGATAACGCGGATACAAACACAGATTCACATGCCAAGGAAAATTCAAAGAAAAAAAGTTGTGGCTGACACAATTTGTTGTCCTCCCAGATCGCGCTTTTTACTCCCGGCAGGTCACAAGGAGCGGATACAATTTCAATCCGCTTAGTTCGCAGTATTTCCCACCTGCAGGTTTAATAACGAGAAGCGGACACAGCATTAGTCCGCACAATTCGCCACAGATCACGCCAAGGATTAAGCTACATAATTTGCGGATATATAATCTGAGTCCACACAGATCGCAACAGAGTTCAATCTACAACACAGCGTTGTTTGAAACACAATTATACAAACAATTATACAATTAAACAAATAAAAGCTCGTGGCATCACGGACTCAGCGGTCCCTAGTCTCGGTCCGCACTGTCCTTTCCGCCCTATCTCTGCATAAGTGAGCTGCTTGGTCGCTTATCTAAAGAATCTCGCTATACACGCGGCAGAGGTGATGATGAATAACGTTTATGGTCCGGTGCATATGGGCAGCTTCCCGATCTACCCGACTGAGAGGCACCATTGGCTCCGCCGCCGACCTCGGCTCCTCATCCGCAGCCTGTTGGACACCGCCTGCCGGTGCGGCGACCTCTAGAGCAGCGCGATCTGACAATCGCGGCCTCTGCTCAGCAACCTCAGCAGCCCGCTTCCCCTTTTCTTCGCGCACTGACGCCAAGTGCTTGCCCTTATAGAATCGGACATCATCCACGAGCCTCTTCTTCTCCCTTTCAGACCTCTCCAGCGCCCTCGAGATTCTGGCGATCTGGTCTTTTAGGGCTTTCTCGCGCTCGGCGGATGCTTTCTCACGCGCTGCGGGCGCCCTCTCGCGCTCCTCTGACTTCTCTAACTCTGCTTTAACACATTGCATTTCAGCTTGGAATTTCTTCTCTAACTCTTTAATAATGTTCAGGTTGGGCGGCTCATAACCCGCAGATTCCACATGCGAGACCGCGTCAGCACCAGTATTCGGTGTAACCACGATCTCGCCACTCTCGATGGAGCCCGGCGGCGACTTTCTACCTGCAACAAACAAAGTCAACTCCACATTTAAAGGCAGTTCGCGGCGGACTCAAAGAAAGGATAAAAGATCACATTTGGATATAGCCGCAGCGAGTCGCCGACTATCGAAAAAGACAGGCCGCCTTGCCCGCTCCGGGTCAAAAACGCTTAACCGCTTCTTCCATTCGCGATGAACCTTTGCTCTTTTCTCAGCAGCCAAACTTTTTGAAACCACAATATCGTCCGTCTCGGTGATGATTTTGATTGGTCTTGACGTCTGCGGCGGCAACCTCTAAAGCCACTGATGCTTAAAGTATTTAGGCGCCGGTTGAAGTTTACCTGACCGCAGTAGCTCCGCAGCAGTCCGCAGATCCTCAGCGGTTTTATCCGCCGCGAACTGCTTCGAGGCCGCCTCCATCGCAGCAACATGAGCAGCAATTTGTTTCTTCTGCTCCTCTATCTTCTGCTTCAGCCCCTCCCTCTCTTCTTCCTCCGCAGCGGACAAAGAAGGGAGTTCGCTATCTTTTTTCCCAGTGTCTTCCGCCTCAGATTGCTGCAGTACAATCAGCAGGGATTCGTTGATTAGATCTATTTCGTTGACGTCTATAGAGTCAAGCATCTCATCCGTGGTTAAACTGACCGTGGAGAGGGAATTGTCCCCATGGATTTGTGCTTCCGGTGTGACCAGATCGCTGTCAGGAACTTCTTTGTCGCGCGGTCTGTGTTGTAAGTCCGCATCTCCAGTCCGCTTGGAGACATTCTTCTCCTTCATCGCGCGCAGTTTCTTCTCAACCCGCTCAGCAACGGTCGACCCATCCCTCTTCCTCTTCTTTCTTTTAGCTATCTTCTCAGCAGAATCCGTAGCGGACGCCCCTAAGTCGCGCTGGCTTTCGCGGACAGCCTCAGGGTTCACAACAGTCAAAGCCTTTGAGGGTGCATCGTCTTCTAACTCAGTCCGCCTATCTTCTTCATCCAAGTTAACAATGGGCACCTGGGCATTGGGAGAAGATATGTCAGCCTCAATTTGTTCACCAACGGTGTCCGCCGAGGTTGCAATTTTCTGGGAAGGGGCATAGTCCGATAGGGTCACCATCTTTTCACTTCTCAGTGGTTCAGCGTCGACTGCGGCATCCTCGCGAGCAGATATATCGGCATGGTGGACTGCTTTCTCCGCAGGCTTTTGGCTGTGGAAACTCTCCTGTAGGGCGGACAGGATCCTTTCTTGTCGGCCTCTTTATTATCTTCTTGGTCTTCATAGGCGTTGTCAGTGCTGAGTCACCTTTTGCAGTGAGACTAGAGAAGAAAGCTCCGAGCCTTGCCATGCCGGACTGGAAAGTGGAGACCGCAAGTGGTGAATAGCGCCCAGTGTCGATCGGGATTCTCAACAGTTCCAGGCCCTCCAGCGATATTTATAGTGCTGGTGGCATTTTTGAGGCTTGCGGACTCGGCGGTTAACAAAACATTTTCGAAGTTTTCTGGGAACTTAAAAATGTGCGGGGATTATGTTAACCCCTCAGTCCGAAACATCCTACAAGATGCCAAAACCCCCCTTCAATACTCGCGGACTCAATTTGTCAGTCCGCCAAGTCCAGCAAGGTAACCAATCGGACACCATGGTACCCCAGCAGCGGACTCAAGGACCTGTCCGCTCAGTCCGCCAGGACTTGGGATAGATTCTCTACAACGGCGGACGCAGTGCCTCATACGCCCAGGCTGCCGCCCTCCAGCAGGATCGCACCCAGCAGCAGTGGAGGCTCCAGTCCGCGAGCCCAGTCCGCCCCTTCTGCGCGGACTGGCATGTTCTTTCTTTTTTCTTCCCGTCACCGCTGCCCGGTTCTCCTGTACCATGGGCAGCCGGTTATTTTAGCCCTGCCCGTTTGGGCAGGCCCCCTATCCTATAAATAGGGGGGAGGTGGTGCACCCAAGGCACGCTGACTCGGACCCAGGAGCCTACTTATTACAGGCTGCGGACTCGAATCTTGTGCCTTGCGGACTCCTCCTCGCTCTGCTCTTGTCAACCCTTTCCTTTCACTTGTAACCAAGTATTTCTTCAATCAAGGGAAAGCCCGTCGCAAGAGAGGCATTCAGGCCGCGACGGGCGAAGTCTGTTGTTGCCGTGGCTCACGGCCCTGCTGTTCTTCCTGCCCTTACCCGCTTAGTAGATCACTACTCGCAGTCTCTCTATTCCCCGGTGTTCGAACCGTTAGATGGTGGTGCTCGACCCCCCTGTGTTTTCGTCCATCAACACTGTTCAAGCAAAGATTCAATCTGGAAAGGGCATTGTTATCAAGGAACCAGAGCAGCCATAACATAGAATTTTCTTAAGTTTACAATTTGTAATCATTTGCATTTAACTCTATGTAAACTTTTGATTAATGAAAATGTTTGAAGTTGTAAGAACAATGCTATATATTCAATCTATTACATTATTGTTCTGAGATAATTGTTTATACATGTTCTGTTTATACATGTTTAGTTCTTACCCTGTCATTTAATATTGTTATACATCATATTGAGTATTTGTTATGTATGGTGTATATCATTGACTAAGGGTTATGACTTCTCCAAATAGGGGGAGATTGTTGGGTACATTGGAATATATGTACCTGATTTGAAGAAGCCTCACCCTACTCAATGATATACATCATGGTGTATTTGATGTGCTTTGAGTTTATTTGTGCAGGTTATGTAATTGCAGGATTGCAGGAAAAGTTTCTAAGTCCATGTGTCGACACCTAGAAGAAAAGTGTCAATACTTAAGAAGTCTTGTGTCGACACCTAGAGAAACTGTGTCGACACTTGGAGTAAATGTGTCGACACCACGAATGCCGCGTCGAAACCAGAAGAAAAGTGTTGACACATACAGGCAGTGTCGACACTCAGTGAATAATTGTCTACATAATCAGTGTCAACACTTAGAAGCAGTGTCGAGACCCAGAGAAACTTTGTCGACATCAAAAGTGTCGACACCAGGAGGCTATGTCGACACTCAGCGAACTTCAACAAAGTTAAAGTACATGTGTCGACACAAAGGAGATGTGTCGACACTTAGCAAAGTTTCAACAAATGAAGGCATGTGTCGACACAAAGGAGATGTGTCGACACTCGGCAAAATTTCAACACATGAAGGCATGTGTCGACACAAAGGAGATGTGTCGACACTCAGCAAGTCTCAACACAAGAAGATGTGTCGACACAATGGAGTTGTGTCGACACACAGCAGAAATCAACTAAGTATAGAAGAAGAAGTACTTGTGTCGACACACTCAATCAGTGTCGACACATTCTACAGAAGGCATGTGTCGACACACAGAATCAGTGTCAACACATTCTGAAAAAGCAGTGTCGAGAAGCTATTACAACAACACAAGAAGTTGTGTCGACACCATCAAGGCTAGTGTCGACACTTAGTCTACTTGTGTCTACACTTAGTCTATTTGTGTCGACACATAATGACTATCTGTCTCGACACTTACAGACAGCAACAGAGATTTCAAGAAGTGACTGGATGACTTAACAGCTGCCAATTTAACCGGTCAACTGCAACTATCAGAGCTGTCAGAAGGTTGTTAGAAACCGGATCGGCCGGTTATCTTGGAGGAAGATTATTTATAGACATTTCTCCTTCGACAGAAACAACAATCAATGAATCAATGAATTGAAAAACAACACAACAAAGAAGAAGACCTTAAAGAGAAGATCTAAGAAGTTGGAGAGAGAGAGCTCCTTCTAAGAAGAACAACTGTTGAACCAGGCTGAAAAGTAAGATTCAGATTGAGATCTGATTCTCAAGACAGAAGTTGATAGAAGATCATCTTCAGAGGAGACTCAACCCTACTGTGTTCTAATTCAAGAAGCTTTGAAGAAATCCGAGGGAGGTTGATCTCTGCAAAGTTCTTTCAAGAACTCATCAAGAAGCCAGTCAACTCATCTCTCTCTTTCAGAGTTGTGGTTAAACACTTTGTAAACTTTATTTTCTGTAGGATCCTAAGGGATCTAAGCTGTAAGCCTATTTTATAAAGGCTGAGGTAGAGCTATTGTGCCTAAGTGTAGGAGATTTTGTTCTCTGAGTGTAGGCCTTGATTGTAGGCTGAGGTAGGGCTGTTTAGCCTGAGTGTAGGTCTTGGTGAAGACTGAGTGGTAAGGCTTAGTGCCTGAGTTGTAAGAGTGGGGACACTCTAAGTTGTAGGAACCTGTTGGGGTTCTGAGTTGTAAGATCTGAGGATCTGAGAAGAAGTGGAGAAGTTAGGCCAAATCTAGTACACTACTAGATAGGCGAAGGGGGAAAGTGGATGTACCCAGACCTTGGGGAACCACTATAAATCCTGTGTGCACTCTGTGTATGTTTGATTGTTTGGTTGTTGTGTGGTGATAATTGTAGAAGTGCATTTACTGTATAGTATTTCTGCTTTTAAAGTTAAAAAGATAAAGGACACCTATTCACCCCCCCCCCCCTCTAGGTGATTAGGCACTAGTTCTTTCACTTTGGAGACTGGAAATAACATGAAAAACTGCACACTGACAGAGGCTGACCTTGAGGCCTTCATTGAGAGACATATGGAGGACTCAAATGTGCATGCCCGCCTTCCCACCCACGAGGAAAGATTGAACTTCTCAACAGTGACTCAGATCGCTATTCCTTTCAACCACTTCGATAGCGGGTTCAGATTCCCACTGCTATGGGAGATGGTAGAGATATTTGAGCACTACAGGATGGTTCCCGGCCAGCTCGCACTCAACACATTAGCAGCCATCTATAGCTTCATTGCATACCTGCAATCTGAAAAGATCGCCTTCTCCCTGAACATCTTTTGCAAGATGTTTTCAGTCCGCTCGATAACACCCTCCAGAGGCCGCCCATATAAAGGGGTGATTTAATTCTACTATTGAGGGATGAAGGTCATGGGTCTGCCTAACAAGATCCATAACTGGACCTCCAGGTTCCTGATCTTTGAGGGCGACCTAGAGTTCGTGCACACTTATCCGCAGGAGCGCGCGGACTCCGCTTTCAAGAGTATCGGGCTTAGCGATGTGGAGTCCACCATCATCCGGTTTCTCGCATATGCCCGGCTAGATATCGAGCATTACATACCGATGCTGGCGAGCCTGGAGGGCATAACCCGCGAAGAGAGTAAGTGTAAGCTGACTGGATTTTTGTATCCGCCACGACCTGTATGTTGACAATTTCTTTCCTTGCAGCGATGTTGGCTGTGCCCGCAAATCTACCGTAAATGCCTGGCGGACTCACACCTACACAGAGGGAAAGAAAACAAGAACTTGCAAGGAAAAGGAAAGAAGAAGGGGATCCTGTAGCGGACTGAAAAAGGTTGCCCCTGCGGACCTCCCTTTGCTGGCCGCCCAGGCAAGCACGAATAGCGCCATGACAAACCACTTTGTCTGCTCCTTGACAAGGGATCTGTTCAGACAAAATGAACAACTTCAAGAAGAAGTGAAGTTGGTAAAAGAAAGAAACAACCGGATACGGCAGAGAGTTGCAAAGAAAAAAAAGAGATGGCGGTAATTTTGGTTTTTTGCAGTGCTCTGTTTGAAGTCCGCGACGAGCTGACGTTTGTGCCTTTGTTTTTTGCAGGTCGCATATGACTTGGAGAATGATAACTTCCAGGCCGCCATGCTCCCCTTTGTGAAAGAAACCATTGAGATCGCTATCGAGCGATTTGTTCGTGACGACTTTGCAAAGGAAGGGGTGGACGGTGCCCCTTTCTACAGCTCTACCCTGAGTAGAAGGAGCAGGTCGCAGCGATGGAGCGGACTGCTAAAGGAAAAGATGTAATTACCGAGGATGGAGAAGGAGAAGAAGAAGAAGAAGAAGAAGAAGGAGAAGAAGACGGAGAAGAAGGTAGAGGCAGCGGATAAGCCGAGATAATTACAGATGATGCTGGATCAAGCTAGCATGGCGGAGATCAGTCTGTCGAGTCTGATGCCTCTACATCTAGCTCTGCAGCCAAGAGCTCGCATAGCTTGTCCGTGACCAGCAGCAGTTCAGATAACAGTGGAGGGAGTGGCTCAGAGGGCTATTATCCAGAGATTGATGTTGAAAGCCCAAGCTCTGACCCCCCTGCAGAGAAGAAACAGAAGAGGAATGAAGCAGAATAATGTATTTTTGTTTTTAATATTTTTGTAAAGGTAACGGACTTAAGCTTGGAGTCCGCCGAACATATAAAAAATTGTAACTTGATCTTTATGAAATACAAAAGGATATTCTGGTATCAGTATGTGTCTTCTGCAATGTTCTTTACTTTTTTGTTATTTAAATGCAGTCTGACGTAGTTAAGAGCGAAGTCCGTTTCTCAGTCCGCACAATGTAGATATTATCCGCACTATACCAGTTTTTGACTCGTCAATTAGGAAATCTTACCAAACAATTCAACCACTGTTCGCCGCAAAATGAATGGGATTAATGTTTAGTTGGTTGCCGAAGTAAAAGAACAGTAAGCGGACTCTGACGAGATCCAATAGTAGTCCACAATTCCCTTTGCCAAAATTGAAACTTTCAAACTTAATGATATTGTGGACTTATAATTATTGCTAACAGCAAGTTGAAAAAACGAACCGGGGACCAATCCTGCGGACTGGGCGGTTATAATTTTACAGTCCTCATATAACTGAATAAATGATCTATAACTTGTGACCAAGCGGGCAGGTGCCGCCGAAGTAGCATAGCTTTTCACACTGGTCCACAAGCTACACGATCAACGCAAGAAAACCTGCGGATTGAGCGGATACCATAATACAGTCCACACTGAATAGAGAATATCCATAGCTTGTGACCAAGCGGGCAGGTGCTGCCGAGCGACATAGCTTTTCACAACGCGCCACAAGCTACAAGATCAACCCAAGAAAACCTGCGGACTGAGCGAATACCGAAATACAGTCCGCACTAAGTAGAGAAATGAACCATAGCTTGTGACCAAGTGTGCAGGTGCGGCCGGAGCGGCAAATCTTTTCACACCGGGCCACAAGCTTCAAGATCAACCCAGGAAAACCTGCGGACTGAGAGGATACCAAAAGACAGTCCGCACTAAATAGAGAGATGATCCATAGGTTGTGACCAAGCGGACAGGTGCGGCCGGAGCGGCATTGCTTTTCACACAGGGCCACAAGCTACAAGATAAACCCTAGAAAACCTACGGACTGAGCGGATACCGAAAGATAGTCCACACTAAATAGAGAAATGATCCATAGCTTGTGACCAAGCGGGCAGGTGCGGCTGGAGCGTCATAGCTTTTCACACCGGGCCACAAGCAACAAGATCAACCCAAGAAAACCTGCGGACTGAGCGGATTCCGAAAGACAGTCTGCACTAAATAGAGAAATGATCCATAACTTGTGACCAAGCGGACAGGGGCGGTTGGAGCGGCATAGATTTTCACACCGGGCCACAAGCTACAAGATCAACCCAAGAAAACCTGCGGACTGAGCGGATACCAAATGACAGTCCGCACTGAATTAATTCCCTGTGAAGAATGAGTTGTAGACTTGTGACCCAGTGCGCAGGTGCGGCCGGAGCTGTATAGCTTTTCACACCGGGCCACAAGATTTGCACACTTAACAGAACGGACCTCTGCCCTTTTGCCTGGAGTACAATCTGAGTTGATCTTTTTGGTAGGTGCGGTCGGAGCGGCAATTCTTTTCTCCAAGATCAACCAGACCGTGGGTCTCCTGCAGGCACTGCTTGAGTGTACCACGGAGTGTTCGAGGGTCACAAGCTAAGAGGATCTGTGGGCAGGTGCGGTCGGAGTGGCATAGCTTTTCACACGTGATCATCAAAGGTGCAACGATATCCCCAAAGTGGCATGATAAAACTTAACACCCACGTTGTCCCTCCATAATGCAGAGGTGGGGTCAGGTACTAGCCGGGATCCGAAATTCAGTATCCTACCATGCTAGAACCTGCAAGCTCCCACTACACAGTGCGAAATCTCCACGCAACACGTGGTCTTTGTGGTGTTATGCCAATGACAACGGTTCTAGGGGAGGTTTGCTGAACTTGGAGATGTCTCCTAGTATCAGGCAATCGTTGGAGTTGTTCGGGAGACAAAAGAGAAAACACTCGAAAACGTGTTAGTATGAATTCTTTGATCAATAAGAGGCTTTTGTAAAGTAAGCATAAGAGTGAAAAGGGTGTTCAAAGATAGAACTGTTTTGAAATCTTTCTTTCTCGATGTGCTAACTGTTACTACTCAAGAGATACAAACACTTGAAGAAATGTTAGCAAGCAGCTTTTATCCATAATGGTTCTTGAGAAAATTACATAGAAAGGAATTAAAAAGAGGAGGTTCAGGAATAGAACCGCTTGAGATCATCTCCGCTCCACATATGTGGCACATCCTCCCGTTCATATGTTTGCAAGCGGTAAGCCCCGCTCTTGAAGACTTCTTTGACAATGAAGGGGCCGGCCCAATTCGGATTAAGCTTTCCTACTGAGCTGGCTCTTGCAGCAGCGTTAACTTTTTAAGAACCAGATATCCCACTGAAAAGTGTTTAATCCTCACGTTCTTATCGAAGTATCGGGCCACACTTCTCTTGACCTCTTCTTGCCTTATTACTGCTTTGTCCCTAATTTATTCAATGTGTTCCAAGCTGAATTTCATCTCTTCATTATTCAGCTCAAGCCAGTCCTCAAAACCTTGCCTCGCAAGCAGAACTCTAGGCGACGGAACTTCAAACTCAACTAGAATGAGGGCCTCTGAGCCATGAGAAAGATTGAATGGAGTTTCACCAGTTGCGGATGAAGGTGTCTTTCTTAAGGACCAGAGGACCGATGGAAGTTGATAAGCCCAACTGCCTTTGAGATTCTGCACTTTCTTCTATAGTAAGTTGAGGACCTGCTTATTGGCTGCTTCAACCTGACCGTTTCTTTTGGGATGATGGACTGATGCAAACCGCAGCTCTGTTCCAATCTGCTTGCAAAAATCAATCATCTCAGCATTGTTGAACTATTGTCCGTTGTCGGTGATTATTGCCATTGGGATTCCATGCCGACAGACAATCTCTCCCCAAATGAAGTTCTTGATGACCTGAGTGGATGTATTTGCCAATGCCTTTGCTTCAATCCACTTGCTGAAGTAATCAATCATCACTATGATAAAGCGTCGTTGTCCGCTTACCATGGTAAAAGGTCCGATCAGATCCATCCCCCAAACTGCAAAGGGCCATAAAGTTGCAATTGATCTGAGTGACTAAGCAGCTTAATGCTGAAGTGGAGCAAACTTCTGGCACTGAACACATTTTTTTGGCGTAAGCCTCAGAGTCTCTATTCATGGTAGGCCAGAAAAAACCCCTGCCACAGGATCCGTCTTTATAGTGTTCTTGCTCCTGAGTGACTTCCACACTCACCAGAATGAACTTCTTGTAAAACAATTGGAGCTTCTTCTTCTGAAACACACCTTGCCATAGCAGACAGGAAGGTTTTTCTGTAGAGGACTCCTGCCACCAAGTAATAGTGAGTTTATTTTATTTTGAACTTTTTTTGATCTTTGATTGAATGATCAAAGTTCCCTATTGACAGGTAAATAATGAATGGATCCATCCAGGAGGGATGCTGACCAACCTGCATCAACTCTCCTTCATCCACTGCCAGGTGGAAGAGTTCAGAAGTTGTTCCTCCTGATGGCAGTCCATACTTTGCAAGAACATCTACCTCCTCATTTTCTGTTTTAGGGATGTGCTTAATGGTAAAGCTTTTGAATTTGCCGACTTTTACTTTCACAAGAGCAAGATATTTTTTCAAGATTGGCTCTCTGGTCTCAAAGTTACCGGCATCAACTCTTCTTCATCACCAGAGAATCAGTCTTAATATGAACATGATCAATTACGAGCTCTCTTGCAAGCCACAAGCTTGCTAATAAGGCTTCATACTCGGCATGGTTATTGGTTGCTGGAAAGTAGAACTTGACTACCTGCTCAAGTTTAATGCCATTTGGGCTGATCAGAATCACTTCTACTCCAGAAGAATTTTTACCTGAGGCACCACCAACATATGGTCCAAGCCAAAGGAAACCTTTCTGCTTGATCAGAACTGGACTCTGCTGTGTCAATCAAGAAGTGTGCTAGAACTTGAGCTTTTAGAGTTGTCCTAGGCACATAAGAAATTTCAAACTCACTCAATTATATTGCCCATTTGGCCAATCTGCTAGAATGCTCTGGTTTCTCCAACACACTTTTCAAAGGTTGATCAGTGACAACTTGAATTGAGTGTGCCTGGAAGTGTGGACGGAGTCTACGAGCAGACATAACCAATGCTAGGGACAACTTTTCTAGAATCGGATATCGTGTCTCTGTAGCTTTCAGGATATGGCTAACATAATAAACTGGGAACTATTTTTTGTTCTCTTCTCAAAGAAGAACTGAGTTGACCGCCTCAGGGCCAACTCCTAAATATAATAATAGTATCTCCCCTTATCACGGACTCTGTAGCAAAGGTGTTGAAGTCAGCTGCTTCTTTAACTACTCAAAAGCCTGAGAACACTCTTCTGTCCACTCAAATTTGGATGCTCCTCGAAGAGTTTTAAAGAAAGAAGCACTCTTGTCACCAACTCGAGAGAGGAACCTCCCGAGACCTGCCAACCTCCCCCCTAACTATTGAACTTACTTAGGTGAACGGGGAGAAGCTATATCAAGAATGGCTTTAACCTTGTCTGGATTGGGGGCAAGCCCTTCTGGAGTAAGGAGGTGACCAAGGAACTTCCCCTTACTCGCCCCAAATATGCACTTTGACAGGCTGAGCTTCATCTTATATCTATGCAGAGTAGCGAACGTCTCTATTAGATCTTGCAGGTGTAGTGAAAAAGACTTGCTTTCGATCAAGAGATCATCCACATACACCTCAAGGTTTCTTCCTTTTTGTTGCTTAAATACATGGTACATCATGCGTTGATAGGTTGCACCAGCATTTTTAAGCCCAAAGGGCATCACAAGGTAACAGTAACAACCATCATTGGTAATGAATGACATATGAGGAACGTCAGGTTTATGCATTCTTATTTGGTGGTAACCAGAAAATGCGTCTAAAAAACTCATAAAGGAGTAACCTACCGCAGAATCAACTAAAGAATCTATCTGAGGCAAGGGGTAACAATCTTTGGGGCACGCTTTATTAAGTATTGTGAAATCTACACACATGCGCCACTTCCCTCTTGTTTTTTTTAACTATTACAACATTGGATATCCAAGAGGGATATTGAATTCCACGAATAAAATTTGCCTTGAGGTGCTTCGAGACCTCCTCTCTTATTGGTTCAGCAAGCTTCGTTGCCACATCTCTTTTCTTCTCCTGCACAGGCTTGAAACTGGGATTAACGTTGAGATGATGGCAAACAACGTTTGGATCAATGCCTGGCAGTCCTCCACTGACCAAGCGTAGATAAGAGATCAACTTGGCTTTCTGATCTTCAAGCAACTCCGAGTTGATGGAGAGCTTCCTCTCCTCCCCCTCAGCAATGGGCACTCCTTGCCTCAACTGGGCAGGTTCAAGGTGAGCTCCTCTCACTACAGTAGTTTCTGAACTTGGAGAGGCTACTGTAGTGGCTGTTGGAGCAATGGGAGGACTGGCTTCAGTCATGTTGACAGTGCGAACATAATATTCCCTTGCTCGCCTTGTGTCACTTCTGACCCTGCACATCCTTCCATCAGCAAAAAACTTGATCGCTAGGTGGTAATTAGAAACCACCACATGGTATTTATTCAGCAAGGGCTGCCGAAGTTGTCATTATAACTGCTGGGAGCGTCAATCACTATGAATTGAACCTGCTTGGTTTCTCCTCCAAGCTTTACTGGCAGGGTGACGATTCCTTCGACTTCTTTTCTCTCACCAGAGAAGCCGTAGAGTGGCCCTCTGGTGGAAAGCAGAGGCTTTCCAGTCTTCAGGTCCTCAAAGGTTGATTTGAATAATAAGTTGACTGAGCTGCCAGTATCAATGAGAATCCTGTCAACCGTAAAATCTCCAATAACTGCCTTAATCACCACGACATCATCAAACGGATTTGCTGTTTGAAGCAGATCAACTTGGCCAAAAGTGATGCCCTCCCCTGATGGAGCAGAGGAAGAGGAAGAGGCAACCTCTTCTCGAGTGACCCTAGAAATTGAGGACTTTCGAGTAGACTCGGTTCCTGTCCCACCATGAATGAAGAAGAGCCGCCACAGGACTCCTTCATCATCCACATCAAAACATTCAACTGGAACTTTGATAGGCCCCAGACTGCCTTCATCCTCTACATCCAAACTCTCCTGATAGACTTCTGCTACCTCCTTGCCCTTGGAGGTAGATGTCTTCGAAGAAGAGTCTTTCTTACTCAAATCAAACTTGCCCTCAACAAGCAGTTTTTCTATCAGTAGATGAAGGGCTTTGCAGTCTTCGGTTAAGTGACCCTCTCTTTGTGAAACTGGCAGAACTGTGCGTTGTTCCTTGTCCTCCACTCTCTTTGAGGCCCTTGTTTCTTCTCATCTGATTTATTCTACAAGATTTGGATGACTTCATCAAGATCCAGACCTGTAATCTCCTCCACGAAGTTGGTATCATATTGTCTTGGAGCAGGTAGGGCTGCTTGCTGAAGAATGGGAAGCGCTTGAAACGGTATGGCAGGAGTGGTGTCCAATGACAGTCTCTGATCTTGAAACTGTTGATGGCCGAGGAAGGGTTTCTTGTGGCGAAAATTCCGGCCCCTTTGAGAAGGAGGCAGGAAATCAGGGCGAGGAGGTTTGCTGTGATGGTGGTTGCTATGAGAAGAAGATCTGGAAGCTTACCCTTCTTCAGCCTTAGCTGTCAGGGATGAGACATAGGTTGGGTTGGCGTTCTCGCCTTCAATGAAGCGATTAACCATGGCTATGAACTCCTGGTATGTTGCTGGTGCCTTCGTTGTTGCTTTGAATTTTAAGGGGCCTTCCCAAAGGCCATGAATCAAGGCAAATTTGTAGTAATCGGGGTTCACGTTCCTCACCCCGTGAATCTCTTTCTGGAAGCGATCAACGAACCGTGCGACCGATTCGTTGTCCCTTTGCTTAATTTCGAAGAGAGTAGCAGATCCATCTTTTCTCTTTTTCGAGGTAGCAAACCTCAACAACAGTTCTCTGCGAAGCTCAACGAAGGAAGAAATCGTGCCCGAAGGCAGCTAATAAAACCACTCTCTCGCCTGTCATTCGAGACTGGTAACCAAAAGTTTGCATTTGATGGCGTCGGAGAGGCATCTCAGAGCAATAGCTCCTTCGATCGCCTGAAGATTTGCAACGGCATCAGTCTCGCCCGAATAGAAGGGAAGACGGTGTTCTCTAAAGTTATTTGGAGCCGACTCCCATCAGATTCGATCGACGAAGGGAGATAGAGTCTCAAACTCAGCAGGGTAAAAAGGGAAGACTGGAGCTGGAGAGTCCGCATGCTCGGCGGACTAGCGATCAGTGAAATGGAGATGGCGGGCAGGAGTGCACCTGGCTGCCTCCCTGAACAAATCCATGAAGGAGGCGAACTGCTCTTCCTAAGGCTGCAGAGGAGCGGTAGACTGAGCGGGATGGTGAGTAGTAACTGGAGATTGCCGAAGCGGAGTTCAGCGAGTTGTGGTCTGGCGGACTGGTGAGTTCGCAAGCTCTGCTACGGCCTGGGGATCAAGCCTCTGGGTCAACACAAGCAAGGCCTGGCTGATTGTATCAAGACGTTGATCGGTCTCTCTGCAAGATCGCTCAGCCTCAGAATGAGTCTGTTCGATGGCATCCCATAATGAATCTTCTGAAGAGCTGGAGCAGTCTGAGTAGCGAGCTCGGCGGTCTGACATGTCTGTCCGCTGTATTCAAAATACAACTCGAATCTGAAGGCCGCGTGGAACTGAGGATTCAACAACAGGAGTATAGCCATGATCCAATAAAGAAAGCATTGACATTGAAGTCCAAGAGGGAAGTGGAAAGTGAGTCCGATGAGAATGACGATGAAGACGAAGAAAGTCTGTTCGTGAAGAAGTTTAGGATGTTCATGAGAAATCTTGAAAGAAGAAATTCTTTCAGAAAATTTTGAAGAAATAAGAATCTGGGGATAGAAAAGAAAAGCCCAACCCGATGGAGAGGATGACGAAGAGAGACCACCACCCGAGTGCTATCATTACAGGAGAGTAGGCCACATAATGAGCAAGTGCCCAAAATATCTGAAAGAGCTGAAGGAGAAGAGACACAAGAGGATGGAAAGGGGGAAAGTTCTGAAGACTGAATCCTGGGATGATGTCACATCTGAGGAATCAAGTAGTTTAAGCTCAGATACTGGAGAGGAGGCCAAAATTTTCTTGATGGGAATAGATGTCTCATCATCTGATGAAGAAAGCAGTGTCCAGAGCGATACTGAGGTAAATCCTCCTTATGAAAATGTATATACTGAATTTTTACGAACATGCAAGTACTTTGACAAAAGCATAAATGAGATTACACTACTCAAATCTGAAAATAAAGAGCTATTAAGTTATCAAATGAGTTAAAAAATACTTGGGAAGGGGAAAGCAACTTGTCAAGAGGACCATCCATCTTCGACCAGAATAGTAGAACTTGAGAAATATCTCTCTAAGTCTCAGTCTCGGGTTGAATCTCTTATAAGAGAAAAAGAGAGCTTACAGAGATCTCTAAAGTTTTCTCAATCTCAAGTAGAAGACCGCAAAAAGACCATCACAAACCGATGTGGCACCATAGTTGCTGAAAACACCGCATTGAGATGTCGAGTCCGTGATTAAGAAATGACAACTAATAAGTTTGGAATGGGCCAAAAATCACTGAATATGATTTTGTCAAGCCAGTGCTATGGTTCGGCAAAATTTGGAATCGGATACGTTCCAGAACACTATCGTCGGGGGGGGGGGGGGGGGATAAGAAAAATTTAAAACATTCATTTTTTAAAGGGAATAATGATAAATCTACTTAAAATGCTTCCTCCAGCAAGAATTCAAAATTTAATTTGAAAAATCCTGTTGGGTATTGTATCCACAATTACCTGGATTTGAGGAAGCCACCTGTCAAGCTAAGATGAATTCACAATGTATTTGATGAAACATCTTAAGTTGTGCTTGCAGCTCTTCCACGCTAAGTGCACACCAATGTCAGGGTGTAGTAGGTCAATATACACGGGTCTGCACGACGTAATCCCTCGTTGAGCAGATCAGTGTGTTGGCCTACGTGTACTCTCTCTATTGGAGTGCACTTACTTTCAAGTACAGCGCCATGTTTATGCAAGAGAAGACAAGGAGCAAGGATGGGTCAAGGAGCAGCTCTTGGGTGGAAGACGAAAATCCGTCCAAGGAAAATTCGACGAGAATCACCAAGTGATTCTCGCCGATTCATTCTCGCCGAATCGACGAGAATCATTAGTGATTCTCGCCGACCCCTTCTGGCTACCTCAAAACGGTGCCAAGTAAGATTTGGCGAGAATCACTAGTGATTCTCGCCGAACCAGTGGTTAAGCAGCTCATGAATACCAAGTGAAAATCGTTGAGAATCAATAAGTGATTCGGCGAGAATCACTAGCGATTCTCGACGATTCGTCGAGAATCACTTGGTGATTCTCGCCGATTCGTCGAGAATCACCTGCGATTCTCGCCGATTTTCACTTAGCGATTTCTCGGGATGCTGCTGGACCGGATTCTACCGCTGGACTAGTTTGAACCGGATTTCGGGGTTATACGTGTGGGACCCACAACGGTCATATTGTATGGTCTACAGTGTATAAATACATGGGTATTTGGAACAGTAAAGGAGAGAATCAGAAACCGAGCCGCGACGTAACCCTAAAATCGTGATTCCTCTCCGCCGCCGCCGTCGCGCTCGGGCAAGTTGGTCGCCGCTGCTGATCGATTTTCTTCCCGATCTCCGGCGACAGAAGCTTAGCCAGGCTTAGAGTCTCACGCGTCTATCAAGAGATCTCTTGTCTCTCGATTTGTTGATCGGGAAAAACTTCCCCATCCGAATCGATCGAGACGACCGATCCTCGTGTGACCGTTGGTAGACCTAGCTAGCTTCACTACGAAGTTTGGATCTCCAAGTTCAGCAGCCGCTCATCATCATAGCCGCCGATCCCGAAGCAAGCCGCCGCTTGTTTTGCCGCCGCCGGATCCGGGGAGATCCTCTCCAAGAGAGCTAGGGTTGTAGACTCGTCGTTGACCTCACGAACACGTCATCACACAAAGAGGAACACCGTAGTCTCCAAACGAAGTACATTCGTAAATTCCGCAAAAACGCTACACGTCACCTATTCCCCCCCCCCCCCATAGGTGCACATAGTTGACACTAGGTGGACTATCAAGTGGTATCAGAGCCAGGTTGCTCATCAAAAAGGTTAACACCTTGAGTAGAATCCTGCCACCAGTGTCAGAAGCATGGAGCTGGATTATGAGATACCGCCACTCAAACTCCCCGCATGCACAAAGGATTATTATCCCATCTGGAGAATGAGAGTGTCATTTCACCTTGATGCTATCGATCCTCGAGCATCCTTCATCCTGGAAGAGGGTCCGTTTATTCCCATGAAGACCTCCGACTCTGGGATCCAAGTGCCCATGGGCATTGCTGAGATGTCAGAGACGGAACTATCACTATTTCACTTGGACGAGAGGATTCATCAAATTATTATGGATATCTGGTCTGGAGCCTCTCGCTCTAGATTGGAAAAATGTAGGACGGCTAAATCCATGTGGGTGATGATATCAGAGTTGATGGGGGAGTCAGACAAAGCTGGAATATGTTGTCAACCAGACGAGGAAGCCTATGTGGGGGTCCTCACCTCTGAAGATGAAGGCAAGCATCACTCGGACAACATCAGAGCTCCAGTGTCCGTATCAGAGACTGACGAGACCAGTGAGGAAAGCAGCTCTGACGAGGATGAAACAATGGTCACTGACTCTAATGACAATAACACAGATGAGCAGGTAACATCTTCATCCTGCCCCATATCTTTTGACCTTTCTGAAGACAAAAACTGCTCTCCTCCAGAAAATTCGGATTCCCTGAAGAGAGCCCTTCAGGAAAGCAACCTACTTGCTGAGGAGCAAGCTCGAGAGATTGCTCGACTGAAGATCTTGTTGGTTCTCCAATTGGCGTCCAACAAGGTCAAGAACTCTAATATCTCAGCTCTAGAGAGTAGTCTAGATAATGAGAAACGTATAGTATCAAACTTTTCCAAAGTTGATGCTATAAAGAGAAAGCAAGAAACCGGGTGGATCTCCCGGATTATCAAGGCATGGAGAAATGGGGAAACGGTATTCCGACCCCCCACTCCAAGCAGGAAGGCAACTCATCATGCCTTCAGGTATGACCACAGGAATAGCCGTGGTCACTGCAAGGGTGATCTGTCCCCATGTGGAAACGTCCATAGTGCAAGGGCCGTCATGGCCACCCATGAGGAAATACCTAAGGCTCATTCTGAGCCCTTTGTATTCACTGCCACTGCCTCAACACAGTGTGGATCTGCATGTCCCAGCTCACAGAAGACTTCTCACCACTCGAGGACACGGGATAGAGAGGATAGAAGTCATGATGTCAGGTTCCATGGGGCCTCTGTAAGGGAGATGCCTGAAAGAATGGCACCACCTTCCCGGCCTCATAACGCTCACAACATGCATTCTTTCCACCCTTCCACGTGTCACGATGGAAGAGGAATTTTTGTGACAAGATCATGCCCTATCCCGTTTAGACCTAGGACCGTGACTACATCAGTCACGAGATCAGGTCGAAAACGGCGATACAACATTCACCCATGTTGGTGCTGCGGCAAAGTGGGGCACTTTGCCATCGACTGTTGGCACAACCCCTCTGTGCCCACTGCAAGGGCTTATCCACATTCTCGGGACAGAGGTAGTCTTCCAGACAGGTTTTCTGAAGGAAGGCAGTTGCGTGCTTATGCTAACAGGAACCTAGGACCCAATATGATTTGGGTTCCTAAGGTAAAGTAATTCTTTCTTGCAGGGTATTCTAGGTTCCCGTGAATATGATGGGAACTAGATAGTAGGTGGCTCAAGACTAAATTGGAACAAGCGTCTGCAATAACAGATGTGATATCTACTTGAGCATACTCACATTGAGCGTCTAATATGTTCTACCTGTGGGACTTAAACGATGACTCTCAAAATCCCAGGTACTAATGATCAGTTCCAAGACTTGAGTCATTTTCAATTGACAATTACATATATATATATATCCTTATATACAGATAAATCTTTGTATATTAGTGTATGTATGCACATCTAAGGATAGGTTAACTCGACACATGCAAACCTTTATACATCAGTAAAGAGTTAACGAAGATATGTCACTGTGAATCTCGACAACTCACAATGGACATCAAGAAGTGTTTGGAAAAGCCTCGTTCAAACCCAAATAGATTGGCTTTAAAATATATATGTATTTATCATTTTTATATTGACTTGACATCAGAAGAATTCGAAAATGTTGAAATGCTTCTTAACGTGAAAATTCCTAGTAAAGAAAACCATTCAATTTCATTTTTATACTTGAAATCTCGCCGACCCTTCACCTTCCTTAAGAATCCCGCCGAAGAATCCCGTCGAATTCCGCCGAAAGGGCTCGTCGACCATTCACCTTCCTTAAGAACCCCGCCAAAGAAGCAAGGTCTCTTCCGCAAGGTCTCTTCCGTAAGGTCTCATCGCTACACGAATCCCGCCGACCTTCGCAGAAAACACGCCGAATCGCAAGGTCTCTTCCGCCGACCCGCAAGAAGCTCGTCGCACCGCCTTCGCAAACTCCCGTTGATTCCCGCCGAACCTTGCAGGAAGCTCATCGCTACACGTATCCTGCTCTCCATCTTCTTCCAGTAAGATTCTCGCAAGGTTCTCGTCGAATCGCGACGTGTCTCTGTGACCGCCAGGTTCTCGCAAGGTTCTCGCAAGGCCGAACCCCGCAGGACACTCTCCTATCCTCCGAAGGTCTTCCCGATTCGTAGGAAGCTCACCAACTCATTTCCGTCTAAACCTTTAGGTAACCTCTTCCTCACCCATACTTGGACGTTATCACTTGTGACGCATTCCTTTTGATTGATCATTATAGCTTAGAGTAGGGATTCTCTCTCTAGATCTGCAATGGCCCCAAGGACAACTGCTGGGTTGGTCACTGGTTGCGAGCTTGTTCGGACTGGGTTCTCTCACGCCTCGGACGAATTCCGCAACATCATTCTGATGCTGGAAGAGGCTGGGCTAACATTCGTCCTGGAGCACCCTTGCAAAATCCTGGACAAAGAGGTGCTGGAGTTCTTCGCTACTGCAAGACTCCGAAATGGCGACTCCCTAATCAAAAGCAAGGTGGCTGGGGCAAAGGTTAAGATGTCTGCCAGTAAGCTGACCCGCTTTCTGCAGCTTTCTAGCTCGGAGCATGAAGACTATCTGGAGGACGATGACAAAGCCAGAACTCTCTCATTCTGCGGTCTCCCACGAGGAACTAGGTCCATAAAGAGAAAGGATATGAATGAAGAAGGGAAGCTCCTGTCTGACATCATTGGAAAGGTGCTCATCTGCAAGCCGGGCTCTCACGACCATATCTCAGCGTATATGTTCAAGATCCTGATAGCTGTCGTCTGCCGTAAAAGGTTCAACTGGGGGGAGTTGTTGTTCGAGAAGATCAAGGACACCTTGGGCTCTCCGAGTTTCGGCCGCATCATAAGTCTATATCTAAACCAGCTAAATGGAGACAAGTTTGACATGAGTAAAGGTGTCCCGCTCCACTACTTGAAGAAGATGGACTCAAGTGAGTTTGACCGATGGGAGAGACGTATTGGGCAGACTGCTGTGGAAAAGCAACAGGGAGTATCTTCAGCAGTCACCCCCAATGAAGTTCCTGATACCTTGACTGCAGGAATCGAGGGGGAGCCTCTACCCCCTCATACTGAGGTAGTATCTGACATCTCCCAGGAGGCCAGGGATGCGGTGGCCGAAATTCAAGAAGAAAGTGACACTGTATTGGAGACTGCTGACAAAGAATTGGAAGAGGCTGCTGATGAAGATGAGTTCATGGATGATGATGAAGAGGATGAAGGACAAGCGGGACATGAAGTATTTGAGGCTCCGGATCCTATTGAACCTCCATCTGACAAGCATGCACCAGTGGAGGGGTAGTCAGATAAATCTATCGAGGCCGCCAACATTCCTCCATTAGAGACTGTGATTGTATCCGGCTCTACAGATGCGTCTGCTGAAGGGCAAGGCCCACAAGTGCCTCCGGCTCTTCCATTACGAGATGAGCTAGCTACTCACACTGTAAATGTCATTCAGGGGATTGTGAATGAACTCAAAGTCTCATTTGATGAAGCTCGGAATAAACTGCTGAAAAGGATTAAGACATCTGAAAAGCTCATGCTCAAGAATATGGTGGAAATCAACCATAAACTGGACGTGATGGAGAAGAAATTTGAAGAGAAGTATACCGCGGCCGGCGAAGCTGTCACACTTCTTATGGCCGGATTGAAGAAGAACACCGACACTCTTGCCGTCGTCAATCAGAATGCACATGTTGTAGCCAACAACATTCAAAAGTTTGACGGTAATATGGTAACTCTTAACGACAATCAGCAAGCCTTAGTCAATGAATTCTCCCGGACCACCAAGTACATTGATGACTCCTTGCACTCCTATGCAAACTGTATCGCTGTTGAAGCCAAAAAGGGGGAGGAGGACTACATAGCTAAGATGGATGAGCTACGAGAAGTCATGATCACAAACTTCGAACAGTCAAACAAGTACGTCTATGACAGCAACTGGTGGATGCTCCACCAGGCGTTAGGCATCCCCTTTGCTGAAAATCCTGCTGATATTCATCCTCCTGAGACTTCTACGGCCGCTGAGGGAGTAGGTGCTGCTGAAGGAATAAGTGCAAGTGCTGCAGATGTTCCCACAAATGAAGCTGATGCTAGGGCTCTCTCCAAAGCTAAACTGAGGAGCATAGTTGACCAAGAGGCTTTAGCAAAAGCCAGGGGAAAAAGAAAAGCTCAAGAAGGGACCTCCAAGGAGACACAGGCTGAAAAGAGAACTCGAATGAGTGAGGAGGAAGTTCGAAACAAAAAGTGGAGTCCAGTTTCAAAGAACATCATCTTGGACACCTTCTGGCTACAAGATCAGGGAGAACTCAATCGGAACGAAGTTTACAGCCAGTATGAATGGGAGAGGAATAAGACGTATGAAGCCAAAAGGAACATATTCTTCAGAAACAACACGGATGCAGATGAAGTTCCTCCTCCCAGATATTACCCGAAGCCTAAGGAGTACATGGAGAGACAAAGGAAGAAGTTTTTGGCGCAGAAACTCAAGGATGACTTAGCTAAGGAAAGATAGTCAACAACTTGTAGCTTGTCATTCTCTCCTAAAAACATTTAATGATTATTGTTATGATATGAACAATTCTGAGATTATATATATATATATACATTCGTATTTGAATTTGTGAATGACTCAAGTCCTGATCTGGTTGCATATATTCTCTTGTGCTGCATGTTTAATTTCTGAATGCTATGTTTATTATTTGATAGGTGTTATTCATCTTAGCTAGTAGGGTTTTGGCTTCGTCAAATAGGGGGAGATTGTTGGGTATTGTATCCACAATTACCTGGATTTGAGGAAGCCACCTGTCAAGCTAAGATGAATTCACAATGTATTTGATGAAACATCTTAAGTTGTGCTTGCAGCTCTTCCACGCTAAGTGCACACCAATGTCAGGGTGCAGTAGGTCAATATACACGGGTCTGCACGACGTAATCCCTCGTTGAGCAGATCAGTGTGTTGGCCTACGTGTACTCTCTCTATTGGAGTGCACTTACTTTCAAGTACAGGGCCATGTTTATGCAAGAGAAGACAAGGAGCAAGGATGGGTCAAGGAGCAGCTCTTGGGTGGAAGACGAAAATCCGTCCAAGGAAAATTCGACGAGAATCACCAAGTGATTCTCGCCGATTCGGCGAGAATCACCAAGTGATTCTCGCCGAATCGACGAGAATCATTAGTGATTCTTGCCGACCCCTTCTGGCTACCTCAAAACGGTGCCAAGTAAGATTCGGCGAGAATCACTAGTGATTCTCGCCGAACCAGTGGTTAAGCAGCTCATGAATACCAAGTGAAAATCGTTGAGAATCAATAAGTGATTCGGCGAGAATCACTAGCGATTCTCGACGAATCGTCGAGAATCACTTAGTGATTCTCGCCGATTCGTCGAGAATCACCTGCGATTCTCGCCGATTTTCACTTAGCGATTTCTCGGGATGCTGCTGGACCGGATTCTGCCGCTGGACTAGTTTGAACCGGATTTCGGGGTTATACGTGTGGGACCCACAACGGTCATATTGTATGGTCTACAGTGTATAAATACATGGGTATTTGGAACAGTAAAGGAGAGAATCATAAACCGAGCCGCGACGTAACCCTAAAATTGCGATTCCTCTCCGTCGCCGCCGTCGCGCTCGGGCAAGTTGGTCGCCGCTGCTGATCGATTTTCTTCCCGATCTCCGGCGACAGAAGCTTAGCCAGGCTCAGAGTCTCACGCGTCTATCAAGAGATCTCTTGTCTCTCGATTTGTTGATCGGGAAAAACTTCCCCATCCGAATCGATCGAGACGACCGATCCTCGTGTGACCGTTGGTAGACCTAGCTAGCTTCGCTACGAAGTTTGGATCTCCAAGTTCAGCAGCCGCTCATCATCATAGCCGCCGATCCCGAAGCAAGCCACCGCTTGTCTTGCCGCCGCCGGCTCCGGGGAGATCCTCTCCAAGAGAGCTAGGGTTATAGACTTGTCGTTGACCTCACGAACACGTCGTCACACGAAGAGGAACACCGTAGTCTCCAAACGAAGTACATTCGTAAATTCCGCAAAAGCGCTACACGTCACCTATTCCCCCGCCCCCCCATAGGTGCACATAGTTGACACTAGGTGGACTTTCAAATCCTTCAACTCCATCCATCATGTGTGCCAAGTGTAATTTGTTTTGACACACCACTCATACCTGTAAATAGATAGGAAACTATTCTATTAAAGAAGTCCGGGTATCTAAGGCTTCCACCTATACTATGGGGGGACTACTTGGGTAACCAAATCTTTACTCTCATCCTCTTTCTAGGTATGTTGGTAGGTTAAGGGAAAAAGTGTGGTACTTGCACTCAGGGTGTTCCAAGCACATGACGGGCAACAAATCAAAGTTCCTTAGCCTAAAGATGATGAAAGGAGTAGTTACGTTTAATGACAATGGGAAAGGAAGAATTATCGACATTAGCGTAGTAGGTAACAAGTCTTTTACTATTTCAAATGTCTTGTATGTTAAAGGTTTAAAGCATAACTAAATTTCTATAAGTCAATTATGTGATATTGGTTTAAATGTTTTATTTGACTCATCTTCAAACCTGTGCAAAATTTTTGATTTCAAAACAAACGATATTGTTCTTACTGCTCCTAGGTGTCAAAATGTTTACATGATTAAATTTAATGATTTATCACATTCTTCATTGAAATGTTTTATGTCGAAAAATGATGAATTAGATTTGTGGCATACGCGTCTTGGACATTCTAATTCGAAGCTAATTATAAAAATGTCTCAAAATAAATTAATTAAAGGTTTACCTATTTTGCATGGAATTTTACCTTCTTTATGTTCACCATGTCAAAAAGGAAAATTTTCAAAGTTATCTTTTAAAAGCAAAAATGTTTTTTCCACTACAAGACCTTTACAATTGATTTATATGGATTTGTTCGGTCCAGTTACTACACAAAGTCTAAGTGGTTGAAAATACACTTTTGTCTTGACTGATGATTATACTCGTTATTGTTGTACATTTTTTCTATCGTCAAAATCTGATGCATTCCTAGAATTCTTCCAAATTATGTATGCGTGTTCACAATGAACTAGACTTAAAAATAAAGTTCATTCGTTCAGATCATTGAGGTGAATTTGATAATGAGAAAATTGTATCTTTTTATAATGAGTTAGGTATTAAAGATGAATTTTCCGCACCTCGCACACCACATCAAAATGGTGTGGTAGAGAGGAAAAATAGAACTTTATAAGAACTAGCCCGTACTATGCTTTCAGAATACAAATTACCTATATCATTTTGGGCCGAAGCTATTAATACTGCTTGTTATGTTATTAATCACGTTATGCTTCGACTCTTCTTGAAATTAACACCTTTTGAATTATATTTTCAAAAGAAATCGAATGTATCTTATTTTAAAGTTTTTAGTTGTAAATACTTTATTTTGAACACTAAAGATAATTTAGGCAAGTTTAATGAAAAATGTGATGAAGGCATATTTATTGGCTATTAGTCAACTAGTAAAGTTTATAGAATTTATAATAAAAGGAAAAAAATAGTTGAATAATTTATTCATGTTAAATTTGATGAGCTTTTGTCGTGTGTAGATACTAATCCCACAGGTAATGATGAAGAGCCCTTCCCTCCACTAAAATCAGATGATAATGAAATACTTGGAGACAAAGAAGAATAAAAAGAAGAAGTGCAAGAATATGTGCCTCCTAGCGAACTGAGATATTCAAAATATCAACCACAAGATTTAGTTATTGGAGAATCATCAAGAGGGGTAAGTACTCATTCATCGTTACATGATTTATTCTCAAACATGTGCATTATTTCTGATATAGAACCTAAAAATGCAGAAACCTCTTAAAATGATAATTCTTGGTTTTTAGCTATGAATGAAGAGCTTAGTCAATTTGAACGTAATAAAGTCTGGAAATTAGTAGAAAGACCATCAAATCATCCTGTAGTAGGTGTTAAGTGGATCTTTAAGAATATAATGGATAGTGAATATATGGTCACTAGTAACAAAGCTAGACTTGTAGCAAAGGTTTATTCATAAATTGATGGAATAGATTTTGATGAAACCTTTGCACCCGTAGTGTTAACCCCTCAGTCCGCAATGTGTACAAGATTCCAAGGTCACCTACCTCATCAGAGGCAGACTAGGTTTGGCAGTCTGCCAAGCTCGGCAAAGCAGCGGCATTCAGCCGTCCAAAGGTTGATCCCCTAGCGGCGGACACAGTGCTCCATCCACCCAGGTCGGCATGCCTTAGGTGTAACACCCCCTATCCATCGCATAACATATAGTAGTAGGTCTGGCCAGGGCCCGACGCCATATACCACAGACAGACCTGAAGGTTACTCAATGGAAACTTGGCTCAAAACGCCTCTCGTCGCTCTTTTGAGTTTCGGGGCTTTACATTAGGAGCTCTAGATTGATCACTTCTTCATGCAGACTCAGTGTCCAGTCCGCCCAGACTACAGTCCTCCTGCAGGATCGCGCCTTGCAGCAGCAGATGAAAGCCTTAGCCCGCGGGCCCAGTACGCCCCCTTTGCGCGGACTGGCGTGTTCTTTATTTTTGCTTCCCGTCACCGCTGCCCGGTTCTCCTGTACCCCGGGAAGCCGGTAATTTTAGCCCTGCCCGTTTGGGCAGGCCCCCGTCCTATAAATAGGGGGAAGTGGTGCAACCAAAGCACACTGAATCGTGCAGTGGAGTCTACTTGTTAAAGGCTGTGGACTCGAATCGCAGGCTTTGCGGACTCCAGCTTGCTCAGATCTTGCCCTTTTCCTTTACTCCACTTGTAATCAACTTTGTAACCACCCTTCTTCAATCAAAAGAAAGCCCGTCATAAGAGATGCATTCAGGCCGCGACGGGCGAAGTCTGTTGTTGCCGTTGCTCATGGCCCTGCTGTTCTTTTTGATCTCGTCTGCTTAGTAGATTGCTACTCATAGTTTCCCTTTTCCCTTCTATTCCCCGGTG
The DNA here is from genome assembly GCA_039583875.1 of Platanthera guangdongensis. NCBI lineage: Eukaryota > Viridiplantae > Streptophyta > Magnoliopsida > Asparagales > Orchidaceae > Platanthera > Platanthera guangdongensis. The sequence goes on from CM077159.1 coordinate 72,643,690, forward strand.
CTCGAATAGTTAGCTGGTGGTGCTCGACTCCACTTCCATTTTCGTGCATCAATATATAACACGTGACCTTCAGATCTCGATTAGTCGATGAAATCAGCGGTCTAGCGGGTTAGACCGCTCTTGCTACTAGAGCTCGGTGGCCTGTCGAGCAGGCCGCGAATTCGCTCGCTAAGGTTTTCAGCCTGCCTCCAGCACTGTAGAACCTGTCGTTCTACCCGCCAGCTTTTCTGTCGGTCTTCCTATCGGCTTGTCCCACTGTCTAGCCCCCAGTTCAAGGTTGGCGGTCTCTAAGCAAACTTTGGTTATTTTCTCCCTTTCAAAATAAATTCTGCAAAGGGACAGAGTGAATCTAATTTCATGTCAACTACTGCTGATCTCTCGGAGGTACAAGATTGTTGATATTTTAATGATGGGGCCCTTGACAATGATAGCAAATTCTCTCGGAGTTGGGTTGAACACGCGCCAAAGTCTATTGTAAGAGAATCTCCTTATAAAGTAGAAGAAGAAGTCCCATCTACATTCATTGACCGGATTCATTGGGATACTATCTTCGATGATTTCAGAGTACCGCATCTCCCAGAAAATTTCGGATGTGATGATCCGTTTTCTCATTTACAAGCCTTTGAATCAGCTATTTCATTAAGAAAGGTGTCAAACGAAATAAAATGGAAACTCCTTATTATATCTTTTGGCGACATTGCAAGGGAATGGTTCTATAGACTGCCACCTCGATCGGTTGAGACTTTTAAAGATCTTCGAAGTCAATTCATTTCAAGGTTCACTACTTACAGGAAGCGGAGAAGAGACGTTGGAGCTCTCTTCCGAATCAAGGAAGGAATTGACGAGTCTAATCCTGATTTCGTGACCGGTTCCAAAAGAGAGTTCTGGATATTTGTAGCGTCCATCAAGATTATTACTTGTATGCTTTAATGGATTGACTTCGAGAAGGCCCTTTGAAATTTAAGCTCACCACAAAGGACCCCAAAACTTATGGAGATCTTTTTGAAATTGTTAACAAGTTCATAATGGTGAATAAGCAAATAAAGATTATATCTTGTTTTTGAATCAGATGACTAAACAACCTCATGGGACTTCTGATGATCAGCAATTTATTTCCTCTCAAAATGTTTCACAAGTTAAAAATTGCAAATCTCCTCCTCTTCCTCAAGATAGGCCTACATTAACTCCTCAGTAGAACGAATTATCTGAGTTTGTGAAAGCACATCCAGCCACAACTTCGTCTCCAAAAAATCTAAAGCGTAAAAAAGGTTCAGATAGATATGTTAAATTTAAAATTCCTATGGAAGACCTTCTGATGATTTTTCAAGAAATGACTGAGTTCAAGAGGCCTCGACGTATGAAATCTAAAATCAAATATCAGCATGAGGAGCACTTTTGCAATTATCATAAAGATATTGGTCATCTGGCAGAAGATTGCATGGCTCTCCGAGAGTTAGCTGATCAACTTGCAAGAGCTGGGAAGCTACAAGACTATGTCATTCCGTGATTTTCTAAGGCATTCTTCTATGGCTTACTCAATGGTTCAAGCAGGGACTTCTTTTTTCTCTATGATAAAAATGCTAAAGATTGGAATAATATATAAAGTCTGCTTGGCAATTGGTATTAATGGGGCATAGTCAAGCTTCGAGCATATATCCTTTTGCCAAATCCTTAACAACAAAATAAGCATTATCTTCCATTTGAAGCTTATTTCTCAGCTTTACTTTTGATATTAATATACATGCATATGGGGGCAAAATGCCTTTAAATTCTTAAGCCCTCCACATCCCGCTTGACATTTGTTGCAGATGTGTAGTGGATATTCCGCTTGACATCAGTCACAGACATTACGTACTTGTCCCACTTGACATTTGTCGCAGACATTGCGTACTTGTACCGCTTGACATCAGTCGCGGATATTAAGAATTTTAATCCCACTTATGTGATCTTTGTGTGGAAAGCACTGCCACACGCACCTGCCCACATCGACACATAAGCCCATTGCCCCATCTATTCTTGCAGGACAACAAGAGCCTATCAGCTCTCTTGTGGCTTTATTAAGCGGCATGTGCAAATTTATATCATTCAATACACAGACTGCGCGGTTACTTATTCAGGCTTAAATTATTTGGCTTCTATGTGCATTTTTGCCGGTTTTTTATTCATATACTCGGGAAGTCGGCCGACCTATTTCTGGTAAGTCCGCCTGCTTCTGGTATCAATTATACTAGTCAACTTACGACTTACCATCACAAAACTAATATGGTTTTGATCTCTACTATCGGGCGACTTATTCACCGGCTAAGTATGCTTAAGTATCTGTGGTTACTAGCTTGTATTATCATACCAGAAGCCGCAAATTATTTCTCAATCTCTCTCTTTCATCAAAAGCGCGATCTATATGAGAGTTCGCCCTAGCCGCAAACTTATACTTCATTGTTAGGGATTTTCAGCGGTTAAAGTTTTTGTAGCCGCGCGGCTTATTGGTCATAGTTTATTTGCAAATATGCCGCAAGCATTTCTCTCTTCCGAGCAGATAACTCGATTTCTTCATTAAGGCTTTAGGTGGTTATAACATTAGCCGCTCGGCTTATTGTCAATGTGTATTCTCAGATAAGCTGCGAGCATTTCTCTCTTCCCAGAAGATAACTCGATTTCTTCATTAAGGCTTTAGGTGGTTAAAACATTAGCAGCTCGGCTTATTGTCAATGTGTATTCTCAGATAAGCCGCATGAATTTCGTTCTTCCTTGCGGATAGCCTTATTTGAAGTCGCAGTATGGCCTCAGACTGGTTTATATGTTAACTACCTATTAAATCGGAAGTTACACTGAGACCGCGCGGACTTATGCAAATAAGAATAATGAGAAATAAAGTAAGCTACACATCAAAGTTAAAGTTTTTCCTTCATTTCTATTTCATAAAAGGTTACAAAATGCTAACCGCGCGGTTTACAAAAATCATACCGCCGGTTTCCCAAAAAATCTCAAAGTACAAGTAAAAAATAAAAAATTTCCTAATCGGTCGGCTTGCATTTTTTAGCCGCAGGAGAACTTGAATCACCGCCACCCTCGATGTCGACGGAAGATTCAAAGTACCCACTACTGCTAGCTGCCGAGCCTCCAGAAGTCGCCGGATCTATCTGCGCGGTCTCCTAAGCCTGACTGCTGGTCCCGGATGAAGCGCCTTCGCTCCGGCTTCCCTGGCTACCCTCTTCCTCGTAGTCTTGCACCTCTTCTCCGTGTTCCTCGCCGACCTTGCCCTTGCCTTTGATCGCCCTGTAGACAGCGGCCACCATCTTTTTCAAGGTGGGGTATATGTCGGCACAGGTAAAGTCGGTGAAGCTGTTCGCGAAGTTGCCAAGGTCTCGGAGGCGGTTAAGCGCTCCATCAATCCCATGGATGACCTGCAGCAAGACATTATCATGGAAGGTCGGGTTTGCCGGGTCGTACAACGCCTGCAAAAGAAGTGAAAGGTTAGACCGCGCAGTTTCATATTTTTAACCGCACAAGTATCAGGTGTTAACTTACCGCTTCCCTTTCCTTCAACCGTTTGTTTTCTTCTTTTTTCTCCTCTAACTGCCTCTCCAGGCCACTTTTTTCTTTCAATAATTGCTTGTGGGCAAGGCCCATGAAGTGGCTCGTTACGAAGCTCCTTGCCCCGACCTGCACGGCTAACCGCGGCAGGTCATTTTCAGGAATTTGAGCAACGCCTTCCGATTGCGCTTGCCGTACAGCGCGGAACCAACCACGTTTGCGTAGCGGCTTACTTTTTCCCTCCCCTAGTATGGGAGGGCAGTGGAGACCTTCAAAGACTCTCCGTATGGACTCCACAGTATAGACGGGTTGTCGTGGACGTCCATCAGGTTGCTGCACATTCCTTGCAGCACGAACTCGTCGGAGGAGTCCGACTCCTCCTCTTCCTCAACCCTCTGTGTCTTGGCCCGCCTGGCGCGCTTCTCTCTTTGTGTGCGCGTCAGGTAACCAGGCGTTAGTGGCTTGTTGTGCGGGACCGCCACAGCAGCTTAAAGACAAAGTAAAAAAGTCAATTCATAGGCCGCACGACTAGCATATCAGGTCAACCGGTTTGATACTTTCTGTCTTCCGCTTCAATTCCTTCCAAGGATGGAAGTAGCAGGATGTAATGGTTGACATCTAGCTGCTCCCCTTTGAAGAAGTTGTACATGTCCCTCTCCATGCCGTCCAGGCCGCTGCTTCCAAAGGCGGCCTCGTCCCGGATTTGCAAGTTGATCGACAGCAACCCCAGGTTTCCTTCAAAGATGAGGAACCGCTCCGACTAGTTGGGGATCTTGTTCTCCAGTGTGACGACCTTCAATCCCCTGCAGCTGAAGTATAAGTGCCCCCAGAATATTCTAGTCCCAGAGTCCAAGATAGACCGCACCGAGAAGAATTCTCATAAGAGCTTCGTGGAGAATCAGACTCTCTCTGACCTCAGGTATGAGATGAAGCTATAGATGGCGCCTATTGAGTTTGGTGGCAGTCATCCGGGAACAACACCATAGTGGTCGAAGATCGCCACGTCCGCCATCAAGACCGGGAAGCGGAAACTGCAGTCAAAGTGGTCGATGGGGATGGCGATTTGGTTTGCGTTGGATGTGTTAATTCTCTCATCCTGCAGCGGAAGCTGTGCGACTAGCGGGCTCCCCTGAATATGCTTCTCCGCAAAGTTATCTCGCTCGGCTTGTGTAAGCCGGCATTCCTTGTGGTCTGCTGAGTGGAATGCAGAAGCCGCATAAGTCCGGACCGCGGTGGCTTTATCAGACCGCATCGACTTGGACTTAGCCCGCATTTTTTTGTCTTGTGATGAAATCTCCAGAGTCGGCTCTATTTATAGAAAACCAGTGGAGGTACAGTAATCAACATCAAATCGCGGCTAGCCATCAGGTCGCGCGGCCTCAACCTGCAAGGAATATAGATTAATACAATGGTCAAGCCGCTACTTTCCTGCACGTAGAATATTTTCATGGCGAAGCATGTGGAAATCATACTACCAAGCCGGTGATTTGTTCGCCAAACCATGCGGCTAAGTTGTTGTACTTGGATATTTCAGAGCAATGCACATATATGGTGTTCGTAAAATACAAACCGCATAAACCGCAAACAGTTCGCAACATAGTAAACATACATACAACAGTTTACAACGATCAGATTGTCCAACATCCAGCAAAAAAAATATATTACAACACGATGTTCAAATCATTCGCGCGGCTTATCTCTCTCAAGTCACTAAGCCTTGCTTATAGCTTTCCTGTCCCTCTTGCCCTATTCGCGCGACCTGGTCACCGGTACTTACAATCTCAGTGTACACTTGGCTAACCAGATTGTGAAGTGAGAACAGAGACTGGTGAACCCGCGCGGCGTCGCGCTCTACTCTGGCGAATTGAACCATTAGTTGAGCCCGAGCTTCTAGCCCGCTCGATGCTGCGGCATGCTCGACCGCCGTGACCTCCGGTGGATTTGAAGCCCCATCGGAAGCTGGGCGGCCTATTTCCGGCAACTTCCCAGAAGCCGCTGGTGAAGGCCGTTGAATTCTGTCAGCCTCCGCTGACGGACCTTGGTCTTTTCCTTACTCAAGGCAGCGAATCTCTTCTCTCTCCCTCTCAAGCCGTCCGGCCATCAGCACTTGCGCTTGCATATACTGCTTCTCTGCCTTCTCCTGCACCAAGGCGGCCTACATCATTACTATTTTCCCCTCAGCGGCCTCCAGCGCGGACTGCAATCTTGATGTCTCTTGCTCCAGCACGGACTTCAACCTTGTGGTCTCTTGCTCCAGCACGGACTTAAACCTTGTAGTCTCTTGATCCAGCACGGACTGCAGCCTTGTGGTCTCTTGCTCCAGGGTGGTTTGCAACTCTGGATTCCTGTTTTCGGCGGCCTCCTGGGCAACCCGCTGTTCTTCATCCCTAATCCGCAGGGCCTCGTCGTGCGCGCTCACAGCCGCCTGCAATGTGTCGACCTCCTACTGGAAGTCGGCCATACTTTTGTCGCAACCACTTGGATGAGGCGGCGGCACCATAGACAAGAAGGATGTCACATCGCCTGGCTTCATCGCGATTTCTTGTTCACCTACAGAAGATAAGCTGCGGTCAGATTCGGTCGGATAGTTGCGACCTTTTTTACAAGGAAATCAGTAGGGTGAGACCGCCAGTTTGATTTTTATCCCCTTCAGAGGCCGCGGTATGGTATCTAAACACCGGCCGCCTGAATCGTTTGGGATTTATCTGCTTTAGCTTTTTTTCCATAGCCGCTCAGCTTATTTAGCTCGATTTTTCAGTCGAGCCGTGGTCAGGAAAAAGCTGGCCGGCGGATTTAAAATTGTGTTCGCCCCTTCTTCCTTGACCGCAACTTGTAGAAGTTTACAGTTCGTTTAACATCCCCATGTTTACCTTGCAGAAGAGGAAGTGCGGTCTCCACCGATTTCCCAGCGATCAGCTTCTTCATCTCCTCCATCTTCTCTCGAAGTTTCAGTTTCTCAGCTCCTTCAAAAACCGCAGAGGCCGGCCTGCCAAGCTTCTCCCCAGTGACTTCGACTTCGGGGCGGTAAACCTCTTCAGAAGCCGCTGGGGTCGACAATAGCACATCCTTTTATTGCATGGTCTCCATGCCTTTGAGGAGGACCCTAATCGTCTCGCTAGCCGTGGATACATACTCTGGCTCATTCGGTTTGTATTCTGGTGTGGACGGACTATCGGGTACCTCTTTCTTGTGCGGCATATGTTGAAGACAGTCCGCTCCGGTATTTAAAGAAATATTCCGGTTTCCGGCCTGCATCTTCCTCATCTTCCTCTTCATCCTTTCCTCAAGAGTCACGCTCCTCTTCTTCTGTCATTTCAAGGAGCCGACTACCATTTCTGTCTGCTTGTTTTTTTCAGCCAAAATCTGCGCGGCCTCCAGCATCTTTTCCGGCTCGTTGTCGTCCACAACGACTCGGTCGACCTTGGCCTGCAATTCATGCGGCTTGCCAGATTCAACGCTTTTCTCCTCCATATCACCTATGTTTAAGAGCACTTCACTCAATGGAGAGTAAGTTTCCTCAAAAGATTTGGCAGTTCCGGTTTGTGGTGGAGCAACCTTCGAAACAGCTTCCGGATTGGTAGCAGCCTTCGAAACCGCGTCCAGATTAGTCGCGGCCTTCGAGACCGCTTCAGGGTTGTTCGCGGCCTGCGAAGATTCGCCGACGGTCTATGTCGGCCTCTTTTCAGATCCAGAAGCCGTTGGGGTAACCGGCTTCTCGTTCTTCTTCTCAGGTTGTCGGCCAGATTCATCCGGTTTTTGGCTCCGGATTTTACTCTTTTCAGTCGATTTCTTGTCGCAGGCTAACATCGACGACATAACGTCAATCTTGTGAAAGACCGTGTCGGCTTGAAGAATTCTAACCACAAATGGCGAGTAGCGACCAGTGGCTTGGCAGAGATCTTGAAGAATGACAAGGGTCAAGGGATTTTTTAGACGCTGATGCATTAGAGGCAATCACGATCTCCGGCTTAGTTCTACATATTTGAAGTTTTTTCGAAACTTAAAAATGTGCGCGGATTTTGTTAAGCCCGGAATCCGCGACCAGTTCGCACAGATTTCCAGATCGGGCGGCCTGGTTCTTCTAGCCGCCAAGCATGTCAAGTCGGCCGGTCATCAGAGAGCGGGCGGATTGTTCCTTCTAGCTACTGCACAGATCAAGTCGGCTGGTTGTCAGCGAAGCCGGGCGGTCTCCATGTCAGGACTCCGCCAGCGCCGGCCCTGCTCAATGCCAAGGCCCAGGACCCAGGTCTTCAGCTCGCTAGAAGGAATCCTCCAGGCCGCACGGCTTCCCTCCTTTCTCCTTTTTTGCTCGTTTGCTTCCCCTCACCTCTGCCCGGTTCTCCTGTACCCCGGGCACTCGGTAACTTTAGCCCTGCCTGTTTGGGTAGCCCCCCGAGCCTATAAATAGGGGGAGGGTGCACTCCCCGAGGCACGCTGACTTGGATTCAGGAGCTTGCTTGTTAAGAGCTACGTCTCAAGTCTAGTGCTTTGCGGCTTACAGTCCGGCCGGCTTCATCTTTTTCTCCTTCTTGTAACCGTTTCACTTTTAATAAAATGAAAGCTCGTCGCAGGAATAGCATTTAAGCCATGGCGGGAGAACAGTACTGTTGCCGCTTCCAGCGGCCTCTTTTTCTGTCCCTCAGCTACGACCGCTAGTAACCGACTATTCGACAGTCTCCTCTTTTCTCTTCTTTCCCTTGTGCTCGAAATGTTAGCTGGTGGTGCCCGACTTCCTGTCCGTTTTCGTGCATCAACACGTAGCACGTTTAGAAGCAGTTAGAATATTTCTTGTATTTGCCATCTTTAAAAGATTTAAACTATTTCAAATGGATGTTAAAATTACTTTTCTTAATAGGTATATTAAGGAAGAGATTTATGTAGTACAACCTCCAGGCTTTGTTTATGTTAAATTTCTTGATCATGTTTTTAAATTATAAAGCCCTTTATGGTTTAAAACAAGCACACTGAGAATGGTATGATAGATTGACTGAGTATTTATTAAAGAATAATTCTAAAATGGGTAGCGCTGATTGTACTATTTTTATTAAACATGATCATGATGACATTATAGTTTTGCAAATATAAATTGATGACATTATTTTTTGATCCACCAATGAAAAATTATTTGATAATGTTATAGAAATTATGAAAATGAATTTGAGATGAGCATGCTAGGCAAACTCACTTATTTTCTTGGTTTTCAATTTACTCAAAGACATTATGGTATTTTTATTTGTAAATTTAAATATATTTATGATGTCTTAAAAAGATTTGGATTTGAAAATCTAAACCAAGCCAGTATCCCCATGAGTGTCTCATTAAGGCTTCATTTGTTTTAGCGGTGGCAGGTCATGCAGCGAGTGGAAACGGAGAGTTCGAACCGGAGGGGAGAGGTGGCTGTCTAAACAGAGCTTTTTGGGGTGTTTCTCAAGGCGGGTAGGTGGAAATGAAACAAATGCCGTCGGAGGTTCATTTATTTACCCTCCTTCCGACAGCATTTGCCCAAAACGGAACTGCAAATTCTCAAATAAATAGAGCCTAAAATTAGGAAAAGATGAAAGTGGTATTTCTATAGATCAAATACTATATAGAGGAATGATAGGATCGGTGTTATATTTAACTGCATCTAGATCTTATATTATGTTTGTTGTATGTTTATGTGCTGGATTTCAGGGTAATCTCAAAGAATCTCATTTAAAAGCAATTAAACATATTTTTAGATATCTTTTTGTCACATTTAAGTTAGGTTTGTGGTATCCACAGAATGATACCTTTATTTTACCTGGCTTTTCTGATTCTGATTATGCTGACTGTTCGTTTGACTGTAAGAGCACAAGTGGCAGTTGTCACTTTCTAGGCCTTTCACTAATTTCGTGGTAGAGTAGGAAACATAATTTTATTACCCTATCCACCACCGAGGCTGAATATATTGCACTACATAGTTGTGTACCCTTCTTTGGATGAAGCAAACATTAGAAGATTTTGTAATTAATCATGACACAGTTGAATTGACTTAACATATAATCCAGTTCATCATTTTAGGTCCAAACACATTGATGTACGTCATCACTTCATTAGATACCACATTAAGCACAATACAATTAATGTTAGTTTTATAGGCACTGATTTATAGCTTGCCGATATTTTCACAAAACCACTTCCAAATTCCCGTTTTTCAATACTAAGACTAGAACTAGGAATCATGAACTTATCAAGCTAATGAATTGACGTAATAAGTAAACAAAAAAACTTTAATTAATAGGAAACAATAATTAGTATTAAGAACACCAAAATATTATGTGTCAATAACTGCACAACAACAGTACTCAAATCACAGAATAAGTGAAATAATATTACAACACAGAATTCCAAACAGCAACATGAAAAATTTTAAACTGCACTGTCGCCTGGCAATACTTACTGTCACCAAGCGATATCGTCAAAACTCCAGATCAGCCTGAAATCTTCAAAAATTCATGCTATCTCTTGCACTAGTGTCCTGATCTTCTGCATTACTCTGTTCACTACTTCTTGTCCGATGAGGTCGACTAGTAGATGATTGAGGAGGATGCAAGATTGGATTGTCGCATTTGGCTGTCTCTGCTATAATTGGCTTAAACTTGAGGCTCTTGGTCAGGAATTTAATGAATTTCTGAATTCCCAAAAATTTCTTCTTGACCTCCCTCTAATGATCTTCGAACGACTCTTGCAAGTCGTCCAAACCTTCCCGCAATGATCCACCTCTTGAAATCTGTGGGTTTTAGATAGTGGACATTGGTTCGCTACTCCTTGTACACCCTCCTTGTGCTGATGAGCTAATGGTGGGTGTACCACTCGTAGAGAAGATAACGGGCTCATAATCATTGAAATAATGTTCCGGGTCTATCAAGTGTACTTCTTACCCAAAATGCACTGGATGACCGCACCAAGTGGTAATGTATTCAGTTTCTTTCAGGTCGTACTTTTTAGTCTAAATGTATTGCGTATTATCAAAAGGATAAAATCTTCCATCTAAAATGGCTCCCATTCCAAGATCATGTAAGTGACATAGCTTAATTGCGCCGTAATCTTTCGTGTATCACTTTACTTGAGCAAAATGGTAAATAATATGCCTTAATATGTCCTGTACTAGTCGTGCTTCTGCGGAAAGAGTGGCCGTAGAATGAATAAGGGTTTTTATGGAATTACCATGCAAAACTATATTTAAAAGCGTCCAATCTCCATTCTTTCGATAATTTTTGATGACATCTATAAATTTTCCCTCTCTATTAACCCAAATTCTTCCCTGAGATATAATGGGTTTTCTTATTTATTTATCCCTGTATCTGTGATCGCACTCCACTGTTTAGTTCTGTGAAACGAGAATCTTTTAAATAATTATAGAATTCCCTAATTAACACAGATGAAAACATATCTAGTACAATGACGAACATTATTCCTGCCATTGCTAACAAGTCGTGAACATGTGCCTGGCGGACGGGATCGATTTCGATGACCCGTCCAATACCAATATTCCCATTTTCTATCCCAGGAAAGTGTGATAGGATGAATATGTATCACTGCCAGTACTTCTCCGACCTTTCGAGCTGGAAGAAATTGCTGAAGTTAAAAGATCATTATTTTGAGAGAAATTTCAGATTTATCAATATCGCTAAATGGAGACAACTATCGCTGGGCAATAACGAAAATCATTCTAATGCAATTTTCAACCAAAAATCTAAACTTTCACCTACTTTAAATAACAGATCTGAAAATTTCTTACAGTTTTTCGCATTTCCCTAATGATATTTAAGAAATTTTTATTTAAACAATATTCATCATCTTCTTCCCTAAGACCATAAAATAAATAAAATTTTCTTCTTTGACAACACTGGAACTGAGTTTAGGGATCTCAAACTTCTTAAATATATGAAAACTACTCCAAATATATAGATCTATGATCTACTCTCTCAAAAGTACTAGTTTTAAAAAAACTAAACTAAATCCCTAACCATTGAAATGTGTACTTCAATAACAAAAATTGTTTTATCAAAACCTCAAATCATCTACCCGAAAATCATTTAAATTCAAAATTCACTAAAAAAGTTGAAACAAAATACAACTTTTTACATTGAAATTAGGATTTCGCGAGCTTCCGATTCGTCTTCCGCTTCAAGTCTTCAGGAAATAATGCTGGGAACAGTGCTTTTGACCTGAATTGATCGTCTTTTATATTATCGCACTGTTGCCGATCGAGGATATCCAATATCGCCGGGCGACAGAGAAAATTACTATTCAGCAAATTTGTCTTCATTTCTCAGGTTTAGGCATGGTTCAATGCATATTCATCAATTTTGAGTTCCCACTAACATAGTTCAATTGTTCAACCATCAAATATCCTTTCTACATACATCTCTCCTGGTGTTGTTATACTTGTGAAATTATTTTCGCATGCCTCTAAGTAAGAGAAATATTTTAGTTATGATAATGTTCACTCACCCACATATGTGGAAATCTACATATGACTTCATCTTTGTGCATATGTGAATTGCGAATGATCTACCATAACCACTAGATTTTCATGCTAACGCTATCACTTTATTCTTATTTTTTTTTTGCACAATTCATATTTGATTATCATATATGGTCACACAAGTGAATTCAGATTTCTTTGTCAAGCCACACAAAAAAACAAAAAACATTCATTAACAAAAAATCAAGCATTCAACTTCTTTCTTGATGTTTTTCAAAATTAAACTAAAAATAGCTGACAACGCACCTCCACCAAGCACTACTTACCCTACTGATAAGTCTTAATAAGAATAGTGAGATTGAGCACCTTGGAAAGAATTGTAAATTGTCTTATGCAACTCTATATCTGGATATTCTTTATATATGTGCTCTAAATTCTTGGGTACTAGCATAACTAGTTATGTATATATCTATGTTATGTTGTTTTTTCACATTCCACGTGTTCATATATTTGTAAGGCATATACATATGTGTTTTTTCATCAAACCCTCAAATGTAAGCAAAATTATCTTCTCTAAAATTTCTTCTTATGAGAATTGGACCTAAAATGTTTCAAACTTAATCTTCACTAGTGTGTGTCTATGATATAAATGGCTGAAAGTTGCCAATGTTGGTGCTTACTCACCTTCTTCACTACTATACATTGATTCACATGTTCTATACTTAATTTGTACATTGTGGTTTTTTCCTCTTTAGCTTCTGCACTACTCTGCTATCTCTTTTGACAATACCAAAGAGGGAGAGGAAATCTAAAAAACATTCATAATCATGCTTTAATTATCAATTTAAAATATATTGGTTCAATCTACTTAGATTTAGTGGGAGTACACTTGTAGGGGGAAGTGTTACATCCAAGAGGAGTTATGCACCTACAAATGCTTAGTCTTGTTGATCATAGTTACTCACACTTCACAGATCATTCAAGAATTCTCTCTCAGTGGATTTGTTATTATGAAAAGGGGGAGATTATTGGTGCATGAATTCCATGCTTCTTGGTTTGCTAATTATAAATATCGTTTGTATTTGATCATTGGGTATTTATGATGTGCAGATATCACAGGTCTAACTCTAATGGCAATTGGATGTTGATTCGGGTCAGAACCGATGAGCTCAGGTGATATCGCCAGGCAATATTGTAACGCCCCTGATTTTTCGGTATTTATTTTTATTCCCGTAGTAGCATAATTTTGACGTCAGGGCATTACATGGACGCGTGTTTGGCATGTGTCGTGGTTAGAGTGTTGTTTTTTGCACTTTAAGTTTTCATTTTGGTTAGGTTTAGCCTGTTTGCAAGATTCCCTTGCGAGCCGGGTCTGTTTTGGTGACTCGGTGAGCCTTTTTGGGAATGCTTGTGTTTTGGCTTTAGGAGGTGTTGCACGAGTTTAGTTTGTTGGATTTGAATTTTGACTTTGTCGTTAGATTCGTAGTGTCATTATTTAGGTACGGGGCGAATTTAGTTAAATTCCGAGTTGTTTTGGATTTCACATTGTTTTGGGAATTATTAATATTAAATGTAATGTCATATTGTATTATAAATTTATTAATTATTATTAATATATGTATATATATATACGCGTAAAAAAATCGAAACCCTACTATTCATCGTCTTCCTAAACCCAAGCGGCGGACATTTCGCGGAAGAGGAAGTTTGGCGGACGGAGCGAACTTTCGACCGACGATTTTGGGAGTTCGGGTGGTCGGTTTCGATGATTGATAGAATATTTGGAAAGATCTCGACAATGGATACGCGATCGTGATGAGATTTCCCTGATTCCTCAAACTTTATACGTTAGGGTTAGAATTTTTTGACTCCTTTTCCCCTCCAAAAGTTTCAGGAAATGTTGCTAAGGCCTTTCTACGGTTGATCCTTGATGCGGCGCAAGCGGGCGAGATTTCCCCATTGCTTGTCTGGTTCTTACTTGAACGTTTTCTTCCCTTTTTCCTTCTTCCTTAGAAAATAAGGGTAGTGTAGGTGAATCATGAAAATAACCCCTAGGTTTGGGCTTTATTTTGTCCAAAATCGTGTAAACTAGGTTTAGGGAACAAATGAATTTTCAGCGGGTTTCTGGTAGAAATTTGTCGGGTTTGGGTAAGTGAAATTCGTTGAGTTTCATAGGTCGGTCCGTCAAGTATAGATGTTAAGGAATTTTCGTCGAGTGTCGGTATCTTGCCTAAGTAGAATTTGACGTGTACCGGGTATAAATTCGGCGAGTATCAACGAATTTGGTTATGTCATTTTGGCATGAATCATTTTGAAGTCGCCGAATATCATAGGTTAGCTTAAGGAAGTTCAGCGAGTATCGCCAGTCTGTTCGTCGAGAATCGACAGGAATTCGTCGAGTATCGCCGATTGTCGCAAGTCAATTTCACCAAGTATAGAAGGATTTGTCGAGTATCATCTTGTGATTCGTCGAGTATCAATGTAGATCGTCGGGTATACTTGCCGAATTAGGCCAGGACTTAGAATTTTTCGCTATTTTTGGCCCGATCCATCTTGTATGGTTCTTAGAGTGGTTTTTTGACATATTTACGTTTTTCTTGGGGTTTATACTTGTCATTTGGTTAGGATTTGATGTTTCTTCGGCTGAGAAAGTTGGCAATGGATAAAGGACCGCCAACTGGATGTCAGTTTGTGGATCATTACACTTAGTGGTTGTTGGGTCTCTATTTTTGAGGACTGTTGGTTTGGGTTGGGACAAATGGTCACCACCGCATGGCCTTCTTTTTTTTGAGCCATTTGGGTCCGGGAGTCTGGTATGGTACAATTGGTCACCGACACCGGCCTGGTTGATATTACTAAGTGTTAATGATTCACGTTTTTGAGTTTTTTTGTGCTGAGTTTGCTTCTTAGATCAGTCTCTGCTATTCATGGTAATACTTGCAGATTTTGTCGAAGCATGGCTTCGTTCCGCACTTGGTGCATATATTCAATAAGTTCCTTTATTACAGACTTTTTACTGTACTTGTAGTTATTTGGCTAATCAGCTATGGTTTAAAGTATTTCTTATACTGGGGTTTGGTAAACACTTCCTTGTCTTTGTACTCATTACCTGATTATTTTCCTTTGCCACTTGTATTTTCTTGCTGAGGTGTTCATCTTTTGAATGCCTCAGGTTCAGTACAGGAGCCGGTTGAGCGGCTAGTTTGGGTAGTTTGCTAGTGGACTTCTGTGTTGCAGAGGTTTTTCTTACTGTAGTGAGGTAGTTTTGAGCTTTTCTTGTTAGTACAGACATACATTCCTTTAGCGGGTTTGTGTCAGGTTGTTGACACCCGCTGGTGGTTTTCTTTTGAATTATTATGTACTTTTCTGAGCTGTTGAATTTGTCCCTTTTGTGGTTGTTTATACTTGCTCTATGGGAATGCTTTATTGTAGGTTGCACAACTAGGTATGTTAAAATATAAAAACCATTATTATTACCTCATAATATGCCAAATTTGAAAAACCTAAATCACTATATTTAAACGATCATAAAAGCTACTTTTATTATCATTATAAATCTTGAGCTTTGCATATCATGAGATATTCTTTGGGGATGTTTATACTCATGTAGGATATTAAATTAATCTGATCAAATTATTTCTGCAGAGTATAACTATATTTTTTTAGTGGTCTAGTTGAGCCACTAAGACGAGGGATATGGCTAACCATTTAACTTAAACTGGATTTTCATTAAATGACTTATAAATCTTTCATAAAGATGTTTAGTTGGAGTTTGGCCTGAGCGTCTGCAGTTAACCCCTGCTGATGTGACATCATGACGTGCCTTTTCCCTTACTCGGATATACCCTTTAATGCAAAGAAAATGAAGGTTATGATAGTTGGTATCAGAGGGATGAGTGGTTTAGATAATTGGTCGAGCAACATTCTCTAGTTAATCTTAGTTGTCAAGTGTCATTTCATACACACACCGATTTGTCATCAGTATGTCTTGGTTGAAGCCTGAACACTACACTCATAGCATGATAAGAAGTATACATGGCATATTATGTAGTATGAGATGCATAATATGTGTTTGTATATGGATCCACCATAGGTGGCAACATGTGACGGTTATGTAGTATTTGATGTATAACCACCATCACATGGGTGTCCATTAACACATTTTACTTTTTCATTACATGCAATATTATGTAGTATGTGATGCATTATATTTCATGTGTATACCGCTCATAACATGCATTAAGGATTTTTTTTAGATTGCATAACACAACATCCATGACATAACATTTCATCAGCACACGTGTCAAGCTAAAGATTTGCATAATGACATATGTACACATATGGTTTTGAGTCAAAAAAATAAGAAATTTATGCATTCATGGTTTAGGCACATGAGTCAGTAGGATGACGGTATATCATCCCAAGTTAGGCATCACATCTAAATTGAAAATCCCAGAGCAAGTTAGCAGCTTGAGCAAGTACTTAAGTATGTTTTGTCTGAACTATATTGCTTGGTGCTAGCGGTTGAGCTACGTTTTGATTAGTATTCATTGTTTTATTAGAATGGCGCCTAAGCGTGTGGTGACTAAGTCAACTCCCCAGTCAGAGGGCAAGTCTTCAGGTGCGTAAAGTGAAGCAGTGATTGAAATTTTGCGATAGAGTAATGAGACTTTGTCCAGATAGATGGTGGAGATGCAGTCGTAGATCCAAGCGTTCTTGTCAGTAGTATCAGGAAGCTGTCGAGAGTGCAGGACACTGCAGTGGGTCAGACTATTCTTATTCCTGTCCCCCCTACTCCTCTGGTGATCCAGTGTTGTTGCAACCAGAGATGACATTTATTTCACATTTCCAGAGACTAGTACGTCCTACTTATGATGGTAGAGCAGATTTCGTGGCTTTGGTTGATTGGATAATCACCACCGAGGAGATGTTTGCTTACTCTAGAGTTTCAGTGGACTAGAGGGTGATTGTCGATGCATATCAACTCAAGGGATTTGCTAAGAGTTGGTGGCTGAGAGAGAAGGAGAACCTTAAGGATGGGTGTTCATTGGAATCCTTCAAGGAGTTACTGCTAAAGAAGTTTCTGCCATCAGTCGTGAGAGACCACCTGATGAATGATTTTCTACATCTAAAGCAAAGGCAGCTTACTATTACCGAGTACGAGGTAGAGTTAAGCAAACTGAGTCATTTTACCTCGGACATGGTGTCTTCAGTGTCAAACCGACTTAAATAATTTCTAGGTGGTTTTAGGAATGACATCCAACAACTAGCTAGTGCTTATGGATCTAAAAGCTATGCTGAAGTTGTGGAGGCCGCTCTAAAGGCTGAGGCAATTGACAATGCCAGGAACCAAGGTCAACAAATGAGAAAGGATAAGAGGAAGACCGGTCTGGGTAAGAGTTTCCAAGAATCCGGCACTGCTTCAGGGAAAAGGAGAAAAGAAATATGCAGTTTCTATTGTCGGCCAGGCCACCATTTGAATGACGTTACTAGAGATTAGGAACTCAGAAGAAGGAGCAAGTCCATACAATCCAAGGGGCTCCTAAAGGATATTTGGTTTGTTCATTATGTAAGTGGAGAGGGCACGGCCCTGCCCATTGTTGTCATAAGGACTAGACCTGCTTCTAGTGTGGGTAGAAGGGACATGTTAAGTCGAAGTGCCCTCAGGCTTAGCCCCTGTTGCAACCAGTTCCACTTCAGGCTTTGCCGCCACTGCAGCTTTTGGACAAGGGGAAGGGCAAGCTGAACATGTTGTCATTGGTGGAAGCTCAGACGTCTTCTCAAATTATTTTAGGTTAAATCCTCACCTAGTTCCAGCTTTTAGTTTACAACTGTAGTTCGACGTTCATTTTCTTAGTTGCGTGTGCAATTTTATAGGAAAGTTTAATGTCATGAACCTCTGGGCGCGTGTTCTTTTTGATTCTGGTGCTACCCACTCTTTTGTGGCTAGAACCTTTGTTGAGCATCACGGTTTGTCCCTCGATCTTGTTGGGGGTGTGTTTTATGTCAAGTTTCCCTCATGTGAATCAGTGGTATCAGACCAAGGCATTCAGAGTTGTCTGATTCTGTTAGGAGATTTTCTAGCCGTTGCAAATCTGAAGGTGATAGACTTGGGAGATTTTGATGTGATTTTGGGCATGGACTAGTTGTCCAAGTATGATGCGGTTATCCAGTGCAAGGTCAAATGCTTGGACTTCGAGATGGACAACAGTCAACCTAAGAGTGTTTATGATTTTTCGCGCCAAGTTTCTCCGATTATTTTTGCATTACATGCTTGAAAGCTGGTGAATTCTAGATGCTTTGCCTGTTTGGTTTGGTATTGGCGACCGATAGTAGTTTGTCGTGAGTTGAGGAGATTGCTGTTGTGCGCAAGTTTCCCGACATTATTCCTAATAATCTTCCAGGTCTTCCACCCAAGAGATACATGGACTCGTCATAGATTTGGAGCCGGGTACCCATCATATTGCTAAGGAGTCATAGCCAGTTGTATGAGTTGCTTCAAAATGGTTTTATTAGGCCGAGTTCTTCACCGTGGGGTGCTCCAGTGCTGTTTGTAAAGTAAAATGATGTATCGATGAGGCCTTGCATCGATTATAGAGAGCTTAATAAGGTGACCGACAAGAAAAGGTATCCCCTACTAAGGATTTATGACAAGTTTGATCAGTTGTGTGGTAGCTCTATGTTTTCAAAAATTGATATACATTTAGGCTACCATCATTTGAGGATCCACAAGACAGATATTCCAAATACTGCTTTTCGTTCACAACATGGACATTTCGAGTTCATAGTTATGTCTTTTGGATTGACTAATGCACCATCTGCTTTCATGGATATGATGAACATAGTATTTAAGGATTTCTTGGACCGTTTCGTGGTTATTTTTATAGATGACGTCCCGGTATACTCCCGCAGTTCTGAAGAGCATGCCCAGCACTTGCATTTAGTTTTGTCTACCTTTAGAGAGCATAAGTTGTATGGCAAGCTAAGTGCGAGTTTTGGCTTCCTCTGGTTTCTTTTCCGGGACATGTGGTAATAAGGATTGAATTTTATGGACCCTGATAAGATAGTTGTTGTTATTGATTGGAACAAACATGCCGCACCAAAATAAATAAGGAGCTTCCTTGGGCTGGCGGGCTATTATAGAATGTTTGTAGATGGTTTCTCTAATTTGTCTACTCCATTGACTAAATTGACACAGAAGAATACTGCTTTTGTGTGGAGCGATAAGTGCAAGGAAGCTCTTCAGGAATTGAAGAGGAGGTTGTGCACTGCTCCAATTTTGTCCTTGCCTACTGAAGGAATCGAGTATGATGTGTATGTAGACGCATCGCACGTTGGACTTGGTTGTGTGTTGAAGCAAGAAGGCAAAGTGATAGTGTACGGGTTGAGGCAGTCAAAAAATCCTGAAAGGAATTACCCTACACATGATCTTCAATTCGTAGCTGTGATCTACGCCTTGAAGTTATGGAGACAGCTTTTCTATGGCGCTTTGTGCAAGATTTACACCGATCATAAGAGTTTGAAGTACGTATTCACTCAAAAGCAATTGAATTTATGCCAATGGAGATGGTTATACTATATGGCAGATTATGATGTTGAGATCCAATACCATCCGTGCAAAGCTAATGCGGTAGCCGACGCCCTGAGTAGGAAATGACTGAAAATTTTCAACCTTTTCGTCGATTTGCTGGTGGAGGAATTTCTTTTGATGGATATATCAGTGGAGAGTTGAGACTCGCCCAGCAGTTTGGAAGTATTAGAGCCTTCATGGGTTTCACTAATAAGGCTACATCAAAGGGAAGACCCTGATTTATTACACCTTTATAACAAAACTGTAAATGGGGAATTGCCGGACTTTTCAATTGATGACGCGGGGACTTTGAAGTACTACGGTAGATTTTGCATTCATGTAGTTGAGGGTATCCGAGTTAAGTTGTGCAGAGAGACGCATGGTTCTAGCATTGCCTACCACCCCGGTTCTACTAAAATGTACAAGGATCTGAAGCAGATTGTTTGGTGGTATGGTATGAAGGGCGATATAACTAAGTTCGTATCAGAATGTTTTACTTGCAAGTGAGTTAAGGCCGATCATGGTAGGCCTGTTGGCAAGTTGATGCCCTTAGAAATTCCAAGTTAGAAGTGGGAGAGCATTTCAATGGATTTTATTACTGGTTTGACGAGGTCTCCCCGAGGACACGATTCAGTTTTGGTTATAGTGGACAGACTGACGAAGTGTGCTCACTTTGTGCTATTTAAGATCGACTACTCCATGAAGAAAATAGCTGAATTATATTTGGATGAGGTCATCAAGTTAAATGGAGTGCCTGTCATTATTGTATCAGATCGAGACTCCGGGCTTACGTCTTGCTTTTGGAAAAGCTTAAAGGAAGGATTAGGCACCGACCTGTGGTATTCCACCACTTATCATCCGCAGACAAATGGTCAAACAGGAAGAGAAAACTGGATTGTGGAAGACATGATCAGATGTTATATTTTCGACCACGAAGGGGCGTGGGATGAGTGGTTGAGACTAATGGAATTTGCATATAATAATAGTTATAAAGAAAGTTTGCAAATGACACAGTTTGAGGCTTTATTTGGGAGGCGTTGCAGAACTCCCTTGTTTTGGGCCAAGGTTGGTGAGAGACCATTGTTGGGTCCTGAAGCATTAGAAGAAATGGATGTTTATGTAAAGCACATTCGAGAGAAGGTATGGATAGCTCAAGTGTGCTCTGAGAAGAATGCCATTCGGCGTAGGACCGATTTGGAATTTGCGGTTGGGGACATGGTGTTTCTTAAGGTTCCTTAGATGTCTGGTGTAAAAAGGTTTGGTAAGAACCATAAGTTGGATCCGACTAAACCAAAATCACTGACTCTAGTATAGGACGGTCTCGGCAGATATCAAAAGTGCGTGCGACATAAATTAAAATGACTCGATAATGTCCTAGGTACATGTAAGCGGAGGTCATAAATAGGCGTAGAAAAAGTGTGTGCCACAGGATTGGAAAAATAATTATGGGGTGAGAAGACTAAATCTAGAGGCACAATCTCCATGGAGTCAGAAACAGTCGAGGACAAAACTGTAGATGGACACGCAGAAAAATGAACTATCAAAAGTGGAGCGTAGTCAGATCTACGAGTTGCGGTGAAAAGACCAAATACTAGTGTGTTCAACTCATTAATATCTAAACGCTGAGACAATGCCAATGTAGGAACTAATAGAGTGGGTGTGGCACAAAAATTCAGACTAGGACTACCGATCCACATCCTAAAATGTCAACTAATGTAGGCAAAGATAAAGTATGAAGGGTCGATAAATACAATCCCGGGATAAAATCCAAATCAATATAAATTTTATCCAACGGTGACAACATCAAGGAACTTTCATCTGGGTCTATATCACTAACGTCATCCAAAAGTACAACAACCTTGCTAGAAAAATTTTCTGCGCTAGATATATCATCCAAATCAGAATCAGGAAAGGTCTCAGAATTTGGCAAAATCGAACCCAATAAGATTTCTAATTCACAAGTAGCTTCAGACAATGGTGATAATATCAAAGAGATATCCTTCGGGATCTTAGCGCTAAAATCATCCATAATTTACCTTCCCTCATAAGGTAAATCATCCATAATAACACTAGGGACATCCTCACTCTCTGACTCCTCAGATGTCTTGGACACAATCTCAGCAGGTGTAATCGTATATTCTATCACAATGGGGATCGTAGCCTGGAGAGGGCACTCAATACTAAGGTGATCTAACACAACACTAGCATGACATGTAATAGGCAACGTGATACTCTCACAGATCGGAATATCATCATCCCATGCATCATCTTCCAAATCACTAGGTATCCCATCAATGTCAGAATCATTAGAATCATCGGGCACTATCTTACATGACAGAATACTCTCATCTAATTAGTCATCCACAGAGTCAAAAGATACCACATCTATATCAGAATCCTCAGAGGTATCATACACAATCTCTGGAGTCTCAAACATCGAATCTAATGTAGGCAACGCCCTAGTAGTAATATCATTCGAGCACATAATATCGGGCCTAAACTGCTTATTGTCCTTAAAGGAGGGAGTAGGAATACTTTGGATAGTCCTACCTTTGTGGGAAGAGGATCTAGCATGGGGCATATAGTCACTCCTATAAGCTGCTACGGGTCTAATACCATAGTTATCCGCGCTCAAGGTTGAGGTGGTATTAGTACAAAGGTAGCCCAGGTCAAATTTAAAGGTAAGAAGGCTACGCATTTGCGGCCAAACATATTGATAATTACCCACACAATGCACTTCGTTTAGCCAAAACAACTGGGCTTGACCTAATAATCTCTATCGGGTGATGATAACCTTTTGGTGGTCATCTCATTCGTTATAATAAAATTAATTTTCCATTCCCTAAAGCCAGTCCCTAAAAATTTGAGGACTCCCATAACCGTCATTAGAGATTACCTCGTTCCTAGTGGGAGGAAAATTATGTGGACGGTTGGTTTTCTTAAGGCATGGGGCAATGTTGGGTTGTGGTTAGCCTTATCTCTGGACCACAAATAATCTAATCGGGAAACAAAAACATCAAGGGCCATTTTTGTTGGGGACCGTAAGAATAATCAACCTGGTTCTAGTGTGCATACAATGAAATAAGGATTCAGACCCAGAAAAATTTAACAGATGGATTTTTTCTCGCTTAATAACTAGGGTAGTAAAATATTTATTTTGATTTTCTTAATGAAAATAAATAAGATATTTTTAAAAAATTTGTTTGAATTTTTTGCAGAAAAGTTAAAATTTTAGGCCGCTATTGGCAGACAAAAGAAATAAATTTTTTTGATAATTTTGACAAATAAGCAAAACAAGTGCGTTGTCGGCGTACTAATAAAAGGGGGAGTGTGACATTTAGGAAATTGACGTGAAACTCCCTCTGATACCAAATTGATACATGCTAATGGTTTCGACAGATTAAAACTAAGCTTTATATGCTTCTTACAATTGAACAGGATACATACAGTGCAATATTTCTCAAAGTACGCTACCATTGATCTCAACTAAACAGAGGCACAAACTTTAACAACGCATAATGCGAATGGATGCTACCCCTTTTAGAGATTAGACAAGGGCTATATGACAATGTTCGCTCAAGCGAATAGGACCTACCCGATACGGACAATTAGCCATTCAAAATTAAATCTATCTGCAAGCATTCACAAAACCAACACAAGAGGATCCAGACTAAAATAACGATTTAAACAAAAGTCCAAATTCAATGCCAAATTAATTTTAAACGAGGTAGTCCAAAATTACTTGAACACGAGGGGAAATCAAGGGTAATGAACCCGATTTCTACTAGCGTTCGCGACATCTACCCGTTCCAAGTTATATGAAAATATTCGGAAGAAAACACGCTTGAAAATTTATATTTGATTAAGCACTAACTTTAATATAAATCAGGACTAAAAATTACCTTTCTATTCCACCAAAATCTCATAATAATATAGAAGAAACACACAAGAGATGTTTTAGAAATCGTTACCCAAAAATCTCAAGAAATCCGTTGACAAGATGAGTGGAGGAAACACACACGATGGTGGTTGAATCTATTTCCATGCGAAATCCTCGGATCCGTGACGGTCGATGAAGTCGCAAGCTGTTCTTCCTTTTGCAAAACCCCAGGAAAGGAAAACCTTGGTGGCCAAAGATGTTGGAATAGGAGAGAGAGAAGGTGGTGGCCAAATTCTGTAGGGATGAAAAAGGAGAGGGAGTGGGTGGTTGTCAGTTTGGTGAAAAGGAGGGCTGCTCGGTTTTTGAGGAGAAGAGGGTTGGTCAGATTTTGTGAAGGAGAGAGAGAGAGGGTGGAAGTTTTAGGAGGCAGCCGAACCCTAGATAGCAGAGGTGGTCGGCGTTTTGGAGAGGAGTGTAGAGGTGGTTGGTTTTCTTTGGAAGAGGGAGGGATGGATTTGGAGACCTTGTGGAGGTAGGAGGAGGAGAGGAGGAGGAGTGCGGTTGCCTAAAATACACCAAGAGGTGGGGAGGAGGAGGCCGACAGCCAAGAGAGAAGAGAAAGGAAGGGGTCGAACTTGGCAAACAGAAAATAGGGGGAAATTCGGTCTTTGAATTATTAGGTTTTCTTTTCATTGAACATTTCTAAATCCTTAATAAGCATGGCCTTATATAGGCTACACCACAAAATCTCCTCAATTCAAAATAAAATAAACACATGATGGTTATATGCACCAATCATTACATGAAATAAAAACAATACATTGTGATGGTTATATGCAACAATCAACATGAAATAAAAATACATTAATCAAATGCATGAAATTAAAATGCTTAAATAAAAATGCTTAAAATGAAAATTGCTAAAAAATATATAATTATAAATATTTAATTTATAATTATATATTTTATTTGAAGGTAATGACAGACGTTATGGAAACATGTAGCGGGGCGTGGCGTTGTCGATGAAGGTCGCAGTAGACTCCCATCTTCAAGTTTGTGGCAACGATCGTCCCAATCAAAAAACTCTCTCTGTCGGGGGTCAACAACCACATCATCAATGTGATCATGAACCAGTGGCTGGAGAGTGTCGTTATTAAGAGGACTCCGTAGTGCAGCCCGACAGAGTTGGCGGTTACTCCTTGAGTCTGCGCGACTAGTTTTTGCTTTCTTGTTTTGCTTCCATCGGGTACATTGGCGAATCATGCCTTTCTATGTATGCCTTGCTCTGTAAGATTATTGATAGTATAGACTTACTTAATCTTTGGTTGCTTCTGGTTTACTTGGCTTGGTTTTGGTCAAGTGTTCCTACGACCCGGTTTCCCATTTCCACACCTCACAAATGTTTTACTTGGTACTAGAGGGAATAGATGTCTGAGCAGTGATCAACTGACAGACATGCTTTTTTGCTTTTTGATGTCTAGTAGACCAGTGCTAGTGTAATGGAATGAGGATTCACAAGAGGTCTTGGAATCGAGCTCTTTTCATCAACCAACTTCAAGAAGTGGAGGTCATGTATGGAGAGCTATCCTTTGGGAGGTCATCTGCGGAGATGAGAGGTAAGAATTTAATGCGACCACTGGCAATGCTGAAGCGTTGAGATCTTGGAGGAAAACAAACGTGGAGGCAGAGTTACTCTCAAGTGGGCTATCTCATTGGAGCTCATCGACCACATCATAGGATGTCAGTCTGCTGTTGAGATTGGGATTTCCCTTGATGGGTTGTGATGATGCACAAAAACAGAAAGGGAGTCGAGCACCACCAGCTAACGGTTCAAGCACTGGGGAATGGAAGGGAAAAGGCAAACTGCGAGTAGCAATCTACTAAGTAGACGAGAGCAGAAGAACAGCAGGGTCGTGAGCCACGACAACCACAGACTTCGCCCGTCGCGTCCTGAATGCCTCTCTTGCGACAGGCTTTCCTTTGATTGAAGAAGGGTTTGATTACAAGTGGAGTAAAGGAAAAGAGCAAGTGCTGAGCAAGTTGGAGTCCGCAAAGCCAGAGATTCGAGTTCGCAGCCTTTAACAAGTAGGATCTAGGGCACAAGTCATCGTGCTGTGGGTGCACCACTTCCCCCTATTTATAGTACGGGGGCCTGCCGAAATGGGTAGGGCTAAAATAACCGGCTGCCCGTGGTACAGGAGAACCAGGAAGCAATGACGGGAAGCAAAAAAAAAGAACACGCCAGTCCTCGCAAAAGGAGCGGACTGGGCTCGCGGGCTGAAGCTTCTATCTGCTTCTGCAAGGCACGATCCTGCTAGAGGTCCGCGGCCTGGGCGGACTGGACACTGAGTCCGCCAAAGAGGGGATGAATCCAGAGTTCATAAGACATGCCGACCTGGGCGGACGGAGCACTGTGTCCGCCGCTGGGGGGATCAACCTTGGGACTTGGATGAATGCTGCTACTTTGCCGAGCTCAGTAGACTGCCGAACCGAGTCCGCCTCTGATGGGCCCGGGACCTTGGACGTGTTGCGGACTTTGGGGTTAACAGGTTGGTCAATAAGAAGAATGTAGCGTGGCAAAAATTCCCGGATAATGAGTTGGTGAGTGTCTCTCAAGGAGAATTGTCTACCTCAATGTTATTCCTGAAGATGAAGAACTGGTATGGTTAAATTTCGGCATTGGACCCCGATGAGCCAATTTCAGAAGCGAAGCTCAAGAGACACATAATTCGTGGATTGCGAAAGGATTATGCTACCTTTATTACTTCTGGTCATGGCTGGTAATCTCAGCTGTCTTTGCGGGAGCTAGAGAACCTACTAGCTTCATGGGAGAGTCTAGCAAGGCAGATTTCTATAGTTAGTATCTCTAAAGGCGGTAGTGAGGCACTCTTCTCAGGGAAGAAGAGATGGGACAATAAAAAGAAGCCGTCTGCTGGCAATGAGACTTCAACTTCTTATTAGCAAGAGAGGAGTACTGCTCCTAAGAGGGATTGGGAGAAGAAGGAAGGGCTAAGATGCTACAGATGCAACCAGCTGGGTCACTACAAGATGGAATACAAAGTCAAGCTGCTGTCGGGGCATGTTGTAGATAAAGAGGAAGCTGGTTCTAGTGCCGAGTCAGCTGGATGGGGGAATGGGTTCATGAAAGGAACATGTGTATGTGATCTATCCACCATCGACTGCCAAGATCACTGGATAGTAGACTTGGGGTGTGGTCACCACTTTACCGAGGACGAGTCAAAGTTCTCCACTCTGCAAGCGTACTCAGGTAATGAAGATATTATTACTGCTAATGATACAGTTCATGTAGTCGAGAAGGAGGGTGTCATTTCTTTAGGTACTGATAAGGGTCTAGTCACCTTGAGGAGTGTATCACCTACCGGGCATAAAGAAGAACCTCTTCTCAGTGACCAATGCGGTGTATATTGGCTATCACGTTCTGTTCGGCCCGACAGAAGTGAAGTTTCTCCACAACATGTCAGGAGTGAAGGATGACGTTGCTCATGTAAGGAGAAGAGTTAAGGAATTTTTTGTATTATCAACAAGTTCCTATGTTGATTAAATGAGAGCAGATGATATCGCTGCTAAATGGAACGAGAGACTGGTACATGTCGGGATGGACAAGTTAAAAGCTATGGCAGTGATGATCCTTGTGAAAGGCTTGCCTAAATTTTCATCCTTTGGCGACGGTCATGTATGTGCAAGATGTCAATATGGAAAGGCTCATCGCCTTCTGTTTGATATGCTACAGACTAGGTGTAAAGCACCATTGGAGTGCATCTTTGATGATCTGATGGGTCCGACCGTCACCGCCAGTCTTGGAGGCAGCAGATATATGCTGGTGTTGATTGATGACTACATGAGGTACACATGGTTGTACTTTATGAAAGAGAAGTCGAACGTGTTCCAGTTGTTTGTGGAGTTCAAGGAGCATATGGAGGGCCGGCTTGGCCCGCAGATTAGGAAGTTGAGAACGGACAACAGAGGTGAGTTTGTTTCAAATGCGTTTTTTAACTTCTATAGGAAGCACGAAATTCAGAGAGAGCTCAATTACGCCCGTATTCCACAACAAAATTGTGTAGCAGAGCAGAAGATCCGTGAACTAACAGAGACCTGCACGTGTTGGCTTCATGCCAAAGGCATTCCTAGGACCTCTGGGCAGAAGGGATGGCATGCACCACTTATGTCATCAATCAGATGACTCTGAGTCCAATCAACATGAAGTCTCCTCATGAGATAATGTTTACGGAGAATACTAGTGTGGAACACCTTTGGGTGTTCGGGTCAACCTGCTATGTATAGGTTCCCGATGCTCTCAGGACTAAGCTGGATGCTAACACAAGGAAACTAGTCTTTGTGGGCTATGACGAGAGGAAGAAAGTATGGAAGTGTATGGAACCAAAGATGAAGAAGTTTATCATGTTTAGGGACGTGGTCTTCGACGAACTGACGTAATATGGGGGTTACTCATCTGTAGAGCTATAAAAAATAGGTCAGACGATGGGCATGAGGAGACTGCTAGGGATCTTATGATGAGTCTGCCTATATCACAAGGAGCTCTAGGTGTTTTTAGCTCCGGGGTGGAGGCTTCTGGTTCAGGAAGTAGGGGGATTGATGCTCCATATATGCTCATGAATAGAGCTAATTCAGAGAAAGTAGTGGTGGTGGTGTGACATGGTCAGATTCTTCGGAGGTCAAAGAGGACCATCAAACCACTGGCTCGGTACAGTGAAGGGAACATGGTGAGCTTTATCTCTTGTTTCTTCACAGGCCCTCTAGATGAGAGAGAGCCTTCTAGCTTTGAAGATGCCACTGGAGTCAAGGTGTGGGATGATGCCATGGATGAGGAGATGGCTTCCCTCTGAAGGAATGAGACTTGGGATCTTGTGCCCAAGGTCGATGACATTACTCCTGCAACATGCAAGTGGGTGTACAAGCTGAAGAAGAAGGCAGATGGAAGCATCGAGTGATACAAATCTTGGCTTGTAGCTTGTGGGTTCTCCCAGCAATACAGAGAAGACTATGAGAAGATGTTTAGTCCCGTTGTGAAAATGACTTCAGTATAGGTAGTGATTGCCTTGTTGGCTTGACAAGGATGGAGGATGTGTAAGCTTGATGTAAAGAATGCTTTTCTTTATGGTGAAATTGATAAAAACATCTTCATGGTTTAGCCACTAGTGCACGTATCTGAAAATCATCCAGGACATGTCTGCAAGCTCAAGAAAGCCCTTTATGACTTGAAGCAGGCTCGTCGGGCGTGGTATGGAAAGATCGCAGAATACCTCCAACTCTGCACGTATTTTGCTTCTGATTTGGACTCATGCCTGTTCATGAAGAACAAGGAGGAGCTTCATGTCTTGGTGTTGCTATTCATTGCGAGATGAATGTCATAGAGAACTCTGAGGAGGAGGTAACTTGGCACAGGTCATAGTTAGCTTTTCATTTCGATATAAAGGATTTTGGTGAGCTTCACCACTTCCTTGGGCTCGAGGTAGTGAGGAGAAAGAGCGGGATACTCATTTCCCAAAGAGGCTATGCAGAGCAAATCGTTCAGCGATTCGACATGCGGGATGGGAAGAGTTGCTTTACTCTATTGGACATTTGGCATAAGCTTCGACGTGATTAGAAGAGGGTTCTTCCAATTCCCTGGGTGTTTCAGGCTCTGGTTGGAAGCCTTATTTACCTGACGATTATGAGGTCAGACATTGCTTCTACTGTTGGCCGAGTAAGTCATTATATGGTGGAGCCATGGAAGCCTATTTTGGTGGTGGAAAAAAATATTTTGAAGTACGTGAAGACTACTTCTGATATGGGGCTCCTTTGTGGGAGTGACACGAGAATCAATCTACACGGTTATACAGATGTTGATTATGGGGAGACTCAGACTATCAGAAATCGACGACTCGCTATGTTTTCACATGTGGATCAGCAGGCATGTCATGGTGCAATATAAAGCAATACTCAGTTTCTATCTCTACTATGGAAGCAGAGTACAAGGTTTCGGCCTTGGTAGTGTTGGGTCCATTGATCACAATGTCCTAGATTTGAAGAAGGCCCATAAGTCAATGGTATACACATGAATGTATTTGATGCATGCACTAAGCTTAATGTATGTATGTTGTTCTCTATTGAACTAATTTGACATGTAGTTTGAGTCACAAAGATAGATGGTGTCATGATAGGATGCTATCAAAGAAGAAATCTGTCTAAGTCCAGAAACGTTAAGGGATGGTAGTTCACTCAACGCTAAGAGGCTAAAAGCATCCACTAATGCTCAGGCAGTTAAAAGCCTTAGTATTGCCAAAGAAGAAATCTGGTTAAGTCCAGAAGCGTTGAGTGAAGCCAGTTCACTCAATACTTAGAACCAACATCATCGACAAGACTACATACAGTCAAAGCCGCAGTGTTGTTGTCAATAAATCTGTCTAAATATAGAAGCATTAAGTGAAGGCAGTTCACTCAACGTCTCAATGAAGAAGACTAGTTACTGGATAGGAAGAAAATCCGCTAAGTCTAGAGCTGTTGAGTGAACTCACTTCACTTGATGCAAGAAGAGAACAAGCATTGACAGAAGCTCAAGCAGTTAAAGCCTAAGAAGGAGCAGACAAAAAATATGTCTAATTACAGAAGCGTTGAGTGAAGGCTGTTCACTCAACGCCTTCATTCAAAGAAATCAACCTAAGTCTAGAAACATCGAGTGATGAAGGATCACTAGACGCCTAAGCTATTGACAATGAAAGTCTATATGCGTTGAGTGATGAAGGCTCGCTCAACACACTCAACAACTGAAGATGCAGAATTCTACTTAGTACTTTTGCGTTGAGTGACAAAGCTTCACTCAATGCCTGAGAAGTCTGTCTGGAATTTACTAAGTCCAGAATTGCTGAGTCATGTTGATGTCAGCTGAAACTCAAATATCGCGGGATCTGCTTGCTAGAAGACAAAAGGAACTGCTTGCCTTTCGTATAGATGTAAATGAAAAAGTGATGGAGCAGTTTCCGTTTCCAGAGAGCCCATACTTCGCATAGAGCCATTGAGCGGCGCGATATAAAAGGATAGTTTCGAGAAATTAAAGGAAGAAGTTTTTTTGGAGAAAAAGCAACTAGTCATCTTCTTCCTCTGAACTGAGTTTAAGCTTTCCAAGAACTTGCTATAAAGTTTGTCTATGAATCATAGACAGAGTTTACTGTTGAAGGAATTTCTCTCTGAAGATCAAATCAACTCTCAAGAGCATGGTCAGAAAGATTTCTTTCTGAGTAAGAAGATGCAACCTCTACAGCTACTTCTCAGCACAAGAAAAACCAACCTTGAAGATCTTTTCTTGGTGTTGTGAAGAAGATAGGGCTGAGTCTTATCAGTTCAGAAAGAGGCTGACTCAGAGATAAGTTCTTTGGAGTCATTCATCACCAACAAACTTATTCTCTCTGTTAGATTGTTCTTGATCTGAGTTGTAAGACTGAACTATAAAGGCAGACGTAGGATCCTTCTACGGATCTGAGTGTAGGATCCTTCTGTGTATCTGAGTGTGGATCCTTCTATGGATCTGAGTGTAGGATCCTTTTGTGGATCTGAGTCTAGGATCCTTCTGTGGATCTGAGTGTAGCATCCTTCTATGGATCTAAGTGTAGGATCCTTCTGTGGATCTGAGTGTAGAATCCTTTTGTGGATCTAAGGTAGGGCCTGTGTCCCTGAGCTGTAGGAGATTCAATCTCTGAGGTAGGATCCTATGGTTGACCTGAGTGTAAGGATATCCTCCTAGCTTGAATTGTAGGACTTTGATTAAAGTCTGAGGTAGGTGATCTGTGGATCACTGAGTTGAAGTTGCATCGTTTTCTCTGAGTGGTAGGGCCTTAGGCCTGAGATAGGACTTGGAGGAGTCTGGGAGAACCTACGGGATATGTGTTGTAAGCTCTTGGAGCCGAGATTTGAGATGTTGGCCTTGTCTAAAACTTTATTATAAATGTGGGAGGGACAGTGGATATACCCATACCTTGGGGAACCACTATAAACACTTATGTGTTATTGTGTATTCTTGAAAGCTAACTTAAAACGAAGTCACAATATACCAAAGATAAAAGATAGTCATAAAACATAAAAACCGATTCACCCCCCTCTAGGTATTTAGCTACTCTTGAAGACAAAGACTTTCATGTGGTATCAATGGGAGGATGTTCAAAAATGACTTAACAGTCTGAACAAATCTCCAAGGGTAGCTAAGGATCATCCTTATGGGTTCAGGAGTGAACCATAAGGAGTTGAGCTACATGAAACTTCTAATCTGCAGAAAGGAGAATTTTGGTATTTGGAAAGAGAGGGTCAGTTTATTCATGGAAGCCTCAGACCCAAGGATTTTCATCACTATCCAGGAAGTACCTTTTATTCCCATGAAGGTCTCTATCTTAGATGTACATGACCAAACCCCAAAGAAGTACACTTAGATGACAAAAGATGAGGTCAACCTGACAACCTTGGATTAGAGGGCACAGAATATCATTATGACTGCCATAGATGATTCCACATTCTAGAATCTTGTCCATTACAAGACAACCAAGGAAATGTGGGATACCTCTATTGTTTACATGGAGGGCACTGAAGAAGTTAGGAATGATAGGAAATCCCTACTCAATAAGAAATATGAGGCCTTTAGACAAAGCAGCAAGGAAAGCATAGTTGATAGCTATGAAAAGTTTTTCAAAGTGATCAAAGTGCTGAGAACCTATGAGAGGGTCTTCAGTAATTATAAGATGAATGATAAGTTCTTAAGATCTCTAACTAGAGACTAGGATACATAGATTTGTGCTATCAGAGAAGTCACCAAGCTTGTTGAAACTCCTCACACTTTGTTTGGAAAGCAGATGTCTTATGAGATGCAGCTATCTGCCAGGAAGTAGGAGGAGACCACTGTCAAGTCCCATGATAAGTAAAGGGCAGTGGCATTCAAGGATGAGATCTCTAAGAAGAGCAAGGAGAGGATTGCCTCACCCCTAAGGAGGTCAGTTGATTCAGAAAGCTCTGAGTCCAGGTCATTTGAGAGTAACATATCAGATGGAGAGTTAGTTGTCTATTCATGGCAATTCCAGAAGATGACGTAGAGGAGGCAGTGGAAGAACAATCCTTCCTCCTACTCACATTATAAGAAGGATCACAAGAAATCTGAGAAGAAGATCTCTAAAGGAGACAGGTATGATTCTAAACCCAGTAAATATATTTCTTCTAAAATTGTTAGTTATTGTTGTAGCAAGCCTGGGCATGTCATTGCTTATTACCCAGTTAAAATAAAAGAGATAGGTGAGAAGAAGCACCATCACCACAAAGTTAAGAAGGCTTAGAAGAATTTCCTGGCCAAGAAGACTATCAGCCTATCATTCAATAAATATATTTTTGTTCGTCTTTTTCAGTACTCTTTTATTCTGGGACATGTTGTGATTCATGCTATATATATATGTGATATGTTTTGTGGACTTGACATTTACTGTCTTCTTTTATAAGGTAAACGGGCTTATGCCCAGTACCTCAAAATCCTCACTACAAGGTCACTCGCGGAAGCTAAGAAGACTAAACACTGCAGCCAGAAACGGGTACTCCCAAGCTAGACTGACACACCTCCATGTGTACCGTGCCCTCCTGGAGCTTCATCTCCGACTGCTACATGTCTCCCATCTAGAGCCCCTGAAAAATAAAGGTCCACCGACCGTTAGTAAAAAGACTAAGCCAACTAACATCCCCGCCTCCCCACGCGACTCCTAGGCACTGTGCGGGAAGGAGGATAGGGAAGATATTGAGGTGGACAAGTGTCAAACTAGATGGTGGCAGACCTAAACTAGCAGTGATATAACAGAACTATAAAGGTGTACAACAGTAATATGATAATACTAAAGTACTGCAGTAAAAAAATAAAGTAAGAGAGCAAAGTATAATGAAGAATATACTTAAATTATATGAATGCCCATACAAACTTATAAGTTAAGGGGTCTTTTCCAAGGCTCCCATTGTATAAGCTCTCTCATACTAGGTTATACGATGGGGTGTAAGGTTTTATGCAAATATGAGTGTAGTGAAATATTATGCAGATGAAAAGCTTTGCTCACAAAAGTGCAACTCACGCACACGACTCTATGTGCACAGACCTTTACTTCCCCCATTTTTGAGGTAGCTAAACTCTCAGGTACCTCGCACTGTGGAAAACGTAGGCAGTGGGTCAGGCCACCCCACTACTAGGCCGGCATTCACGCCACCCAAACTAGGCCCTTGTACGCCTCAACATGAAGAACACACCACGGAGCCTCTGCGTACCATGCTGGCAAAACCACTAGTCTTTCCTTAGCCATGTGTGAACCACACTCGCCGAGTCATCGCACCTTCGTTGGCATGAACGTTCTTCAAGTAACAAAGACCCACCACCTTATGTTTTGCACATGTAAACCAGAACTTCCGTGCCATAGGCTCCCCGGACTAACAGTCTGTCAAACCACCTACCGAGCCATAGTCTCGCTGGGATAACCTGCCCACAAGTAAAACCATCGAGCATAACGCTCGATTGACCAAGCTGAATTATCAACCATAAAACAAGAGGTGAGTGTAAGAGGAGTTTCAGTAAAGACTAATTACTCTTATAATCAATTTTACTCTTATAGTTTACGTTAACCTTGGACTGCCCATGACATTCCCTGTGAGGGGCTCTCGAGGACACTAGGAATTACGATGGCTGAAGCCCGAAGTTCCCTTTCACAAGGTACTTATTATTATTGGTATCTTCCAAAATTAAAACCAATCATAAGTTTTCTAAATCTAACCCTAGTGCCTTTGACACTTGAATTATTCCTAAGTGTAGTTGGACTCTCTCACTAGGGAAAGACGATCACTCGTCGCTCCCAAATACGACCTTAACCTAGCCCACTAGGCTCTCACAACCTGACCCACATTGATGACCTCAGTCATACTCTACAGGATAAGTATACCACATACCCCTTTTGTTGAAACCAAAATCTCGGTCTCTTGTGGAGTTCACCCTTGGGGAATGGGTGATCGCGCACCTACTTCACTCCTGCAAGCAAAACAACAAAAGAAACAAGGAAAAACCGACCCAAGGGCTCGGTAGCGAGGACCCACAACACACCCGGAAGATCTTAGAGCACTTCCCCTCCTTAGCCACAGGCTGAGCTAAAGCTACCTCAGAAATCGCTAGAAGACTAAGGAGCAAGTGAGTATCAAAGCTTGGTCTCTGAGGTGCCCCCTTGGGTCTTATTTATAGAATTCTGAAAACGGCCTGCAAATAGCCAACCTCCGCTGTTTTGAATAGCTATGTGCAGTCCAACTTGGTCTGCCAACAACGTAACTCCGCTGTTCTAACAAGCTATAAGACCATGGGAGGGGTATCCAGGTAATTTTACCTCTGGGAACCACTGGGCCCGTCCCAGGGATATGGAGGTCAGCTCGCCACTACTCTCTCCTCGCAAGAGGCGGGTGCGACCTGGCTCCCGCAGCTCGCCTACTCTTCTTCGGCGAGCGCGAGCCGGGTCGCCGTGACCCGCCGATGCCCATGCCGAGGCGGGCCGGTGGCCAGGTCGCGTATATTAGAGCGGGCTAGCGTCCAGGCTTCAAACTGAAACCATGGGAGCCCCGGAGGGAGGCTCGCCGATCTCGGCTCGTCAAGCTCAACTTCGAACATTAGTTCGACGAATGGTGAACCCAAACTCCACTCGACGAATGGCGGACCAAAACTCTGCTCGACGAATGGCAGGCGAGAACTATGCTCGACTAGTGGCGGACGAAAACTCTGCTCGACGAATGGCGGGCAAGAACTCTGCTCGACGAGTGGCAGGCGATCTAGAGATGGGAAGGGACCAGATCGCGCGGTTCACTTGCCTGACTTCGGCGAGAGCGAGCTGGCCATCTACTGCCTACCCGCATGTTGTTCTGGTGCGGACCGGGTGCCTTGGCTCACTCACCTGGCTTGGCGGTACCCACTCAGCGAACACGGGGTTGTATGCAATCCCCGCTCTTTTTGAGCTTGTCCAAGCTCGGAAAGAATCATCCAACCCGCGTGTTCGGTTAGTGCTGTGGTGAGCTGTCATGGAATCTTTTGGTGGGCCCCACTCCCTGGCTATAAATGTAAAACCGAGTCCTCAGGTGAATCCTTACCTTCTTGTGCCTTTCTGAGTGAACTGTAGCCGTACCATGCCAGTAAGTGAGGAGGTGCGAGCCCGTCTGGCAGATGCGAGCCAGAAGACTCGGGAGGTGGCCCTCAAGGCTGCTCCGTGGCTGGTGCACGGTTGTCCCGGCCCTCTCTTCAGGCCGGTAAAAGGAAAGATCGTTAGGCGGTCCCCGGGGAATTATTTCCCGGGATCCAGCTCGGCAGACGTCACCGAAGTCGTCCCTGAGGTATGTGCATCTCCCTCCTGGCCTGTTGCTTCAATTTTGAACTTTTCCCTCGTAGGTACTACCGCGTGAAGGTGAAGGCGGTGGGGGGGAGGATCGTTACCGTCAGCTGTCAACTGAGCGGGTCGCCATACCCCCGGGCCTGGGTCATCCTCCGCCGGATACCTCTCGGTCACCGATTACTCCAGGGCTAGGTAAATCCCTCGTAGCTTTTGAAGGAGAGCACTTCTAGGGATGGTCGGGCTCCACTCAACCGTCCACCGATGCAGAGGACGTGCCTACCCCAGGTAAGCACGCACTCAGCATTTGTTTTGTTCTCTCCTGTCCCCTCTGAATCTCTTCTTTACGGGCTACAACGCGATCTCCTCTGAAATCGAAATGAGCGAGGGGTATTCGCCTCCCCTTGATGTGGAGGGGATCTAGGAATACCTGGGCAACCTGGCGGACAAGGTGGGGATGAAAAAACAAGTGACTCGGTTGTTTCAGAAACATACTGTGCTGCTTCAGGAGCTTTGCAGCCGGGTGGACTGGGATAAAACTGCGATAGAGGAGCGAGTCGCGGCCTTGGAGGGAGTGCGGCGCCCGGTGGAAGGAGAGGAGGTTACTTCCCCTGGCGTACATATCATACGGGCCGAGGAGCGGCTCAAACATGCCACAGAACAAGTTGCTTTGGCCCAGCAGGAGTTGGTGGCATTGCACGATTATCACTATCCTCGCATGTCGCCACGAACCAGGACGTAGAGGCGGGGCAGGTGGATATGGATCCAGTACTAATCCACCCCCCCTTTCTCGTGGCCTATCGCCGGGTCAGGCCGCGTTTACAGTTCAGGGTGACTCGCTTTAAGGGGGTTTATCATTTTGGGATGTTTTATCGCCTGTAATAATTTGATACTTCTTTCGCACGTTGGTGGGCCTAATTCTGGACGCATGTTATTTCCATTGTGCTTTTGTTTGGCTTTCTTTGGGGTGGGCATGGATGAATCCATTGCTCGCTTACTGCCCTTTCAGGCGGGTGTGAGGCAGTTGGATAGGCTTGCCCAGCATGGCAGCCTGATCTTGGCGGGAGCGGGCCGGGGACTCGCTGATTGCAAGTCTCCCCGGCTCGCTCAAAGTTCCGGGCGGGCGTGAGCTGCAGCTCGCCTGCCCCTTGTGCAGACACGGGTGGGCATGACCTGCTGCTAGACGGTCTTGGCGGCGTAGATGCGAGCCGGGAAGCCGAACCGTCGGGCCTGACTTTTGCTATCCGCACTTTTTCCGTCGGCGGAATATTTTCCCGATCTTTTTCACTCTATAAATCGGCCTTGTCGGCCATTGTCCATCCACCATACTTAAGCTCTTTCTCCTCTCCTGCTCCTTGAGAACCCCGACTCGCATGCGCCCTCCCGAGGTTTCCTCGCTTGCTCAGCAAACCTTCTGCGAAATGGGCGACGGCAGCGGCGACGCGGACGGGCGGAGTAAGTGTGTTTGGACCTTTTCTGAGCATGACTTCCCGCGTGCCATTATTTCTGAGAGCGAATACTTAGACGCCCTTAGCAATCACGTTCCACCTGGCTTCTCGGCGAGGCAGCCCGGGGAAGGGGAGAAAGATAAACGATCTCGCCGAAGATGAGCTAGCCATTCCCCTGGCGCACTTCGAGGTGGGCCTCCGGCTCCCTTTGTGGTCGGAGGTTCGCCAAATCCTGAAGTACTTCGGGCTAGTCTTAGGGGAGATGACTCCGAACTCTGTGGCAGTCATGGTCGTGTTCGCCTGCTTCCTATGGGAGGAGCGAGTCGATTTCAGCCTCGCAGTCTTCCGCAAGATGTTCTCGTTCCGCGTAAACAAGGTCGGGACTTCCTACTTCTCCAGCGCCCATGTCAAGGCACAAGAGACTGTCAAAAAGAGCCACAACTGGCTCAAGAAGTTTATGTTCGCCAAGAGGGACTTCGGGAACGTCCATTTTTCGCTGGTGCAGCTCAGCGAGGTGAGGTACCGCCCGCCCAGCCTGGGGGGTCATGAAGCCGACCTATGCGGGTTCTTCACTGGAAAGAATTTTGAGGTCGCGTACTTGCGCCGTAACCTGGACAACCTCGCCACCGTCTCTCTCAGGGGAGGTTAGCTACTCGTCATTACTCTCTGCTTCACTGTTTTTGCACTCTCACTTCACCCTTTCTCTTCTTGACAGGCGAGCGGGATGTCCCCCTTCACCCCCTTATGAAAGTGCCCGGGTCGCTGCCAGCGAGCTCGCCCGCACTCAGGCTGCTGATGCCGCTCAGCGCGACATCTCGGTGGTTTCCACCAAGAAGCGGCCGGGCCACAAACAACCAACACCTCCCCCGCCCTAGAAGGCAAAGAATGCGGGGGAGGTACCTGCTGCGAGCCAAAGGAAAGGAAAGGCCCCGGCGAATCAACCAGCCGAGGATCCCGCCCTCATGACCGCCTCGACCAGCGAAAACCCCGGAGAGGCGGCGGGCACTTCCGGGCCGCCGGGAGGGGTGCAAACCGCCGTGAAGCCGGTGCCGAGAGGGCACCGCAATTTTGGCTATGGTGAGAAGTACTTGGACGAGCTTGATGTCCCACTTCTACTATAGGACAAAGAGTCAAATCGAGCTGTCATATCCACCCTGCTTCCGAGCTGGCTCGAGCAGGATACCATCGGAGGGGAGGCCTACAACTTCTCGTTTGGCCTCTACTCGCTGGACAATGCCGCCATTTATGATAAGGCGGTGACGCGGGTGTTGGTGCATGAAAGTGTGCGGGCTCAACTCCGCGGCCTTGAGCTGGCCCATATGGTCGGGCGGCGCTGCACCAGTTGGAGCGGAATGCCACCTAGCTAAAGAAGTTGGCGGACTAGAAGGAGGAGGCCCGTAAGCTCGCTCAGGAGGAGGCGCTCCTCCAGAGGAAGCAGGCCGACGCGGCCGAGGCGACCCTCCCTCAGTACTTGGGAGGGTTGGTATATCTCTCAGCCCGCACTTACTTCTAGTTGTTGCTTCCCTTCCCAAGCCTATCCCTTAACCATCTTCTTCGCAGGATGCGGCGACAGCCAGCCGTCTGGGCGCCGAGATTGCCACCTCAGCCAAAACAACCAGGCACTGGAGACACGATTGCGCGAGCTGGAGGCCGCCGCATCCGTCCCTCCACCAACCGATAGCAGCTGCCCGGTTGAACATTATTCTGACTATGAGCTAGAGGTGCTGATGCAGAAGAAAGCCGCTAGCGTCGCGAAGTACACGATGCAGATGTTGCGGCAAGCTAACCTCATCAAGAGCGAGGGCGTGAGTCTCTAGGCGAGCGAGGTGGTGCCGGCATTGTTTCTTCCTATGCCGGACCTGAGGGATAAGTCTTATCAGCGTCTCTAGGACTTCTCGCCCAGGGATCTCGCGTCGCCCTCACTCTTGCGCCTCGCCCATCATGTATATGCACATTTTTGGTTGTTGAACTGTAAGCGCGGGCTGCGCCATGACTTTGCAATTTTTATATATTCTTGTTTTTATAAACGATCCTCCGCTTGCCTTGTGTGTACGTTTTTATTGTTGTGCGATGTAAATTCTCTTCCTTTTTGTATTCGTGGCTGGCCTTGAGACTACCGCACGCGGTCGTTCATTTCGCGTGATATCGACGAGGTTGCAAGCCTACGTACTTAGCTTAGGAATCATAGGAGACTTAGTCAGTCATCCCGCTAGCGACGACCTGCCTCCGTAGCCCGGCCCCGCTGTGTAAATTGCTTGCTCACCAGGAGAGGCGAGCCATCTCGACGCTTGCCTGAGCCGTCGGTTTCCTTGCGGGCCGACCCCCCCCCCCCCTGTGCGAAGCGAACTGGGTTCTCGCCACCTTTGGATGTTATCCTTGGTGATGGGCGATTATGCTAGTATCCTCTATTGGTTGACTTTGCAACTCCTTCTCCTCATCATTTGTGAAAGAATTAGTGCCTAACCACCTAGAGGGGAGGGGGGTGAATAGGTGTAATTCCATTTTCTTCTAAGGCAGAATATCTATTCAGAAAATTACTCAAACACAGATAATTCTACAGCTAACACAGCACAGGATTCATAGAATCATTCAATCACAGATTGCATAGAGATTTTATAGTGGTTCCCCAAGGTCTGGGTACATCCACTTTCCCTCTTCGCCTATCTAGTAGTGTGCTAGATTTGGCCTAACTTCTTCTCTTCACCTCAGATCCTCAGATCTTACAGCACAGAACCCAACAAGGCTCCTACAACTCAGAGTGAGTCTACACTCCTACAGCTCAGGCAAACTGCCCTACCTCAGCCTTCAACAAGGCCTACACTCAGAGATCACAATCTCCTACAACTCAGGCTCACAGCTCTACCTCAGCCTTCAATAAGGCCTACCACTCGGAGAAAATACTCTCCTACACTCAGCCTTTATAAACACAGGCTTACAACTCAGATCTTTA
This sequence comes from Platanthera guangdongensis, assembly GCA_039583875.1. Lineage (NCBI taxonomy): Eukaryota > Viridiplantae > Streptophyta > Magnoliopsida > Asparagales > Orchidaceae > Platanthera > Platanthera guangdongensis. The sequence continues at coordinate 72,683,901 of CM077159.1, forward strand.
AAAGATCCTACAAAAAAATATATTTAACAAAGTATTTAACCACCACCCTGGTAGAGAGAGAATGGATGGATGGCTTCTTGATCAGTTCTTGGAAGAATTTGATGGCAGAGAACAACCACCCCTAGCTTTCTTCAAATCTTCTTGAATCTGAACTCAGTAGGGTTGAATCTCCCGTGAAGTTGATCTTCAATCAGCTTCTTTCTTGATATTCAGATCACAATCTGAATCCTTCGTAGCAGCCTGGTTCAATAACTGCCCTCAAGTAGATGGAGCTCTCTCTCTCCAACTTCTTAGATCTTCTGACGAAAATCTTCTTTTGTATGTGTATATACTTTTTTTAATTAGTTTATCAATCATCTATTGTTGAACGAGAATGCCTTTATATAGACTTTCTCCATGGTAACCGGCTGATCCGGTTTCTAACAAACTTCTGACAACTCTGACAGTTGCAGTAGACCGGTTGGTAATGGCAGCTGTCAAGTCATCCAGTCACTTCTTGAAATTCTGTCTGTCAGCAAAGTGTCGAGACTGAACTTCATCATGTGTCGACACAAGTAGACTAAGTGTCGACACAAGTGGAATAAGTGTCGACACAAGCCTTGGTGGTGTCGACACATCTCCTTTGTTGTTGATACTCCTTCTCGACACAGCTTCTGTAGAATGTGTCGACACTGATTCTGTGGTGTCGACACAGTCACTTCTTTTCATCATACAAATTTACTTTGTTGAAATTCTGTAGTGTGTCGACACAAGTCCTGTGTGTCGACACAGTTGATGTCGACAAAGTCTTCTGTGTGTCGACACTGCCTTTGTGTGTTGACACAATTGATGTCGACTAAGCTTCTGTGTGTCGACACTGCCTCTGTGTGTCGACACAGTTGATGTCGACTAAACTTTCTCTGTGTGTCGACACTGCCTCTATGTGTCGACATAGTTAATGTTGACTATGCTTCTCTGTGTGTCGACACTACCTCTGTATGTCTACACAGTTTCTTCTGGTGTCGACACAGCCTTCCCAAGTGTCGACACAATTAACTCCAAGTGTCGACACAGCTTTTCTCCAGTGTTGACACAAGCCTTCATAAGTGTCGACACAGCTTCTCCTGGTGTCGACATATAGACTTAGAAATTTTTCTACATTCCTGCATTTACTTAACCTGCACATATAAACTCAAAACAACATCAAATACACCTTGATGCATATCATTGAGTAAGGTGAGGCTTCTTCAAATCTGGTACACATTTTCCAATGTACCCAACAATCTTCCCCTATTTGGAGAAGTCATAACCCTTAGTCAATGATATACACCATTCATAACAAATACACATTATGATGTATAACAACATTATATGATTGGGTAACTTCTAAAACAAAACATATATAACAAATCATCACAGAATAATAATGCAACCAGAATGAGCATTAATCATGTTTTGTTCAACTTTCAAAAGTTTCTTGAATAATAGTTTACATAGATTTTAAACACTAAAGTTTACAATGTTATAAAATCTAGTGAATCTAATCTAAGGCTGATCTGGCTCCTTGATGACAATTCCTTTGCCTGATTGGATCTTGGCATGAACTAGAGCATCAGTATCATCAACTGGCTTCTTGCCCTTTAGATCTTTCTTCTTTTGCTCTTCAGCCCTTATTTTTTGCCTTTCAAAGTAATGAAAGGGCTTTGGAAAATATTTGCTAGGCTCCTGAGCATTAGGAGGTAGCTTCCCAGCTTTAGCCTTTCTTTTATATTGAACTATGGCTTCTTGTCTAGCTTCATGCTTTTGCCATTCTTGTTCTGTATACCATTTGCCCCTATCATGGGTCTGGTCCTTTATAGCTTTCCAAGCAGTCAGTATAATGTTCCTGGATTTTGGACTCCACTGCTCAAAATCAGGCTTCAACTCAGCCTGTTCTCTGAATCTTTTCTTAGACAATAGAGCTTCTTGCTCTTTGTTCAAAACTGCCTTTGGCGCTGACATGTCTACTTTCTCAAGGATAATATTTTGAGCACCTTCTGGAGGGCTGTACATACACTGTACTTCTTGCTGAATCATCTCAAAATCTGCTGCAGGATAAATAACTTGAGCAACTTCAGCTTGATCACCTCCAAAATAAGTAGGGTGTATACCTGACTCAGCCACATTATCATCATCACAGAGGGGTGGATATCCAAGTGTGGCTCTGATGCTATTAGAGATCCATTTAGCATGATCAGAGTAAGCTTTGACTAACACTCTCTCCCCCTTTATGACTTCCCTTGCAACATGATCCCTGAGGACATCTTTTTCAAATCTGATTTGCTCATCAAGAAAATTAACACTATCTTTATAAAATGCCCTTAACTTCAATAGCTGTGCAGAAATGGTCTTTTGAGATTACTCAATAGCTGTTTTCACAGCAGCTAGTCCTTCTTGTAATTGCTTGTCAAAATCTGCCTTAACATTAGACCTTGCTTCAGTCTGGGCAGTTGCATCATTCTTCAGTTCTGTAACAATCACATTATGTGATGTTGTCAGATTATCATTCATCATAATCTGATTCTCTAGAACATAGCCTTGTTTAAGAGCTATATCATCAACTTGTGTCTTGATTTTTTTCTTGATGTGTGGCTAGAAAAACCACAGCATTACCCCCTTTGTGAAAGCAATCTGTCATCTCCTTCATATGCTGATTCACTTCAAATCTTATGGATTTTATATCCTGAGTCAAAGAGAATTGTAGGTCTTTATGGGTCTCATCCATGTATTTCTCCATAGCTAGTCTTTGTTCATCCATCTTTACTTGTAGAGAGACTAATAAGGAACTACAATCTGTAGCTGGGGCAGATTGTGGATTGTAATTCCATCTTATAGCTTTGACTCCTTCTTTTGAAAATAATCAGTTTTCTTTTCTTAGCTTGAATTTCTGCTTCATCTTCAAAAGCTGAGGTACTGGCAATATCAACTCTGTCTTTAGGACTAGGAGGCAATTCATGTGTAGTCCTAGGAAGCTCCCCCTGAGTTCCTTGCTCCTCCCCCATAGTACTAACTTGCTCCTTCTCATTGTTAACTTGCTCCTCCTCCAAGTCTGCTTTCTCCCCCTCAAATTCAGTCTGCCCTAAATCAGGAAATAACTCTTCAAGAGTGAATTCTTGTTGAGTCGGGATAGGAGATTCTCTTATCTCTGGAACATCAGCAGCAACAGATGTATCCTCCATGATAACATCCTGTGCTTGAATGTGTAGCTGAGTTGGCTGGTCAACATCAATCAAAGATTCAGTTAGAGTTTCATCCATATCAATAAGAATTGATTGATTAACCTCATGTATTACCTCAAGTATAGTTTATGTAGCCTTATCACATTCCAAGTGTATTTGCTCTTCCTCAAGATGAGGCTCCCCCTGTAACTGAGCACTATCTGTACGGTCTTGTGCAGGAATATCTGGTGCTGTAAATTTTTCAGGATCTCTTGCCTTTCTTCCTCAGGCATATCCTTAGTTAGGACCCTATCCCATCTAGATATAATCCTTATGTCCATTCTCCTCATATGGTTAATCTTTGAACCAGCAGTCTGTGTCATTACTTCTGGAATTATTCCAGCCAAGTAGAGACTCATAATCCTTCCCAGATTTGGTTTCTTAATACTCTCCTTAATCTTTTCAATATTACTGCTAACCAATCAGTGTTTAGTCTGTAGATGATCCTGGTCATCAGGCTGAACACATAGGTAGAAATCCTATCATGCCCCACTAGCTTTCAGATAATGACCTTGCCAACAACCTCTGAATGGAATTTTCCTTGTTGATTCATTCCTTTTCTGTTCATTGCAGCTCCAATCTTCATGGTGGGATCCAATCCACAACATTGAAGTGCTTCCCTTGTCTTGGATGAGGTAACTTCTACTTCTTTTTGAATTCTTGGTAGTTGAAGAGTTTTCCTCAAGCTCTTCAAAGTTAGTTTAACGTTAGTTCCCTGAACTGTTGACTTGATCTTGAGTCCAGTTGAGTCTAAAGAAGCTGCGGCATAGAATTCTAGTATTTCCTTCTTCCAAATCTTTGTTGGTTCAGATACCAGAAATTCCAGCCCATTTTCTGCAATTAGGGTTACTACAGCTTTAATGTCGGGTTCCGCATGATCAAAGGCATTGCGTACCAGCTCATAGCCTTCATTGACATTGTCTTCTAGCTTCGGCTCCATTAGGGTTGAGTGAAAGCTTGGATTGAGAAGAGAGAAGTTGTCGATACAGGGTTTTGGTCTCGAAAATATGGAGAATGTGTCGACAGAATATAGTGTTGACCTATTTATACCTTTCTAAGTAATGAAGGTCAAAAGTCACGTCAACAATCTCTTAATGTGTCGACACTGTTGAAAAGTGTCGACACAGATTCTAATGACTTGACATCAATTCTATTTGACTTTGTCGAGTTCGATGATCTGAGGTCGACGAATCTGTGCCTATACTCTAAGTGTCGACACCACATCTGGATGTGTCAACACCACTTCACTGAAATGTCGACACCGATTTTCTAGATGTGTCGACACCACTTTCCTGGAATGTCGACACCAACTACTATGTGTCGACACAGACAACTTCTTGTGTCGACACAATTTTACTTAGCCAAATTTTGTAAACTAATTTATGTTCAACATACTTATTTCAATTTTGAAATTGTTGAATTTAGTTTCATCTAAAGGCTTAGTAAACATGTCAGCTAGTTGTAAATCAGTACTAACAAATTCTAAAGAGATATCCACTTTCTCTACATGATCTCTAAGAAAATGGTACCTTATTTCTATATGCTTTGTTCTACTATGAGAAACTGGATTATGTGCAATAGAAATAACACTAGTAGAATCACATAATAATGGGGTTCTACTTACCTGGATACCATAGTCTTCTAACTGATGTTGTATCCTCAATAGTTGTGCACAGCAACCTCCAGCAGCAACATACTTTGACTCAGCTGTGGAAATAGCCACACTGGTCTGCTTCTTAGAGCTCCAAGACACCAGTCTTCCTCCTAGAAATTGACAGGTGCCTGTAGTACTTTTACTATCTACTTTGCAACCTGCAAAGTCTGCATCTGAATAACCCATTAGTAGAAAATCTCTATCCCTAGGATACCAAAGTCCTAGATTAGGTGTGCCCTTAAGATATCTCAAAATCCTTTTGACTGCAGTAAGATGAGATTCTTTAGGGCAGGATTGGTACCTAGCACAGACACATGTAACATACATGATATCTGGTCTACTAGCAGTCAGATATAGGAGGGAGCCCACTATTCCTCTATACAAAGTTTCATCTACAGGTTTCCCTGCATCATCTTTGCTAAGAGATACACTTGTCCCCATAAGAGTTCTCATGGTAGTGGATGACTTCATACCATACTTTTTAATTAACTCCAGGGTGAACTTAGACTAGGATATGGATAATCCATCTTCAGTCTGTCTTACTTGGATACCCAAGAAGAACTTAAGTTCTCCCATACTGCTCATTTCAAATTTCCCTTGCATAAGTTTTGCAAACTTTCTACAAAGGTTACTTTCAGTAGACCCAAATATTATGTCATCAACATATATTTGGACTAGGATAATCTTTCCTTTGGATTCCCTAAGGAATAGAGTCTTATCTATTTTTCCCCTTGAGAATTTGTTCTAATGAGGAAAGTAGATAGGGTTTCATACCAAGCCCTTGGAGCTTATTTTAACCCATACAAAGCTTTCCTAAATCTATAAACATAAGTAGGATTAAGTGGATCAACAAAACCTGAGGGCTGCTCTACATAGACCTCCTCTTTTAAGTCTCCATTTAAGAAGGCAGACTTAACATCCATCTGGAACACTTTGAAGCCTTGATATGCTGCATAGGCTAGGAATAGTCTGATAGCTTCCAATCTAGCCACTGGAGCAAAGGTCTGATCAAAGTCTATGCCCTCCTCCGATCTGTATCCTTTGGCAACTAATCTTGCCTTGTTCTTCACTATGATCCCACTCTCATCAAGCTTGTTTCTATATATCCACTTTGTCCCAATGACATTGTGGCCCTTTGGTTTTGGAACCAAATCCCAGACCTTGCATCTTCTGAATTGATTTAACTCTTCCTGTATGGTATCAATCCTGTGTGGGTCCTCAATTGCTTCTTCAAATCTCTTGGGTTCCACTTGAGATAAGAAGCTAGAGCAAAGAGTTGTATTCAAGTTCCTGCTTCTTGTCTGTACTCCTTGTCTTAGATCACCAATGATCTGGTGTGCAGGATGATCTTTCAAATGTCTAACTACTGGAGGTAATCTATCAGTAGTTTGATCTTCTCCAATCTCTTCTTCATGCTGCACCTCATGTTCTTCTTCAGCATCCTTAGTGTCTTGTACTCCCCCTGGACAGCAACTACCATTTTCCACATCCTGCTTTGCAGTTGGAATTTCTCTAATAGTAAGCTGATCCATCTTCTGCTGAATACATGTGGAGCTACAAGAACCACTTGGCAACTCACTATTAATAAGTCTAGTTTCATCAAAAATGACATGAACTGACTCTTCTACAACCTGGGTAGCCAAGTTGTAGACCCTATAGGCCTTACTATTGTTGCTATACCCAACAAATATCCCATCTTCGGATTTGGCAGCAAACTTAGAAAGGTGAGATTTGCCATTGTTAAGTACATAGCACTTGCAACCAAAGATCCTGAAATAGGATAAGTTTGGTTTTCTGCCTTTCACAACCTCATAGGGTGTCTTTTTGTGGCTTTTGGTGATGTACATAGCACATGGCATGCAGTGTTTACTGCCTTAGCCCAAAAATATTCTGGGAGAGTAGTGTCACTCAATAGTGTTCTTCCAGCCTCAATCAATGTCCTATTTTTTATCTCAGCAATGCCATTTTGCTGAGGTGTTCTTGGTGAGGAGAATTCCTGAAGAATCCCAAACTCTTCACACAGTCTTGTCATACTTTCAGATTGAAATTCAGTTCCATGAACACTTCTGATTTTGACCACTGAACTATCTAATTCATTCTGAATTTGTTTGACAAAATTGTAGAAGACCTTTGGGGTTTCAGATTTCTGTCACAGAAAGAATACCCATCAGAATCTAGAATAGTCATCGACAACCACAAAAGTGTAGACCTTCCTACCTAGGCTCTGAACTGGCATAGGAGCAAATAAACCCATATACAAGAGGTATAAACACCTCACTAAATCCTTAGTTTCAAGGCTATGAAAGGAGGATCTAGTCTGCTTGCCTTTTTGACAAACTGAACATATTTCATCCTTATAACACTTAAATTGAGGACCATTCCTCACTATCTCTTTGCTAAAGAGTTGGCCAATGGTCTTGTACTTAAGATGGGCTAGCCACTTGTGCCATTTGACACAATGAGAGACTTTCTCATCAGCTACAAGACAGATAGGAGATTTTCTATTCTCACACAAAAAGTCTAGGCAATATACATTTCTTTTTCTATATCCAGTCAATATGACCTCTTGATCACTTGACCTCTTGATATGACAACCATTCATAATAAATAAAATGTCATAACCTAAATCACTCAGCTGACTTATGCTAATTAGGTTGTGTTTTAAATCCTTTACATAGGCCACTTGAGTGATTGTAACTGAGTTATTAGAAATGTTACCAAAACCTTTGATGACTCCCTTTTCAGAACCACCAAATATTCTTTTAGGCCAATTCAGCATAGGTGAGTAGTCTTTCAACAATCCCCTTGTTCTAGTTATATGCCTGGAACATCCACTGTCCAAGCACCATATAGGGGCATGACAACTTGGACTCACCTGCAACGCGGATTACTTAACCTTAGAACCCAAATAATTTTTGGGTCCTTGGTGTAAGTTAGTCTGAAACTTAACAAATCTGCCTGCAGCTCTTTTAACAGGCAGACTGCTACTCTCCTTGACACTAGAATTGTGCCAACAGTCTTAGGTAAAGTGGCCTATCTTGCCACAGCACCAGCACTCAAACTTATTGTACCTCTTTTTATGTGCAATCTTAGCTGTAATATTTGCAGCAGGTCTGTTGTTTTGTGCTGGAGCTTTGCCTCTAGAATTGGACTTAGCAGTCCATGCAGTTCTCTTAAACCCTAAAACAGCCTTACCCTTTTGAGACACAAACTCATCAATCAAGGGTAATACAGATTTTGGCTTAGAAAAACTAGCTTTAATCTCCTTCTCTTTCTGAAGTCTAGTTTCCAGATTTTTAATCTGATCATTTTTGAATGTGATAGTACCCATCTGAATAACAGTAATATTTTTCAGTCTGGCTATCTCATTCAACTTTTGATCCAGCAACTTCTCTGAATCAGATGTATCCAACTTAAGAACTGCAATTTCCTTAGCCTGATTTTTGGCCAGGTTTTTACTTCTCTTAAGTGCATGCAATAAATCTCCATATTCATCTATCAACTGATGAATATCTCCTTCAGATTCAGACCCATCTTCATCTCTTGATGGAGAGGCATCTGATTCTGACCCAGTGAAATAATCAGAATCTACAGAAACACATTTTATCTTACTGGGGCCAGGCTGATCCTGACACTTGTCTTCTTCTTACACAGCCATCAGTCCTTTGCACTGATGGTCTTCCTGCTCATAGATAGAGTCCAGTAATTGCATGAACTCATCCTCTTCTTCTGAAAACAACCAATATATGCCTCATCCTCAGATTCTGATTCTGAAGTTGATTGATCTGTTACGCTTTTCTCTTTCTCTGCAACCAAGGATTTCTCCTTCTTGCTCTTGTACTGTGACTTCTTTCTAATAACAGACTCCTTTCTCTTATCTAGACAGTCAACAACAACATGTCCAGCTTTGTTGCAACAATAGCATATAATCTTGGAAGAAGTTGACTTGTCAGGCTTTGTCCCATTCCTATCCTTCTTGGATGATTTCCCTTTCTTATAATAATCATCCCTGGACTGTGATGTGGAAGGCCTAGATTTCCACTATTTCTTATTCAAGAATCTCTGGAACGGCCTTGTAAATGCTGCAAAGTCTTCATCTAAATTGCTGCTGTCTGAACTGGGATTATCTGAATTTTCTGAGATAATTTCTGCATCTCTCTTAGGAAAAGATGGAGACATTTTCTTATTATTCCTTGTAGCTTCAACCTTGAAAGCCACTGACTTTTTTTTATAGTCACCCTTTGTGTTTTTCTCTTCCTCCTTTCTAGCTAACAGCTGCATCTCATATGACAATAATTTTCCAAACAGTGTTGGAGGAGAAATCTCAGCCAGTCTGGCCACTTCTCCTATGGCACAGATTTTTGTGTCCCAATCCTTGGTCAAAGACCTAAGGAATTTATCATTTAACTCATAAGTACTGAAAACAAGTGTAATTCCTTTTTCTTCTAAGGCAGAATATCTATTCAGCAAATTACTCAAACACAGATAATTCTACAGGTAACACAGCACAGGATTCACAGAATCATTCAATTACAGATTGCACAGAGATTTTATAGTGGTTCCCCAAGGTCTGGGTACATCCACTTTCCCCCTTCGCCTATCTAGCAGTGTGTAAGATTCGGCCAAACTTCTTCTCTTCACCTCAGATCCTCAGATCTTACAGCTCAGAACCCAATAAGGCTCCTACAACTCAGAGTGATTCTACACTCCTACAGCTCAGGCAAACTGCCCTACCTCAGCCTTCAACAAGGACTACACTCAGAGATCACAATCTCCTACAGCTCAGGCTCACATCCCTACCTCAGCCTTCAATAAGGCCTACCACTCAGAGAAAATACTCTCTTACACTCAGCCTTAATAAACACTAGCTTAACTCAGATCTTTAAAAGATCCTACAGAACAATAGATTTAACAAAGTATTTAACCACCACCCTGGTAGAGAGAGAATGGATGGATGACTTCTTGATCAGTCTTGGAAGAATCTGATGGAAGAGAACAACCACTCTTAGCTTTCTTCAAAGCTTCTTGAATCTGAACTCAGTAGGGTTGAATCTCCTGTGAATTTGATCTTCAATCAGCTTCTTTCTTGATATTCAGATCACAATCTGAATCCTTCTTAGCAGCCTGGTTCAGCAACTGCACTTGAGTAGATGGAGCTCTCTCTCTCCAATTTCTTAGATCTTCTGACGAAAATCTTCTTCTGTATGTGTATATACTTTTTTTTATTAGTTCATCAATCATCTATTGTTGAAGGAGAATGCCTTTATATAGACTTTCTCCATAACCGTCTGATCCTGTTTCTAACAAACTTCTGACAACTCTGACAGTTGCAGTAGACCGGTTGGTAATGGCAGTTGTCAAGTCATCCAGTCACTTCTTGAAATTCTGTCTGTCAGCAAAGTGTCGATACTGAACTTCATCAAGTGTCGACACAAGTTGACTAAGTGTCGACACAAGTGGAATAAGTGTTGACACATGCCTTGGTGGTGTCGACACATCTCCTTTGTTGTTGATACTGCTTCTCGACACAGCTTTTGAAGAATGTGTCAACACTGATTCTGTGATGTCGACACAGTCACTTCTTTTCTTCATACAAATTTACTTTGTTGAAATTCTGCAGTGTGTCGACACATTTGATGTCGACAAAGTCTTCTGTGTGTCGACACTGCCTCTATGTGTCGACACAATTGATGTCGACCAAGCTTATGTGTGTCGACACTGCCTCTGTGTGTCGACATAGTTGATGTCGACTAAACTTTCTCTATGTGTCGACACTACCTCTATGTGTTGACACAGTTGATGTCGATAATGCTTCTCTGTGTGTCGACACTGCCTCTGTATGTCGACACAGTCTCTTCTGGTGTCGACACAGCCTTCCCAAGTGTCGACATAATTAACTCCAAGTATCGACACAACTTTTCTCCAGTGTCGACACAAGCCTTCATTAGTGTCGACACAGCTTCTCCTGGTGTCGATATATGGACTTAGAAATTTTTCTGCATTCCTGCATTTACTTAACCTGCACATATAACTCAAAATAACATCAAATACACCTTGATGCAAATCATTGAGTAAGGTGAGGCTTCTTCAAATCTGGTACACATTTTCCAATGTACCCAACAATTTGGACATCTGGTTCTTCGACCATTAACATCGCTTTGCTCATTAAGACCTGTCCTGCTAGTTGGCGAGAGCCCGAAGTTTCCCCCGACGAGTGACATCCAACCCTGCCAGCTAGGTTAGAGCCTGACAAAGGGATCTGCTCGGGGTCTAAAGTTGACATCATCGAGTGACATCCTGCCATGTCAGCTAAGTGAGAGCATGGCAGCGGGATCTGCTCAGGGTCTAAAGTTGACACTGAGTGACATCCAGCCTTGCCAGCTAAGTGAGAGTGTGGCAGCGGGATCTGCTCGGGGTCTAAAGTTAACACTGAGTGACATCCAGCCCTACCAGCTAAGTAAGAGCCTGGCAGCGGGATCTGCTCGGGGTCTAGAGTGGACACCGAGTGACATCCAACCCTGCCAGCTAAGTGATAGCCTGGCAGCGGGATCTGCTCGGGGTCTGAAGTTGACACCGAGTGACATCCAGCCTTGCCAGCTAAGTGAGAGCCTGACAGTGGGATCTGCACGGGGTTTAGGGTTGACACCATCGAGTGACATCCGGCCCTGCCAGCTAAGTGAGAGCCTGGCAGTGGGATCTGCTCGGGGTCTAAAGTTGACACCGAGTGACATCCATCCCTGCCAGCTAAGTGAGAGCCTGGCAGCGGTATCTGCTCGAGGTCTAGAGATGACACCAATGAGTGACATCCAGCCCTGCCAGCTAAGTGAGATCCTGACAGCGGGATCTGCTCGGGGTCTAAAGTTGACAACGAGTGACATCCAGCCCTGATAGCTAAGTGAGAGCCTGACAGCGGGATCTGCACGGGGTCTATCGAATGAGTACCTCTCTTTACTGTATGACTTACTGAAGCTCAATCATCATATCAACAGATTTTATTAATAACAAAATACCACTTACATACTTCATGGGTAGAAGCACTTTAAGTCGTCAACGCTCCAGGTGAGACTTAGGGTCTCTCCCTCCACATTTTGGAGTCGATACCCTCCTAACCTCAGTGTTTCTTTTACAATGAATGGCCCCTCCCAGTGGGGGTTGAGTTTCCCCACGGTCGCTGACCTTCCCGCAACATCCACCTTTTTAGGACCAAGTCCCCTTCCACAAACTGCTTGACTCTGACGTGCTTGTCAAAATACCTGGCCATTCTCCTCTTCACCTCTTCTTGCCGGATGGCGGAATGGCCGCGCAACTCCTCCACCATGTCCAGGGAGAGCCGCAATTCTTCCTCATTCTCGGTCTGCCACTCTTCCCTGCATTCTACCGCCGCAGCCACCCGAGGCGTTTGGACTTCAAATTCTATTGGGAGCACTGCTTTGCATCCGTGGGAGAGCTTGAATGGGGTCTCTCCGGTGGCTGTGTGGGGGGTGGTCCTCAGGGCCCATAGAACCAAGGGAAGCTGCTCCACCCAGCTCCCTTTCAGATTCTCAACTTTCTTCTTCAGGAGGATTACAATGATTTTGTTTGCGGCCTCCACCTGCCCGTTGCTCCTAGGGTGGTGGACCGAGGTAAACCTGAGGTCGATCCCAAGCTGCTCGCAGAAGCTGGTGAATTCTGCACTGGGGAACTGAGGCCCATTGTCCGTGACAATGACTAGGGGCAGCCCATGGCGGCAGATGATCTCCCACCAAAACAAAGTTCCTGATGACCTGGGAGGTCACCTTGGCCAGTGCTTTCACCTTCAACGACTTAGATAAATAGTCAATCATTACCAATAGGAGTCTTCTTAGCCCACTGGCCTGGGGGAATGGTCCAACCAAATCCATTCCCCAAATTTTGAAGGGTCAGGGGGCGATGATGCTTTTGAGGCGCTGGGCCGGCTGCAACTGGAGGGGGCATACAACTGGCATTTGTGACACCTTCTTATGAATTCTGCAGCATCGTGGCCTAGGTTTGGCCAGAAGTACCCATGCCTGACAATCCTCCCTTCCAGGGTTCGACTCCCGGAGTAGCTCCCACACTCCCCTGAGTGAACTTCTTCCAAGATCCTCCGCATTTCCCTCTCGGCGATGCAACGGGCCAGCATCCCCGAGACAGTCTTCCTGTATAGCTGCACGTCTCAGAGGAGGTAGTACGCCGATTTATACTTGAGCTTCTTCTTTTCCACCCCCTCCGGATAATCTCCTGTGGAGAGGAAAGTTGTGACTGAGTCCATCCACGAGGGGTGCTGATCTATCTCCATGAGCTCTCCCTCTTCAATGGAAGGATGGAACAAGTCGGTGATGGTGCCCCCCACTCGGGGACCATGCTTCGCGAGCTGATAGACGTGCTCGTTTTCCTCCCTGGGTACATGTCGGATGGAAAAGGTTTCAAATGTTCCAAATGACCCCCATAACTTTGGCCAAGTATAACCGCAGAGTAGGCTCTCTCGCCTCAAACTCCCCATTAATCTGGGAGGCTACCACCATGGAGTCAGTGAGGACCTCCACGTCCGACCTCCCCAGTTCCCTGGCCAGGCGCAGACCCGCTATCACGGCCTCATACTCAGCCTAGTTGTTGGTAATTTTAGTTCCCTGGGGGCTCTCCAAGGTTACCCCCACCCCCAAGGAATGTCCCCCCGAGGCACCGTCTACCTTTACCTTCCATGGAGTCGGGAGAGCAAGCTCTTCCTCCGCCACCTCGATTTTGTAATCAGCCAGGAAATCGGCCATCGCTTGGGCCTTGATCGAAAGACGGGGGACGAAGGAGATGTCGAACTCGCTCAACTCCACCGACCACTTGGCCAATCTGCCTGAATGCTCCACCCCCTCGAAGATGTTACGGAGGGGATGGTCAGTCACCACTCAGATGGATTGTGCCTAGAAGTAGGGCCGAAGCCTCTGGGCCGAGATGATCAGGGCGAGGCCAACTTCCCCAGGATTGGATATTGGAGCTCGACCTTCCTCAGAACACGGCTCACGTAGTATATGGGGAGCTGGTTCTTCCCTTCTCACGCACCAGGACGGAGCTCAAAGCCTCTGCTCTGACCCCGAGATACAAGAACAGGTCCTCCCCCTCCTTATGCCCTTGGATCAATAGAGCCTACGTCAATTGCATCTTGAGAGCTTGGAACGCCTCCTCGCACTCATTGGTCCATTCAAATTTCTGGACCCGCCTCTGAGTTTTAAAGAAGGGCGAGCACTTCTCCCCGGCCCGGGAGAGGAATTGGCTCAACCCTACCAACTTCCCTGTCAATCGTTGCACTTCCTTAGTATTTCGCGGAGACCCCAACTCCATGATATCCTTAAACTTATTCGGGTTCGGCCCGACCCCCGCGGGGGTGAGGAGATGACCCAAGAACTTCCCCATGCTGGCCCCGAAGATGCACTTCAGGGGGTTCAATCGCATTTTTTATCGGCATAGGGTGGCAAAGGTCTCTACCAGGTCCTGGAGGTTGGAGTCCACATCCCGAATCTTGATCATGGGATAATCCACATAAACCTCTAGGTTCCTCCCCTTCTGCTCTTTGAAAATCCGGTCCATCATCTTCTGATAGGTCACCCCTGCATTCTTCAGCCAAAAGGGCATCATCTTGTAGCAGTAGCACCCATCCCGCGTGATGAACGAGACGTCCTTGACGTCCGGGGGGTGCATCCTGATTTGATGATAACCTGAAAATGCATCTAGAAAACTCATTATAAAAAAACCAATGACTGAGTCAACCAGCGCGTCGATCCGAGGCAAGGGATAACAGTCCTTAGGACAAGATTTATTAAGTAAGGAAAAGTCGACACACATACGGCACCAGCCATCTCCCTTTTTTAACCATGACTACATTGGAGACCCAACCGGGGTATTGGATCTCGGACACGAAGCCGACCTTGAGAAACTTTGCCACATCCTCTCTGATGGGCTTTGCAGCTTGTCCGTGGTGGACCTCTTCTTTTGTTGGATGGGGCATTCTCCCGGGTCCAAGTTGAGGCGGTGGAAAGCCACATCCGCGTCAACCACCGGCATCTCCGTGGTGCTCCATGCAAAGATGTCCATGTTCTTCTGGATTCATGTCAGCATCCTGCCTTAATCCTCCGGGGTTAGCCCTCCGCTGACGCGGACCTTCTCCACTCTGCCTTCAAGGGTGAGGACATCCAGCTCCAGCACCTCTTCCGCAGCCTCCAACCTGGACTGCTCCCCGCATTCTCCAACATCCCTCTCCTCTGGCACGTGGATCTCCGCTTCCACCTCTTCCTCCATGGCCATTTCCTAGGCCGACTCCTCCCGATCTCCTCCTACCACCTCAACCTCAGTGCAACTTTCCACCTCCATCTCTTCCCCACCAGCCTCCTGCTCCGCCTCTTCCATCCTTCACTCCATCTCCTCGGCTCCCTCCTGCCAGGAGATGGAGTTCACGACAGTGACGTAGCACTCCCGCACCACTTTGGGGTCGCCCCGGACCCAGACCTGGATCCCCTCCGTGTTGAAATTGAAGCACTGGTGGAACGATGAGAGGACGCAGCAGAAGGCACTGATGAGGGGACTCCCGAAAATGGCATTGTAGCTTCTGGGGGCATCCACGATGACAAACCTGCAGTTCCCGGACTGCCCCCCCCCCCCCCCCAGTGTGACATGGAGGCCTAATCCTCCTTCTACCTCCTTCCTCTCCCCCGAAAATCCAAACAAGGGCCCACATGAGGCCAACACCCTCTGCTCCTCCACCTTCATCGCGTCAAACGCCTTCTTAAAGACGACGTAGACGGAGCTTCCATTATCGACGAGGATCCGGGAGATGGTAAAATTTTTGATGGCCATCTGGATGACCAGCGCATCGCAAAATGGATCCTCGTGATCCGGCATGTCGCTCCTCAAGAAGGTAATCCTCTCTTCTGGAGGTGGGGTCTGGGATGTGGAGCCAATGCTCCGGCGATACATGGTGTTGAGGCTCGCCCTCCGGGAAGCCCCAACCCCCACCCCCATTGATCACCCCGACCCCTCCTCGGGTCCCGACATCCACTTGTCCTCGCACCGATCCTCCTCCACCCTAGGCAGGACCTCCTCAATAATCACTTCCTAATGCCCCTGCTGCTGTTGTTGCTCCCTGTTCCCTCATATTTTGAGGAACTCCGGGCACGTGGCCGTGGCGTGAACCTCCTCTCGGTGGAAGTCGCAGTAGGGCAGCTCTACCCTGACCTCCCTTCTCCTCCCCCGCACCACTCTCCTCCTCTCTGCATGGGCTATGGCCATAGCCAGCTCTTGATCAAGGATGTGAGGCCTATGCTCTCACCTTTAACCCGGGGAGTGGAATCGATCCGGCCCCCTAGTGGTGGTCCCTTCCTTGATATCCTCTTCGTGGCCCTTGGTCCTGCCACTCGGGCCTCCAGCCCAACCGACGGTCTGGCTCCTGACGCCCCCACCTTGGATGCTGCTGCCCATGGAGCTGCCTTTGCTCCCTCTGCTGTAGCTCGGCTCTCCTCTCCTCCTACACCATTTTGCCTCTCGGCTCCTTCTCTTACCCCGTGGCCCACCTGGCCAGCTTCTGGGCAAACTCCAGGTTTGACGCCTCCCCGTCAACTTCCCTTGACGCCCTATCCATCAGCTCCTCGTAGGAGAGGGGGCACTCTCTTAAACTCCATCCTGAAGAAACCCTGCTGTAGCCCCAGGGTGAAGGACATCATCAGGCAATGTCCTGGCATCTCATGGACCTGCGTGACCTCCTCCTGGAACCGGTCAACGTAGCTCCCCAGCATCTCATTCACTCCCTGCTTAATGTGGAACAAGGACTCCGACTCCTTCTTCCTCCTCTTCGAAGTAGTGAACCTCAACATAAAGCCCTAGCGTAGGTCCTCAAAGAAGTAGATGGAGCTGGCCAGCAGCTGGTGAAACCACTCCCTCACCTTTTCCTTGAGAGTGATGGCGAAGAGTTGGCACTTAAAGCCGTCCGACATCTGCCGGATAGAGACCACGTCCTCGAACCACTGGACGTGTTGGACCGGGTCTCCCTTCCGGGTGTAGTAGGACATTTCGTGTTCCCTGAACCCATCTTGAACTGGGGAAGAAGAGACCAGCTAGCTAAACTGGCTGCCTCCTCCTACCGGGCGAGCCGGAGCATCCCTCGCGCCCACGTCGCCGAACAGGCCTCCGCTCGCTGAGCCGGGGAAAAGCACGCACCCTGGGAGCTCTCCTCCCTTTCCTTCTTCAGCAACCTCCTTCCCTGCTCGCCTGCCGGGAGTGTCCTCGCCCAGTGATGGGGAGGCAGTCTGGGCGGCTGTAGTCGAGCACTCGGCCCGCGCGCCGAGTGCGAACCTGACGAGGCTCAGCACTTCGTTCCTGAAATCTTCAAGCATCCCCATCATGGCTAGAGGCGGGGGGGGGGGGGGGGGGGGGCGAGTCCGACCTGTCAGATCCCTGTCCTCTTGTCATCGAGCTCGTTGAAGGTTTTCTGTGATGATCACTTTCCACGCTCACCGCATCAAAATGTTGAAACCGAAATCTCGGTCTCTTGTGCATTTCACCCATGGGGAATGGGTGATCGCGCACCTACTTCACTCCTGCAAGCAAAAAAACAAAAGAAATAAGGAAAAACCGACCCAAGGGCTCGGCGGAGAGGACCCACCACACACACGGAATACCTCAGAGCACTTCCCTTCCTTAGCCACAGTCTGAGATAAGGCTACCTCAGAAAGCGCTAGAAGACTAAGGATCAAGTGAGTATCAAAGCGTGCCCTCTGAGGTGCCCCCTTGAGTCTTATTTATAGAATTCCGAAAACGGCCTGCAAATAGTCAACCTCCGCTGTTTTGAATAGCTATGTGCAGTCCAACTTGGTCTCCCAACAGCGTAACTCCGCTATTCTAAGAAGATATTCACACCCATGGGATGGGTATCCAGGTAATTTTACCTCTGAGAACCACTGGGCCCGTCCTAGGGATAAGGAGATCAGCTCGCCACTACTCTCTCCTCATGAGAGGCGGGTGCTACCTGGCTCCCGCAACTCGCTTACTATTCTTGGGCGAGCGCGAGCCGTGCTGTCGCGACCTGCCGATGCCCGTGTCGTGGCGGGCCGGCAGCCAGGTCATGTATAGTAGAGCGGGCTGGCGTCCAGGATTAAAACTGTGACCATGGGAGCCCCGGATGGAGGCTCACCGATCTGGACTCGTCAAGCTTAACTTCGAACATTAGTTCGACGAATGGCGAACCCAAACTCTACTCGACGAATGGCATAACAAAACTCTGCTCTACGAATGGAGGGCAACAACTCTGCTCGACGAGTGGCAGACCAAAACTCTACTCGATGAGTGGCGGGCGAGCTAGAGGGGGGAAGGGTCTAGCTCGGGCGGCTCGCTCGCCTGACTTCGGCGAGAGCGAGCTGGCCATCTGCTGCCTACCCGCATGTTGTTCTGGTGCTGACCGGGCGCCTTGGTCCGCTCGCTGGCTTGGTGGTACCCACTAGGCAAACATGGGGTTGTACACCTTTACCCAATACCCAAAGATCTAAAGATTCCATGATATTGCTGTTTTGCTATGTGCAGATCTAGTGAGGTAAATGACATGCAGGAATGGTGACCCCCCCCATAATATTCATCTGAATGTCTGAATAAAATTACTGGGGGTCTATAATGACAAGATTTGACTAAGAGCAGAAAATTGTAATTTTTTGAATTAAATTAGCATTCATTTAATTTTACCCAAATCAAGGCCATAGTTGATTTGAACATGATGTACTAGATTTACATGAGTTATGACCACCCAAAAATTATGAACTCCATATGATGCCAATAAATCAATCCACAATAAATCTGATAATTATGGGTAAAGAAGGAAGTATTAAAATACATCTTCAAAAAATTATAGAAAAACTACTGAATCTTAAGGGTGACCAGAAAGAATCTCTGACCAAAGATCATAATTTTACATGCACGTTAGGCACCAAAATAAAATCAATTAATTTTACTTAGAAACAAGCACCTTGCGAAGCAACCCCTGTGAACAGACTTCCAAAATTCAACAAAAATTTACAGAGCTTTGCAATGTCATAAAAGGTCGTCTGACTAAATTTCATGAGTTTCCAGAAAGAGGTTAATTCATCAGAAATTTCTAAATAGAAAGATCAACTTGATGGGTTCTGAATGAAGTACAACAAATTTTGATCTAAAAATTCATACTAAAACATCTAGAGCTTTGTTATGGTCTTACTTTATAACTGACTAAATCTCATGCAATTTCAAGGTTAGAAAGTCATATATCAAAATTCTTCAAGAAAACCCATATTAGTGCATTTTACGATGGAACCTAGTTGTAAACTCATCCCAACAACATGTAAAATATTCCAGTGATTAATATGACTATAAAAACGACACCTACCATCATCCCATGGAAATCTAAGGTCATAGGACCACTAAATTATTCCATAATGTGCTAGGGATTAATTAAGCATAAAGTTATTTTAAGTGCGGTGCAAGAGTCCAACTATCAACTTCAACAACCCTAGGGAATTACTCCACCCTAGAAACGCATGGGGTAAACCCCAAGTCCAAACAAGGACTAAACACCCTAAGTCGTCCACAAACCCTAATAAGCTCAAACCAAGGCTTGAACTAGGGAACTGGGGCTCAACCACCATAACACAACCCAAACTCTAAGAGAGGGTAACCAACTGACCTTGGGACTCTGACTAGAGCCCCAAGCCATTTGGGTGAGGATTGGCCCGTCTATTCCCCAAGAATCCTAAACCCTAAACTCACCCTTAAGGTCCCAAACTTGAGCCACATCAAAACCCAGTCAAATCATACTCAAATGGGTTGAGATTTTAACCAGTGACTCATGGTGATCCCTAAAACCATCCAACAAAGTTTTGGAGGTTGGTGATGTAATTGGCCCCTTAAATAAATTATTCATTGATTATTAAATTTTTACCAAACTATAGAAATGTTTTCTCCAAAATTTCTCATTTTTTGATATGTCCTGCGTATAGATAATATTGACTCCCTGCCCAGATTTCAGGTCATTTGGACATGTGGTTAAGTGGTGGCACCTATTTTAATTTTTGACAAGCCCTAAGTATAGACTACACCCTTTTGAGTGCTGAGGTCAGACCACTAAGCGAGATTGGTTGAAACAAGTTTTAAATTACAATAGATTACAAGGGATACAAATTTGGTGTTAACCACATTTTCTGTAGAAGCATCTAAGTATTTTTAATAAATAGACATATTAGCTAAAATAAAAGTGACAGAAAATCAAATAAAAGGAATTATATAATCCTATGTTTAAATCGGAGGCGGCACAAATCTTGGCGCCAATCATGCGTCAACTGGTCGTATTCCACCTCCAGCCAATGGCTGAGATTTCCCCAACCTAGAGTTCTTTCCAATCGCCACTGCCGGCCACCCGGCCATTTCCCCGGCCGGCCACCGCCTCCACCACCTTCATTTGAGGTGGTGGCTATCGCCAAGCAGCGGCACGGCCATTGAAGAGGCTGTTTCCGGCAAACCCGAGGGGTAATAAAAACCTGAAAATTTTTGGAAACTGCTCACCTGATCAGGCTCGATTGAGCACGATATCTCTCATATTTGATCTAGGATCCTAGAATAGAGGGAGAGGGGGGGAAATCGACCTTCTTGGGTGGAGCGTAGCCATGTCGATTGCTACGGTCTCCATTTGCGGTCGAGGAGTCGCCGGTGTTCTGCAACAGCACTGTGGAAGGACTCGATTTCATCGAGGGAAGAGTGTAAAGGACTCCTCTGGGTCTGGGGAGTCTTTATAAAGAGTCAGACTGGGGAGGGGAGGGGAGGGGTCTTTCTTCATGGCACCATTAATGGCTAATTAAGAGGTTTCGGCCATAGGTGGTTACAATGTTCTATCCATTGAACAGCCACCCAAACGACCCCTAGCCTTCTCTACCCTTAATGGGTAATAGGATCAAAGCTTTGGAAATGGTGAGAGGGGCCCTTGGTCTCCCTACGCCGTGAATGCTCTCCTCCCAATTTCTCACTCTTCCATAACACGAAATCCAGAAGATTAGTCCGATGAATTTATCTCATTCATCGAACTCCGTCTGACGAATCTGCTTTATTCATCGAAATCCGCTTAACTTTGCTTGAGGATTTCGTCGAGCTCTGCTCGAGGCTTTCATCGAGCTCTGCTGGATAATTTTCGTCGAGCTCTGCTCGACAATTTTCGTCGAGCTCTCTCGATGATTTTCGTCCAGCTCTGCTTGACAATTTCGTCGAGCTTTACACGATGATTTTAATCGAGCTTTTCTCGACGCTTTCATCGAGCTCTTCTCGATGATTTCATGGAGCTATTCTAGACGACTTCCATCCAGCTCATGACAACCCTTAACCTGTACTTTTGGGGTATTACATTGGGTGTCATTAGACCCTTTGGTGCTTCCCAGTGTTTTGTCATGACAAAACCATCCTAGGGGTCTAGAAGTCTGAGGGATGTTACAACAAGGGCTAAGGAAGCCTGCTTGATGGCAATCAATGCATCATGCAGTAACTCTGATGCTGAATCAGAATCTGAAGAAGATCAAGTAATCTCTCACTTGATTTTACTTCACATCATTTTAAAATAGATTTCAAATTACTATGTAAAGATTTAATAAAATCTGAGAAGGAAATAAAACTTCTCAGATAAAAACAAACTGAATTAGATAACATATCTTTAGAAAACTCTTGACTTAAAGAAGAACTGAAAAATCTTAAGGAACAAACAATGTCATTAAAAACAAACTATGTGAGGCTAAGAAGTTTGAAGAATCCCTTAATGGGAGAAGCATCAAACTGATGAATATCACAAGCACAGTTAATGTCAGACTCAATGGCAAACTGGGTTTAGGGGTTTCATCTTGTCAGCCTATTCCTTTACAAAAAAATATATTATCTACACATATAAAAATTGTTTCTTCTAAAGGTAAAGAAAAATTAGAAGTCTTAGATAAAACCACAGAAGTTGTACAAAAGCCTAAAAAAATAAGAATTTTCATAAAAATTATGTTCAAAATAATTCGTCGAACCGAGCTCGACGAAATAATCATTTTTCATCGAACGGAGCACGACGAACTATGAACAGAGAATTTGAATATAATAATCATTCAAATGGAGCTCGATGAAAACAATTTGATTCGTCAAATTGCGATCGACGAACGTGAAACACAGAATATAATCTATATTTTTTGTGAACGTAGTTCGACGAACTCATTTCTATTTGTCGAACTCAGATCGACGAACTCATTTTAATTCGTCAAACCCAATTTTTTTAACAGAAATTTTAAATCTTTTCAACATTATAATCAAAGATAAGAATTTATAAACACTTTAACACAGTGGATTATTCCTCCTATGAGATATCATCCACTGGGTTACATGGATCAACCTAAGTATTCTTACATTTCTAATTATCATTATGTCAAGAAAATAGGACTCAAGGTAACCTGGGTCAAAAACATCAAATTTGTTTTGATGCAGGAAAAGAACTATCCTACCACAGAGGAACAGTGCTATTTGGATAGTTGTTGCTCAAAATATATGACAGACACAAAAGAGAACTTAAGTGACTACAAGTTAAGCTTGGACCTAAAGTCATTTTTGGAGAATCCAACTGTGGCCAGACAAAGGGCTATGGAAATGTCAAAGTTGGAGAAGTTACCTTCAGGAAGGTAGCTTATGTGAAAGGTCTCAAGCATAACCTTATATCCATAGGTCAATTATGTGATGAAGGTTATCAGGTAACTTTTAATAAGTAAACCAAATGAACTATGTCATAAGAGATTAGGACATGTAAAGCTTATGTTAAGCCCGAAATCCGCGACCTTTTTGCACATTCTTCCAGATCGGGCGGCCTATTTCTTCTAGCCGCCAAGCATGTCAAGCCCGCCGGTCATCACAGACCGGGAGGCCTGTGCCCTCTAGCCGCCACCCACGTCAAGTTGGCTTCTCATCAGAGAAGCCGGGCGGTCTACAGATTAAGCCGTCGTCAGCTCCGACACTGCACAACGTCAAGGCCCAGGACCCAGGCCATCAGCTCGCCAGGAGGAATCCGCTAGGCCGTTCAGCTTCCCTCCTTTCTCCTTTTCTGCTCATTTGCTTCCCCTCACCTCTGCCGGTTCTCCTATACCCCGGGCAGCAAGTAACTTTAGCCCTGCCCGTTTGGGCAGGCCCCAGAGCCTATAAATAGGGGGAGGGTGCACTCCCCAATGCATGTTGACTTGTATCCAGGAGCTCGCTTGTTAAGAGCTGCGGTCTCAAGTCTAGTGCTTTGCGGCTTGCAGTCCGGCTGCCTTCATCTTTTTCTCCTCCTTGTAACCGCTTCTCTTTAAGTAAAAGGAAAGCCCATCGCAGGAGTGGCATTTAAGCCGCGGCGAGCGAACTCTGTTGTTGTCGCTGCCAGCGGCCTCTTTTTCTACCCCTCAGCTACGACCGCTAGTAACCGACTATTCGACAGTCTCCTCTTATCTCTTCCTTCACCCGGTTCTTGAATGGTTAGCTGGTCGTGCCCGACTCCATGTACGTTTTTGTGCATCAACAGTTAACACGCAACCTTCAGATATCGATTAGTCGATGAAATCAGCGCTTTAGTGGGTCAAACCGCTCTTTATACTAGAGCTCGGAATCCGCGACCTGTTCGCGCATCCTTCCAGACCGGGGGGCTTGTTTCTTCTAGCCGCCAAGCATGTCAAGCCCGCCGGTCATCAGATACCGAGCGGCCTATGCCCTCTAGCTGCCACCCACGTCAAGTCGGCTTCTCGTCAAAGAAGTCGGGAGGTCTCCAGATTAAGCTGTCGTCATCTCCAACCCTGCTCAACGTCAAGGCCCAGGATCCAAGCCATCAGCTCGCCAGGAGGAATCTGCCAAGCTGCGCGGCTTCCCTCCTTTCTGCTTTTCTTCTCATTTGCTTCCCCTCACCTTTGCCCGATTCTCCTGTACCCCGGGCAGCCGGTAACTTTAGCCCTGCCTGTTTGGGCAGGCCCCTGAGCCTATAAATAGGGGCAGGGTGCACTCCCCAATGCACGCTGACTTGTTTCCATGAGCTCGCTTGTTAAGAGCGGCGGTCTCAAGTCTAGTGCTTTGCAGCTTGCAGTCCAGCCGGCTTCATCTTTTTCTCCTTCTTGTAACCGCTTCTCTTTAAGTTAAAGGAAAGCACGTCGTAGGAGTGGAATTTATGTTGTGGCGGGCGAACTTTGTTGTTGCCGCTGCCAGTGGCCTCTTTTTCTGTCTCTCAGCTATGACTGCTAGTAACCGACTATTCGATAGTCTCCTCCTATCCCTTTCTTCCCCCGGTGCTCGAACCGTTAGCTGGCGGTGCCTGACTCCCTGTCTGTTTTTGTGCATCAATAGTTAACACGAGACCTTCAGATATCGATTATTCGATGAAATATGCGGTCTAGTGGGTCAAACCACTCTTGCTACTAGAGCTCGGTGGCATGTCGAGCAGGCCGCGACTTCGCCCGCTAAGGTTTTCAGCCCACCTCCAGCACTGTAGAACCTGTCATTCTACCCGCCAGCTTTTCTGCCAGTCTTTGTACCGGCTTGTCCCATTGTCTAGCCGCCAGTTCAAGCTGCCACTAGTCGGCGATCTCTAAGCAAAGTTTGATTATTTTCTCCCTGCAAAATGAATCCTGCGAAGGGACAGAGTGAATCTAATTTCATGTCAACTACTGCTGATCTCTTAGAGGTACAAGATTGTTCATATTTTAATGATGGGGCCCTTGACAATGATAGCAAATTCTCTCGGAGTTTGGTTGAACATGCACCAAAGTCTATCGCAAGAGAATCTCCTTACAAAGAAGAAGAAGAAGTCCCTTCTCCATTCATTGACCGGATCCGTTGGGATACTGTCTCCGATGATTTCAGAGTACCGCATCTCCCGGAGTATTCCGGATGAGATGATCCATTTTCTCATTTACAAGCCTTTGAATCGGCTATTTCATTAAGAAAGGTGTCCAACGGAATAAAAGGCAAACTTCTTATTATATTTTTGGCGACATTGCAAGGGAATGGTTCTATAGTCTGCCACCTCGATCGGTCACCAGTTTTAAAGATCTTCGAAATCAATTCATTTCAAGGTTCACTACTTACAGGAAGCGGAGAAGAGACGTTGGAGCTCTCTTCCGAATCCAGCAAGGAATTGACGAGTCTAATCTGGATTTCGTTGACCGATTCCAAAAGGAAGTTCTAGATGTTTGTAGCGTCCACAAGATTATTACTTACATGCTTTCATAAATGGACTTCAAGAAGGCCTTTTGAAATTTAAGCTCAACACAAAGGACCCCAAAACTTATGGAGATCTTATTGAAATCGTTAATAAGTTCATAATAGGTGAAGAAGAAAATAAAGGTTATATCTTGTTTTTGAATTAGATGACTAAACAACCTCAAGGGTCTTCTGGTGATCAGCAATTTATTTCTTCCCAAAATGTTTCACAAGTTAAAAATTTCAAATCTCCTCGTCTTCCTTAGGATAGAGCTACATTATCTCCTCGGCAGAACGAATTATTTGAGTTTGTGAAAGTACATCCAGCCACATCTTCTCGTCCGAAAACTCTAAAGCGTAAAAAGGTTCAGATAGACATGTTAAATTTAAAATTCCTATGGAAGACCTTCTGATGATTATTCAAGAAATGCCTGAGTTCAAAAGGCCTAGGCGTATGAAATCTAAATTTAAATATTGGCATGAGGAGCTCTTTTGCAATTATCATAAAGATATTGGTCACCTGGCAGAAGATTGCATTGTTCTCCGAGAGTTAGCTAATCAACTTGCAAGAGATGGGAAGCTATAAGACTATGTCATTCAGTGATTTTCTAAGGCATTCTTCTATGGCTTACTCAATGGTTCAAGCAGGGACTTCCTTTTTCTCTATGATAAAAATGCTAAAGATTGGAATAATATATATTCAATACACCGATTTATATCATTCAATACACCGACCGCGCGGTTACATATTCCGGCCTAAATTATTTGGCTTCTATGTGCCTTTTTGCCGGTTTATTATTCATATAGTCGGGAAGTCGGTCGACCTATTTCGTGCAGTTAATTCTTGGCCTTAGTCCGCCTGCTTCTGGTATCAATTATACTAGTCAACTTACAACTTGCCATCACAAAACTAATATGATTTTGATCTCTACTATCGGGCGACTTTTTCGCCGGCTAAGTATGCTTAAGTATATTTGGTTACCGGCTTGTATTATCATACCAGAAGCCGCATATTATTTCTCTATCCTTGCCTCTTTCATCAAAAGCGCGGTTTATATCAGAGTTTGCCCTAGCCACAAACTTATTGTTCATTGTTAGGGCTTTTTGGCGACTAAGGTTCTTAGCCGCGCGATTTATTGGTCATAGTTTATTTGCAAATAAGCCGCGAGCATTTCTCTCTTCCTAGCAGATAACTCGATTTCTTCATTAAGGCTTCAGGCGGTTAAAACATTAGCCGCTCAGCTTATTGTCAATGTGTATTCTCAGATTGGCCCCATGCATTTCCTTCTTCCTTGCGGATAGCCTTATTTGAAGTCGCATTATGGCCTCAGACATGTTTATATGTTAACTATCTATTAAATAGGAAGTTAAACTGAGACCGCACGGACTAATACAATTAAGAAAAATGATAAGTAAGCTACACATCAGAGGTAAGGTTTTCTTTCATTTCTATTTCATAAATGTTTACAAAAAATAACCGCGCGGTTTACAAAAATCATACCGCCGGTTTCCCAAAAATATCAAAGTTCAAGTAACAAATAAAAAGTTCCTAATCGGCCGGCTTGAGCTTTTTAGCCGCAGGAGAACTTGGATCACCGCCACCCTCGATGTCAACGGAATATTCAGAGTACCCACTGGTGCTAGCTGCCAAGACACCAGAAGTCGCCGGATCTGTCCGCGCGGTCTGCAAAGCCTGACCGCTGGTCCTAGATGAAGCGTCTTCGCTCCGGCTTCCCTGGCCACCCTCTTCCTCGTCGTCTTCCTCCTCTTCGCCATCTTACTCACTGACCTTTCCCTTGCCTTTGATAGCCCTGTAGACAGCGGCCACCTTATTTTTCAAGGTGAGGTATATGTCGGCACGGGTAAAGTCGGTGAAGCCGGCAGCTAAGCCGCCAAGGTCTCGGAGGCGGTTAAGCGCTCCATCGATCCCCTCGATGACCTACGTGAAGACATTATCTTGTAAGGTGGGGTTGACCGGGTCGTACATTTCCTGCAAAAGAAGTAAAAGGTTAGACAGCGCGGTTTCCTTATTGTAACAACACGAGTATCAAGTGATAACTTACCGCTTTCCTTTCCTTCAATCATATGTTTTCTTCCTCTTTCTCTTGTAATTAACGCTCCAGGCCGCTCTTGTCTTTCATTAATTGCTTCTAGGCAAGGCCCATGAAGTGGCTGGTCACAAGGCTCCTTACCCCGGCATGCGCGGCTAACAGCGGCAGGTCGTCTGCAGGAACTCGGTGCAACACCTTCAGGTTGTGCTTGCCGTACAGTGCAGATCCAACCACGTTTGTGTGGCGGGTTACTTTTTCCCTCCCCCAGTAGGGGAGGGCGGTGGGGACCTTCACAACTCGCCGTCCGGACTCCACACCACAGCCGTGTTGCCATGGACGTCCTTCAGGCCGCTACCCATTCCTTGCAGCATGAACTCGCCAGAGGAGGCCGACTTCTCCTCTTCCTCAACCCGCTGCGGCTTGGCCCTCCTGGCACGCCTCTCTCTTTGCGTGAGCGTCAGGCCGCCGGGCATCAGCGGCTTGTTTAGTGGGACCGCCATAGCAGCTGCAAAGACGGAGTAAAAAGTCAGTTCATAGACCGCGCGACTAGCAAGTGAGTTCGACCGGTTTGAAAATTACTGTATTCCGCTTCAATTCCTTCCAAGGACGGCAACATCGGGATATAATGGTTGACATCTAGCTGCTCCCCTTTGAAGAAGGTGTACATCTCCTTCTCCAAGCCATCCAGGCCGCTGCTGCCAAAGGCGCCCTCGTCCCGGATTTGCGGGTTGACTGACAGCAAACCTAGGTTACCCTCAGAGATGAAGTACCTTTCCGACCAGTTTAGAATCTTGTTCACCAAGTTGACGATCTTCAGCCCCCTGCAGCCAAAGTATAAGTGCCCCCGGAAGATTCTAGTTCCGGAGTCCAGGATAGACCGCACCGAGAAGCATTCTCGGAATACCTTCATGGAGAAAAGGACTCTCTCCGACCTTAGGTATGAGATGAAGCTATAGATGGAGGCTATTGAGTTTGGTGGCAGTTGTCTGGGCACAACGCCATAATGGTAGAAGATTGCCACAGCCTCCATCAAGACTGGGAAGCGGAAGCCGCAGTCAAAATGGTTGATGGGGATGGCGATCTGATATGTGTTGGAGGTATTAATTCCCTCATCCTTCAGCGAAAGCCGCGCGACTAGCGGGAACCCCTGTAAATGCTTCCCCACAAAGTCGTCTAGCTTGACTTTTGTAAGCCGACATTCTTTGTGATCGGCTGAGTGGAATGCAGAGGTCCCATCAGTCCTGACCGCGGTGGCTTTGTCAGACCGCATCGACTTGGACTTAGCCCGCATCTTTTTTGTCTTGTGATCTGGAGTCGGCTCTATTTATAGAAACCAGTGGTGGAATAGTAATCAATGTCAAATCGCGTCTAGCTATCAAGCCGCGTGACCTCAACCTGCAGGAAATACAGATTAATACAACGGTCAAGCCATAGTTCAATTCGCCTGTCTACGTGACCAAGTTTCATGGCAAAGCATGTGGATATCATACTTCCAAGCAGGCGATCTATTCGCCAGACAGCGCGGTTAAACTCCTGTACTTGGATGTTTCAGAGCAAAGCACATAAATGGTATTCATGAAACGCATGCCGCGTAAACCGCAAGCAGTTCGCAATATAGTAAACATACATACAACAGTTTACAGCAACCAAACTGTCCAACATCCAGCAGAAAAAATATATTACAACATAATGTTCAATTTGTTCGCGCGGCTTATCTCGCTCAAATCGCACAGCCTTGCCTATCGCCCTCCTGTCCCTCTCGACCTAATCGCGCGACCTGGTCACTGGTTCTTACAATCTCAGTGTACACTTGGCTAACTAGATAGTGAAGTGAGTGCAGAGACTGGTGAACCCGCGCGACGTGGCGCTCTACTCTGGGGAGTGGAACCATTAGTGGTGCCAGAGTTTCTAGCCCGCTAGAAGCTGCGGCCTGCCCGACCGCCGCGACCTCAGGTGGATTTGAAGCCCCACCAGAAGCCGGGCCTCCTGTTTTCGGTAACTTCCCAGAATCCACTAGTGCATGCCGCTGATTTCTGTCGGCCTTCGCTGACGGACATTGGTCTTTTCTTTGCTCAAGGCAACAAATCTCTTCTCTCTCCCTCTCAAGCCTTCCGGTCGTCAGCACTTGCGCTTGCATATCCTGCTTCTCCTCCCTCTCCTGCTCCAAGGCGGCCTGCATCATTACTATTTTCCCCCAGCGGCCTCTAGAGCGGACTGCAACCTTGAGGTCACTTGCTCTAGCACGGACTTCAACCTTGTGTTCACTTGCTCCCGCGCGGACTGCAACCTTGTGCTCGCTTACTCCAGGGTGGTTTGAAACTCTTGGAACCTCTTCTTGGTAGCCTCCTGTGCAACCCATTTTTCTTTGTCCTTAATCCACAGGGCTTCGGCGTGCGCGCTCACAGCCGCCTGCAATGTGTTGACCTCCTTCTGGAAGTCAGCCATCTCTTTGTGACGAACACTTGGCGGAGGGGGAGACAGTATTGAATAGAAGGATGTCAAGTCGCCCGGTTTCATCGTGGTTTCTGGTTCATTTGTAGAATATGAGCCTCAATTAGGTTCAGTCAGATAATCGCGACCTTTTTGCAAGGAAATCGGTACGATAAGACCGCCAGTTTGATTTTTATGTCCGTCCGAGGCCATGGTATGGTATCTAAACACTGGCTGCCTTAATCGTTCAGGATCTATCTGCTTTAGCTTTTCTTTCCATAGCCTCTCGGTTTATTTTGCTGGTTTTTTCAGTTGAGCCGTGGTTAGGAAAAAGCTGGCCGGCAGATTTAGAATTGAATTCGCCCCCTTCTTCCTTGACTGCAACTTGTAGATGTTAATAATTTGCTTAATTTTCCCATGTTTACCTTGCAGCAAAGGAAGTGTGGTCGCCACCGGCTTCCCAGCAATCAACTTATTCATCTCCTCCATCTTCTCTCGAATTTTCAGTTTCTCGGCCCCTTCAGAAACCGCGGAAGCCGGCCCGCCAAGCTTCTCCCCGGTGACTTCGACATCGGGGCGATCGACCTCCTCTGAAGCTGCTGGGGTCTCTAACAACCTATCCTACTGCTGTAAAGTTTCCAAGTCCCTTAGAATGTCACAAATCAACCCGCTAGCCACGGATACATCCTCCGGCTCGCTCGGTTTGGGATCTGGTGTTGACGGATTCTCGGATACCTCTTTCTTGCGCGGCTTATGTTGAAGACTATCCGCTCCGGTCTTTGCGGAAACATTCCGTTTTTCGGCCTGCATCTTCCTCATCTTCCTCTTCATCCTTTCATCAAGGGTCTCCCTCCTTTTCTTCTATCGTTTCAAGGAGCCGACTACCATTTTTGTCTGCTTTCTCTTTTCGGCCAAAAAGTCGTGCGGCCTCCAGCGTATTCTCCGACTCGTTGTCGTCCACAACAATTAGGTCGATGTTGATGCACGAAAACGGACAGGGGGTCAGGCACCACCAGCTAACGGTTCGAACACCGGGGGAAAAAGGGAGACTGTCGACTAGACGGTTACTAGCGGTCGCAGCTAAAGGGTAGGAAAAGAGGCCGCTGGCAGTGACAACAGCAGAGTTCGCCCGCCGCGGCTTAAATGTCACTCTTGCGGTGGGCTTTCCTTTACTTAAAATGAGAAACAGTTACACGAAGGAGTAAAAGCAGAATCCGGCCGGACTACAAGCCGCAAAACACTAGACTTGAGACCGCAGCTCTTAACATGCGAGCTCCCGGATACAAGTCAGCGTGTCTTGGGGAGTGCACCCTCCCCCTATTTATATGCTCGGGGGCCTGCCCAAGCAGGCAGGGCTAAAGTTACCGGCTGTCCGGTGTATAGGAGAACCGGGCAGAGGTGAGGGGAAGCAAATGAGAAAGAAAACGAGAAAGGAGGGAAGCCGCACGGCTTGGCGGATTCCTCCTGGCGAGTTGACTGCTGGGTCCCGGGGCTTGCCGCTGAGCAGGGCTGGCACTGGTGGCGGTCTGACATAGAGACCGCCCGGCTTCGGTGATGACCAGACGAGTTGATTTGGGACGCGACTAGCCGGTCAGGCCGCCCTGTGGTGACCGCCCGAATTGGGAGGCCTAGCGGCTTGAAAGGTCAGGCCGCCCGGTCTGGAAAGCTTCGCGAACAGGTCGCGGATTCCGGGCTTATCATAATCCCCGCACATTTTATGTTCCAAAAACTTCGAAAATGTAGAACTAAGTCGGAGACTACGACTGCCTCATCGTCGTCTATAAAATCCCCTGGCCCTTGCCATTCTTCAAGATTTCTGCCAAACCACGAGTCGCTACTCGCCACTTGTGGTCAGTATTTTGCAAGCCGACACGATCTTCCACAAGATGGATGTTATGTCATCAATGTTAGCCCGCAACAAGAAACCGGCAGAAAAGAAGCAAAGCCGGAGCGAGAACTTGGGTGAATCTGCCCGACAGTCTGCCAAGAAGATTGGGAAGCCGGAGATTTCAGCGGCTTCTGGACATAAAAAAAAGCCGACAGAGACCGTCGGCGAATCATCGCAGGCCGCAGTAGATCCCAAAGCGGTTTCAAAGACTGCTCCACCACAAACCGGAACTGCCAAATCCTTCGACCTGATTTTCTCTCCATCAGGAGAACCACTCCTGAAAATAGGCGGGACGGAGGAGAAAAGTGTTGAATCTGGGAAACCATCCGAATTGCGGGACAAGGTCGACGTAATCGTTGTGGATGACAACGAGCCGGAGAAGGCGCTGGAGACCGAACGGATTTTGGGCGAACAGCGCAAACAGACTGAAAAGGTGTTCGGTTCCTTGAAACGGCAGAAGGAAAGGAGCAAGACCCTTGAAGAAAGGATGAAGAGAAAGATGAGGAAGTTACAGGCCAGAAACCAGAATATTTCCGCAAAGACCGGCGTAGACAGTCTTCAACACAGGCCGCACGAGAAGGAGGTACCCGAGAACCCGTCCACACCGGATTTCAAGCCGAGCGAACTGGAGTGTACACCCGCGGTTAGCGAGTCGCTTAGTGAGCTCCTGAAGGGCATGGAGACCCTTCAGCAGCAAGACGCGCTATTGTCGACACCAGTGGCCTCTGAGGAGGTTGACCGCCCCGATGTCCAGGTTATTGGGAGAAGCCTGGCGAACCGGCTTCCGCGGCTTCTGAAGGTGCTGCGAAACTGAAGCTTCGAGAGAAGATGGAGGAGATGAAGAAACTGATCGCCGAGAAGCCGATGGCGACCACACTTCCATTGCTGCAAGGTAAACACCGGGAAGTTAGGCGAATTATTAAATTCTACAAGTCGCGGTCAAGGAAGAAGGGGGCGAATATAATTTTAAACCCACCGGCTAGCTTTTTCCTGACCACGGCTCAACTGAAAAGCCGAGCGAAGGAAGCCGAGCGGCTATGGAAAGAAAAGCTAAAAAGGATAGATCCCGAACGGTTCAGGCGGCCAGTGTTTAGAATCCATACCGCGGTCTCTGGAGGGGATAAACATCAAACTGGCGGTCTTATCCTACCGATTACATTGCTAGAACGTCGCAATTATCCGGCTGAACCTGACTGCAGTTTATCTTCTGCAGGTGTACCGGAGACCGCGATGAAACCGGGCGACTTGACGTCATTTATGTCTATGCTGCCACCGCCTCCGCCTCCGCCAAGTGTCCGCGAGAAGGAGATGACCGACTTCCAGAAGGAGGTCGGCACACTGCAGGCGGCTTTGAACGCGGCCACTGAAATCTTGCGGTTAAGGACGAGGAGAAGCGGGTAGCCCAGGAGGCCGCGGAAAAAAGGATCCAAGTGTTGCAAACCACCCTGGAGCAAGAGTCCACAAGGCTGCAAACTGTGCTTGAGCAGGAGACCATGAGGTTGAAGTCCACGATGGAGCAAGAGACTGCCAGGCTCCAGACCGCGATGGAAGAAGAGACCGTCAGGCTCCAGACCGCGATGGAAACCGCTGAGGCGAAGATTGCTAAGATGCAGGTCGCCTTGGAGCAGGAAAGGGCGGAGAAGTATTTGTTGATGGCCGCGCGTCTAGAAGGAGACAGAGAAGAGATCCCACATGCTGAAGACGGCGAGAACCAAGACCTGCCAGCGGAGACCGGCGGAGAGCAGCGGACTATACTTCCGATCTCTAGACAACTGCCGGTTACTAGCCGCCCGGCCTCCGGTGAGACTTCAAATCCATCGGAGGCCGCGGAGCCCAGACAGGTCGCGGCGATCCCAATGATCGCTTTTGCGATTGTGGAATGTGACACTGCGCGGGTTCATCGTTCTCTGCACTCGCTTCACAATCTGGTAAGCCAGGTGTATGTTGCGATTGTGCAAACCGGTGAACAGGTCGCACGCATAGGACGAGACAGTCAAGAAGGTGACAAGCGAGCCTGAGCGATTTGAGAGAACTAAGCCGCGCGGACATTTGAACATTATGTTGTAATATATATTTTTTCTGCTGGATGTTGAACAATTCAGTTCTTGTAAACTGTTGTATTTTTATTATGCTGCGAACTGTTTGCTGCGTATACGGCTTGTATTTATGATCCGCGTGCTTGTGCTTTGTTCTGGAAAATCTAAGTATAGGAAAGTAGCCACGCGGTCTACCGAACAGAGCGCTGGCTTGAATAATTGATATCCACATGATTCGCCATAGAATTATTCTAAGTGCAGGGGTAAAGCCGTGCGGACTGATGGACTAAACTGCGATTTGGTTGCTAAGCTGATCTGTATTTCCTTCAGGTTTAGGTCGCGCGACGTGATGACTAACCGCGATTTGACGTTGGGCACTATACCTTCACAGATTTTCTATAAATAGAGCTGACCCCGGAGATTTCATCACAAATCAAAAACAATGCGGGCTAAGTCCAAGTCGTTGCGGTCTGACAAGGCCACTGCGGTTAGGAATGACGCGGCCTCCGCTTTCCACTCTGCAGATCATAAAAAATGCCGGCTTACAAAAGCCGAGCTGGAGGATTTTGTAGAGAAACACATGCAGGGAAGTCCGCTGGTCGTGCGGCTTCAACTACAGGACGAGCGGATTAATTCTTCCCACGCAAATCAGATCGCGGTCCCCATCGACCACTTTGACTGCGGCTTCAGCTTCCCGGTCATGATGGAGGCCGTGGCGGTCTTCGACCATTACGGAGTTGTGCCGGGACAACTACCCCCAAATTCGATAGCCGCGATATATAGCTTCATCTCCTACCTGAGGTCGGAAAGAGTCCGCTTCTCTATGAGGCTCTTCCAGGAATGCTTTTCGGTGCGGTCTATCTCGGACTCCGGGACAAAGATCTTCCGGGGGCACCTGTACTTCGGCTGCAGAGGGCTGAAGATAGTAAACTTGGCGAACAAGATCGCCAACTGGTCCGAGCGGTTTCTCATCTTCGATTGAAACCTTGGGTTGCTGCCAATCAACCCGCAAATCCGCGAAGAGGCCGCCTTTGGCAGCGGCGGCTTGGACGGCGTGGAGAAGGAGATCTACAACTTCTTCAAGGGCGAGCGGCTTGATGTAAACCACTACATCCCGCTGCTACCGTCGCTAGAAGGAATAGAAGCGGAAGATAGTAAGCTCCAAACCGGCCGAACTGAATTCTTAGCCGCACGGCCTGAAATCTAACATTGCCTTTATCTTTGTAGCTGTAGTGGCAGTTCCGTTGAACAAGCCGCAGACTCCTGGTGGCCTGACTCTCATTCAAAGAGAGAAGAGAGCGAGGCGGGCCAAGCCGGCGCGAGTTGTGGAGGAGTAGGAGTCGGCCTCCTCTGGAGAGTTTATGCTGCAAGGAACGGGCAGCAGCCTGAAGGACGTTCATGGAGAACTGGCCTTGCGGTGGAGTCCGGACGGCAAGTCAGTGACGATCTCCACCGCCCTCCCCTACTGGGGGGGAGAAGAAGTAAGGCGCCACGCGAGCGTGGTTGGTGGGGCTCTGTATGGCAAGCGCAACCTGGGGGCGATGCGCCGAGTTCCACCAGACGACCTGTCGCGGCTAGCCGCGTAAGTTGGGGCAAGAAGCTTCGTGGCAAGTCACTTCATGGGCCTTGCCTACAAGCAACTGATGAAGGAGAAGAGCGGCCTGAAGAGGCAGTTAGAGGAACAACAGGAAGAGAACAAGCGGCTAAAGGAAAGGGAGGCGGTAAGTTGAAAGTGCAACTAGATCTGATATACTCTAGAGGGGGGGAATAGAGTATATGGTGTTTTAGTACTTTTAAAAACTTTTACAACAATTGTTGTAATAAGTGTGAGCAGGGAAGCAAATATAAATCTAATCACAGAACTAAGCTATGCAAAAACTAAGCACGAACAAATCAAGGCCAGAAACAAAAAGTAAACAAGCAGAGCCAGAGGACACAAAGAAATATAGTGGTTCCCCAAACTTGGGTACATCCACTCTTCTACCACCCTAGGTAGGAATCCACTGCAGGATGAGTTGATCAGGTGTCCTGGGCACCAATGAGCTTTTGATAAGGTGCTCAAAAACCAAAGCAGATTTTTTGATCACGTGTCTTGCCACCAATGAGCTTTTGACAAGGTGCTCAAAAACCAGATTCAAACTTTTGAAGGGAGTTTGAGAAACCCTTTACAAACTAGGGGTGAGAGAGTGATGGCAGTCTTCTCTTTCTCAAACAACTGAGAAGACTATGTGGATTGATGTCAAAGCTCCCCCTGAATCCTTGAAATCTTCAGGAAGAAAAGCTTTACTGAGGGTGATAGGCCTTCAAAGGTAGAACTCCAGCAATAGATGGTTTCAGCAATGGCTGAAATGTTGAGTGTCTGGAGTCTTGAGATGATGTTGGCCTTGAACACTTTGAAAGATGAAGAGATTTTGAAAGCTTGATCTCTTTGATGAGTGTTCTTCAGAATTCTTTTTGACAGAAGATTTTGAATGAGTCTCTGTACTCTATATTGTGTGTTCTCTTCTTGTTAATCTCTTTTGATTCAAAAAACATTCTGTCTTTTATTCTCTGTTCCAGAATAGAATATCATTCTCTGTCAAAGATAGCTGTTGGTATGCATTGATTGCATCCTTAATTGCAAAAACTATTCTGGAGGAAAGTCCACAGAATTATTCCTTGAAAGATCCCTTGAAACTTGGTCCAGAAATAAATGAAAACGGCTAGCAAATCTCTGAATTAATTGCAGACTAACTCCTGTCTGATTTGAATTTGAATTCTTGAAGTTATCTGAAATCGTCGAACTGAGCTCTGCTATCGTCGAGCTGAGCTCAGCGAACTGGAAAACTCAAGCAGCAAAATAATCGTCGATCTGAGCTCAAAGATCGTCAAACTGAGCTCAGAGATAAAGATCCAAGGCAGAGTCAAAATCGCCGAACTGAGCTCACCGATCGTCGAACTGAGTTCGACGATATTATGAAGTTGAGCTCAGCGATCGTCGAGTGGAGCTCGATGATCTGTCGAAGTTGAGCTCGACGATCGTCGATCTGAGTTCGACGAATCGTCGTGCTGAGCTCGACGATCAGACTTAGTCTCCAGTCTGAAAAACTTGGTCTTCAGGGAAGCTTCCAATCCTAGACTTCTAACCCTTAGACTCAATTCTAATTGACCTATTAAGCTATACAGAAGGTCAAGAAAAAATTCCTAGAGACATAGTGATCCTGACCCAAATTAGTAATAGGGTGTTCCAACATAAGTCATTACCGATACTCGTGCGGTTAGCATTATGTAACCGCGCGACCTTACCTCTACTTTTTTTTGCAGGAAATGTACAACCCGGCCAACCCCATCTTACAGGACAATGTCTTCCTGCAACTCGTCCTGGGGATCGATGGAGCGCTTAACCGCCTCCGGGATCTTGGCAGCTTGGCGACCGGCTTCACCGACTTCACTTGTGCCGACATCTACCCCACCCTGAAAGAGCATGTGGCCGACGTCTACAGGTCGATCAAGGGAAAGGGCAAGGTTGGGCAAGAAGTCGGCGAGGAGGAGGAAGACGTCGAAGAAGAGGGCGGCTAGGGAAGCCGGAGTGCACGCGCATCGTCTGAGTCCGGCGATCAAGAATCTGAGACCGCGCGGCCAGATTCGACAACTTCTGGCGGTTCAGGGAGCTCAGCGACTAGCAGCGGGTACTCTCAATCCTCCGTCGATGGCGGTGATTTAGATTCCCCTGCGGCTAAGAAACTTAAGCCGGACGATTAGAAACTCTTTAACTTGTTTTTTGTATTTTGAACTTTTTTGGAAATCGGCGGTATTATTTTTGTAACCGCGCGATTAATGCTTTGTAACACTTAATGAAATAGAAATGAAGGCAACTTTACCTTTCTCTTTACTACATCTCACTTTTCTTACTCGTTTAAGTCCGCCCGGTCTCAGTATAACTTCTGATTTAATAGAATGTTAGCATATAAACCGGCCTGAGTCAATAATGCGGCTTCAACGAAGTTATCCGTAAGAGAGATAGATTTCCTTGCGGATTATTTCGGAATATAAGTCAATAATAAGCCGCGCGGTTAATAGTTTACACCGCCATTTGCTTAGTCGCCAAAAAACCATGACTTTGAACTATAAGATTGCGGCTAGGGATTAGAAACCGCGGCTTCTGATAATATAAGCCGACATAGGCACATGGAAGCCGAATTTTTGTGACGACAGGTCGCTGATCAGCTAGTATAATTAATACCATAGAAGTCGGCGGATCAAGGCCAGGAATTAACTACCAGACACAGGTCGGCCGACTTCCTGTCCATATGAATAAAAAACCGGCAATTGATATATGAAAGCCAAATAAGATAGACCTTGACTGACGGACATAAGTCGGCCGAGTTCCTAAATATATGAATAATAATCCGGCAGGTAGGCACAAGGAAGTCAAAAAAATTAAGCCGGAATATGTAACCGGGCGGCCTGTGTACTGAATTATACAAATTGGCACAGGCCGCTTAATAAAGCCGCGAAATAGCGGATAGGCTCGTGTTGTCCTGCAAGAATAGATGGATATAAGCACTTATGTGTCAATGTGGGCAGGTGAGTGCGGCAATACTTTCCACACAAAGAACACATAAGCGGGATTGAAATTCTTAAAATCCACGACCGATGTCAAGCGGGACAAGTACGCAATGTCTGCGACTGAAGTCAAGCGGGACAAGTATGTAATGTCTGCGACGAAGGTCAAGCGGGACAAGTACGTAAAGTCTGCGACTGAAGTAAAGCGGGACATGTACGCAATGTCTGCGACTGAAGGCCAAGCGGAATTTCCACTACACATCTGCGACTGATGTCAAGTGGGATGTGGAGAGCTTAAGAATTCAAAAGGGGCTCTTGCCCCTACATGCATGCATATTGGCATTACAAGTAAAGTTAAGGAATAAGCTTCAAATGAAAAGGCAACGTTTGTTCAATGTTAAGGATGTGGCAAAAGGATATATGTCCGAAGTTTTAGCATGCCCCATTAATACCAATTGTGAAGGGGACTTTATATATTATTCTGATCATAAGCATTTTTTATCATATAAAGAAAGAAGAAACCCTGCTTGGACCACTGAATAAGAAATGGAAGATTGCCTAAGAGAGTTACAAAATGACATATTCTTGCAACTTTCCAGCTCTTGCAAGTTAATTAGCTAATTCTCTGAGAGCTATGCAATCTTCTGCTAGATGACCAATATCTTTATGATACTTGCAAAAAAGCTCCTCGTGCCGATACTTGATTTTCGATTTCAAACGGCGAGGCTTCTTGAACTCAGGCATTCCTTGAATGATTATCAAAAGATCTTCCATAAGAATTTTGAACTTAACATACTTACCTGAACCTTTTTCACACTTTGGAGTTTTATCCTGGAGAAGAGGAGGAGACTTGCAATATTCAACTTGCGAAACATCTTGGGAGGAAACAGATCGCTGGTGACTAGAAGTCCCTTGAGATTGTTTAGCCATTTGATTCAAAAACAAAACATAACCTTTATTTGCCTCTTCGCCTATTATGAACTTATTAACTATATCAATAAGATCGCCATAGCTTTTGGGATTCTTTGTGGTGAGCTTGAATTTCAAGGGGCCTTCTTGAAGTGCATTTATGAAAGCATGCAAGTAATAGTCTTGATGGACGCTACTAACATCCAGAACCTCCTTTTGAAACCGATCAACAAAATTTGGATTAGACTCGTCAATTTCTTGCTTGATTCGGAAGAGAGCTCAAAAGTCCCTTTTTCGCTTCCTGTAAATAGTGAATCTTGGAATAAATTGACTTCGAAGATCTTTAAAGCTAGTTACCGATCGAGGTGGGAGACTATAAAACCACTCCCTTGCAATATTGCCAAAAGATATAACAAAGTGTTTGCATTTTACTCCATTTGACAGTTTCTCAGTGAAATAGCTGATTCAAAAGCTTGCAAGTGAGAAAATGGATCATCACATCCAGAATACTCTGAGAGACGCGGTACTCTGAAGTCATCGGAGACAGTATCCTACCGAATACGATTAATGAATGGAGAACGGGCCTCTTCTTCTTCCTTATAAACAGGTTCATTTGCAACAGATTCTGGTCCACGCTCAACACTGTTTGCAAAAAATTCTTTATGAGGGTCAACAGACTCACTATTAAAATACGAACAATCCTGCACTTCTGAGAGATCTGTAGTAACTGACATGTGGTTGGATTTATTCTGACCCTTTGCAGGATTCATCTTGAAAAGAGGAAAATAGCCGAAATTTTTCAAGAGATCGCAGAATAGCAGCATCTTGAGCTGGCGGCTAGACGACACTGCAAACCGATAAGAAGACCGGCGGAAAAGCGAGCGAATAGAATGGCAGGTTCTACAGTGCTGGAGGCGGGCTGAAAACCCTAGTCAGCGAAGTCGCGGCTTGCTCGACAGGCTGCCGAACTCTAGAGGCTAGAGCGGTCTGACTGCCTAGACCGCTGATTTCATCGACTAGTCGAGATCTGAAGGCCGCGTGTTAACTGTTGATGCACGAAAACGGACAGGGAGTCGGGCACCACCAGCTAACGGTTCGAACAACGGGGGAAAAAGGGAGACTATCGACGAGACGGTTACTAGCGATCGTAGCTAAAGGGCAGGAAAATAGGCCGCTGGCAGCGGCAACAGCAGAGTTCGCCGCCGCGGCTTAAATGCCACTCTTGCGACGGGCTTTCCTTTACTTAAAATGAGAAACAGTTACATGAAGGAGTAAAAGAGGAAGCCGGCCGGACTACAAGCCACAAAACACTAGACTTGAGACCGCAGCTCTTAACAGGCGAGCTCCTGGATACAAGTCAGCGTGTCTTGGGCAGTGCACCCTCCCCCTATTTATAGGCTCGGGGGCCTGCCTAAGCGGGCAGGGCTAAAGTTACCGGCTGCCTGGGGTACAGGAGAACCGGGCAGAGGTGAGGGGAAGCAAATGAGAAAGAAAACGAGAAAGGAGGGAAGCCGCACGGCTTGGTGGATTCCGCCTGGCGAGTTGATTGCTGGGTCCCGGGGCTTGCCGCTGAGCAGGGCTGGCGCTGGTGGCGGTCTGACATAGAGACCTCCCGGCTTCGGTGATGACCAGACGAGTTGATTTGGGACGCGACTAGCCGGTCAGGCTGACCTGTGGTGACCGCCCGAATTGGGAGACCTGACGGCTTGAAAGGTCAGGCCGCCCGGTCTAGAAAGCTTCGCGAACAGGTCGCGGATTCCGGGCTTATCATAATTCACGAACATTTTTAAGTTTCCAAAAACTTCGAAAATGTAGAACTAAGCCGGAGACCGCGACTGCCACATCGTCGTCTATAAAATCCCCTGGCCCTTGCAATTCTTCAAGATTTCTGCCAAACCACGGGTCGCTACTCGCCACTTGCGGTCAGTATTTTGCAAGCCGACACGATCTTCCACAAGATGGATGTTATGTCATCAATGTTAGCCCGCAACAAGAAACCGCAAGAAAAGAAGCAAAGTCGGAGCGAGAACTGGGGTGAATCTGCCCGACAGCCTGCCAAGAAGATCGGGAAGCTGGAGATTTCAGCGGCTTCTGGACCTGAAAAGAGGCCGACAGAGACCGTCGACGAATCATCGCAGGCCGCAGTAGATCCCAAAGCGGTTTCGAAGACTGCTCCACCACAAACCGGAACTGCCAAATCCTTCGACCTGATTTTCTCTCCATCAGGAGAACCACTCCTAAAAATAGGCGGGACAGAGGAGAAAAGTGTTGAATCTGGGAAACCGTCCGAATTGCGGGACAAGGTCGACGTAATCGTTGTGGATGACAACGAGCCGGAGAAGGTGTTGGAGAACGAACGGATTTTGGGCGAATTGCGCAAACGGACTGAAAAGGTGTTCGGTTCCTTGAAACGGCAGAAGGAAAGGAGCGAGACCCTTGAAGAAAGATGAAGAGAAAGATGAGGAAGTTGCATGCCAGAAACCGGAATATTTCCGCAAAGACCGGCGCGGATAGTCTTCAACACAGGCCGCACGAGAAGGAGGTACCCGAGAACCCGTCCACACCGGATTTCAAGCCGAGCGAACTGGAGAGTACACCCGCAGTTAGCGAGTCGCTTAGTGAGCTCCTGAAGGGCATGGAGACCCTTCAGCAGCAAGATGCGCTATTGTCGACACCAACGGCCTCTGAGGAGGTTGACCGCCCCGATGTCCAGGTTACTGGGGAGAAGCCTGGCGAACCGGTTTCCGCGGCTTCTGAAGGAGCCGAGAAACTGAAGCTTCGAGAGAAGTTGGAGGAGATGAAGAAACTAATCGCCGAGAAGCCGGTGGCGACCACACTTCCATTGCTGCAAGGTAAACACTGGGAAGTTAGGAGAATTATTAAATTCTACAAGTCGTGGTCAAGGAAGAAGCGGACGAATATAATATTAAACCCGCCGGCCAGCTTTTTCCTGACAACGGCTCAACTGAAAAGCCGAGCTAAGGAAGCCGAACGACTATGGAAAGAAAAGCTAAAAAGGATAGATCCCGAACGGTTCAGGCGGCCAGTGTTTAGAATCCATACCGCGGTCTCTAGAGGGGATAAACATCAAACCGGTGGTCTTATCCTACCGATTACCTTGCTAGAACGTCGCAATTATCCGGCTGAACCTGATTGCGATTTATCTTCTGCAGGTGTACCGGAGACCGCGATGAAACCGGGCGACTTGACGTCATTTATGTCTATGCTGCGACCGCCTCCGCCTCCGCCAAATGTCCGCGAGAAGGAGATGGCCGACTTCCAGAAGGAGGTCGGCACACTGCAGGCGGCTTTGAACGCGGCCACCAAAATTTTGCGGATTAAGGACGAGGAGAAGCGGGTTGCCCAGGAGGCCGCGGAAAAAAGGATCCAAGAGTTGCAAACCACCCTGGAGCAAGAGTCCACAAGGCTGCAAACTGCGCTTGAGCAGGAGACCATGAGGTTGAAGTCTGCGATGGAGCAAGAGACTGCCAGGCTCCTGACCGCGATGGAAGAAGAGACCGTCAGTCTCCAGACCGCGATGGAAACCGCTGAGGCGAAGATTGCTGAGATGCAGGTCGCCTTGGAGCAGGAAAGGGCGGAGAAGTATTTGCTGATGGCCGCGCGTCTAGAAGGAGACAGAGAAGAGATCCCACATGCTGAAGACGGCGAGAACCAAGACCTACCAGCGGAGATCGGTGGAGAGCAGCGGACTCTACTGCCGACCTCTGGACAACTGCCGGTTACTAGTTGCCCGGCCTCCGGTAAGACTTCAAATCCATCGGAGGCCGCGGCACCCAGACAGGCCGCGGCGATCCCAATGATCCATTTTGCGATCGTGGAACGCGACACTGCGCGGGTTCATCGGTCTCTGCACTCGCTTCACAATCTGGTAAGCCAGGTGTATGTTGCGATTGTGCAAACCGGTGAACAGGTCGC
The DNA here is from genome assembly GCA_039583875.1 of Platanthera guangdongensis. Lineage (NCBI taxonomy): Eukaryota > Viridiplantae > Streptophyta > Magnoliopsida > Asparagales > Orchidaceae > Platanthera > Platanthera guangdongensis. Next base: position 72,726,803 of record CM077159.1, read on the forward strand.
GCGCATAAGACGAGACAGGCAAGAAGGTGACAAGCGAGCCGGAGCGATTTGAGAGAACTAAGCCGCGCGGACATTTGAACATTATGTTGTAATATATATTTTTTCTGCTGGATGTTGAACAATTCGGTTCTTGTAAACTGTTGTATTTTTATTATGCTGCGAACTGTTTGCTGCGTATGCGGCTTGTATTTATGATCCGCGCGCTTGTGCTTTGTTCTGGAAAATCTAAGTATAGGAAAGTAGCCGCGCGGTCTGCCGAACAGAGCGCTGGCTTGAATAATTGATATCCACATGATTCGCCATAGAATTATTCTAATTGCAGGGGTATAGCCGTGCAGACTGACGGACTAAACTGCGGTTTGGTTGCTAAGCTGATCTGTATTTCCTGCAGGTTTAGGTCGCGCGGTGTGATGACTAGCCGCGATTTGACATTGGGCACTGTACCTTCACAGATTTTCTATAAATAGAGCTGACCCCGGAGATTTCATCACAAATCAAAAACGATGCGGGCTAAGTCCAAGTCGTTGCAGTCTGACAAGGCCACTGCGGTTAGGACTGACGCGGCCTCCGCTTTCCACTCTGTAGATCATAAAGAATGTCGGCTTACAAAAGCCGAGCTGGAGGATTTTGTAGAGAAACACATGCATGGAAGTCCGCTGGTCGCGCGGCTTCCACTACAGGACGAGCGGATTAATTCTTCCCACGCAAATCAGATCGCGGTCCCCATCGACCACTTTGACTGCGGCTTCAGCTTCCCGGTCATGATGGAGGCCGTGGCGGTCTTCGACCATTACGGAGTTGTGCCGGGACAACTACCCCCAAATTCGATAGCCACGATATATAGCTTCATCTCCTACCTGAGGTCGGAAAGAGTCTGCTTCTCTATGAGGCTCTTCCGGGAATGCTTTTCGGTGCGGTCTATCCCGGACTCCGGGACAAAGATCTTCCGGGGGCACCTGTACTTCGGCTGCAGAGGGCTGAAGATAGTAAACTTAGCGAACAAGATCGCCAACTGGTCCGAGCGGTTTCTCATCTTCGAGGGAAACCTTGGGTTGCTGCCAAAAAAAAACGCAAATCCGCGAAGAGGCCGCCTTTGGCAACGGTGGCTTGGACAGCGTGGAGAAGGAGATGTACAACTTCTTCAAGGGAGAGCGGCTTGATGTAAACCACTACATCCCGCTGCTGCCGTCGCTAGAAGGAATAGAAGCGGAAGATAGTATGCTCCAAACCGGCCGAACTGAATTCTTAGCCGCACGGCCTGAAATCTAACATTGCCTTTATCTTTGTAGCTGCAGTGGCAGTTCCGCTGAACAAGCCACAAACTCCTGGCGGCCTGACTCTCACTCAAAGAGAGAAGAGAGCGAGGCGGGCCAAGCCGGCGCGAGTTGTGGAGGAGGAGGAGTTGGCCTCCTCTGGAGAGTTTATGCTGCAAGGAACGGGCAGCAGCCTAAAGGACGTCCATGGCGAACCGGCCTTGCAGTGGAGTCCGGACGGCAAGTTAGTGACGATCTCCACCGCCCTCCCCTACTGGGGGGGAGAAGAAGTAAGCCGCCATGCGAGCGTGGTTGGCGGCGCTCTGTATGGCAAGCGCAACCTGAGGGCGATGCGCCGAGTTCCACCAGACGACCTGCCGCGGCTAGCCGCACAAGTCAGGGCAAGTCACTTCATGGGCCTTGCCTACAAGCAACTGATGAAGGAGAAGAGCAGCCTGAAGAGGCAGTTAGAGGAACAACAGGAAGAGAACAAGCGGCTAATGGAAAGGGAGGTGGTAAGTCATTACCGATACTCGTACGGTTAGCATTATGTAACCGCGCGGCCTTACCTCTACTTTTTTTTGCAGGAAATGTACAACCCGGCCAACCCCATCTTCCAGGACATCATCTTCCCGCAACTCGTCCAGGGGATCGATGGAGCGCTTAACCGCCTCCGGGACCTTGGCGGCTTGGCGACCGGCTTCACCGACTTCACTTGTGCCGACATTTACACCACCCTGAAAGAGCAGGTGGCCGACTTCTACAGGTCGATCAAGGGCAAGGGCAAGGTCGGGGAAGAAGTCGGCGAGGAGGAGGAAGACGTCGAGGATGAGGGCGGCCAGGGAAGCCGGAGTGCACGCGCATCGTCTGAGTCCGGCGGTCAAGAATCTGAGACCGCGCGGCCAGATTCAACAACTTCTAGCGGTTCAGAGAGCTCAGCGACTAGCAGCGGGTACTCTCAATCCTCCGTCGATGGCGGTGATTTAGATTCCACTGCGGCTAAGACTCTTAAACCGGGCGATTAGAAGCTCTTTAACTTGTTTTTTGTATTTTGAACTTTTTTGGAAATCGGCGGTATTATTTTTGTAACCGCGCGATTAATGCTTTTTAACACTTAATGAAATAGAAATGAAGGCAACTTTACCTTTCTCTTTACTACATCTCACTTTTCTTACTCGTTTAAGTCCGCCCGGTCTCAGTATAACTTCTGATTTAATAGAATGTTAGCATATAAACCGGCCTGAGTCAATAATGCGGCTTCAACGAAGTTATCCGTAAGAGAGATAGATTCCTTGCGGCTTATTTCGGAATATAAGTCAATAATAAGCCGCGCGGTTAATAGTTTACACCGTCATTTGCTTAGTCGCCAAAAAAACCATGACTTTGAACAATAAGATTGCGGCTAGGGATTAGAAACCGCGGCTTCTGATAATATAAGCCGACATAGGCACATGGAAGCCGAATTTTTGTGACGACATGTCGCTGATCAGCTAGTATAATTAATACCATAGAAGTCGGCGGATCAAGACCAGGAATTAACTACCAGATGCAGGTCGGCCGACTTCCTGCCAATATGAATAAAAAACCGGTAATTGATATATGGAAGCCAAATAAGATAGACCTTGACTGACGGGCGTAAGTCGGTCGAGTTCCTAAATATATGAATAATAATCCGGCAGGTAGGCACAAGGAAGTCAAAACACTTAAGCCGGAATATGTAACCGGGCGGCCTGTGTACTGAATTATACAAATTGGCACAGGCCACTTAATAAAGCCGCGAAATAGCGGATAGGCTCGTGTTGTCGTGCAAGAATAGATGGAGATAAGCACTTATGTATCAATGTGGGCAGGTGCGTGCGGCAGTACTTTCCACACAAAGAACATATAAGCGGGATTGAAATTCTTAAAATCCACGACCGATGTCAAGCGGGACAAGTACGCAGTGTCTGCGACTGAAGTCAAGCAGGACAAGTATGCAATGTCTGCGACAAACGTCAAGCAGGACAAGTACGTAATGTCTGCGACTGAAGTCAAGCGGGACAGGTACGCAATGTCTGCGACTGAAGGCCAAGCGGAATTTCCACTACACATCTACGACTGATGTCAAGCGGGATGTGGAGGGCTTAAGAATTCAAAAGGGGCTCTTGACCCTACATGCATGCATATTGGCATTAGTAAAGCTAAGGAATAAGCTTCAAATGAAAAGATAACGTTTGTTCAATGTTAAGGATGTGGCAAAAGGATATATGTCCGAAGTTTTAGCATGCCCATTAATACCAATTGCGAAGTGGACTTTATATATTATTCTGATCATAAGCATTTTTATCATATAAAGAAAGAAGAAACCCTGCTTGGACCACTCAATAAGAAATGGAAGATTGCCTTAGAGAGTTACTGAATGACATATTCTTGCAACTTTCCAGCTCTTGCAAGTTGATTAGCTAATTCTCTGAGAGCTATGCAATCTTCTGCTAGATGACCAATATCTTTATGATACTTGCAAAAAAGCTCCTCGTGCCGATACTTGATTTTCGATTTCAAACGACGAGTTTTCTTGAACTCAGGCATTCCTTGAATGATTATCAAAAGATCTTCCATAGGAATTTTGAACTTAACATACTTACCTGAACCTTTTTCACACTTTGGAGTTTTATCCTGGAGAAGAGGAGGAGACTTGCAATATTCAACTTGCGAAACATCTTGGGAGGAAACAGATCGCTGGTGACCAGAAGTCCCTTGAGATTGTTTAGCCATTAGATTCAGAAACAAAACATAACCTTTATTTGCCTCTTCACCTATTATGAACTTATTAACTATATCAATAAGATCTCCATAGCTTTTGGGATACTTTGTGGTGAGCTTGAATTTCATGGGGCCTTCTTGAAGTGCATTTATGAAGGCATGCAAGTAATAGTCTTGATGGACAGTACTAACATCCAGAACCTCCTTTCGAAACCGATCAACAAAATCTGGATTAGACTCGTCAATTTCTTGCTTGATTCAGAAGAGAGCTCCAACATCCCTTTTTCGCTTCTTGTAAATAGTGAATCTTGAAATAAATTGACTTCGAAGATCTTTAAAGCTGGTTACCGATCGAGGTGGGAGACTATAAAACCACTCCCTTGCAATATTGCCAAAAGATATAACAAAGACTTTGCATTTTACTTCATTTGACACGTTTCTCAGTGAAATAGCTGATTCAAAAGCTTGCAAGTGAGAAAATGGATCATCACATCCAGAATACTCCGGGAGACACGGTACTCTGAAGTCATCGGAGACAGTATCCCACCGAATACGATTAATCAATGGATAAGGGGCCTCTTCTTCTTCCTTATAAAGAGGTTCATTTGCAACAGATTCTGGTCCATGCTCAACACTGTTTGCAAAAATTTCTTTATGAGGGTCAACGGACTCACTATTAAAATACGAACAATCCTGCACTTCTGAGAGATCTGTAGTAACTGACATGTGCATGGATTTATTTTGACCCTTTGCAGGATTCATCTTGAAAAGAGGAAAATAGCCGAACTTTTTCAAGAGATCGCAGAATAGCGGCGGCTTGAGCTGGCGGCTAGACGACACTGCAAACCGATAAGAAGACCGGCGGAAAAGCGAGCGGATAGAATGGCAGGTTCTATAGTGCTGGAGGCGGGCTGAAAACCCAAGCCGGCGAAGTCGCGGCTTGCTCGATAGGCCGCCAAACTCAAGAGGCTAGAGCGATCTGACTGCCTAGACCGCTGATTTCATCGACTAGTCGAGATCTGAAGGCCGCGTGTTAACTGTTGATGCACGAAAATGGACAGGGAGTCGGGCACCACCAGCTAACGGTCGAATACCGGGGGAAAAAGGGAGACTGTCGACTAGACGGTTACTAGCGGTCGCAGTTAAAGGGCAGGAAAAGAGGCCGCTGGCAGCGACAACAGCAGAGTTCGCCCGCCGCGGCTTAAATGCCACTCTTGTGGCGGGCTTTCCTATACTTAAAATGAGAAACAGTTACACGAAGGAGTAAAAGCGGAAGCCGGCCAGACTACAAGCGTCAAAACACTAGACTTGAGACCGCAGCTCTTTACAGGCGAGCTCCTAGATACAAGTCAGCGTGTCTTAGGGAGTGCACCCTCCCCCTATTTATAGGCTCGGGGGCCTGTCCAAGCGGGCAGGGCTAAAGTTACCGGCTACCCGGGGTACAGGAGAACCGGGCAGAGGTGAGGGGAAGCAAATGAGAAAGAAAACGAGAAAGGAGGGAAGCCGCGCGGCTTGGCGGATTCCGCCTGGCGAGTTGACTGCTGGGTACCGGGGCTTGCCGCTGAGCAGGGCTGGCGCTGGTGGCGGTCTGACATAGATACCGCCCGGCTTCGGTGATGACCAGACGAGTTGATCTGGTGCGCGACTAGCCGGTCAGGCTGCCCTGTGGTGACCGCCCGAATTGGGAGGCCTGGCGGCTTGAAAGGTCAGGCCGCCCGGTCTGGAAAGCTTTGCGAACAGGTCGCGGATTCCGGGCTTATCAGTCGACCTTGGCCGTCAATTTACGAGGCCTGGCAGATTCAACGCATTTCTCCTCCGTCTCACCTATTTTTAAGAGCACTTCACCCGATGGAGAGTAAGCTATCTCGAAGATATGGCAGTTTCGATTTGTGGTGGAGCAACCTTCGAAACCACTTTCGGATTGGTAGCTGCCATCGAAACTGCTTCCGGATTGGTAGCAACCTTCGAAACCGCTTCTGGATTGGTCGCGGCCTGCGAAGATTCGCCGACGGTCTGCGTCGGCCTCTTTTCAGAATCAGAAGCCGTTGGGGTAACCGACTTCTCGTTCTTCTTCGCGGGTTGTCGGCCAGAGTCATACGGTTTTTGGCTCCGGCTTTTCTTCTTCTCAGTCGATTTCTTATAGTGGGGTAACATCGACGACATGACGTCCATATTGTGTAAGACCTCATCAGCTTGAAGAATTCTGACCGCAAGTGGCGAGTAGTCCCTGTGGCTCCGCAGAGATCTTCAAGAATGTCAAGGGTCAAGGGATTTTATAGACACAGATGCATTAAAGGCAGTCCGGTCTCCGGATTAGTTCTACATTTTCGAAGTTTTTCCGAAACTTAAAAATGTGCGTGGATTTTGTTAAGCCTAGAATCCGCGACCTGTTCGCGCATCCTTCCAGACCGGGTGGCATGTTTCTTCTAGCTGCCAAGCATGTCAAGCCAGCCGGTCATTAGAGATCGGGCGGCCTGTGCCCTCTAGCCGCCACCCACGTCAAGTCGGCTTCTCGTCAAAGAAACCGGGCAGTCTCCATATTAAGCCACCGTCAGCTCCGACCCTGCACAATGTCAAGGCCCAGGACCCAGCCATCAGCTCACCAGGAGGAATCCGCCAGGCCGCGCGACTTCCCTCCTTTCTCCTTTTCTGCTCATTTGCTTCCCCTCACCTCTGCCAGGTTCTCCTGTACCTCGGGCAGTCGATAACTTTAGCCCTGCCCGTTTGGACAGGACCCCGATCCTATAAATAGGGGGAGGGTGCACTCCCTAACGCACACTGACTTGTATCCAAGAGCTCGCTTGTTAAGAGCTGCGGTCTCAAGTCTAGTGCTTTGTGGCTTGCAGTCCGGCCGGCTTCATCTTTTTCTCCTTCTTGTAACTGCTTCTCTTTAGGTAAAAGGACAGCACGTCCCAAGTATGGTATTTAAGCCGCGGCGGGCGAACTTTGCTGTTGTCACTGCCAACGGCCTCTTTTTTTGTACCTCAGCTACGACCGCTAGTAACCGACTATTCGACAGTCTCCTCTAATCATTTCCATCCCCCAGTGCTCGAATCGTTAGCTGTTGGTGCCCGACTCCCTGTCCATTTTTGTGCATCAACACCTTAGGACAATTGCAAAATTATTTAGAGACAACCTTGTCAGAGGGCTGCCTTCTGGTTCTTATAAGAAGGAAAGACTTTGCAGGGTTTGTCAATTAGGTAAACAAACCAAAAATAGTTTCAAATCCATTTCTAAAAGTGATTCAACCCAAGATTTTGTATTTGCCAAATATGGACCTTTTTCGACCGGTTGCAGTACAAAGCTTGGGAGGAAAGTCTTATACTTTAGTTATTGTAGATGATTTCTTTAGATTCACTTGGGTATTTTTTCTGAGAAACAAGTTAGATAACTTTAAAGTTCTTACAGACTTTCTTAAGAGCATCAAGATTGAGTACTCTACTCAGATTGCATTGATCAGATGTGATCATGACACTGAGTTTGAATCCCTTCTAATGCAAGAATTCTATGAGAAGGAAGGTATCAGTTATTGTTTTTCTGCTTCTAAAATTCCTCGTCAAAATGGGGTAGTCTTAAGGAAAAATAGAACCCTATTTGAATTTGCTGGAACTTTGCTTGCAGATGCTCACTTGCCCCTATCCTTTTGGGCAGAGGCAGTAAGAACAACAAACTATGTTTTTAACAAAAGTCTAATTCATAAACTTAAGGGTAAGACTCCCTATGAATTACTTAAGAATGATAAACCTAAAATTGAATATTTCAAAGTTTTTTGTTGCAAATGTTATATACATAAAAATAATAAAAACATTTAAGGAAATTTGAAGTCAAAGCTACTGAAGGAATTTTCCTTAGATATTCCCAAGTCAGCAAAGCTTATAGATTATTTAATAAATCAACTTTTAAAATGGAAGAATCTGTGTATGTTTTTTTGATGAATCTAACATGTTTTACAAGGAGAGAGACACCTCTACCATAGAAAATTTTCAGGTACCAAATCAATTTGAGAAATTGGATGATTTAATCCTAACACAAGAGGACACAACACATCCTTCTTAAGAGATTGCTGATGTCAGTGATGAAGATGATGATGAAAAATTTGCTGAAAATATTGTGGCAAATGAAATTCCAACAGAGGAATTAGCACCACAAACAGTTGAACAACCAACTCTACCTGCTGATGTTGTCACACTAAGAGATCACCCTTCTATCTCAAGTGATTGGAGACATATCATCTAGTGTTCAAACAAGGCATCAATTGAATCAAGATCAGATGCATGCTTGTTTCATCTCTCAGATTGAACCTCAATCCCTATAAGATGCAGAACAAGATCCCTAGTGGATCATTGCTATGCAAGAGGAACTCAATCAATTTGAGAGATGAAGAGTTTGGGATGAGGTTCCAAGACCCAAAGACTATCCAGTCATAGGAACTAAGTGGGTCTTTAGGAATAAATTGGATGATTAAGGAATCATTATAAGAAATAAAACAAGATTTGTAGCTCAAGGATATTCAGAGGAGAAGGCATAGACTATGACCAGACATTTGCTCCTATTGCAAGATTGGAGGCTATCAAAATTTTTCTTTCATTTGCCGCATTCAAAGATTCAAAGTATATCAAATGGATGTGAAGAGTGTCTTTCTAAATGGAGAGCTCAAAGAGGAAGTTTATGTTCAACAACCTCCGGGTTTTATCTCTCCAACTGACTATTCCTATATTTTTAGACTTAACAAAACACTTTATGGTCTTAAACAAGCTCCAAGAGCTTGGTATGAGAATCTTGTTAGTTTTCTTCTAGAGAATAAATTTAGCAGAGTCATAATAGATAAAACAATATTTTTTAGAAATCATAAATCTAAACTTTTACTAGTACAAATATTTGTTGACGACATAATCTTTGACTCTACTATTTACAAAGTATGCAAAAGGTTTTCTGACCTAATGCATTCTAAGTTTGAAATTAGTGGCATGAGTGAGCTATCCTACTTCCTTGGTTTACAAGTGAAGCAAACTGCTGATTGCATTTTCATATCCAAATACAAGAATGCTAAATAGCTTATTAAAAGATTTGGGATGTCAGATGTCTCAGGCATGAAAACACCTATGCCTACAAATGTTGTTATTGATACTGATGAACATGGAAAGCCTGTTGATTCAAAAATATATAGGGCTATGATTGGGTCATTATTATACCTAACAGCTAGTAGACCAGACATAATGTTTGCTACCTGTATTTATGCTAGGTTAAAGTAAATCCTAAAGAATCATATCAAATTTTAGTTAAAAGGATTTTAACATATATAAATAGTTGCCCTATTGTAGGACTTTGGTATCCCATTGAGTCAGGATTTGAGTTAACTGAATTCTTAGATGCTGACTATGCTGGATGCAGGGTTGACAGAAAAAACACATCAGGAACTTGTCAGTTCCATGGTGATAGGCTTGTTTCATGGTTTTGTAAGAAGTAAACCTCTGTGTTTACTTCAACTGTTGAGGCTGAATACATTGCATCTGGTAGTTGCTGTTCACAGATTTTGTGGATTCAGAATCAACTTCTACATTATGGTTTTAACCTATCTAATTCTATAATTTTCTATGATAATACAAGTGCAATAACAATAGCACAGAATCCAGTCCTATATAGTAGAACTAAACACATTGAATTAAGACATCATGTTCTAAGAGATAATGTAGACAAGAACAAAATTAAATTAGAATTTATCCCTACTAATTTTCAAAAAGCAGATATATTTAATAAACCTTTAGATGCAAAGAAACACAATGACTTCTTAAATCAGTTAGGCATGATTAATGAAGAATCATTAAATTATCTTTAATTCGGATATCGACGAATTGCCCATCTTTTCATCGAACGGAGCTCGACGAACTGTGAACTCTTTGTGAAATGTTCGTCGAATGGAGATCTACGAACTGTCTATATAAAGTATTTTGTCGAATGGAGATCGATGGATTAGTTTCAAGTATTCTTCGTCAAACGGAGCTCGATGAAATATATTTATTTCGCAAAACTTTTTTCGACCAGAGATCGGCGAAACGTATTTCTTTTCAGAATTTTTCATCGAACTAGGTTCAATGTTTTGTTTTTGTAGCAGAGAGTTCGTCTGTTCAACTTCTGAAAACTTATAATTAGGTTTTCATCGAACTCTATCCACGCTTTCTCCATTTCCCATCTCTTGAGCTTGATATTGTCGGTTTTGAAGAAAAATGGCGGTGCAACAAGCGATTCTCTCTGACATGAAATTTGACGCAGGCTTTGAGTTAGATATGCACTCCTTCCGTCATTTAGATCATATTTTCAAGGATATATTACAACTTTTTAAGGCATAACATCTGCAGAATTTTATGTCTACAAGAATCAAACTCCCCGTCTTGGAAATCAAGGAATGGATCTATACTGCAAGGATTCAAGACCCTACCACTATTACCGGATCAATCACTAGAAATCAGGTTTCTCTTACCCCAATAGTTCTATCTCAAATTTTTGGATTCATACATGGTGAAGATGACTTAGAAATGTCTAGTAGTGAATTTGATGAAATGCTTGAAATAATGGGTCATAACAAGGGAAACCTTAACCTCCTATTGAAGAAAATTTTTTCAATTGAGTATAAATTTTTAGCTGATGTCGTTGGAAAAGTTCTGTTAGGAAAACACTCTGCACATGACTATATAACAAGGCATTAATTTCACTTGATGAGTGCCTTGGTTAATAAGAAGTCTGTGAACTGGAGAACAATTATTATTTTTTTTCAATCAAGAATAAGATCAAATAGAAGGATGTTAGTTATGGCAGAATCTTGGCCATCTGCCTCCAAACCAAGTGTCCTGAAGTATTGGTCTCCCAGACCATTCACATCAATGCTTTTAAAAGGCTTACTTCTGCCTTATTTGGAACATCAGAGAGGGTAATCCCGAAGCCGTCAAGGGTTACCTCTTTCAGGATCACTTCTGAAATCATAAGGGCTGTTGCAGCCACTCTACCAATCCCAGGAGAAGTATCTGTTCCACTAATTCTTCTCCTCTACCATCTACACATCATTCTCCTCTGCCATCTCCACACCAATCCCCTAGACCATCCACTCCACCTTCTCTACAAATAACTGAACAAGTTTCTTCTTCCACTCCACATGTGGATTCAACTTCTCCTCAGTCAACACCACACCTTATTGAGGATATTCCATCCACCTCATTTCATCCAGAATCTTCTAGTCCATAGCAATTAGCTTCTATTCCTCAGTCACCAATTCATCAATCATAACCTCAATCTCCACTACTCTCATGTCCTACTCACTTCTCAATACTTTCATATACACCACAATCACCAATTCAGGAGATAATTCATGATGCCACACATGATGACATTCCTTCTGTCATCCCTCCATCATCCATTCCTCAAGCTTTCTATCTCTGCTCTAATTGTGAAAGCACCTTCATCCCTTCTACCTCTGCATTTAATCGGGCTCCTCCTGAGTCTATGTATGTGGAATTTTCTTCCATTTCTTCAAATATTCTTGAATTTATTACTACAACCCTCAAAAAGATGATAGATGAAGCTCTAGCTCCCCTTGCTGCTTCTATCTCTGTTCTGTCTTCTTAGCTATGCTCTTCCTCTGATGTCCCTTCTTCTAGGGGCCTAGATTCAGGTCTCCCTGGATCTAGGCAGGGGGAGATGTTTAATGAAGAAGCTCCAGATACAGTAGAAGTTCTAGATACAGCAGTGGAAGCGCCAGTACCAGCAGTAGTTGACGTTATTCAAGATATAGAAATGTTTTCAGTTGAGGATTTGTTGATAGCAGAACCAGAAATAACAACTGTTGGTGATTTTTTTATTAATCCCACAGTGAACTTGAAATCATTTTTATCAGTTTTTGATACTTTGCACAGTTATAATCCAGTTTTTAACATAATTCCTTTAAGTCTATAATATGTTATACAACACCTATTAGTCTATCAGTTTTAGAGCAACTAAGGGCCAACCTTACAGTTGTCTCTTCTCAGTCTATAGTTATTAATGATACAATAAATATCAAAGAGCAAGTTTCTTCACCTATAACCTTTGCTTGGGATGAAACGCCAATGCCAAACTTTGATGATCTTCTTAATGATGATATGGTGTAGGAAGAAGATATTATAACTTTACAGCAAAAAGCTCAAGCTATTAATTATTCTGAGTTTATTAAACAGATTGATGATTTATATGATCTACCTGAAGATGAATCTGATGATGAAGAATCTGATGAGTCAGAGGACTCAAGTTTTAAAAAGAGAAAGTCAAAGAATAAAGTATCCAACAGAGGTTGATCCTAAACCTTCTGCCACAGATGATATTCCTTACTATGTTCTTCATGGGATACCCCTCACTCCAGACCTCCCCCACTGGATGAGGTTCTCAAAAATTGAAACAAAGAATAAGAAGAAGATGAAGAGGTCTGCTTCACCTCCAAGATCGAGGAGAGGACTCCTCCTCCAGCAGCAGGAGCAGCAGGTAATATTTCTCATTCTCAAAGATCTACCTCTTCGCATCATGAATCTAGACCCACTCAGAGTAGCAAAGACAGAGCCCCATGGTCAGAATCTCAGAGAACAGCCAGCAGCATCCTGGTCAAAGAAGACAACAGCAGCAACATTCAAGCCCAGAGAGTCCTCCTTCCCCAGGTTATGATCTAGAGTTCGACCCAAACTTCAGAATGTCAAGGTTTAATGAGCTTATTGCTCCATCTCAAATCAAGAAAACTAAAGCAAAAGGGTAGGACACTTCTTAGTTCTCAACAATGTCTTCTTACAGACAAAAAGAGCTTGACAGGTATGCTAAGAAAAATTTATTCAATGTGGATAGATACATGAGCTTACATGCAGAGGCAGTAGTGCCTAGGACTACCTCTTTAAAAATTATTAGCTCTCAAGATCTGAAGATGAGTCAACAGGAAGCTGCAAATCCTAACAGGATGATGATCTTCACTAAATCATTCTTTAAGGATTCTAAGAGAGACTCTTAGTCTTTGATTATTTTATATTCTTTAAACTATGTTTATTGTTTGTGAACTCTCAAAGCTCTTTACCTTATATCTACTGAAAACTCTTTTTTTGCTAGATAGTTTTTCTGCTTTGTGTTGTTTTTCCTTCGTAAATAGTATCCTCACCAAAATAGGGTGAGATTGTTGGAACACTATTACTGATTTGGGCTAGGATTATTATTAGGATGATTAGTTTGACTCACCTTGTATAGTCCTGGGTCATAGGTTATTTCCAGGGTTATTTCCTTAGAAGAACTCCAGTAGAAAATTGGTTAGACGAATGCAGAAAATCAGTTTGACAAAGGCAAAGCAGCAGTCGATGAAAGCAGATCTACGTTCGATGAATGGCGTGATCAGTTCGACGATTCAGATTCTTAACTCTGAAGTTTAGCTCGACAAACTTTGAGCCCCGAAAGACGTACTCCAATCTCTGCTCAGAAACTCAGCTCGATGAAAGTCATGCTCAGCTTGACGAACTCTGAGCTCAGGTCGACAAATTAGAAGATTCAGTTCGATGAACTCCGGGCTTAGGTCAACGAAATGCTTACTGAGTTCAACTAATTCTCTGTAGTATTTTTGGCAGTTTTATTTACAGAAGGCAGAGCAGTTTCCGGTTTAATTGCAGGGTGTTATATATTCTAAAGGCAGGAAAATTTAAAGGCTTAAATACAGACAGCTATGACTCTGATATTTAATTCAAATATTCTAATGAATATAGCCGTTTAGAGGCAGCATTAAATATGGATATATCACCGAGTTTAAAGTTAATCTATTTCCAAGGCAGTTACCATTCTCGTGAATTCCTCAGACGTTTCTGAATCGATTAATTCAAATGCTTGATTCCTCTCATCATTCTATATACATGTACAGAAGATTGCTGTCTCAAGGTTACAAACTCAAACATATCAGTGCAAAAGTTCTACTGGAGAAAAACAACATTCTTGAAGGCCTAGAACGTGAAGAAAAGACTCCCTCTCCTTATTATAAACTCTACTCAAATCAGGGGGAGCGTTTTGTGTTAAGCCCGGAATCCGCGACCTGTTCGCCCAGCTTTCCAGACCGGGCGGCCTGATCTTTCTAGCCGCCAAGTCTCCTGAATTGGCCGGTCTCCAGAGGGCGGTCTGGTTGGCTAGCCGCATCTCAGATCAACTCATCTGGTCATCACCGAAGCCGGGCGGTCTCCATGTCAGACCGCCGCCAGCGCCGGCCCTGCTCAGCGACAAGGTCCAGGATCCAGACAGTCAGCTCGCCAGGAGGAATCCGCCAAGCCGCGCGGCTTCCCTCCTTTCTCGTTTTCTGCTCTTTTGCTTCCCCTCACCGTTGCCCAGTTCTCCTGTACCCCAGGCAGCCGGTAATTTTAGCCCTGCCCGCTTGGGCAGGCCCCCGAGCCTATAAATGGGGGGAGGGTGCACTCCCCAAGACACGCTGACTTGTATCCAGGAGCTCGCCTGTTAAGAGCTGCGGTCTCAAGTCTAGTGTTTTGCGGCTTGCAGTCCGGCTGGCTTCCTCTTTTTCTCCTTCTTGTATCTGTTTCTTACCTCAAATAAAGGAAAGCACGTCACAGGAGTGACATTTAAGCCGCGGCGGACAAACTCTGTTGTTGTCGCTGCCAGCGGCATCTTTTTCCGTCCTTTAGCTACGACCGCTAGTAATCGACTAGTCGACAGTCTCCTCCTTTCCCTTCCTTCCCCCGGTGCTCGAACCGTTAGCTGGTGGTGCCTGACACGCGACCTTCAGATCTCGATTAGTTGATGAAATCAGCAGTCTCGTTGGTCAGACCGCTCTAGCTTCTAGAGCTCGGCGGCCTGTCGAGCAAGCCGCGACTTCGCCGGCTAAGGCTCTCAGCCCGCCTACAGCATTGTAGAACCTGCCGTTCTACCCGCTCGCTTTTTCGCCGGTCTTCTTGTCAACGTGTTGCGCCGTCTAGCCGCCAGATCAAGCCACGACTAGTCGGCGGTCTCTGAGAAAAGTTTGGTTATCTTCTTCTTTTCAAGATGAATCCTGCAAAGGGACAAATTGAATCTAGTTTCATGGAAACTGCTTAGGATCTCTCAGAAGTGCAGGATTGTTCATATTTTAATAATGAGTTCCTTGGCCATGATAATAAACTTTCTGCGAATTGTGTTGAGCATGCAACAAAATCTGTTGCAAATGAACCTTCTTATAAGGAAGAAGAAGATGCCCCTTCTCCATTCATTGATCGTATTCGGTGGGATACTGTCTCCAATGATTTCAGAGTACCGCGTCTCTCGGAGTATTCTGGATGTGATGATCTGTTTTCTCATTTGCAAGCTTTTGAATCGGCTACTTCACTAAGAAATGTGTCAAATGGAGTAAAATGCAAACTCTTTATTATATCTTTTGGCGATGTTGCAAGGGAATGGTTCTATAGTCATCCGCCTCGATCGGTAACCAGTTTTAAAGATCTTCGAAGTCAATTCATTTCAAGGTTCACTATTTACAGGAAGCGATGAAGAGGCGTTGGGGTTCTCTTCCGAATCAAGCAAGGAATTGACGAGTGTAATCCAGATTTTGTTCACCATTTCCAAAGGGAAGTTCTGGATGTTTGTAGCGTCCATCAAGATTTTTACTTGCATGCTTTCATAAATGGACTTCGAGAAGGCTCTTTGAAATTTAAGCTCACCACAAAGTACCCCAAACTTACAGAGATCTTATTGATACCGTTAATAAGTTCATAATAGGGGAAGAAGCAAATAAAGGTTATATCTTGTTTTTGAATCAGATGGCTAGACAATCTCAAGGGAGTTCTGTTGATCAGCAATTTATTTCATCTCAAAATGTTTCACAAGTTAAATATTGCAAATCTCCTCCTCTTCCTCAGGATGGAACTACATTGTCTCTTCAGCAGAACAAATTATCCGAGTTTATGGAAGTACATCCAGTCGCATCTTCGCGTCCAAAAACTCCAAAGCGTAAGAAAGCTTCAGATAAATATGTTAAATTCAAAATTCCTATGGAAGATCTTCTGATAATCCTTCAAGGAATGCCTGAGTTCAAAAAGCCTCGGCGTTTGAAATCTAAAATCAAATATCGGCATGAGGAGCTTTTTTGCAACTATCATAAAGATTTTGGTCATCTAGCAGAAGTTTGCATAGCTCTCCGGGAGTTAGCAAATCAACTTGCCAGAGTTGGAAAGTTGCAAGACTATGTCATTCAGTAATTTTCTAAGGCATTCTTACATGGCTTACTCAGTAGTTCAAGCAGGGATTTCTTTTTCTCTATATGATAAAAGTCCTTATGATCAGAATAATATATAAAGTCCCCTTATCAATTAGTATTAATGGGGCATAGTCAAGCTTCGAACATATATCCTTTTGCCACATCCTTAACATCGAACAAGCATTACCTTTCATTTAAAGATTATTACTTAACTTTACTTATAATGCTAACATGCATGCATATAACGACAAAATGCCCTTTGAATTCTTAAGCCCTCCACATCCCGCTTGACATCAGTCGCAGATGTGTAGTGGAAATTCCGCTTGACATCAGTCGCAGACATTACGTACTTGTCCCGCTTGACCTTCATCACAGACATTGCGTACTTGTCCCGCTTGACATCTGTCGCGGATATTAAGAATTTCAATCTCACTTATGTGTTCCTTGTGAGGAAAGTACTGCCACACGCACCTACCCACATCGACACATAAGCGCACAGCTCCATCTACTCTTGCAGGACAATACGAGCCTATCCGCTATCTCGCGGCTTTATTAGGCGGCCTGTGCCAATTTATATCATTCAATACACAGGCCGCGCGGTTACTTATTCCGGTTTAAACTATGTGGCTTCCATGTGCCCATTGCCGATTTATTATTCATATACTCGTGAAGTCGGCCGACCTGTTTCTGACAGTTAATTCTCGACCTTAGTCCGCCGACTTATATGGTATCAATTTTACTAGTTGGTCAGCGACCTACCATCACAAAATTGTTTGGCCTCCATGTGCCTATTGCCGGCCTGTATTATCAGAAGCCGCAGGATATTTCTCTATCCTTGTATCTTTCATTAAAAGGGCAATTTGTATCAGAGTTTGCCCTAGCCGCAATCTTATACTTCAACGTCATGGCTTTTTGGCGACTAAGAAAGGTAGTCGCGCGACTTATTGGTCGTAGTTTATGTACAAGTAAGGCGTGATCATTTCCCTATTCCCAGCGGATAACCTTGATTACTTCTTTAAGGCAAATGGCAGTTTAAACAGTTAGTCGCGCGGCTTATTGTGGATGTGCATTCCGAAATAAGCCGCAAAGATATCTATCTCTCTTGCGGGTAACTTCAGTAAAGTCGCAGTTTGGCGTCAAACCGGTTTTTTAAGTTAACTATCTATTCAATCGGAAGTTATACTGAGACCGCGCGGGCTTGAACAAGTAAGAAAAGTGAGATGTAAAGTAAGAGAGTCAAAGGTGAACTTGTCCTTCATTTCTATTTCATTAACTGTTACAAAATGTTAACCGCACGGTTTACAAAAAATATATACCACCGGTTTTCCAAAAAGATCAAAGTACAAGAAACAAATTTAAAAGTTCCAAATCGCTCGGCTTGAGTTTCTTAGCCGCAGGAGAACCTGAATCACCGCCTTCATCGATATCGACGGAGGATTCAGAGTACCCGCTGCTGCTAGCTGCCGAGCTACCTGAACCGCCAGAAGTTGCTGAATCTAGCCGCGCGGTCTCAGATTCTTGACCGCTGGACTCAGACGATGCACCTCCGCTCTGGCTTCCCTGGCTGCCCTCTTCCTCATCGTCTTCCTCCTCTTCGCCGTCTTCCTCGCCGACCTTGCCTTTACCATTGATCTCCCTGTAGACGTCGGCTACCTGCTCTTTCAGGGTGGGGTAGATGTCGGCACAGCTGAAGTCGGTGAAGCCGGTCGCTAAGCCGCCAAGGTCTCGGAGGCAGTTAAGAGCTCCATTGATCCCCTGGACGACCTGCGGGAAGACGTTGTCTTGGAAGGTGGGGTTGGCCGGGTCATACATTGCCTGCAAAAGAAGTAAAGGTAAGGCCGCGCGGTTTCATAATGCTAACCGCACGAGTATCAGTAATGACTTACCGCCTCCCTTTATTTCAGTCGCTTGTTTTCTTCCACTTGTTCCCCTAACTGCCTGTCCAGGCTACTCTTCTCTTTCAATAACTGCTTGTAGGCAAGGCCCATGAAATGGCTTGCCACGAAGCTCCTCGCCCCGGCTTGCGCGGTTAGCCGTGGCAGGTCGTCTACTGGAACTCGGCGCATCGCCTTGAGGTTGCACTTGCCATACAGCGTGCCTCCAACCACGCTCGCGTGGCGGGATACTTCTTCTCTCCCCTAGTAAGTGAGGGCGGTGGAGATCGTCACGGACTCGCCGTCCGGACTCCACGACACAGCTGGATTGCCATGGACGACCTTCAGGCCGCTGCCCGTTCCCTGCAGCATAAAGTCGCCGGAGGAGGCCGACTCCTCCTCCTCCACAGCCCACGGTGGCTTGGCCCGCCTGGCTCGCTTCTCTCTTTGGGTGAGAGTCAGGCCACCAGGTGCCTAGTGAATAATGTCCTATCTACAATGCATCTAGTAAATTTATGCTCTATCAGGAAGCTAGCTAAGGTCTCATACCAAGCTCTTGGAGCTTGCTTTAAAACATAAAGAGCTTTATGCAATCAAAATATATATGAAGGATAAGTTGGAGAGATAAAACCTGAAGGTTGTTCAACATAAACCTCTTCTTTAAGCACTCCATTCAGAAAGGCACTCTTGACATCCATTTGATAGACTTTAAACATCTTGTAGGCAGCATAAGCAAGGAAAATCCAGATAGCTCCCAGTCTTACAACTTGTGCAAAAGTTTGTTCATAGTCAATTCCTTCCTCTTGCCTATAACCTTGAGCAACAAGCCTAGCCTTGTTTCTCACAATTACACCATGGGCATCAAGTTTGTTTCTGAATACCCACTTGGTTCCAATTACTGGATGGCCTTTGGGCCTTGGACCAAGTCTCAAACTCTGCATCTCTCAAATTGATTGAGTTCCTCTTGCATTGTAATGATCCAGTAGGGATCTTGTTCAACATCATTTATGGATTGAAGCTCAACTTGAGAGAGGAAACAGGCATGCATCACATCTTGTTTGAGTTGATGCCTTGTCTGTACAACTACTAACATGTCTCCAATCACTTGAGATCTAGGATGATCCCTTAGTGTGACAAAGTCAGTGGGTGGAGTTGGTTCAGCAAAAAAATTTGGAGTTAATTCCTCTTCTGGAATAATGTCTGCTGTTGGAGTAGGTTCAGCCACTTCCAAAAAATCATCTTCACTGTCTTCATTAGCTTGTGGAGTAGAATGAGATATGACCTTTTGAGTAAGGTTTTATTTTTCCAATTTCTCACACAAGTGAGGTGCCTGCATAAGATCTGAGGTAGAAGAGTCTTTCTCCTTGTAACACAAGTTAGCTTCATCAGATGAAATATGTACAGACTCTTCCATTTTTAATGATGATTTATTGAAAACCCTATAAGCCTTGCTAAATTGGGAATATCCTAAAAAAATTCCCTCTGTAGCTTTGGCTTCAAATTTTCTAATGTGTTTCTTATTATTATTATGAATGAAACACCTACAGTCAAAAATTCTAAAGTAATCAATTTTAGGTTTCTTCCGTTTGAGTAATTCATAGGGAGTCTTACCCTTAAGTTTGTGTATCAAACTCCTATTCAGCACATAGTTTGTTGTGCTCATAGCCTCTGCACAAAAGGATAGGGGCATGTGTGCATCTGCAATCTATGTTCCTGCAGATTCAATGAGGGTTCTGTTTTTCCTTTCTGCTACCCCATTTTGTTGAGGAGTTCTAGGAGCAGAGAAACAATGTCTGATACCTTCCTCCTCACAGAATCTTTGCATGGGAAGATATTCAAATTCAGTACCATGATCACTTCTGATCAATGCAACTGGAGTAGAATACTCAATCCTTATGCCCTTAAGAAAATATGTAAGGACTTTGAAGTTATCTGACTTGTGTCTCAAGAAGGACACCCAAGAGAATCTAGAGAAGTCATCTACAATGACTAGAGTGTAAGACTTCCCTCCTAAGCTTTGACTTCCCTCCTAAGCTTTGTACAACAATGGGTCCAAAGAGATCCATATATAGTAAGTACAGAATCTTAGGTAAGTCACTCTTATTAATTGACTTAAAACTATTTTTAGTTTGCTTGCCTTCTTGACAAGCCTTGCATAGGCTTTCCTTCTTGTAGGGGCCAGAAGGCAATCCTCTGACAAGGTTGTCCCTAGATAGCTTAGATATATTCTAAGGGTAACATGACCTAGTCTTTTATGACAGAGAATATTGTTATTACCTACTTGATTGAATAAGCATAGTTCTGAGTTAGCAGAGTTAAAGTTTACTAGGTATATGCTCCCTTGTCTACAGTCTGTTAAAACAGTTTGATTATTTGAAGAAATAACACATTTGGAATTAGTAAAGCAAACCTGATAACCTGCATCACATAACTGACTTATGGATATCAGGTTATGTTTGAGACCATTCACATATGCCACTTTTCTGAATGTGATAGCTCTACAGTTGAAGTCTCCATAGCCTTCAGTTTGTCCAAAGCTGAAATCTCCAAAGATCACTTTTGGACCCAGCTTTGCCTTAAAGTTGATTAGGTTGTCCTTGCATCTAGTTATGTGCTTTGAGCACCCACTATCCAGATACCACTTATTTTGAGTGATAGGATAGTTCTTCACCTTCAAGGAAATAAGTTAGAGGTTCTTGACCCAGGTCACCTTGGGTCCTTGTTTCTTTTCATAAGAAAAACTTGAAATGTAAGAATATTCAGGCTGGCTTTTATACCCTAAGGGGTGATATCTTTGATGACTACTTTTAGTCATCATTTTTGATATAGTTTATAAGCCTAAATTCCTAAGTTCTTTTATAATTTTATTTATTTTATGTCTGTTTTGTTTAATTTCTCGTTTAATGTCTTTTATGTTATGAAATTATAATTTCTAGCTTTATTATGTGTTTTGTTCTTATTATTTTATGTTTTATATTTTATGTTTTGTTATGTTATGTTTAATATGTTTGTTGTTTATTTTTATGTTTTGTTAATTGTCTTATTTAATGTCTTATTATTGTTGTGTTTAGTCTTATTAATATATATTATATTATGTGATATTTAGTTTTATCTGTTATAATTAATATGTTCAATGTTAATAAATAATATTATGTGTCTTGTTATTTGTAGGTTCAAGTCCTCTTGACAAATGCAGACCTTGATGTGTTGGTGCATCCCCTACCCGAGCTCAAGTCCAACATGCATGCTGCCCTCATAACCAAGCCATACAAGTGCAGTCCAGCCGAGCCTCCTTCTCCAAGTCTAAACCGAGCAGCCCTTCACTTGGAGCAGCCCACTTAATGTTGCAACCCGAGCCTTTGAAGTGCATGGCCGGCCATCCTTGATGGAGCCCTTCTTCATTGTTGCAACCCGAGTCCATGCAGCTCTTTGGTGCAGCCCGGCCCTACCATGAAGCCTTCAAGTTCTGCTTGAGCCCACTTCAATGATGAAGCAGCCCACTTTAGATGCATGCAGCCCGTTCCCCTTCAAGTGCAGCCCAAGTCTCCATTCATGCATGGTCGGCCACCCTTTTTCATCATCTCTCTCCCTCATCATTTATTGCATTCATGCATTCTCCAACCTCATGGTCGGCCACCCTCCTCTACATTCATCGACTTTCTATTAAATATCTCCTATTTTCATTCCATTAAATGTCATACAATGCATCCATCATACCCTCTCTCTCTCTTATTAATTTCTCCATGCATGCACCTTGCCACCAATGCATTGAACCCACCTCCCTTTCTTCCCCCTCATTAAATGAAATGCATTCCCCCTCTCCAAGCACATGGCTGGCCACCCCCCTTGCCATTTCATTTTATTCCCATCTAGAACCTTCCCCCTCATCTATAAAAGGAGCCCTTGCCTCAAGCTTTAAAAGGTTGAATGTGAGGGAGAGCAAGTGAGATAGCTAGTTCAAGAGAGAGTTCTTCGTTTTTTTTACTTGTTGTTTTTCTTTTCAGTTAGTGTAACCATTTTTAGTAGGATAATATTGTCTTGTTCTTTTTATTGTGTACCCCTTCTTTATTAAGTAATGAAAATGTTATTTCCTTCTCTTATTTCGGTTTCCCTTTCGATTATGCGTAGCTAATTTCCCTTAGCATTCGATCGTGAGGATCCATGAAATGAGATGAGGACCTACTTTACTCTTTAGTTTTATTTTTGTCTAAATTATTTTTGATCCTTCTTTGATTTTTATCTTGTCGACTCCTTATTTCCGGTATATGGTAGTAGACATTTGATCTCATTTTATAGTAGTCGAGAGACTCGTTGATTTGAAAGATCACTCAAAGAAGGAAGGAGTTGCACGCAATCCTAGAGATATGACGACGTAAATCCTCCAGATTGGAGTCAAATCCAATAGTGCGGATCACCTCGATAATGCAACTTTAGGCCCCTTTGATTTATAAAGAGATTTCGATCAAAGCGTCTATAAGTTATGAGACTTAATGCTCTAGCGAGATTTTGTCTTATTTTTGGATCCGTCACGGTCGCGTTTAATTCGCAATTATAAAATTAATCATTTTTCCTTCTCGTTTCATTTCATGGTGAATCATTGATCTAATGCTAGCTTTTTAACATAAGTTTTTGTTTCAAATTATCTTTAGTTTTAATTTAAAAATTCTTAAAAATCCAACAATCTTTCGGTAGGATAATAGTGGAAGCGTGAGTAAGAGTATTTGACTGTCTCGAGTTTTAATACGACCTGGGTACTACAATTCGATATGTACACTTGCATTTTCGGGTTGATAGTGAATTCAATTCACCAAGTTTTTGGCGCCGTTGTCGGGGACGCTTTTTCGTCAATATTAGGAAAACTCTCTCGCTATTACTTCTGCAAAAAATCAAAAAAAAAATTACCTTTCTCTATTTTCTTCTTCAAGTTTTTATTTCCCTTCTTCTCTTTTTCTTTCCTCCATTCTCCTTCTAATTTTCTTAGTGCATGACCTGCACGAATCCGTCGCTACTTGTTGACTTGGACCCAGAAATCGAACGCTCCTTTCGGAGAAACTTGCGATTCAGAGGTTCCACTTCTCAAACAGCGGTTGAGGATTCCGACGGTAATTGTAATTTTAATTCTGAAATGGGAGATCCCAACCCAGGAATGGCTCAGCAAACGACCATGTCTGATTATGCTCGACCCAACCTGGAGGGGACTGAAACAAGTATTGTTCGACCTGCAATTGCGAACAATAATTTTGAGCTTAAGCCTACCATCATACAAATGGTGCAGCAATATGTACAGTTCGACGTATTACAAGATGAAGATCTGAACTTGCATATTGCTAGTTTTCTCGAGATCTGTGACAGATTCAAAATAAATGGTGTCTCAGACGATGCTATTAGGCTAAGACTCTTCCCTTTCTCCTTATGAACCAAAGCCAAACTGTGGTTGAGTTCTCTTCCAAGAGGATCAATCACTACTTGGAACATTTTAGTTGATAAATTTCTTGCTAGATATTTCCCCCCGCCAAAACTGCTAAATTAAGAAACGATATAGCTTCATATTCTCAAATTGCTTCTGAGACTCTCTATGACACATGGGAGAGGTTCAAAGCGCTTTTGAGACGCTGCCCCCATCATGCTCTGCCTATATGGTTACAGGTCCAGACAATTTACAATGGGTTAAATCAAGAGACTAAGCAAATGATAGATGCCGCTTCCGCTGGTTTTTTGGACCGCAAAACTCCGGAAGCCGCTCTTGAGCTTATAGAGGACATGGCGATGAACACTTTTCAGTGGAACTCGGCTAGGACTCGCACAAATAAACTTGCAGGTATCTATGAGGTGGACTCGGTTTCGCAACTGCCGTTGCAAGTGGAAATGCTGAACAAGAAGATTTCGGAGATGACTGCTTCCTCCGCCGCTAAGGTATATGAAAATGCGAATGCTGCTGCTGCCGAGCAGGTGGATTATCTGGGGAACATACCCAGGCCTGCTCAAAATAATTCTGCCAATAATTTTTCTGCTTTTTCTAATTTGTCTGCTCCGCCTGGTTTTAATTCTTTTTCAAACTCATATCACCCTGGATGGCGTAACCATCCAAATATTTCTTGGAGTAATCCCGCAAATGTCTCACGTCCACCACACGATTTCACTCCATCACCACCACCACAACATCAAAACCAAAATTTTAAAAACCTCCCCCTTTGGAGGAGATCCTTTTTAAATATATAAGCTCGAAAGAAGATAATATTAGAAGTCTAACTTGCTCAGTGAAAAGTTTAGAAAACCAGGTCGGGCAAATTGCCAAGGCTTTTTCCGAGAGACCACCTGGAACTCTTCCCTTGAACACTGAACCTAACCCAAGGGAGAACGCAAATGCGATTTCCCTTCGGAGCGGTAAGGTTATTAACGAGCTCACCACAAGGGAAGAGCCAAAGGTCATTGTCCCTCCTGCTGCGGAAACAATTATCCCCACGGAAAATGATAAATCAACTTTTGGAAATGAAAAATCTACTTTTGATAAAGAAAAAGATATTTCTGTTTTTGAAAAGGATAATGCTGATTTTGGAAAAGAAAATGATGACGTTCAAAATAATGCTCCGGTTGTTATAAAGGAATTCCCGCCACCTCCTTATCCGGCTCTACTTAGGAAAGAAAAACTAGATGATCAGTACCAGTGCTTCCTTGAAATGTTTAAACAAATTCACATTAATTTGTCATTTCATGAAGCGATTAGTCAAATTCCTAAGTATGCAAAATATCTTAAGGATTTATTAACGAACAAGACGAAATTGGAAAATTTATCGCATGTAACCTTAAATGAAGAGTGCTCGGCGGTTATTAAAAACTCTAATCTTCCTAAAAAGATAAATGATCCAGGTAGTTTTTCGATTCCTTGCGTTTTTGGTGATCTTTTTGTAAAGCACGCGCTAGCGGATTTAGGAGCGAGCATCAACTTGATGCCTTTTTCATTGTTTAAAAAGCTAGGATTGGGCACTCTCAGCCCTACGCGTATGAGTATTCAATTGGCTGATCGATCGATTAAGTATCTGTTAGGTATCGTTGAGGATGTGCTAGTGTAGGTCGACAAATTCATCTTCCCGGCGGATTTTGTCATTTTTGATATTGAAGAAGATGTCGAGGTTCCGCTTATCCTTCGTCGTCCATTCCTAGCCACCTCTCGTCTCGTGCGGTCATCGATGTAAGTAACGGAAAACTTTTGCTTCGCGTGGGAGATGACGAGGTGACGTTTTCAATAAAGCAATCCATGAAAAATTCTTTAAAAAATGACGACTCATGTTTCTTCCTTGATGTTTTACATGAAAACTCCTCTCTTTCTCTTTCAAATGTTTCTTCCAATGATTTTTCTTCCTCTTTTTTTGATTTTTTACAAATGTTTTTGAAGACACGGTTATGACTACGCAAGGCAACTTTGCAAATGAACCAGTGTTTAGACAAAAAAAAAATATGAAAATATTGTTTTTGAGAATGAAAAAGTTTTAAAGAACTCTTACGATGAACCACCCAACTTAGAACTAAAACCCCTTCCCGAACATCACAAATATGTCTTTCTTGAACAAAATTTTAAATTGCCCGTTATAATCAAATATTCCTGGCATAAGCCCCTCCTCTTGCACCCACAAAATATTTTTTAAAAATAATTCTAGGGGTGTAGTCAAACCTCAACGTCGTCTTAATCCTAATATGAAAGAGGTTGTGAAGGGTGAGGTCCTTAAGTTATTAGATGCGGGGATAATCTATCCTATTTCCGATAGTAAGTGGGTAAGTCCGGTTCAGGTTGTACCTAAGAAGGGTGGGATCAAGGTAGTAACAAATGAAAATAATGATCTAATTCCAAATCGGACGGTTACGGGATGGAGGATGTGCATCGATTACCGTAAATTAAATGATGCCACTCGTAAAGATCACTTCCTCCTTCCCTTTATCGATCAAATTTTAGAACGCTTATCCGAGCATAGTTTTTATTGTTTTCTTGACAGTCTTTCGGGATACTTCCAAATCCCTATCGCACCCGAGGACCAAGAGAAGACAACATTCACTTGCCCTTTCGGAACGTTTGCCTACCGTAGGATGCCATTCGGGCTATGCAACGCAGCAGCTACCTTTCAGCGGTGCATGCTGGTCATTTTTGATAAATATGTAGAAAACATTAAGGAAGTGTTTATGGACGACTTCTCGGTTTTTACGACTCGTTTGAGTTATGTTTAAAGAATTTAGGAAAAGTTTTAAAACACTGCGAAGAAACAAATCTAGTTTTAAATTGGTAAAAGTGCAACTTTATGGTACGTGAAGGCTTAGTCCTTGGCCACAAAATTTTCACTAAGGGAATTGAAGTGGACAAGGAAAAAATCGAAGTAATTGAAAAGTTACCGCCGCCTACGAATTTCAAAGTGATAAGAAGTTTTTTACGGCATGCGGGTTTTTATCGAAGAATTATTAAGGATGTTAACCACTCAGTCTGCAGCATCCTACAAGATGGTGGGACCCCCATTCATCAGCCGCGGACTCAATTATGCAGTCCGCCCAGTCCGGCAGAGCTGAAGCTCTCGGCCACCAAGGGTGATCCCCCTGCGGCGGACTCAGCACTCTGTTCGCCAGTCTGCCATGCCCTTGGATCCTTGGGTTCTCTACATCGGCGGACGCACTGTCTCGTCCGCCCAGGCCGCCATCCTCCAGCAGGGTCGTGCCTAGCAGTAGCAGTTGGAAGCTTCAGCCAGCAAGCCCAGTCCGCCCCTTCTGCGCGGACTGGCGTGTTCTTTCTTTTTGCTTCCCGTCACCGCTGCCCGGTTCTCCTGTACCCCGGGCAGTCGGTTATTTTAGCCCTGCACGTTTGGGCAGGCCCCCCATCCTATAAATAGGGGGGAGGTAGTGCACCCAGGGCACGCTGACTCGAACCCAGGAGCCTACTTGTTAAAGGCTGCGAACTCGAATCTTGTGCCTTGCGGACTCCTCCTTGCTCTGCTCTTGTCAACCTTTTTCCTTCACTTGTAACCAAATCTTTCTTCAATTAAGGGAAAGCCAGTCGTAAGAGAGGCATTCAGGCCGCGACGGGCGAAGTCTGTTGTTGCCGTGGCTCACGGCCTTCTGTTCTTCCTGCTCCCATCCGCTTAGTAGATTACTACTCGCAGTCTCTCTATTTCTCGTTGCTCGAACCGTTAGCTGGTGGTGCTCGACCCCCCCCCCCCCCCCCCCCCCCGCTTTGTGTTTTCGTGCATCAACAGTTAACACGTGACCTTCAGATTCGAGTAGTGTTTTGAATTCAGCGGACAGAAATGTCAGACCGCAGAGCCCGCTCTTCAGACCGCTCTAGTTCTTCAGAGGACTCTCTTTGGGATGCAATTGAGCAAGCTCGCCTTGAGGCCGAGCAGTCCCGCCGGCAGACTGACTAGCGTCTTGACGCAATCAGCCAAGCCCTGCTCGCGCTAGCCCAGCGGCTTGCTCCTCAGGCCGCAGCAGAACCAGCGGACTCGCCAGTCCGCCAGACTCCAGCTCGCCGAACTCCGCTTCGACAGTCGCCAGCCACTCCTCGGAATCTTGCTCAGTCCGCCGCCTCTCTGCGCCCTCAGGAGGAGCAGTTTGCTTTCAGGAATTTCTTTAGAGAAGCTGCCAGGGGCACTCCTGCCCTCCAGATCATTTTGCTGACCGCCAGTCCGCCGAGCCTGCGGACTCCCCGGCTTCAGTCCGCCCCTTCTACCCTGCTGAGTTCGAGACCCTGTCTCTCTTCGTTGATCGAATCCGATGGGAATCGGCTACGAACAACTTCAGGGAGCCTTGCACCCCATTCTATTCAGGGGGGACTGATCCAGTCTCCCACCTCCAAGCGTTTGAAGGGGCAGTTACTTTGAGATGCCTCTCAGACGCCATCAAGTGTAAACTCCTAGTTACCACTCTCGAAGGACAGGCGAGAGAGTGGTTCTATGAGCTGCCTTCGGGCACAATCTCTTCTTTCGTAGAGCTTCGCAGCCAGTTGTTGCTGAGGTTTGCTACCTCAAGAAAGAGAAAGAATGGGCCAGCTGCCCTCTTTGAAATCAAACAAAGGGATAATGAATCAGTGGAGCGATTCGTTGATCGCTTTCAAAGAGAGATCCAAGGGGTAAGGAATGTGAACCACGATTATTACAAGGTTGCCTTGATCCATGGCCTCCGGGAGGGCCCCCTGAAGTTTAAAGCAACAACTAAGGCACCTGAGACTTATCAAGAGTTGATCACCATGGTCAACCGTTTCATTGAAGGAGAAAACGCCAATCCAACCTATGTCTCATCCCTGACAGCTAAGGCTGAAGGAAGGGATGCCTCCGCTTCTTCCTCTCGTAGCAAGCCCCCTCGCCCAGACTTCCAGCCTCCGTCTCAAAGAGGCAGGAACTTCCACCACAAGAAACCTTTCCTTGGACATCAACAGTTTCACGAGCAGAGACTGTCGTTGGCCGCCACTCCCGTCGTTCCATTGCAAGCTCTTCCAATCCTCCAGCCGCCTTGCCTGCTCCAAGCCGATCTGATGCAAGCCCCATGGAGGATATAGCGGATCTGGACCTTGACGAAGTCATCCAGATCTTGTAAAAGAGGTCGGAAGAAAAGAAGCAGGAGCCTCAAAGAGTGTGGAGGCCAAAGGAACAATACGCAGTATTGCCAGTTTCACAAAGATAAGGGCCACTCGACCGAGGATTGCAAGGCCCTTCGCGTGCTGATAGAGAAGCTGCTTGCCGAGGGCAAGATTGACTTGACCAAGAAGGATTCTTCTTCTTCGAAGCTATCCACCTCAAAGGGCAAAGAAGTAGCTGAAGCATACCAGGAATGTGTGGATGTAGAGGACGAAGGCCGTTTGGGACCGATCAACGTCCCGGTGGAGTGCTTCGACGCAAATGATGAAGTGGTTCTGGGGCGCCTCTTCTTCATCCATGGTGGAGCAGGGACCGAGTCTACTCGGAAATCTTCAATTTCAAGGGTCACCAGAGCAGAGGTGGCCTCTTCTTCTTCCGTTGCTCCTCCAAGTGAGGTTGTCATCTTTGGTCCAGTAGATCTACCCCCAAACAGCCAATCTAATTGATGATGCAGTTGTAATTCAGGCTGTGATTGGGGACTTGACAGTTGATAGAATTCTTGTTGACACCGGAAGCTCGGTCAACCTCCTGTTCAAGTCTACTTTTGAGGCTATAAGGACTGGAAAGCCTCTGCTTTCCACCGAAGGGTCACTCTATGGTTTCTCAGGAGAGAGAAAAGAAGTGGAAGGGAGCGCCATCCTGCCCGTGAAGCTTGGAGGGGCAACTAAGCAAGTGCAATTCATAGTGGTTGACGCTCCCAGCAGCTACCATGCCATCTTCGGCAGGCCCCTGTTAAACAAGTATCAAGCGGTGGTTTCCACTTACCACCTTGCCATCAAGTTCTTCGCAGATGGAAGGATGTGTCGGGTCAGGAGTGACCCAAGGAGAGCAAGGGAGTGCTACATCCGCACTGTCAACATGGTTAATGCCAGCACTCCATTTGCTCCAGCAGCAGCTGCAGAAGCCTCGCCAAATTCAGAAGCTGCTGCTGATAGTGGCGCTCACCTGGAACCTGCACAGGTGACGCAAGGAGTCCCCATTGCTGAGGGGGAGGAGAGGAAGCTCTCCATCAACTCGGAGCTGCCTGAAGATCAAAAAGCCGAGCTGATCTCCTGCTTGTTGAGGAACCTAGATGTCTTCGCCTAGTCAGCAGAAGACATGCTAGGAGTGGATCCTGATGTTGCATGCCACCACTTGAATGTTGATCCCGACTGCAAGCCTATACAACAAAAGAAGAGGGACATAGCTACAAAGCTTGTAGAGCCAATAAGGGAGGAGGTCGCAAAGCTCCTCAAGGCCAATTTTGTTAAAGAAATTCAATATCCCACCTGGATATCAAACGTTGTAATGGTTAAAAAGCCGGTGGGAAAATGACAAATGTGTGTAGATTTTACCAAACTTAATAAAGCATGACCAAAAGATTGTTACCCCTTGCCTCGGATTGATTCTTTACTTGATTCCACGGTAGGGTACTCTTACATGAGTTTTTTAGATGCGTTTTCTGGTTATCACCAAATAAGAATGCATAAGCCTGACGTTCCTCATACGTCATTCATTACTAATAATGGTTGCTATTGCTACCTTATGATGCCCTTTGGGCTTAAAAATGTCGGTGCAGCCTATCAACGGATGATGGACCGTGTGTTTAACCATCAGAAGGGGAGAAACCTAGAAGTGTATGTAGACGATCTCTTGATCAAGAGTAAGTCGTTTTCGCTGCACTTGCAAGATCTAGCAGAGACGTTCGCTACTCTGCGTTGATACAAAATGAAACTCAACCCTTTGAAATGCACTTTTGGGGCGAGTAAGGGGAAGTTTCTCGGTCATCTCCTTACTCCGGAAGGACTTTCCCCCAATCTTGATAAAGTGAAAGCCATTCTTGATATGCCTACCCCTCATTCACCTAAGGAGGTTTAGCAGCTAAGGGGGAGGCTAGCAGGTCTTGCGAGATTTCTTTCTCGAGTTGGAGATAGGAGTGCTCCTTTCATTAAGACTCTCCGAGGAGCATCCAAGTTTGAGTGGACAGAAGAATGCTCCCAAGCCTTTGAGCAGTTGAAGAAGCAATTGACCTCAACCCCTCTGCTTCAAAGTCCCCGGCCAGGAGAGATTCTTTTCTTGTATTTAAGGGTTGGCCCTGAGGCGGTCAGCTCCGTTCTTCTTCGAGAAGAGAGTAGGAAGCAGTTCCCAATTTACTATGTCAGCCATATCCTGAAGAGTGCCGAGACACGGTACCCAATTCTTGAGAAGTTAGCCTTGGCACTAGTCATGTCAGCTCGCAGACTCCATCCGTATTTCCAAGCACACTCAATTCAAGGCGTTACCGATCAACCTTTGAAAAGTGTGCTGGAAAAACTGGAGCACTCAGGCCGGCTAGCTAAGTGGGCAATAGAGTTGAGTGAATTTGAGATCTCTTATGTGCCCAAGACAGCCATCAAGGCTCAAGTCCTAGCAGACTTTGTAATTGACATGCCCGAGTCCAGTTCTGATCGAGCAGAAAGGTCACCTTTGTCTTGGACCATCTATGTTGATGGAGCCTCAGGCAGAAGTTCTTCTGGAGCAGGGGTGGTCCTCATTAATACAAACGGTGTCAAACTGGGGCAGGCCATAGAGTTTTACTTCACAGTAACCAATAACCAGGCCGAATATGAAGCTTTGCTAGCAGGCTTGAGACTTGCAAGGGAACTAGGAATCGATCATGTTCATATCAAAACCGATTCTCTGGTAATGGCGTCACAAGTCCATGGTAACTTCGAAACAAGAGAACCGATCTTGAAGAAATATCTTGCTCTTGTGAAAATAGAAGTCGGCAGATTCAAGAGCTTTACCATTCAGCACATCCCCAGGACAGAAAATGAGGACGCAGATTTTCTTTCCAAGTATGGGATGCCTTCAGGAGGAACAACTTCCGAGCTCTTCCGCCCGGCAGTGGTGGAAGGAGATTTGATGCAAGTGGATCAACGTACCTCCTGGATGGACCCATTCATTCTCTATCTGTCAACGGGAGATTATCACCATTCAGTCAAAGATAAGAAAAAGTTTAGAATAAAAGCAGCTCACTACTTCTTAGTGGCAGGAATCCTCTACAGAAGAACATTCCTCTCTACCATGGCCCGGTGTGTTTCAGAAGAAGAAGCTCCCCTTGTTTTGCAAGAAGTTCATTCAGGAGAGTGTGGAACCCACTTGGGAGCAAGAACCCTGGAAAGACGGATACTGCGGTAGGGATATTTCTGGCCCACTATGAAGAGAGACTCTGAGGTCTATGCAAGAAAGTTTGTTCAATGCAAGAAGTTTGCTCCACTTCAACTCCAAGCAGCTCAGTCACTCAGATCGATTGCAACTCCTTGGCCCTTTGCGGTTTGGGGGATGGATCTCATTGGTCCTTTTCCCATGGCAAGCGGGCAACGGCGTTTCATCATCGTAATGATCGACTACTTCAGCAAGTGGATTGAAGCCAAGGCATTGGCTAAGACAACTACTCAAGTCGTCAAAAACTTCATTTGGGGGGAGATT
The DNA here is from genome assembly GCA_039583875.1 of Platanthera guangdongensis. Lineage (NCBI taxonomy): Eukaryota > Viridiplantae > Streptophyta > Magnoliopsida > Asparagales > Orchidaceae > Platanthera > Platanthera guangdongensis. The sequence continues at coordinate 72,758,943 of CM077159.1, forward strand.
GTCTGTCGGCATGGGATACCTATGGCTGTAATCACTGATAATGGGCCACAATTCAACAACTCAGAGATGATAGATTTTTGCAAGCAGATTGGAACAGAGCTGCGGTTTGCATCAGTTCATCATCCTAGATACAATGGCCAAGTTGAAGCAGCCAACAAGCAGATCCTCATTTTGCTCAAAAAGAAAGTGCAGAATCTCAAGGGCAGCTGGGCTGATCCGCTTCCATCAGTCCTCTGGTCCCTTAGGACAACGCCAACATCCACGACTGGGGAGACTCCATTCAAACTTTCTCATGGCTCAGAGGCACTCATTCCAGTTGAGTTTGAAGTCCCGTCACCTAGAGTTCTGCTTGTAAGAGAAGGCGTTGAGGACTGGCTTGAGTTGAATAATGAAGAGATGAGGTTCAGCCTGGAACACATTGAGGAAATCAGAGATCAAGCAGCCATAAGACAGGAGGAGGTCAAAAGAAGGATGGCTCGCGACTTTGTTCAGAACGTAAGGATCAAACATTTCCAAGTGGGAGATCTAGTTCTAAAGAAGATTGATGCTGCTGAAATTATATCAGCGAAGTCCGCCGAATGGTTTTCATATATTATCGTTTGATAAGTTAATAAAGAAAATTGCGGACTGCTACTAGAACTCAATGAAGTCCACCTGATATTGTTATCAGCCGACTATTTTCATTTTCATTTTTTAAGGCGGACAATGAATGGATTGATAAGTAGAATTCTCTAATCAACAAGACTCATTATAGATGATCTTTGTATCTCGCGGACTACAATTGGAACTTAACGGAGTCCGCCTGACAATTTCTTCTCATTCCAACGGAGGACAAATGATCGTCTCTAATCAACAAGTTAAAGAGCTCTGTATTCAGCATGTCGTGCGGACTGTTAAGTGTCAGATCGTACTTAATTGCATTAAACGCAGAAAGATAAAGAACATTGCAGGAAGCACACAGATGCAAGAATATCTTTTCTATTTCATCAAAAATTTATACATCTATCTATTTGGCGGACTGCAGTCTTGAGTCCACCCAATTTACAAAATCAAAAAAGATAAAAAATACATTAATCATCTGCAGTCTTTTGTTTCTTTTCTGTAGGTGCATGGCTTTTGCCAACAATGTCGACTTCCGGAGAGTAGCCCCCCGAGCCGCTTCCGCTACTATCTGATCCTGTGCTTGAGGCGGACTCGCTATGCGAGCTCCTGGCCGCAGAAGAGGATGTAGAGGTGCTTGACTCAGCGGACTGATCTCCCCCTCGCTGGCTTGAGCCAGTACCGTCCGCCGTCTCCACGGCGCCTTGCCCTTCGCCTTGTTCTCCTCCTCCTTCTTCTTCTTCTTCTACTTCCTCGCCTTCCTCGTCTTTCTCTTATCTCTCTTCTCGGCAGAGTTCGCGGCAGCCTCTCCTAAGTCGGGCAGGTCTTCGCGGACAGTCTCAGGGTTCACAACAATCAATGCCTTTGAAGGCGCAACGTCTTCTCCCTCAATCCGCCTATCTTCTTCATCAAGGTGGACGATGGGCACTTGGGCGTTGGGGGACTCTACTTCAGTTCCAGCACGTTCGGCAGAAGTGTCCGCCGAATCCGCATTTTTCTGGGAAGGGGCAGTGTCCGACAGAGTCAATAGCTTCTCGCTTCTCAGTGGTTCAGCATCAAGAGGTACAACATCCTCACGCACAGATACATCCGTGTGGCGGACTGCCTTCTCAGTAGCCTTCTGGCTGTGGGGGCTCTCTCTAGTGGAGCGGACAGCATCCTTTCTCGTCGACCTCTTTATTATCTTCTCGGTCTTCATAGGCGGTGTCAGTGCTGTCTCGCCTTTTGCAGTGAGACTAGAGAAGAAAGCTCCAATCCTTACCATGCCGGACTGCAAAGTGGAGACCGCAAGTGGAGAATAGCGCCCCGTGTCGATTGGAATTTCCAGCAGTTCCAGGCCTTCCAGCGATATTTATAGCGCTGGCAGCATTAATGAGACTTGCGGACTCGGTGGTTAAGGAATCATTTTTGAAGTTTTCGGGAAACTTAAAAATGTGCCGGGATTATGTTAACCCCTCAGTCCGCAGCATCCTACAAGATGGTGGGACCCCTATTCATCAGCCGCTGACTCAATTATGCAGTCTGCCCAGTCCGGTAGAGCTGAAGTAGTCGGCCACCAAGGGTGATCCAACTGCGGCGGACTCAACACTCTGTTCGCCAGTCCGACGTGCCCTTGGATCTTTGGGTTCTCTACATCGGCGAACGCAGTGTCTCGTCCGCCCAGGCCGCCGTCCTCCAGCAGGGTCGCGCCTAACAGTAGCAGTTGGAAGCTTCAGCCCGCAAGCCCAGTCCGCCCTTTCTGCGCGGATTGGCGTGTTCTTTCTTTTTGCCTCCCGTCACCGCTGCCCGGTTCTCCTGTACCCCGGGCAGTCGGTTATTTTAGCCCTGCCCGTTTGGGCAGGCCCCCCATCCTATAAATAGGGGGAGGTGGTGCACCCAGGGCACGCTGACTCGGACCCAGGAGCCTACTTGTTAAAGGCCGCGAACTCGAATCTTGTGTTCTTGTCAACCTTTTTCCTTCACTTGTAACCAAATCTTTCTTCAATCAAGGGAAAGCCCGTCGCAAGAGAGGCATTCAAGCCGCGACGGACGAAGTCTGTTGTTTCCGTGGCTCATGGCCCTGCTGTTCTTCCTGCTTTCATCCGCTTAGTAGATTACTACTCGCAATCTCTCTATTCCCCTGTGCTTGAACCGTTAGCTGGTGGTGCTCGACCCCCCCCCCCTTGTGTTTTCATGCATCAACAAAGGACTTTTCAAAAATTAATAAGCCTCTCACCCACCTTCTCGAGAAAGATGCCCCTTTTGTTTTTAACGATGCTTATTTAGCGGTGTTCGACTTAATTAAATCCAAACTTATAAATGCTCCGATTTTGATCGCCCCGGTTTAGGATTTACCTTTTGAAATTATGTGCGACGCAAATAGTTTTGCGGTCGGTGCGGTACTAGGACAACGTATAACTAAGAATTTCCACCCAATCTATTACGCTAGCAAAACGCTTAATTCAGCGCAAGAAAATTACACTACAACTGAAAAGGAACTCTTAGCTGTCATTTTTGCTTTTGATAAATTCCAACCCTACATCACTCTTTCTAAGGTTATCATTTTTACGGATCATTCCGCTTTGAAGTACCTCCTTTCTAAGCCGGATGCCAAGCCGCGTCTTATTTGTTGGATCCTATTACTTCGAGAATTCGACTTGGAAATCCGGGATAAGAAAGGAGCGGAAAATCTAACGGCTGATCATCTTTCACGCCTAGACAATCCTAAAATTGTTATTTTTGATGAAAATTTACCTATTGATTCTTTTCTGAATGAAAAACTCTTTAACGTTTCTTATTCTACCCCCGGTTTGCCGATTTGGTCAATTATCTGGTGGCCAGCGTCCTCCCAAAAGAATACTCCTCTCATCAAAATAAGAAATTCTTTTCTGAGTTGATGTATTATTTTTGGGAGGATCCATTTCTATTTCGCATTTGTGCGGACCAAGTGGTAAGAAGATGTGTCTCCCGAGAAGAAGGTCAACAAATTTTAAAGTATGTTCATGAAAGTCCGACTGGCGGGCACTTTCAAGCAAACTGCACCGCACACAAAGTACTTAGTGTTGGCTTCTATTGGCCAAGCATATTTAAAGATGCACAAATCTTTGTGGGCGGGTGCGATCGGTGCCAGCGGACTGGAAACATCTCTAACAAAAATGAAATGGAACAAAATTATTTTCTCGAATGCGAAATTTTTGATTTCTGGGGCATAGACTTTGTCGGCCTATTTCCCTCAAGTTTAGGAAATAAATACATTTTAGTCGCTGTAGATTACGTCTCTAGGTGGGCGAAAGCCCAAGCTTTACCAAGAAACGACGCTCGCGTAGTCATAAATTTCCTAAAAAAATTATTTTCTCGTTTTGGCTTTCCTCGAGCAATCATTAGTGATAGGGGGAGCCACTTTTGTAACGCCCAACTAGCTAAGGTTTTAACTAAATATGGCGTTACGCATAAATTATCCATCGCTTATCACCCCCAAACTAACGGTCGGGTCGAGGTAGTCAATCGAGAACTAAAGAGATTTTTGGAAAAAACTGCTTCTACTTCTCGTAAAGATTGGTCCTTAAAATTAGACGATGCTCTTTGGGCCTTTCGGGCAGCGTGCAAGACTGCCATCGGTTGTACTCCTTTTCGATTGGTCTATCGAAAATCGTGTCATATTCCGGTAGAAGTGGAACACCGGGCGTATTGGGCGATAAAATTTTTAATTTCGATCCGCACTCAGTCGGCGAGCACAGGAAACATCAATTGAATGAACTCGATGAATGGAGAGCGTACGCTTACGAAAATAACAAACATTACAAATAACGCATTGAACTTTATCACGATAAGAACATGCGCCACCCTAAAACGTTTAAACCAGGCAATCAGGTTCTTCTTTTTAATTCGCGTTTACGTCTCTTCCCTGGAAAACTGAAATCTCGTTGGTCTAGACCTTTTACGGTCAAACAGGTTTTTCCTTATGGCACAGTGCTACTCTCGCACCCGGATAAGGGTGATTTTAAAGTAAATGGCCATTGCTTAAAGTTATATTTTTCAAATGATTGTGTATCTCCTGCTACGGAACAACATTTATTTATATCGTAATGTTTTCTTTCATGGAACTTTTTTTATGTTGGACATTTCGTTTTATTCTAAGACTTTTATTATTATTATTCGAACTTTAAATTGTTGTAATAAAGAACAATCTTGGGCACCTGCCCACGGACTCTATTTTTCTGCTTTTATTTTGCTCTTCCTTCCGGAGACCAACCAAGCAAGTTCGTGATCACCGCTCCAACGTTGTTGATTTCAAGATGGATCAAGTCAAGTCTGCTGATGATCAAGTGATGTAAAACGCAAGCATGGGGGAGCGATATCCACATTCGGCCTCATAACCCCGGGGAAGTCCTGTTCTTTTTATTTAATTTACTTTTTGCATTTTTCTCTCCTTCTCAGTCTCCTTCTCTTTCTTGTTTTTCTTTTTGTTTCTTTCATTGAGTACAATGAAGAATCTAAGCATGGGGGAGTGTTTAGTTGTCTTAAAATCACAGAAATCATAAAAAAAATAGTATAGTTATATTAAGCCTTTTAGGAGTATTGTTTTTATTTAACTATATCAAAAATCCAAAAAAAATGCTAAAATATTTTTGGAAAACAAAATCGAAAATTATTTTCATCTTTATTTTTATGTTTCTTCTAGTGATGTGTAGGCCCGTGCAGTTTTGTAGTTCTAGATAGATTTCTTTGAAAATGTCTGCTAAACTTATCATTTTAACTAGCTTAGTTTTACTAGTTTGTAGTTCTTAAATATAGGCATCTATTTTCTCATTTTAAGTTAGCAATTTGTAGTAGCTCTTCTTATTCGGTTAGTTACGTATAAATGGTTGCTAGGTAATATTAGCTCTTTTTCATTTGTGGGGTAGTCTTTCTTGATGTCTAGAACTTGTCCCTAGCTACTCTTGAAGCATGTGCATCGTTTTTATGTACTTTAGAAATGATTTAGTCCACCCTTTGACTCATTTGAGCTTTTCTTGCCCACCAAAAAAAAATTTACCATTGCAAAACAATGTTGGGCCTTTTCCATGTTTATTTGATTTAGCTCCACCTTTATTTCATTATTTGCTCCAAAACCAAAATGCCTTTCCTATTTTCACACTAAGACTTTGAGCTTAAAAATCATTTTTTTGAGGGAGTATTATCTTTGAAATGAAAAGAAAATTTTAAAGCCTATTTTTGGAGCTCTCTTTTATGAAAAAAAATGTTATTATCAAAATGTTATCAAATCAAAAAAAAATGAGAGAAAAAAAGGAAAGAAAAAAAAAGAAAAATGAAGTTTATTTGTGGCCAATTTATTAAAGTAAAAAAAAATTATGGCCTTTTGTTTGTTTGAAGTACTAATCATTTCTCTTCATGTTTTTATGTTTATTTTTGAGCTCAAACTTGGTTTAGTGTTTAAGCTCTCATGTTTATCCTTGTTTTCATTTCCTAATCATTTACCTAAGCCAAGTTTTAACGCCTATTAGAAGTCCTATTAATCTTTAGAACGTAAATTCGAGTAGTGGAGAGAGTGTGAACGGACAAGCCTATTTCCACCATCATTGATGGATTTCTGTGGAGGTTACCATGCGGTGTTTTAGGGTAAATTTTTATCTAGCAACCTAGTAGTTCGTTAATGCGCCGTTTATTTAGAACTTCTATTTTTGTTTATCTTATTTTCATTAATTTTGGATGCCTTCTTTTAGGAATTTTGAAATTTGTAATTCTTCTTTATGTTCTAATGATATTTTTAGGTCTCCAATTTCAAGTTTTCTATTGTGCACTTCTCACCCCACTAGTTGTTAACATAGGAATTAGGATAGTTTAATTTTTCATATTTTGTTTTTATTAATTATGCAACCTAAAACTACTTTGTTTTCTTTCCCTAGTTCTTTAATTTTTATTTGCTTGAGCGCAAGCAAAAGCTCTAGCATGGGGGAATTTGATGACTACTTTTAGTCATTGTTTTTGATATAGTTTATAAGCCTAAATTCCTAAGTTCTTTTATAATTTTGTTTATTTTATGTCTGTTTTGTTTTATTTATCGTTTAATGTCTTTTATGTTATGATATTATAATTTCTAACTTTATTATGTGTTTTGTTCTTATTATTTTATGTTTTGTTATGTTATGTTTAGTTTATTTTAATGTTTAATATGTTTGTTGTTTATTTTTATGTTTTGTTAATTGTCTTATTTAATGTCTTATTATTGTTATGTTTAGTCTTATTAATATATATTATATTATGTGATGTTTAGTTTTATTTGTTATAATTATTATGTTCAATGTTAATAAATAATATTATGTGTCTTGTTATTTGTAGGTTCAAGTCCTCTTGACAAATGCAGCCCTTGATGTGTTGGTGCATCCCCTACCCGAGCTCAAGTCCAACATGCATGCTGCCCTCATAACTAAGCCATACAAGTGAAGTCCAGCCGAGCCTCCTTCTCCAAGTCTAAACCGAGCAGCCCTTCACTTGGAGCAGCCCACTTAATGTTGCAACCCGAGCCTTTGAAGTACATGGCCGGACATCCTTGATGGAGCCCTTCTTCATTGGTGCAACCCGAGTCCATGCAGCTCTTTGGTGCAGCCCGGCCCCACCATGAAGCCTTCAAGTTCTGCCTGAGCCCACTTCAATGATGAAGTAGCACACTTTAGATGCATGCAGCCCGACCCCCTTCAAGTGCAGCCCAAGTCTCCATTCATGCATGGTCGGCCACCCTTTTTCATCCTCTCTCTCCCTCATCATTTATTGCATTCATGCATTCTCCAACCTTATGTCCGGCGACCCTCCTCTACATTCATCCACTTTCTATTAAATATCTCCTATTTTCATTCCATTAAATGCATACAATGCATCCATCATACCCTCTCTCTCTCTTATTAATTTCTCCATGCATGCACCTTGCCACCAATGCATTGAGCCCACCTCCCTTTCTTCCCCCTCATTAAATGAAATGCATTCCCCCTCTCCAAGCACATGGCCGGCCACCCCCCTTGCCGTTTCATTTTATTCCCATCTAGAACCGTCCCCCTAATCTATAAAAGGAGCCCTTGCCTCAAGCTTTAAAAGGTTGAATGGGAGGGAGAGCAAGTGAGATAACTAATTCAAGAGAGAGTTCTTCCCTTTTTTTTACTTGGTGTTTTTCTTTTCTGTTAGTGTAACCATTTTTTAGTAGGATAATATTGTCTTGTTCTTTTTATTGTGTACCCCTTCTTTATTAAGTAATGCAAATGTTATTTCCTTCTCTTATTTTGGTTTTCCTTTCGATTATGCGTAGCTAATTTCCCTTAACATTCGATCGTGAGGATCCATGAAATGAGATGAGGACCTCCTTTACTCTTTAGTTTTATTTTTGTCTAAATTATTTTCGATCCTTCTTTGATTTTTATTGAGTCGACTCCGTATTTCCGGTATACGGTAGTAGGCATTTGATCTCATTTCATAGTAGTCGAGAGACTCGTTGATTTGAAAGATCACTCAAAGAAGGAAGGAGTTGCACGCAATCCTAGAGATAGGACGACGTAAATCCTCCGGATTGGAGCCAAATCCAATAGTGTGGATCACCTCGATAATGCAACTTTAGGCCCCTTTGATTTGTAAAGAGATTTCGATCAAAGCGTCTATAAGTTAGGAGACTTAATGCTCTAGCGAGATTTTGTCTTATTTTCGGATCCGCCACGGTCGAGTTTAATTCGCAATTATAAAATTAATCATTTTTATTCCTTCTCGTCTCATTTCATGGTGAATCATTGATCGAATGCTAGCTTTTTATCATAAGTTTTTGTTTCAAATTATTTTATTTTTAATTTAAAAATTCTCAAAAATCCAACAATCTTTCGGTAGGATAATAGTGGAACCGTGAGTAAGAATAGTTGACAGCCTCGAGTTTTAATACGACCTTGGTACTACAATTCGATAGGTGCACTTGCCTTTTCGGGTTGATAGTGAATTCAATTCACCAATCTTCTAAGAGGAATTATTCACTGATTAAACTGATTACTGAATATTCTTGGTTGATTATAAGTTTTATAGAAATTTAAATTTCTGTTAAGTTGATCTCCTTTCGACGAATTCTGCTGAGTTCGTCGACCTGAGAGAAGGGTCGGTATAGAGAAGGAAAGAGTTTTCCATATTTTGCCTTGATTTCTAGCATTATAAAAATCAAACATTTTGTATCCAATTTCTTATGAAATAAAATCATGTATTTCATTGTTTTTGTAAATTGATTTTATTTCTTGTTCTGAAATGTTTTAAATAATACTTCAGCGTTAACACTATCTTTGCAACAATTGTAATGCAAAGGGATATTTTCTAAGATATTAAACTATACTATTCAGAGTGCCACGTGCCCTTCGTACAACTATTGTAATTCTCCTTCTCCAATATCCCTTTATCTCTAGAGTGTCACGTGCTCTTTCTAAGATTTTTTTATATCTTAGAAAAAAAATTATTCACCTTTGCAACATTTATAGTTCACCCTCCCTCTAAGGACACCTAAAGATCCAACACCTTCCAAACTTTTGGGAACACCCCTTTGCAACAATTTTATCTATTGATTTCTCTTCGAAGCTTGTAGTGGTTAAGTGGAATAAAGCAATGTTTGTGTCTTCATATATATCTTGCAATGATCAAAACTTTTGCGAGGTGATGACTCTGGCAGCGCAAAATCTAATGTTTTATGTGCCTCTGGACATGGTGGTGGTGGATTAATTATCCTGATGGTTAGCATTAATTTGTGTCTTATAGAAGGTGTTTTTTATTGAATCATTCAATTACTTGGAGATTTGCTAATGGAAACTTCCTTTTTTTGATACCCAGTTCCAATAGTGGTCTTCATGGAAGGCTACATCTCCAAAAATGAGTAGCTTTTGTGTTGACTAAACAAGTAGTCGATATGATTTGTCTGTTTCACTATATCCCACAAAAAAACATTTTTCACCTGTAGGATCTAGTTTGTCTCTCTTGCCTTTTAGTACATGGGCAAATGTTATGCACTCAAAGGTTTTCAAGTGATTAAGATTGGGCTTTTTATTTTTCAGCATTGTATAAGGTGTGGATTTAGCAAGAGATTTGGTTGGATCTCTTTGTAGGATGTGCATTGCGGTGCTTGTAGAGTCACCAAGTAGGAATTTGGAAGGTTCTTTTGGGTGAGCATAGACCTAGCTATTTCAATAACAGTCTAGTTTCTTATTTCCACCACCCCATTTTTTTAGGGGGTGTCATGTACAGAGAATTCCTGCTTTATGTCATGGTTTGAACAAAAAAGTTTAAACAAATGGGAAGTGAATTTTTCTCCATTATCACTTATAATCGTTTTGATATTTCTCTCTAATTCTTTTTCTATCTCCCTCTTAAATTCAACAAAGTATGAGAAGGCGTCTAATTTATGTTCTAGGAACTTAATCAACATGAATATTGAGTTGTCGTCCATAATGTGGAGGAAATATCTCTTGCCACCCAAAGTTGGGTTTAAGGACCCTATAGGTCACCATGAAGAAGCTCAAGAACATTCCTGATGCGACTACGGGATGGCAAGAAAGGCAAACTATGTGACTTGCTCAAAGCACATGTTTCACAAAAGTTAGGATGAAACTTCAGATCTGGCAATCCGTTGGCTATCTTGTCACTTACCAACATTTTCATATTATCGAAATTTAAATGTTCAAGCTTATAATGTCAGGTTGACAAGCAATAAAAGAAGCATCTAATAGTGGAGAGGGCCTCTGTTGAAATTTGTGAAGTGAAAGTAGGTGATGGAGCAGGTCGGGCGGTCTGAGCGGCCTGAGCGGTCTGATTCCGCAGCCTGGGCGGACTGCGGTTGCGGCCTGGGTGACCTGGCTTGGCTTGGACTTTGTGGCTTGGCTGTTCTTGAGGAGCGGCCTGTGCGGCCTGGTGTGCGGCCTGGGCGGGCTGCTGGTTGAGGCCTAGATGTTGTATGGCCAAGGTAGTCTTGCAACTTGGGAATCGAGTGGAGCGGCCTGAGCGGACTGTGTTGGTGGACTTGTTTATTGCGTCCGCGGAGTCCGCATTTGTGGACTGACTTTGGAGATGGGCTTTTGTTCTTGCCGAGCTCTCCATGTTGCGATGGATGTTTCACATCCTTGTGGCAGACTGTCCTGCTGATTGGCGGTCTGGATCTTCTGTGTCCGCTGTGCTCGCGCTAGTTGTTTGTTGGGCTGCTGGACTTGGTCATTTTTCTGTGACAAGTTCATGGTGTCCGCAGGTCCGCAGAGTCCGTTGATGACCTGGTGGACTGCCTGTTGGTCTTGGACTCGTGGAGGGTGGTGGTGTTGTTGTCGAGCTTTGCGGACTGCCTCTCTGTCAGCGTACAGTGTTCGTACTGATGCAGCATGTGTTGTGGTTATGTCCGCGTGCTGAGTTGAGTTGCGTACTGGTGCAGCATAAGTTGTGATTGTGTCTGCATGCTTCTTTGAGTGGCGGTCTGGCGCTATGCTTGCGTTGGGCGGACTGGCGTTGTGCTTGTGTTGTGCGGGCTGGCATTGTGTCCGCATGGTGGCAGACTGACTTTGACCTGGCGGCTGGAGGATTGAAGTCTGGCCAAGTCCTTGCGGACTTGGCGGACTGGGTAGTGTTATCGCGCGGGCTGGGGCGGTGACTTTATTCACTAGGGTGGTGACCACACTACTCACCTCGGCTATAAATAGACCCCCCCCCCCGGCATATCTACAGTAACTGAGTGAACAGTAAGTGAGGGCATGGTTAATTGTTGCGGTCTGGGTTTTTGTTGTCCGCGCGGGTTGAGCAGGGATAACTATTTGATGTTTGCAGGTTGCGCGGCTAACACTGAGGAGCCAGGAGTTTGGCTTTGACTGCGGTCAGCATTAGTGAAGTTTGTGATTTCAATCAGCGATTTCAGCAGGTCGCTTCTGCGGCTTATCAGTTTTCTCTGCTTCAGCTTTTCTAAGTTTTATAACCTGTCCGCCGAACTCGGCGGTCTAGGCGGTCTGTTCCTTAGTTCAGCAGCGGCTTGTAGCAGTCAGCGAATAACAGTGTGTCCGTGCGACCTTGCGGTCTCGGCGGACTCCGTGTTCTATTCGTCTTCTAGCAGCAGCAGCAGTTCGGGCGGCCTCGGCGACTTGGGCAGACTGGGCGGTCTCGGTGGTTTCTAGTGTTGTCCGCTCAAATTGTTTTACTTGTATATTATCCTGTGTTCCTGTGTACTCGCGAAATCATGCCTTGTCATGTATACCTCGTCTTGTAAAGAAGAAATAATATATGATTTGCTTGCCCTGTGATTGCATTTGTTTGTTGAGCTTGCTTTCCTGGTTTCCGCACATTCAAGGTGTGATCCTGATAGTTCTGAGGATATTAATTTGGCAATAGGCTATCTTGTTGACCACTTTGAGAAAATTCAACATGGTATCAGAGCCAGATTCAGTTGCTTGAGCAGTGATCAATTTTTGTTGTTGCTCTGTGCTTCTGAAGGATTAACCAAAATTTACTGCAATGGAAGGGAACTATGCAAGAGGTCTTGGTATTGAACTCTTGACCACGACTAACTTTAAGAAGTGGAAGTCGTGCATGAAGAGTTTTCTTCTTGGAGAGGAGCTATGGGAGGTCGTCGGTGGTGACGACAGACAGGAGCTTACTGCTGCTTTTGGGAATGCGGAGCACGTGATAGTCTAGAGGAAGACTAACGCAAAGACGGAGTTTACCCTCAAGAGGGTTGTGCCACCGGAGTTGTTTGATCACATCATAGGGTGTGAGTCGGCTGCTGATATTTGGAAAACTATTGATGAGTTGTTCAACAGGAAGAATGTGGCGAGTCTACAGTTCCTGGAGAATGAGTTGGCTTGGACAACTCAAGGAGACCTGACTATCTCTAAGTTCTTCTTGAAGATGAAGAGTTTGTGTGCTGAGATATCAGTGCTTGATCCTGATGAGCCTATCTTTGAGGCCAAGTTAAAGAGGCACATTATCCGCGGCTTGTAGAAGGAGTATGTTGCCTTTGTAACCTCAGTGCAAGGCTGGGCTACTAAGCTATCTCTGCTGGAGCTTGAGAACCTGCTTGCTTCACAGGAAAGTTTGGCTAGAGAGATGACAGGAGTGACTATCTCTAAAGGAGGTAGTGAAGCGCTGTTCACAGGCAAGAAGAAGAAGAGATGAGAAGGGAAGAAGAAGAACGTTGCTACTGAAAATGAGCCTTCAACTTCTTATCAGCCTGAGAGGAGCGCTGCTCCTAAGAATAATTGGAAGAAGAACTTGAAGTGCTACAGGTGTCATCAGGGAGGACACTTCAAGCTTGACTGCAAGGTCAAACTGCAACCCGGGCATGCTTCAGGAGGAAACTTGCTTGAGTACTGAAGAAGCTTGATGGGGCAGAGCTTTCATGATGGGCACTTTTATCCGTGCTTTGTCCGTTGTCGACTTCAACGATGAGTGTATCGTGGACTCCGGGTGTGGTCATCACCTCACCGGAGACAAGTCAAAGTTCTCTTCACTGCAAGCTTACTCAGGTAACAAAGCTATCATCACTGCTGATAATACTGTTTATGCAGTAGAGAAGGAGGGGGTTGTTTCTTTGGGTAGTGATAAGGGGCCACTCACGTTAAGAAGTGTGAATCACGTACCGGGCATGAAGAAGAACCTCTTCTCTGTGACCAATGCAGTAGACGCGGGTTATCACGTTCTGTTTGGGCCAACAGAAGTGAAGTTCCTTCGCAACGTATCAGCGGTAAAGGCTGATGTTGCTCCTGTTGGGAGGAGAGTTAAGAACTTGTTTGTTCTTGCAACAAACTCTTATGTTGGTCAAATGAGGGCAAATGATAGCGCTGCTATATGGCACGAGAGGCTGGGGTATGTAGGAATGGATAAGTTGAAAGTTATGGCAAACTGGAGCCTTGTAAGAGGCTTGCCTAAGCTATCTTCCTTTGGCGATTGTCACGTTTGCGCGGGATGTCAGTACGACAAGGCTCATCGCCTTCCATTTGATAAGTCACAAACAAGGAGGAAGAGACCATTGGAGTGTATCCATGGTGACTTTATGGGACCAATCGTCACTGCTAGCCTTGGTGGGGGCAGATACATGCTTGTGTTGATTGATGACTACTCAAGATACACTTTGGTTTATTTATTGAAGGTGAAGTTAGAAGCTTTCCAGGTGTTTGTGGAGTTCAAGGAGCTAGGGAGGGCCGTCTTGGCTTGCGGATCAAGAAGTTTAGAACAGAAAACGGTGGTGAGTTTGTCTCCTCCTAGTTTTCTAACATTTGCAGGAAGCATGAGATCCAGAGAGAGCTAACTTGTGCTCACACTCCAAAACAAAACGGAGTAGCGGAGCGGAAGATCCGTCATCTATCAGAAACCTGCAAGTGTTGGCTTCATGTGAAAGACATTCATAGGTCCTTCTGGGCAGAGGGGATGTCTTGTGCTTCTTATGCCATCAATCGGATGCCGCTCAGCCCAATCAACATGAAGTCTCCTTTTGAGATGTTGCTGAAGGAGAAGCCCCGCGTAGAACACTTCGGGTGTTTGGATCGACTTGATATGTGCATGACCCGGATTCTTCAAGGACAAAGCTTGATGCAAAGGCAAGGAAGCTTGTCTTTGTTGGCTATGATGAGCGGAAGAAGAGTTGGAAATGCATGGATCCTGCGACGAAAAAGTTTGTTGTATCAAGATACGTGGCCTTTGATGAACTAACTTCGTATGGAGGAGGCTCGGTTGAGCTAACAGAGAGCAAGGTTGATGAAGAGCAGAAGGTGGCTGCTGAAGTTTTGGAAGAGGAGCTTGTTATATCACCAACAGCTGTTGTTGCTTCAAGCTCTGAGGCAGAGGCTTCTGGTTCAGGAAGCAGGGGGAGCATTGCTCAAATTCTATCCGGGAATGGAGCTAAACCTGAAGAAGCAATAGAGGTGGTGAGCAAGGATCAGACCCCCCGGAGATCAAAGAGGGTTGTTAAACCACCAGCTTGATACTGTGATTTGAATGCTGTGAGTTTTGTCTCCTGCTTCTTTGCAGGTCCTCTAGAAGAGCGAGGGCTTGCAAACTTCAATGAGCGCACTGGAGTCAAGGAGTGGGAAGATGTCATGAAGGAGGAGATCTCTGCTCTCAAGAAGAATAAAACCTGAGATCTTGTGCCCAAGTTTGATGGCATTACTCCAGTGACTTGCAAGTGGGTGTTCAAGTTGAAGAAGGCTGATGGGAGCATTAATAGATACAAAGCTCGCCTGGTTACTCGAGGATTCTCACAATAGTATGAATAAGACTATGAGGAGACATTTAGTCTATTTGTAAAGATGACTTCGGTTCAGGTGGTGATCGTCTTAGTTGCTTGCAAGGAATGGAGAATGTGGCAGCTTGATGTGAAGAACGCTTTTCTTTACGGAGAGATTGATAAGGACATCTTCATGGATCAACCACTTGGATTTGTTTATGAAGTTCATCTGAACTATGTCTGCAAACTCAGGAAGGCTCTCTACAGGTTGAAGCAAGCTCCTGGAGCTTGTTATGAGAAGATAGCAGAGTATCTTCAATTCTGTGGTTACCTTGCTTCCAAGTCGGATTATAGCTTGTTCATCAAGAAGAAGGGAGAGCTGCAAGTCTTGGTCCTGCTATATGTTGATGATATGATCATCACAGGGAATTCAGAGGAGGTAGCTACGCTCAGAGCTGAGCTAGGTACTTCGAGATGAAAGACTTGGGAGAGCTTCATCACTATCTTGGTCTTGAAGTGGAGAGGAAGGAGAGCGGGATACTCATTTTCCAGAAAGGATATGCAGATCACATTGTGAATTGATTCGGTATGGGCAAAGGGAAAAGGTGTTCTACTCCTCTAGATCTTGGTCTGAAGCTTCGACGAGATGAAGGAAGGATTCTTTTTGATCCCTTGGTGTTCAGAGCTCTAGTGGGGATCTTGATCTCCTTAACGATTACAAGGCTAGACCTTTCTTACGTTGTTGGCCGAGTAAATCGATTTATGGCTGAACCAAGGAAGTCTCATCTGGTGGCGGCAAAAAACATCTTGAAGTATGTCAAGGCGACTTCTGCTATGGGACTCCTCTATAGAAGGTACACAATGTTTTCTTTGCTTGGATACACGGATGCTTATTATGATGGTGACTCGGATGATCGAAGATCAACTTCGGGTTATGTCTTCACTTGTGGATCAGCTTGCATCTCGTGGTGTAGCAAGAAACAAGACTCAGTGTCTGTGTCTACTACAAAAGCAGAGTATAAGGCTTCGGCCTTGGCTGCTTGGGAAGCCATCGGGTTGAGGAGGCTTATAGAGGATGTTCATGAGGAAGTGTGTAACAGCCCAAAGTTCAGAAACAGGAAACATTTGGGTGACACGGCCTGGGACACGGGCGTGTCCCAGGGCGTGTCAGGTGACACGGCCTGCGACACGGGCGTGTCGCAGGGCGTGTCGGGTTGTGTCGACGATTGGGCTTTGTCTCGACGATTTTTTTGGTCTCGACGATTCGTCGAGAAAGGCACACGGCCCATGACACGGGCGTGTCTAAGGCCGTGTCGCATGCTCGACGATTTTTACTCGACGATCGTCGAGTGTCGAGAAGTGCGTGGCGAGTGTTGAACACGGCCTGTGACACGGGCGTGTCACAGGGCGTGTCCAATCAGGCGATGAACTCAGCCCGCCGAGAATTCGACAGGGCGTGTCTGGGTGCCGTGTCTGGGCACACGGCCGGGGACACGGGCGTGTCCCAGGCCGTGTGAAGTCTCGGGATGATTTGGGATTTTTTTCACCCAGGTACACGGCCACAGACACGGGCGTGTCTGAAGGCGTGTTGGTGACACGGCCCATGACACGGGCGTGTCCCGTGGGCGTGTCCCTGGTTTGGATAAGTCGGTTGAACACCGCTTGAGGCACACGGCCAGGCACACGGCCGTGTTCGAGGCCGTGTCGGGTCAAATTGTGTGTTTTTGGCAGAATCGTGGCCGTCCATTCCTTCAGTCTGGATCCAAGGGCTGAAAGCTCTTCTTCTTTTTCCTTAAGGGCCGAAGTCAGAGATTGATTTCTCATTTACTTTGGCCTTAACCTTTCTTCAAGAGAGAGAAAGAGAGAGAGAAAGGAGGAGGAAGAAGGGAAGGGGGCTGCTGGTTGGTGGTGCTGCGGTTTACCGGCGAGAGATCCGAAGCCAGCGTTGCGGAGGAAACGCTCTTGCGAATCTTGCAAGCAAGCTTTCAAGCCATGGCACCGAAGCGATCGTCAAGGGTAACGACCTTTCTTCCTAAGCCATGTGAAGGCTTCCTTTTAGCATATCTTTGTGAGTTCCCCCACCAAGAGGTGGCTGGTTTTGGGACTCTTTGGGTGGATGTGTGAAATCCCCCTTGTTAGCATATAGATCCGGAAATGGAGTACGGAATAGGCATGCTGTGTGAAGCCCATCTGGACAGGTTGGTCTAGATTGGTGATGTTGCATACGAACCGGAGAAAACTCCGTGAGAAACGTGTAGTGTACGGAGTCTACGGGTTAGGCCTGCGAAAAGGAGTAGCAGGAAGTACTGGGGTGGTAGCCCAGGAAAATAGCCTTGTGCTGGTTTTGGGTCCAACCTGTGAATGATGCACAGGTAGTCCTGGTGGGACCAGGAAAGGCCCTTTTTGTGATGCTTGATGTCATAGGGTGTCCACCTGTGGAGCGAGTCACAGGAAGTACTGGTGTGCCCAGGAAAGACCCCTGACATTTGTGCTTATGCGGTGTCCACCTGTGGAGAGAGAGTCACAGGAAGTACTGGTGTGCCCAGGAAAGACCCGCTGTTGTTGTGAGAATTGGGTATCGAGAAGTACCCAGGCTTGAATGCCAGGAACAGGATTGGTGAGACCGACCCGCGCCTTTGATATAGCCATGAGTACGCTGCACGCGGAAAGGGCAAGGCGATTTGAGCAACGGGGGGGTGGAGGATCCGACCTGCGCTATGTCCGTCTGACGTGAGACCAAAAGTGCGGTCTGTTGGAGCGCATAGCAAGAGTCTTCGGCATGCGCGCCATGACACAATGGGGGGCTACGGGCCATCCCGGTGTAGGAAGACTAACTCCGGCTGCACGCCATGGAGTAAATGCTCAAGAGTGTTACCGTTGGGTGTTAACCCTGATACGGTGGTGGGCAAGAGGTTGCCAGAACACCAAGAATGTGCCCTGAGTGCACGGACCGTTGGGCCGGGCGGCGAACGGTTGTGATGGCTTGTGTGCGTGAAAGCACCTTTGATGATATAGCTTGCCATACTTGTGATATGATATGCCTGCAGGGAAAATACCGCTGCCCCGAGAGGAGGGGTAGGGTCGTTATAATTTGGTCAGCTGAACGCTGACCGTTGCTTTTGTTTGCCACCGTTGGGTGGATTGTTCTTGCACAGGTGCTGGAGAGCCGAGCGGGTCGCATAGAGGTTGATGCTCCTGCTGGTGTTGCTGCTGCTGCTAGCCCTCGAAGGCTAATGTTCTTTTGAGTGTTTTCTTTTGTGGCCGACCTGCGCGCCAATTTGTTTTAGGCCACTGTGTGAAAGCCCTGTAAGGCCCTAAGGCCAATACTTTTGATGCTGTAAGACATTCCTATCTATATATATATAAAATGTGGAGTTTATATTTGGACATTCATGAGGAGTTCAAGTAGTTTAGGCTTCCGCTAGAATGCTTGTGATAGGTGTGATGCGCTACTCTGGTATCATCCTGTACCTTCACCGACTGTTTTGTGGTATATCCTGTGGGGCCCCGGCCGGACCTTCTAGAATATATCATATGAACGGATGGGGTTGTTACATTTTTGGTATCGGTTGTCTTGGTCTTTCCCTCTCGAAGTCGTGGCCGCCTTCTTTTGTGGGGTGGCGAGCACGTGTTTGTGCAAACCAAAGTCTACGATTGAACTCCTGAATGTCCATGATAGGAATGCATGTTGTATGTTTGCGGAACCTGCGTGTTCTAATTTTGTGTTGTTTGCTTGGGTACGACCGCTTATATGTGTGTCTTGTCCCCCTTTAGGTGACACGAAGTGGAGCTGGACCGTCTGCGGCCCAGCATTCTGATGAGAGTAGGGCACCAGCTGAGGTGCCTACACCTCCACCGTCTGCAGAGCATGTACGGTTAGTTGCGGAGGCATTATTTACCATGATCCAAGGCCAGCCACTTAGGCAGGAACAAGTGGATGTTAGGCCAGAACAGGTGGAGGCAAGGCCGGAACCTGTAGTGGATGTGGCTCCTCGAACAGCTGAGAAGCAACTAACACGGTTCATGAGTTTCCATCCGCCTACATTTTCGGGAGCGGGTACTCCGACGCAGGCAGAGGATTTGTTATCGCGCGTCAAGAGAGTTATGACGGCGATTGGCACGGCGGAACGTCAGAAGGTTACCTTAGCTACATTCTTGCTTGAAGGAGAAGCTCGATTGTGGTGGGATGAGATAGAGTTACATCATTTGGCGGGTCGTCCGTTAGTTCAAGTCTCCATGGATGAATTCTCTCGACTGTTCCTAGCGAAGTACCTTCCTACGGCGCAACGGATAGCCATGGAAAATGAATTCCAAAGGTTGACCCAAGGTGATGGCAGTGTTGATGCATACCTGCATGAATTTACTCGCTTGGGGCGGTATGCGGGTTCGATATTTGCTGATGAGCAAAGGAAGGCCAATAGGTTCTATGAAGGCCTGAGGGACGAGTTGAGGTTCCTTGTGTCAAGTTCTGTGAACCAAGGTTTCCAAGCTTTGGTAGACACTGCAAGTGCGCTGGAGAAGGACATGAAGAGGGTGCAGGGGAAGAGAGCTTTGGCGGTGACGCAACCAGAGTGGAAGGCGCCCCGATCGGGAAAATCTTTTTATAAGAAGAAATGGGGTAGGAAGTCCAAGCCGAGTGGACAAGCTCCTTCATCAGTTGCAACGGGAGCAACATCAGGGGCAACCTCCAAGCCAGATACTCGTACCTGCTTCAATTGTGGTAGGATGGGGCATATTGCGCGAGATTGTCGGATGCCGCCGAAGAGTGAAAAGAAGGCGGGAGCATCTTATGCGGAGAAAGGAAAGGCGGTGGTGGATTCCTCTGCCTCGCAAGCGCAACCCCGGGTCTACAATCTTGGCCTGCAGGAGGCCATCAAGCAGAGTGACGTGGTCACAGGTATGAGTTTCGTTTTGCATCTGCTAATGTTTGTATGCTTAGCTTAGTTCCCCTATGTTTGTGGTTTGTGTGTGTGACATGTTTGTCATAGGTTTTGTAATGATTCGGGACACGCTGGCGCGAGCACTGTTTGATACAGGTGCATCGCATTCTTTTCTGTCTCGTGACTTTATGACGCGGATTGGGATACCCAGTCGTGCAAAGACAGATAGCGTCAGAGTCGTGTTGCCGAATGGATGTTGGATGCTTGCGGATCAAGCTTGCGATGTGGCGGTCCAAGTCGGGAATCGGGATTTTGGTTTATCTGCGTCTGTACTGCCAATATCGGAATTTGACGTGATTTTTGGGATGGATTGGCTTGCGGAACAGCATGCTATGATCGATTGCCAGTCCAAAGAAATCACGTTGGGCCAGAATACCGAACAGGAGACCAAGTTCGCGGGTATGCGAGGAGTAGGCGGGACGTTGATGTCTGCACTCCAGGTAGTCAAGGCTGATCGAAAGGGTGCGGAGTGTTACTTTGCACTCATTCAGGCTGTTGAGCCTAAGGCCAGTGTGGGAGAAGTTCCGATTGTGGCAGAATATACAGATGTGTTTCCCGCGGATCTCCCTGGGCTACCACCCCAGCGGGAGATTGACTTCACAATTGAGTTGGTGCCAGGTGCGAAACCAGTGGCCCGCTCGCCATATCGCGTCGCGCCAAAAGAGATGGCTGAGTTGAAGGTTCAACTCCAAGAAATGTTAGAGCAAGGTTATATACGCCCAAGTATGTCACCTTGGAGCGCGCCTGTGCTTTTTGTAAAGAAGAAAGACGGTGGATTGCGATTGTGCATCGATTACCGTGAACTAAATAAGCTGACCGAGAAGAATAAATATCCAATCCCCCGGATTGATGAATTATTTGATCAGCTGGTGGGTTCTACCGTCTATTCGAAGTTGGACCTGAAGTCAGGTTATTACCAGTTAAGGATTAGGGAAGGTGACATTCCCAAAACTGCGTTTGGAACACGCTATGGGCACTATGAGTTCACAGTCATGCCATTTGGACTGTGCAATGCGCCCTCTGTGTTTATGGATTTGATGCACCGCATTTTCCGTGAGTACCTGGATCTGTTTGTGATAGTGTTCATTGATGATATCCTGGTGTACTCAAAGTCGAAAGCGGAACATGAGATTCACTTGCGGTTGGTGTTGAATATATTGAGGCAAAATCAGCTCTATGCCAAGTTCTCGAAGTGTGAGTTTTGGCTATCGTCAGTAGCATTTTTGGGCCATGTGGTGAGTGGAGCGGGCATTGCAGTGGATCCAGCGAAGATAAGAGCCATACAAGAATGGCCAATATTGTCTTCCGTGGCCGAAGTCAGGAGTTTCCTTGGACTTGCGGGCTACTATAGAAGATTTGTGGAGAACTTCTCGCGGATCGCTTTGCCGCTAACCACACTGACGCGGAAGGATCAGAAGTTCGTTTGGATGCCAGAGTGCGCACGAGCTTTTGAAGAGCTGAAGATTCGGTTGACCACGGCGCCAGTGTTGTCTTCGCCATGTGGGACCGATGGTTTTGTTATTTATAGTGATGCCTCAGGGAGCGGCTTAGGCTGCGTTCTTCTGCAAAGCGGAAAAGTGATTGCTTATGGCTCACGCCAGCTGAAGGTGCACGAGCGAAACTATCCCGTCCATGATTTGGAATTAGCGGCGGTGATTTTTGCACTCAAGTTGTGGCGGCACTACCTTTATGGAGTGAAGGTGGAGATCTATACGGATCACAAGAGCCTAAAGTACCTTTTGGAGCAGAAAGAGTTGAATATGCGACAACGAAGGTGGTTGGAGTTCCTTGGGGACTACACTTTCGAGATTCACTATACACCCGGGAAGGGGAATGTTGTCGCGGATGCGTTGAGTCGGCGAGTTCCGGCTAGAGCAAATTGGTTACAAAGGCATGATGAACGTCTTATCCAGGAGTTGGAAGCATTGGAGATCTATTGTGTTGACAAGAATTCCACTACCACTGCATGTGTGAACTGGATCGAGGTGCAATGTGACCTTGCGGACCGAGTTCGACGGGCAACGGAGTTGGATGAAGATCTCTTACGCTATGTGAATGAAGGGCCAGAGGGCAAATTCACCTGTAATGACGGTCTTGTACGAAAAGATGGCCGTTTGTGCGTCCCGAATGTGGGGAAGTTAAGGGAAGAACTGATGTATGAAGCACATTATACGAAGTATTCCATTCACCCCGGGAGCACAAAGATGTTCAATGATATGAAGAAGCTTTTCTGGTGTCCAGGGCTCAAGAAAGATGTTGCCCTGTATGTAGCCAAATGCCAAACATGTGCGATGGTGAAGGCGGAATGCCAAAAGCCGGGCGGTTATTTGAAGTCACTGCCGATCCCATTGTGGAAATTTGATGATATTTCCATGGATTTTGTGCATGGATTGCCAAGATCGCAGCGAGGAAATGATTCCATTTGGGTAATTGTTGACCGGCTAACAAAAGTAGCACATTTTCTCCCGAACAGACGGGATGATTCAGTTGAATATTTGGCAAAGTTATACGTTGATCAGATTGTGCGGCTTCACGGTGTTCCTCGGAGCATCGTAAGTGATAGAGATGGGCGATTCACGTCAAATGATTGGAGGCTAGTTCACCGACTGTTGGGCACGAAGTTAACTTTCAGTACGGCCTTTCATCCCCAAACGGATGGCCAGACGGAACGTACCAACAGAACAATGGAGGACATGCTCCGAATGTGCGCCCTTGACTTCGGAAAGAGATGGGAAGATCATCTCTATATGGTCGAGTTTGCATATAATAACAGCTACCAGGCAAGCATTGGGATGAAACCATATGAAGCCCTATATGGAAGGAAGTGTCGTACTCCCTTGGCTTGGGTAGAAGCGGGTGAAGCCCGGGTTGTTAAACCAAATGAGGTGGATGAAGCAAACTCAACCATTCGGACGATTCGCGAGAGATTGCTGATTGCTCAAGATCGACAAGCAAAGTACTACAACGCCAAGCACCGGAACGTTGAATTTGCGGTTGGCGATTGGGTCTACTTGAAGATCAAGCCATTCAAAGGTGTCTCCAGGATTCGACGATTGAAAAAGTTGAGTCCAAGATATTTGGGTCCTTTTGAAGTAGTTGAGCGAATTGGCAAAGCGGCTTATCGGCTAGCTCTGTCGGCGGACTTGGGTGGGTTACATGATGTTTTTCATATCTCGGTGCTTCGGAAAGCCGTGAAAGATCCAGCTCAAGTGATCGCGGATGATCGGGTGCCGGTAGAGTATGGGCTAACGACGAGAGTTAGACCCATTCGAATTGAAGATCGAGCCGAGAAGCAGTTGCGGAACAAGACGGTCGGTATGGTAAAAGTCCGGTGGGACAACTGCGGCCGTGAAGAGTTGACATGGGAACGCGAGCAGACCATGCGAGAAGAGTTCCCTGTGTTGTTTCTGTAATTGGTAGCGAGACTGTTGTAACATAAAAAGTGTTATATTGTTACATTTTTCTTGCTATCTTTTTGTTACTTTCCTGTCTCTAAATTTCGAGGACGAAATTCTTGTAGGAGGGGAGGATTGTAACAGCCCAAAGTTCAGAAACAGGAAACATTTGGGTGACACGGCCTGGGACACGGGCGTGTCCCAGGGCGTGTCAGGTGACACGGCCTGCGACACGGGCGTGTCGCAGGGCGTGTCGGGTTGTGTCGACGATTGGGCTTTGTCTCGACGATTTTTTTGGTCTCGACGATTCGTCGAGAAAGGCACACGGCCCATGACACGGGCGTGTCTAAGGCCGTGTCGCATGCTCGATGATTTTTACTCGACGATCGTCGAGTGTCGAGAAGTGCGTGGCGAGTGTTGAACACGGCCTGTGACACGGGCGTGTCACAGGGCGTGTCCAATCAGGCGACGAACTCAGCCCGCCGAGAATTCGACAGGGCGTGTCTGGGTGCCGTGTCTGGGCACACGGCCGGGGACACGGGCGTGTCCCAGGCCGTGTGAAGTCTCGGGATGATTTGGGATTTTTTTCACCCAGGTACACGGCCACAGACACGGGCGTGTCTGAAGGCGTGTTGGTGACACGGCCCATGACACGGGCATGTCCCGTGGGCGTGTCCCTGGTTTGGATAAGTCGGTTGACCACCGCTTGAGGCACACGGCCAGGCACACGGCCGTGTTCGAGGCCGTGTCGGGTCAAATTGTGTGTTTTTGGCAGAATCATGGCCGTCCATTCCTTCAGTCTGGATCCAAGGGCTGAAAGCTCTTCTTCTTTTTCCTTAAGGGCCGAAGTCAGAGATTGATTTCTCAGTTACTTTGGCATTAACCTTTCTTCAAGAGAGAGAAAGAGAGAGAGAAAGGAGGAGGAAGAAGGGAAGGGGGCTGCTGGTTGGTGGTGCTGCGGTTTACCGGCGAGAGATCCGAAGCCAGCGTTGCGGAGGAAACGCTCTTGCGAATCTTGCAAGCAAGCTTTCAAGCCATGGCACCGAAGCGATCGTCAAGGGTAACGACCTTTCTTCCTAAGCCATGTGAAGGCTTCCTTTTAGCATATCTTTGTGAGTTCCCCCACCAAGAGGTGGCTGGTTTTGGGACTCTTTGGGTGGATGTGTGAAATCCCCCTTGTTAGCATATAGATCCGGAAATGGAGTACGGAATAGGCATGCTGTGTGAAGCCCATCTGGACAGGTTGGTCTAGATTGGTGATGTTGCATACGAACCGGAGAAAACTCCGTGAGAAACGTGTAGTGTACGGAGTCTACGGGTTAGGCCTGCGAAAAGGAGTAGCAGGAAGTACTGGGGTGGTAGCCCAGGAAAATAGCCTTGTGCTGGTTTTGGGTCCAACCTGTGAATGATGCAGAGGTAGTCCTGGTGGGACCAGGAAAGGCCCTTTTTGTGATGCTTGATGTCATAGGGTGTCCACCTGTGGAGCGAGTCACAGGAAGTACTGGTGTGCCCAGGAAAGACCCCTGACATTTGTGCTTATGCGGTGTCCACCTGTGGAGAGAGAGTCACAGGAAGTACTGGTGTGCCCAGGAAAGACCCGCTGTTATTGTGAGAATTGGGTATCGAGAAGTACCCAGGCTTGAATGCCAGGAACAGGATTGGTGAGACCGACCCGCGCCTTTGATATAGCCATGAGTACGCTGCACGCGGAAAGGGCAAGGCGATTTGAGCAACGGGGGGGTGGAGGATCCGACCTGCGCTATGTCCGTCTGACGTGAGACCAAAAGTGCGGTCTGTTGGAGCGCATAGCAAGAGTCTTCGGCCTGCGCGCCATGACACAATGGGGGGCTACGGGCCATCCCGGTGTAGGAAGACTAACTCCGGCTGCACGCCATGGAGTAAATGCTCAAGAGTGTTACCGTTGGGTGTTAACCCTGATACGGTGGTGGGCAAGAGGTTGCCAGAACACCAAGAATGTGCCCTGAGTGCACGGACCGTTGGGCCGGGCGGCGAACGGTTGTGATGGCTTGTGTGCGTGAAAGCACCTTTGATGATATAGCTTGCCATACTTGTGATATGATATGCCTGCAGGGAAAATACCGCTGCCCCGAGAGGAGGGGTAGGGTCGTTATAATTTGGTCAGCTGAACGCTGACCGTTGCTTTTGTTTGCCACCGTTGGGTGGATTGTTCTTGCACAGGTGCTGGAGAGCCGAGCGGGTCGCATAGAGGTTGATGCTCCTGCTGGTGTTGCTGCTGCTGCTAGCCCTCGAAGGCTAATGTTCTTTTGAGTGTTGTCTTTTGTGGCCGACCTGCGCGCCAATTTGTTTTAGGCCACTGTGTGAAAGCCCTGTAAGGCCCTAAGGCCAATACTTTTGATGCTGTAAGACATTCCTATCTATATATATATAAAATGTGGAGTTTATATTTGGACATTCATGAGGAGTTCAAGTAGTTTAGGCTTCCGCTAGAATGCTTGTGATAGGTGCGATGCGCTACTCTGGTATCATCCTGTACCTTCACCGACTGTTTTGTGGTATATCCTGTGGGGCCCCGGCCGGACCTTCTAGAATATATCATATGAACGGATGGGGTTGTTACATTTTGCAAGGTCCCACTTTACTCCGGGGTGACAATGAGAGTGCTCTCAAACTGGTGAACAATCCAGTGTGTCCCGCAAGGACAAAGAATATTGAGATCGAGCACCACTTCATAAGTGAGAAGGTGTTGGAGGGATCTCTTGTGGTCGGGAATGTTTGGAGTGATGATAATATTGCTGACATCTTCACGAAGCCGCTGTCGAAGGGGCCATTTCAACGGTTACGAGGGTTGTTGGGCTTGATCACCACTTCTCACTTCAAGGGGGAGTGTTGAAATTTATGAAGTGAAAGTGGGTGATGGAACAGGCGGGGCGGTCTGAGAGGCCTGAGTGGTCTAATTCCACGGCCTGGGCGGACTGCTGGTTGCGGCCTGGGTGACCTGGCTTGGCTTGGACTTGGTGGCTTAGCTGTTCTTGAGGAGCGGCCTGTGCGGCCTGGTGTGCGGCCTGGGCGCACTGCTGGTTGCGTCCTGGATGTTATATGGCCAAGGTACTCTTACAACTTGGGCATCGAGTGGAGCGACCTGAGAGGACTGTGTTGGCGGACTTATTTATTGCGTCCGCGGAGTCCGCATTTGTGGACTGGCTTTGGAGATGGGCTTTTGTTCTTTCCGAGCTCTCCATGTTGCGATGGATGTTTCACATCCTTGTGGCAGACTGTCCTGCTGATTGGCGGTGTGGGTCTTCTGTGTCCGCTGTGCTCGCGCCAGTTGTTTGTTGGGCTGCTGGACTTGTTCATTTTTCTGTGACAAGTCCATGGTGTCCGCAGAGTACGCAAAGTCCGCTGTTGACCGGGCGTACTGCCTGTTGGTCGTGGACTTGTGGCGGGCAGTAGCTTTGTTGTCGAGCTGTGCGGACTGCCTCTCTGTCCGCGTACAGTGTGCGGACTGATGCAGCATGTGTTGTGGATGTGTCTGCGTGTTGTGTTGAGTTGTGGAATGGTGCAGCATAAGTTGCGGTTGTGTCCACGTGCTGCCTTGAGTGGCGGTCTAGCGCTCTGCTTGCGTTGTGCGGACTGGTGTTGTGCTTGTGTTGTGCGGGCATTGTGTCCGTATGGTGGCGGACTGACTTTGACCTGGCGCCTGGAAGATTGAAGTTTGGCCAAGTCCTTGCGGACTTGGCGGACTGGGTAGTGTTAGTGCGCGGGCTGGGGCGGTGACTCTATTCACTAGGGTGGTGACCATACTCCTCACCTCGCTTATAAATAGACCCCCCCCCCGGTACATCTACAGTAACTGAGTGAACAGTAAGTGAGGGTTGCGTTAATTGTTGCGGCCTGGGTTTTTGCTGTCCGCGCGGGTTGAGCAGAGATAACTGTTTGCTGTTTGAAGATTGCGCGGCTAACATTGAGAAGCCAGAAGTCTGGCTTTGACTGCGGTCAGCATTAGTGAAGTTTGCGATTTCAATAAGCAGTTTAAGCAGGTCGCTTCTACGGCTTGTCAGTTTTTTCTGCTTCAGCTTTTCCAAGTTCTATAACCTGTCCAAGCGGTCTGTTCCCCAGTTCAGCAGCGGCTTGTAGCAGTCAGCGAATAACGATGTGTTTGCGCAATCCCGCGTCTCGGCGGACTCCGTGTTCTATTCGTCTTCTAGCAGCAGCAGCAGTTCGGGCGGCCTCGATGACTTGGTCGGACTGGGCGGTCTCGGCGGTCCCCAGTGTTGTCCGCTCGAATTATTTTACTTGTATTTTATCTAGTTTCTGTGTACTGGCGAAATCATGTCTCGTCATGTATACCTCGCCTTGTAAAGAAGAAACAATATATGATATGCTTGCCCCTGTGATTGCATTTGGTTGTTGAGCTTGCTTTCCTGGTTTCCGCACGTTCAAGGTGTGATCCTGATAGTTCTGAGGATATTAATTTGCCATTAGATTATCTTGTTGACCACTTTGATAAAATTCAACAACCTCATGCTTAAGAATCTACAAAGTTAGAGGAAAAACTCTGTTTTTGGACATTGTGGTTGAGGCTATGGAGTTATCACTTCCATCAATAATATTGCAGGTATTTCTTAAAGATGATGTTGTAGCCTCTTGACATACGATGGCTGACGTTGAGAATGTTCTGAGCCAAACCGAGAACAAACTGCACATCAAAGATTTCTTTACTTCTTCCATCTGAGTCGTTTATCAGTATGTAGCCTTGTCCTTCTATTTTCTGAGAGTTGACATCTCCCAGATAGACGAGATTTTCTTATTCATACAACTTTGTAAATAGTGTTTTATAATATGCCAAGTAGCTTGAGCAGCCCGAGTAATTGTACAACTGCGACGATTTTTCTGAAATTGTGGTATCATTACAATGAGTTAAGAATACCTTCTCTTTTGTTTCTTTCTCTTTCTTGTTGAATTTAGCTTCCTCCTTATCCTTAAACCAACAATCACGATCAAAATGAGCGGGTTTTTTTACACATCGTGCATTTGTAAAAGTATTTTTAGGTGTCGCGAGTTGGTTGTTGGAAACGTGTATGGATCCCTTAGCACGGGTTCAAATTGCGAGACCACACTCACAAACCGCGCGGACTCCCCCTTGCGAGGCGAGTAGCCCACTCGCGCGACCTGTCTTCCGCGAGACCAACACGGCGAGTACTCCACCCGCGAGCACACCTCTCACAGCGAGATGTGAACTCTCTCCCGGCGAGCTCGCTCTGCCGAGTAGCACCCAAGCGAGCGGGCAAGGCGAGATCAACCCGGCGAGACCGCCACTCGCGAGTACTCAACCAGCGAGCACTCCTCTCGCAGCGAGATGCGTGAGATCGCCAACTCGCGAGCTGCACCCCTTCCCGCGAGTTCACCAAGCCACTCGGCTTCTCTTTCGAACCGCCAGCAAGACCTCAGCGGCTACAACCACATAAACTTAGCGCTGCTGCGCTCCTCTCTCTTTCTCTATAAAACAGAAACGTGAAGGAGGAAGAATAACTTTTTTAGCAAGCAAAAAGTACAAAGGCGGGGCCTTTATATAGGCAAAGCAAAACAAGCAAAACCTCTCTCCTAATAAATACAACCTCTCATCTACCCATTTAATACATTCTTTCCCCTATATATTAAAAGTAAACATAAATAAAATGACAATTCCAACAACCTTGTGGGGCCCGGTCAACATGTCAAACCCCAACAAACTCCCCCTCAAACTTGGCAGCACATGCCGAGTTTGTCCTTCAACTTCAAGAACGTCTCCACTTTTAATCGTTTGGTGAAAATATCCGCGACCTGCTCTCCTGTGGGGCAATACACAACTTCCACCGTCTTCAGTTCCACTTGCTCACGGAGGAAGTGGTACCTCGTCTCTATGTGTTTGCTTCGTCCATGCAGCACCGGGTTCTTCGCGAGCTGGATGGCCGACATGTTGTCCACAAACATGGTCGTTGGCCCATCCACTCCTTGATGTAGACTCTGCAGTAGATTCCTTAACCAGATAGCTTGGCAGGTACAAGCCGCCGCCGCAATGTACTCAGCCTCGCAAGATGATAACGCTATCGTGGCTTGCTTCTTCGAGCTCCATGAGAATGCCCTCGTTCCCATGTTGAAAACATACCCGGAAGTGCTCTTCCGATCATTCACATCCCCTCCGTAGTCACTGTCCGAGTAACCTACCAGCGTCAGCTCCTCTCCAGTTGAATACTTCAGCCTATGACCTCTTGTCCCATTTATATACCTTAGGATCCTATTCGCTGCCATAAAGTGGTCTTCCTTCAGTTCTTCCATATGTCTGCTCACCACCCCGACCGCATACATGATGTTTGGTCGGGTGAAGGTCAAGTAGCGTAGACTACCCACCAAACTCTTGAACAAGGTGGAGTCCACCGCTCCTTCCTTCGATCCTTTACTTAGCTTCAGCTCTGGATCAGCAGGAGTGGAGATAGGCTTGCTACTCTCCATCCTGAACTTCTTCAGTATCTCCTCAGCGTATTTCTTCTGAGAGATGAAGATGTCATCTTCACTCTGCTTCACCTCTACTCCCAAGAAGTAGCTTAGCTATCCCGAGTGCGTCATCTCGAACTCCTTCTTCATCATTCCTCTAAACTCCTCGTACATTAAAGCGTTGTTCCCTGTGAAGATTCTATCATCCACGTATAGGCACACAATCATCATGTCGCCGTCCTTATCCACCTTGTTGTAGAATGCATATTCATGCGGACTCTTCTGATAGTCGTGCCTTTGCAGGTAAGCGTCTATCCTTCCATTCCAGGCTCTAGCTTCCTCCTGTAGCCCGTACAGAGTCTTATCCAGCTTGCAGACTTTTCTCTCCTGTACCTTCACCACATACCCTGGAGGCTGCTCGATGTACACATCCCCCTCCAGGTAGCCATTCAAGTAAGCAGAGACCACGTCCATCTGCATTATCTTCCACCCATGATGTGCTGCTAGTGCGATGAACAACCTGATGGTGTCTATCCGCGCCACTGGTGCGAAGACCTCATCATATTTCACACCCTGGACTTGGCGGTAGCCCTTCACAACAAGCCTTGCTTTGTGTTTCTCCACGCCTCCATCTTTATTCTTCTTCACCTTATACACCCACTTCACCCCG
This sequence comes from Platanthera guangdongensis, assembly GCA_039583875.1. Taxonomy (NCBI): domain Eukaryota; kingdom Viridiplantae; phylum Streptophyta; class Magnoliopsida; order Asparagales; family Orchidaceae; genus Platanthera; species Platanthera guangdongensis. The sequence goes on from CM077159.1 coordinate 72,789,174, forward strand.
AGGGGTTTGTGGCCTGCAGGTGGATCCACCAGCTTCCAGGTGTCATTCTTCTTGATGGAGGTTATCTCCGCATCCATCGTCTTTCTCCAAGTTTTTTCTTGGGCGGCTTCTTCGTAAGAGCACGGCTCAACATCTGCAAACAAATAGTATAAAGAAAAATTATTATGAGTTGGAGCCGTCTCTTCATAGATCTCCTCCAACCTCCTTGTCCGAGGATGTGGACGATCATCCTTAGTTCCACTGGTGCTTGCTCCACCAGATCTTCCTCTGCTCATACTTGCTTCACTTGAGTAAGGGTTGAGAGCTCCCCCTAACTCCCTGCTGGGTGGTGATGGTGGCTCAGCTCCACCCATCTCAGCTTCATCTCCCTGACCACCCTCTTCTTCATCATCATCGAAGAACATCCCCTTGATGTTCCTCACCTCTTCATCCCAGCTCCAGCAGCTGTCTTCCTCAAACACCACATCCCCTGAGATGATAGCCTTCTCCGTCACCGGGTTGTACAACTTGTACGTCTTGCTTGCAGGAGCGTAGCCTACAAAGATGCACTTCTCGCTCCGGTCATCCAGCTTCCTTCTCCTCTGGTCTGGGACATGGGCATAAGCCACACACCCGAAGACCCTTAGGTGCTTCACGCTTGGCTTTCACCCACACCATGCAACGAACGGCATCTTGAACTTTACACTCTTAGTTTGGCAACGGTTCAGTAAGTACACTGCCACCTGCACTGCCTCCGCCCAATACTTCTTAGGCAACCCCTTGCCTTTCACCATACTCCTTGCCATATTCATGATGGTCAAGTTCTTTCTCTCTGCCACTCCGTTCTGCTGAGGTGAGTACGCCGCCGTCAGCTGATGAGATATCCCGCACTCTCTACAGAAGTCATCAAACAGCCTACAGGTGTAATCCCCACCTCTATCTGTCTTAAGCACCTTCAGTGGTTGCCCACTCTCATTCTCAGCCATTACCTTAGACTCCCTGAATTTGTCAAGCGCCTCGGCCTTCTCAATCAGAAAGTACACCCAACACTTCCGACTGTAGTCATCCGTGAAGGTAATGTAGTATCTACTGCCTCCAACTGAGGTCATCTCAAACGGACCTGCTATGTCCGAATGAACTAGCTCCAGCTGCCTTGTCGCCCTCCGGGACTTTCCACCCTCGAACGTTTCTCTCTTCTGCTTTCCTTTGGTACATGCGTCACATACCCTCTAAGGAGGCAAGATTATAGGCAACCCTTCTACCATCTTGGAGTGGGATAGTAACTTCAGGTCTGTGAACCCCAGATGGCCCATCCGGTAGTGCCACAGCCAAGCTTCCTCTTCTTCTCCTGTCTTCGCAAGACATGCCGTCTCCTTAGCATCCATACTTAGAGGAAAGAGGTGATTCGTCGCCATCTTCACTCTCACCACCTCTCTTCCTTGACTATCCTTCATAGCTAAGGTACTATCCCTCAATAGGACCCGATAGCCCTTCTCCACTAGCTGCCCAAGACTTAGGATGTTACTCCTCAAGCCCGGCAAATAGAATACATCGTTGATATGCACCTCCTTCCCATTCATCGTGACCGCTATCACTCCTCGTCCTTCCAAAGATATCTTCGAAGCGTCGCCAAAACTGACTTCACCACCATTTTCTTCAAGGCTGGTGAACAACTCCTTATCTCCACACATGTGGTTACTTGCGCTAGTGTCCAAGTACCACACTCCGTTCCTCCCTCCTGCAGCACCTTGGATGGTAAGGAACATCATCGGGTCGCCACCCGTGTTACTTGCCTCAGCATAGTGGTTGGCTTCTCCTCTCTTCCTTGGAGCCCAACAATCGTAGCTCATATGCACGAACTTGTTACAGTTGTAACATTGAGTCTGGGACATACTCCTCTTCCTCTTCCTTGATCTTTTCCCTGGTCCCTTCCTTGTCCTCTGCCTTGGCCTCTCCCTTGGCCACTTCCTCTTCCTCCTCCATCGTGTCTCCAACCCTGAGGTTGCTCTGCCTCCTTTTGGTTGTACTGATTTCATCCGAAGTCTCTTCCACCTCCTCCTTCTCTACCTCTTCCTTGGTAGCCTCAGCCACGCTGGCCTCCTCCTCTTCCTGAGCTTTCTCCAAAGTTAAGCCGAGTCTGGAGTGCTTTTCCTAAGCCAGTCGACTCCTCATCATCCTGCAGCATGCGGTACTCATGGGCTTGCAGTGAGCCAACAAGTTCATCTACCGCTATCTCGGTGAGATCCTTCGACTCCTCAATGGCCACTACCACATGTCTTAATTTCTTGGACATAGATCGCAGGAGCTTTTTCATGAAGCTAACATCATCTATTGTTTCCCCATTCCTCTTCATCTCATTTGTGAGCGTCCGTAGACGTGTCACCTAGTCACCAACCTTCTCCGAGCTTTGCATCCTCATCACCTCATACTGGGCTCGGAGGGATTGTAACTTAATCTTCTTTGCTTTATCAACTCCCTTCATGGAGCGTTGTAGTATCTCCCAAGCCTCCTTGGATGTCCCAGCATCTGAGATCTTCTCAAACGTCGCCTCATCAACTCCTTGGTACAATAGGAATAGGGCCTTCTTGTCCCGCTTCTTTGCTTCCCTCAATGCTGTCTTCTGAGAGTTAGTCAATGATGCCTCCGCTTCAACAGTAAGCACCTCGACCCCCTCTTCAACTATCTCCCATAACTCTCTGGAGGCGAGTAGCACTCGCATTTGTATACTCCAATTTCCATAGTTCGTTTTGGTCAACTTGGGGACTTGCCCCGGCATTCCACTGCCCATCTCCATCCTTCTTGGTCACTTAACCTTCCGAGCCAACTCCCAGGGGATCCAACCTCCCTCTGATACCACTTGTTGGAAACGTGTATGGATCCCTTAGCACGAGTTCAAATTGCGAGACCACACTCACAAACTGCCACAAACCGCGCAGACTCCTCCTTGCGAGGCGAGTAGCCCACTCGCGCGACCTGTCTTCCGCGAGATTAACACGGCGAGTACTCCACCCGCGAGCACACCTCTCGCGGCGAGATGTGAACTCTCTCCCGGCGAGCTCGCTCTGCCGAGTAGCACCCAAGCGAGCGGGCAAGGCGAGATCAACCCGGCGAGACCGCCACTCGCGAGTCCTCAACCCGCGAGCACTCCTCTCGCAGCGAGATGCGTGAGATCGCCAACTCGCGAGCTGCACCCCTTCCCGCGAGTTCACCAAGCCGCTCGGCTTCTCTTTCTAACCGTCCGGCAAGACCTCACCGGCTACAACCACATAAACTTAACGTTGCTGCGCTCCTCTCTCTTTCTCTCTAAAACATAAACGTGAAGGAGGAAGAATAACTTTTTTAACAAGCAAAAAGTACAAATGGGGGGTCTTTATATAGGCAAAGCAAAACAAGCAAAATCTCCCTCCTAACAAATACAAGCTCTCATCTACCAATTTAATACATTCTCTCTCCTATACATTAAAAGTAAACATAAATAAAATGACAATTCCAACAACATTGTGGGGCCCGGTCAACATGTCAAACCCCAACATTGGTTTCTTACAAAGAGTGCAGTATAGATCACAAGGGGGATCAGACCCTCCTCCTTTTTCTTGCTGCTTCAAGCTGGGATGATTTTGATGTGTTTGAAGTTTATAGCTTTCTTTTCGATGTCAGAACTTATTTTTATACTTGGGTTTTTTTGTCATTGGTATTTGCTTTTCCAAGATGCTTTCTGGACTGAAAGGCTTGTGACAGACTGCGTATATTCCTTTTAAGCCACTTTTCATGTGATTGGATCGTTCCAATTAGAGCTCCAACTTGAACTGTGTCAAGGTCATTGCTCTCCTCAATGGCCGCTGCAATGTGGTCATATATTTTAGGAAGACTTGTGAGGATTTTGAGAACGATATCCTTTTCAGTTACAGGGTCTCCAAGGTTAGTTAGTTAATTGATTTGTGCAGTTTGTCAAATTTGGCTTGAAGTCGAAAATTGACTCATTTTCTTGCATTAACAGTGCATCAAAATGTCTTTTTACATTCAACCTTCGTATAGAGATTACCTTTTGGTTTCCTAGGTATATCTCCTTGAGAGTCTCCCATGCAGCTTTTGATGTCCTTGCTTCCATGATCCGTGGAAAATTTGATGAGGTGATGACTTGTTGGATGAAGAGCAGTGTAAAGAGTTTTTTTTCTCCCAAGGGTATTCTATCATCCTCATCCTCTTTGGTCTTCTCTTCAACCTTAGGACCATTTTCTACGATCTCCCATAGATCCGGTGAATCAAGCATTGTTTCCATCTAACAACCCAATGATCATAGAGTTCCCCAATGAATAATATTGGTGTGGTGATGGGAGAGCAATGGTGTTATTGACGAATGAAGTAGATGATGAGCTCATAGTTTCCTAATGAAATAGTGTAGGAACTACTATAGCTCAAATACTACTAATGGAAAAATAGATCCCAACTCCATTCAAACAAGTGGAAAGAAAATGTGAGAAGATCGAAGAACAGGAAAGTGAAACAACTTCAATTCATGCATTTCATAGATTGCATAATACATTCCTTACTAGATTTATAGCAGGTACAAAAAAAAGAAAGGCGAGAGACAAAGTCTAATTCCCAAAGTTATAAACCTCTTTGGGAATCAATAGATTAATTACATTTTACTAACAGAGTGGTGGCATGTCCAATCTTCAATAATTGGTGAGACCGCCGGTGCATTGTTCAACATGGGGACCGCCAGTTCATTCTTCAACAGTGAGAACCCTGTTGGCGGACATGTAGTTTTGACTGAGTAAATGGACAATTATATATATTTATATTTATTTATATATATATATTAATTTAAGTGAATCAGTGTGCTTAAATGGCGGAGGAGAGAGAAAGCGGAAGAGGCATTTTTGAAACGGAAAGGTGGTTGAATTAATGGCGTGAATGTATCTCTCTCTCTTGATGATGTGGCGTTTTTCTATTTGCTGCCTATGCCTATAAATAACCATGAAACTTCATGAAATAGAGGATTGTGGAAGCATGCCGAGATAGAAGAGGTGAACAGGAGTTGTAATTAGAGGTTGCGGACTCCTAATTTTTAACCGCGCGTGCAGCAGGTTAAAGGTAGCGCGGAAGCCTGAGAAGTGATAGCAACTGTGCAAAAGTGTTCCAGCAAAAAAAAAAACTTGCGGACAACCCTTCTTTTGTCTGTTATTGTGGTCTCAATTTTGCCTCAAAACCAGAGTAGCGAACAGCACTTTCAGAACAGCATTCTTGTGAACAACAATTCCAAAACCTTCGAACAACTTTTGAACAAGTAACCTTGCCAACTCACCTTAGCGGTTATGTGTTTAGGACTGTCTAGAAATGAAGTTTGTAATACCCGACTTTGGGTAGTGTGCTTGTGTTGATTATAACTTGTGAATCAAATTTTGTATTTTTCTTGTAACCTCTTGTTGGTTTAATATAAGAAGTTGTTTGTTCGCCATTTCTCGTATTGTTGTGCCTGCTATAACCGCTTCCAACAGTGGTATCAGAGCGAGGTTGCGAACCTTGGTAGTAACTCAGAAGAGTTGAAGAAATCACAACAATGGAGATGGTAAATGCTATGCCGGGTCAAGTTCCCAAGTTGACGAAGACGAACTATGGGAACTGGAGCATCAAGATGAGAGTGCTGCTAGCATCAAAGGAGCTTTGGCAGATAGTTGATGATGGGTATGAAGAGCAGACTACTGAGCAAGAGGCGGCGTTGACTAACGCACAAAGGACGGCACTGAGAGAGGCAAGGAAGAGAGACAAGAAGGCATTGTTCTTGTTATATCAAGGGGTTGATGAAGCAACCTTTGAGAAGATCTCGGATGCTAGAACCTCTAAAGAAGCATGGGAAACCTTGCAACGCTCCTTGCAAGGAGTTGACAAGGCAAAGAAGGTGAAGCTTCAATCTCTCCGAGCAGAGTATGAAGTTATGAAGATGCAAAACTCTGAGAAAGTTGGTGATTATGTTACTCGTCTGCGGATGCTTGCAAACGAAATGAAGCGCAACGGAGAGACAATTGATGATGTGTGTTTCATGGAGAAACTTCTGCGATCGATGTCAAAAAAGTTCAACTATATAGTAGTGGCGATAGAAGAGTCGAAAGATCTCACTCAGATATCTGTTGATGAACTCATAGGCTCACTGCAAGCCCATGAATACAGCATGCTACAAGATGAAGAGTCAAGTGGCTTAGAGAAAGCACTTCAGACTCAGCTGAACTTTGGAGAGAGTTCAGGAAGAGGTGGCCAGCGAGGTCGAGGCTACCAAGGCAGAGGCATAGGAAGAAGAGGAGGAAGACATCAGAACTTCCAGAGAGAGGCGGAGCAACCTCAGGGTAGAGAGCAAGACGGAAGAGGAAGAGGCCATGGAAGAGGCCGAGGTAGAGGCCGTGGTGGAATGGCCCAAGTCCAATGTTACAACTGTAATAGGTTTGGGCACATGAGTTATGACTGCAGACTTCCGAGGAGGAATGAGGAGACCAACCACTATGCTGAAGCAAGAAACACTGGTGGTGATCCAATGATGTTCTTGACTTATAGAGGAGCTGAAGGAGGTAGAAATGAAGTTTGGTACTTGGACACAGGAGCGAGCAATCATATGTGTGGTGAGAAAGAGTTGTTCGCTAACCTTGAACCAAGTGCTGGTGAGGTTAGCTTTGGTGATGCTTCAAAGATCTCAGTAGAAGGCAAAGGGTTTATAGTGGTCATTCTCAATGGTGAGAAGGTGCATCTCAACGATGTGTTCTATGTTCCTGGCTTGAAGAGTAACATCATAAGCCTTGGACAGTTGGTGGAGAAAGGTTACTGCATTCAGTTGAAGGATAGTTTGTTGGCTATGAAGAACCAGCAAGGAAAAGAGGTGGTGAAAGTAAAGATGACGACGAATCGTCTCTTTACGTTGAAGATGGATGCCGAGGAGACGGCATGCTTAACAAGAACTGATGAGGAAGTAGAAGCCTGGTTGTGGCACCATAGGATGGGTCACTTAGGCTTCAGTGGTTTGAAGCTTCTGTCACATGCAAAGATGGTGGAAGGTTTGCCTATAATCTTACCGCCACAAAAGATCTGTGAAGCTTGCACAAAGGGAAAGCAGAAGCGGTAGAGTTTTGAAGTAGGAAAGTCGCGTAGAGCAAGGAGACAGCTTGAACTTGTTCATTCGGACATTGCTGGTCCGTTTGATATTGCCTCAGTTGGAGGAAGCAAATACTACATCACCTTCACTGATGACTTTAGTCGGAAGTGTTGTGTATATTTCTTAAAGGAGAAGTCTGAGGCCCTTGACAAGTTCAAGGAGTTCAAAGTGATGGCAGAGAAGGAGAGTGGGCAGTATCTGAAGGTACTCAGAACTGACCGAGGTGGGGAGTACACCTCAAAGTTATTTGATGCTTTCTGCAAAGAGTATGGGATTGCTCATCAGATGACTGCAGCATACTCGCCTCAGCAGAACGGAGTTGTTGAGAGAAAGAACTTGACAATTCAGAACATGGCAAGGAGCATGATAAAGGGCAAGAAGTTGCCGAAGATATTCTGGGCTGAAGCAGTACAATGTGCTGTATACTTGTTGAATAGATGTCCGACGAAGAGTGTGAAGTACAAGACTCCATATGAGGCGTGGAGTGGATGGAAGCCAAGTGTGCAGCACTTGAGAGTGTTTGGGTGTGTAGCTTATGCTCATATCCCTGAGCAGAAGAGGAAGAAGTTGGATGATAAGAGTGAGAAGTGTATATTTGTAGGCTACGCTACGATGAGTAAAGCTTATAAGTTATACAACCCAGTGACAAAGAAGGCAATCATCTCTAGAGATGTGTTGTTTGAAGAAGATAGCTGCTGGAGCTGGGATGAGAAAGAAAGAAGCGTCAAAGGAATGTTCTATGACGATGATGATGAAGAAGGTGGTCACGAAGCTGAAGTTGAGGATGGTGGAGCTGAACCACCATCACCACCGAGCAGAGATTCAGGGGGAGCTTCGACTCCCTACTCTAGTGGAGCAAGCACCAGCAGGAGCATCTCTAATGGTTCTCAACCTAGGATGAGAAGGTTGGAGGAGATCTACGAGGACACAAAGCCAATTCATGCTAATTTTTCTTTATATTGTCTTTTAGCAGATTGTGAGCCGTACTCATATGATGAAGCTACTCAGGAGAAGACTTGGAGGAAAGCAATGGATGAAGAGATGACATCCATTAAGAAGAATGATACTTGGGAGTTGGTCACTCTGCCAGCAGGTTATAAGCCCATTGGTGTGAAATGGGTGTATAGAGTGAAGAAGAACAAGGATGGAGAAGTGGAGAAGCACAAGGCAAGACTCGTCGCGAAAGGCTATAGGCAAGTTCAAGGAGTGGACTATGACGAGGTCTTTGCTCCAGTGGCGCGGATAGACACTATCAGACTGATCATTGCACTAGCTGCTCAATATAAGTGGAAGATCTGTCAGATGGACGTCAAGTCCGCATTTCTTAATGGATATCTGGAAGAAGATGTGTACGTGCAGCAGCCTCCTGGTTATGAAGTGAAAGGCCAAGAGAGGAAGGTCTACAAATTGAAGAAGGCGTTGTACGGGTTGAAGCAAGCGCCTCGTGTGTGGAATGAAAGAATTGATGGATACTTCCAGAAGAACGGGTATATGAAGAGCCCGTATGAGTATGCACTCTACACGAAGGTGGAAAAGAATGGAGATATCATGGTCGTGTGCTTGTACGTTGACGACATGATATTCACTGGCAACAACCCTCTTATGTTTGAAGAGTTCAGGAAGATGATGAAAAAGGAGTTTGAGATGACTGATCTGGGTGAACTCACTTACTTCTTGGGCATTGAGGTACAACAAAGTGAAGATGGGATCTTCATTTCTCAGAAAAAGTATGCGGAAGAGATTCTAAAGAAGTTCCGGATGGAGAATAGCAAGGCTATCTCTACTCCTGCAGATCCGGGAATGAAGCTGAGGAAGGATTCAAAGGAAGAAGCAGTTGACTCAACGTTGTTCAAGAGTCTAGTTGGAAGTCTACGCTACCTGACTTTCACTAGGCTCGATATCATGTATGCGGTTGGAGTTGTTAGCAGATATATGGAGGAGCCGAAGCAAGATCACTTCACAGCAGCGAAGAGAATCTTGAGGTATGTGAATGGGACGAGAGATCATGGTTTGATGTACTCAACTACAGAGGAGTTGAAGCTGGTCGGGTACTCCGATAGTGATTACGGAGGAGATGTGAATGACCGGAAGAGCACTTCTGGATACGCTTTTCATATGGGAACAGCTGTGTTCTCATGGTGTTCAAAGAAACAGGCAACGATCGCCTTGTCTACCTGCGAAGCTGAGTACATCGCAGCGGCAGCCTGTACGTGTCAAGCAATTTGGTTGAGAAATCTCCTGCAGGAGTTGCACCATGCACAGGATGGTCCTGTGACGGTGTATGTGGATAACATGTCTGCAATTCAACTTGCAAAGAACCCAGTGTTGCATGGGCGCAGCAAGCATATTGAGACAAAGTATCACTTTCTTCGTGAGCAAGTACAACAGAAGGTGGTGGAGTTGGTTTATTGCCCCACAGGAGAGCAGATTGCAGATATTTTCACAAAGGCGTTGAAGACAGAAACGTTTCAGAAGTGCAGGAGCAAACTCGGCATGTGCTGCCGTGTTTGAGGGGGAGATTGTTGGCGGACATGTAGTTTTGACCGAGTAAATGGACAATTATATATATATTTATATTTATTTATATATATATATTAATTTAAGTGAATCAGTGTGCTTAAATGGCGGAGGAGAGAGAAAGCGGAAGAGGTATTTTTGAAACGGAAAGGTGGTTGAATTAATGACGTGAATGTATCTCTCTCTCTCTTGATGATGTGGCATTTTTCTATTTGCTGCCTATGTGTTGGGTACATTGGTTAAATGTACCTGATTTGAAGAAGCCTCACCCAACTCAATGATATACATCATAATGTATTTGATGTATGTTGAGTTTACTTGTGCAGGTTAAGTAATTACTGGACTGAAGCAAAAAGTTTCTAAGTCCATGTGTCGACACCCAGAGGGAAAGTGTCGACACTTAAGAAGACTTGTGTTGACACCCAGACAAGCAGTGTCGACACTTGGAGTCATTGTGTCGACACCTGGGATACAGAGTCGACACCAGACAGAAAGTGTCGACACAAGGAGCTGTGTCGACACTCAGTGAAGAAAAGTGCAGACCGAAAGTGTCGACACAAGGAGCTGTGACGACACCCAGTGAAGCTGTGTCTACACCAGAAAGTGTCGACACTTGGAGCTGTGTCGACACTCAGCAAAAGTCAGCAGAAACTAAGTTAAAGTGTCGACACCAAGAACAATGTGTCGACACACAACAAGAAGAGTCAGCACTTGAAGAAAGTGTCGACACCAAGAACAAAGTGTCGACACTCAACAGAAGAGTCAACACATAAAGTAAGTGTCGACACCTAGAACAATGTGTCGACACTCAGCTGAAGACTCTACACTTGAAGAAAGTGTCGACACATGGAGCAGTGTCGACACTTAGCAAAGAACAGCAAGATCGTCAAATTATTCTAAGTACAAGTGTCGACACTAAGGGAATGTGTCGACACTCAGCTGAAGTCTCAACAGAAGAATCAAGTGTCGACATAAGGAGCTGTGTCGACACTCAGCAAGTATCAACATAGAAGACTATGTGTTGACACCAAGGAGCAGTGTCGACACTTAACAGATTCAACACAAGAAGTTGTGTCGACACAAAGGAGATGTGTCGACACTTAGAAGAATTCAGCAAGTTACAGAAGATCAACTACTTGTGTCGACACTCAATTTCAGTGTCGACACATGCAGAAGAAACTGTGTCGAGACATACAAGGAGTTGTGTCGACACCTTGTAGACTAGTGTCGACACTTACACAACTGGTGTCGACACTTGGTCTATAAGTGTCGACACTCAAAGACAGAAAGTCTCGACACTTTCAGACAGTTAGAGATTTTCAAGAACTGACTGGATGACTTGACAGCTGCCGTTCCAGCTGGTTTACAGCACCTGTCAGAGATGTCAGAAGACAGTTATGAACCGGACCAGCCGGTTACCATGAAGAAGGCCTATAAATAGGCTTAGACAGTTTACAGAAACTGTTGTTCAGATTGTTGAAAAACAAGTTGTTAAAGTGGTACATAGAGTATCAAGACAAGAAGATCTTGCAGTCCAAGTGCAGATCTAAGAAGTTGGAGAGAGAGGGCTCCATCCAAGAGATCAGCCGTTGGAACTAGGCTGAGAAGAAGGGTTCAGATTTATTCTGAATTCTAAGTGGCAGAGGTCAAGGATCAACTGCAGAAGGAGACAATCTTATTCAGTTCTACTCAAGAAGCTTTGAAGAAAGCTAAGTCAGATTGAATCCAGCTGAGTTCTTCCAAAAACTCATCAAGAAACTCTCAACCCCCCTCTCTTGTTTCTGAGTTGTTGAGTTAATATTTCTATAAACATTTTTATCTTGTAGGATCCATTGGATCTGAGTGAATTGTAAGCCTGTAATTATAAAGGCTGAGGGTAGGGCTTGAGAGCCTGAGTGTAGGAGATTGTAATCTCTGAGTGTAGGCCTTCTTGGCTGAGTGTAGGCCTTGTTGGCTGAGTGTAGTCCTTTGTGGCTGAGTGTAGGCTTTGAGATAAAGCTGAGTTGTAGGGCCTTGGGCCTGAGGTGTAGGAACCAATTTGGGTTCTGAGACAGTGGAGGAGTTTGGCCGAATCTAGTACACTACTAGATAGGCGAAGGGGGAAAGTGGATATACCCAATGCTTGGGGAACCACTATAAAACTCTGTGTCTGCTGTGCTGTGTTTGTTGCTGTGTGTGTATGCTTTGTGATTGTTGTGCAAAAGTAGTTAGAATTCTGTGATATAACTGATTGCTGTCATTAAAGTTTAAAAAGGATTAGGTCACCTATTCACCCCCCCCCCCCTCTAGGTGTTTAGGTACCATATCTTTCAAGTGGTATCAGAGCCAGGTTCCTCAAAAAGGACTAACAGTCTGAGGAGATCCTGATTGGCAGATTCAGTGTAAGGCAATATACAGATTCAAGAAAATCAAGAAACATGGGTTCCTCTGAGAAATACAAGGAATTAGGTTCCATGAAATTACCCATATGCAGGAAAGAGATCTTTGGGATCTGGAAGGAAAGGGTAAGGCTGTTTATGGAGGCCTCAGACCCTAGAATCTACATCACAGTAAAGGAAGGGCCTTATGTGCCCATGAAGATATCTGTTCTAGATGCAAATCAGAGAACACCAAAGGATTTCTCTGAGATGACTAAGGATGAGATTGTCCTAGCCACCATGGACAAGAGGGCACAAAACATTATAGTGAGTGTCATAGATGATGCAACATTTCATAATCTTATACACTGTAAGACAGCCAAAGAGATGTGGGACACTCTTATAGTGTATATGGAAGGATCTGAAGAAGTTAGACAAGATAGAAAATCCTTGCTAAATCAGGAGTATGAGAGTTTTAGACAAGGAAAAGGTGATAGCATAACTGAGTGCTATAAGAAGTTCTATAGAATAGTAAATGAACTCATGTCTTATGGAAGAGAGTTCAGTAACTATGAACTAAATGACAAGTTCCTAAGGTCCCTAACCAAAGATTGGGACACAAAGATCTGTGCCATTAGAGAAATGGCTAAGTTGGGAGAAATTCCTCCACCTACACTGTTTGGCAAATTGTTGTCATATGAGATGCAGTTGACAGTGAGGAAAGAGGAGGAGAAATCAACAAGAACTGAGCACAAGGAAAGAACAGTAGCCTTCAAGACAGAAGCCTCCAGGAAGTGCAGGAATAAGTCACCAACTCCACCTCCAAAGGTAGTTGAATCAGAGACAGATGAGTCAGTCAGCACCAAGTCTGAAAGTAGTGAAAGTGATGAAGACTTTGCTGCCTTCACTAGACACTTTCAGAAATTCTTGAAGAAGAAACAGTGGAGGACAAAACCCTCTACTTCAAAAGGAAAAGAAGCTTCTTATCAGGATAAAAAGGATTCAAAGAAGGACAGAAAGAGGACAAAATCTAGCAAGGTAACTAGTTCTAAGATAGTGTGCTATTGCTGCAATAGACAAGGCCATGTTATTGCAGACTTTCCTGAAAAGAGGAAAGAATCTAGTGACAGGAAAAAGACTTATTTCAAAGGCAAGAAAGAAAAGTCTTTTGTTGCCAAGAAGGAGAAGACTCTATCAGATATCTCTTCTTCAGAAACTGAGTCTGATGCTGAGGCATACATAGGCTGTTTGCTGAAGAAGAAGAAGAAGAATTTATGCAGATAATGAAGTCTATTTATGAACAAGAAGACTGCCAGTGCCAAGGACTGATGGCATTGACTAAGAGTGACAAAATCCTGGAGCAGCCAGGACCCAGTAAGGTACAAAGTTCAACTTTAAATTCAGTTTCTTGTACCAGTACAGAATCAGATTCATCTTCATCAAGTGATGAAAGTGTATCTGAGTCTGAGGATGATATTCATCAGCTTATAGATGAATATAAAGTGCTGTTGCAAGCTTACAAGAAAAGAAAGTCCCTAGCCAAAAGTCAGACAAAGGAAATTGCTGATCTTAAAGCTGCTGTAACAGATTCTGAGAAGCAGTTTGATCAAAAGCTTAATGAGATAGCCAGGCTGAAACACATAACAGTGATTCAGATGGGGACTATCACCTTTAAGAATGATCAAATCAAGTGTTTGGAGATCAATCTTCAGAAAGAGAGAGAGCTTGTTGCTAGGTTTTCTAAACCTAAGTCAGTGCTACCTTTAATTGATGAATTTGTTCATCATAAAGGCAAGGCTGGACTTGGTTTTATTAGACCTGCAAGGACTGAGCAGTCTAAGCCCAAGTCCAAGGGCAAAGCCCCAACATTCAACAAGTCAGCTGTAGATAAGACAGCAAAGACTGTACCTAAGCAAAGGTACAATAAGTTTGAATGCTGGTGCTGTGGCAAAGTTGGCCATTTTGCAGTGGACTGTTGGCACAATGCTAGTGCCAAAGTGAGTACCAAACTACCTGTTGGAAAGCCAGTATATAGCTTTGTCAGATTTCAAACTAACAAGTACCAAGGACCCAAGAATTCTTTGGGTTCTAAGTTTCATTAATCTGTTTTGCAGGTGAGTCCAAGTGGTCATACCCCAACATGGTACTTGGACAGTGGATGTTCCAGACATATGACTGGAACAAGAGGATTACTAAGGGAGTACATTCCAATAAAAGATGGTCCAAAAGTCACCTTTGGTGGTTCTGAAAAAGGAATCATCAAAGGATTTGGTAACATTTCTAGCAACTTGGTTACCATTACTCAAGTGGCTTATGTTAAAGGGTTGAAACACAACCTAATAAGTATAAGTCAATTAAGTGACGTAGGGTATGACATCTCATTTGTTAAAAATGGTTGTCATATCAAGAGGTCAAGTGATCAAGAGATCATCTTGACAGGTTATAGGAAGAGGAATGTCTACTGCCTAGACATTATGGTTGAGAACAATGGTTCTCCAGTTTGTCTTGTAGCTGATGAGACAGTCACTCATTGTGTCAAATGGCACAAGAGGCTAGCTCATCTTAACTACAAGACTATTAGCAAACTCTTTAGCAAAGAGTTAGTGAGGAATGGTCCTCAAGTTAAGTGTGTTAAAGATGGTATTTGCTCAGCTTGTCAAAAGGGCAAGCAGACTAAATCCACCTTTAGAAGCATAAAGAACAAAGATGCTGTGAGATGTTTATACCTCTTGCACTTGGATCTCTTTGGTCCAATGCCAGTTCACAGCTTAGGTAGGAAGGTCTATAACCTTGTAGTTGTAGATGACTACTCAAGGTTTTCCTGGGTGTTCTTCTTAAGATAGAAATCTGAAACACCTAGGTCTTCCATAGCTTTGTCAAGCAAATTCAGAATGAACTAAACAGTACAGTGGTCAAGATTAGAAGTGACCATGGTACTGAGTTTCAGTCTGATAGCATGACAAAACTTTGTGAAGACTTTGGGATATTTCAAGAATTCTCTTCACCTAGAACACCTCAGCAAAATGGCATTGCTGAGAGGAAGAATAGGACCTTGATAGAGGCTGGTAGGACCCTACTAAGTGATACATCACTGCCAGAGTATTTCTGGGCTGAAGCATTCAACACTGCATGCCATGTTATAAATAGGGCTACCATCACTAAAGGCCTCAACAAGACCCCCTATGAAGTTGTGAAAGGCAAGAAACCAAACCTATCCTACTTCAGGATCTTTGGTTGCAAATGCTTCATACTTAACAATGGGAAGTCTTACTTAACTAAGTTTGCTGCCAAGTCCCAAGAGGGAATTTTTGTTGGGTACAGCAATAATAGTAAGGCTTATAGAGTCTACAACTTGACTACACAAGTTGTAGAAGAATCTGTGCATGTTGTTTTTGATGAGACTAAACTTATTAACAATGAGTTGTCTAGTAGTGTATGCAGCCCCACAGGTTTAACAAAGAAAATGGACAAGCTTACTATAGAAGAAGTGCCTGCTGTAAGACAGCAAGTAGAAGATAGTAGCTGTTGTCCAGGGGGAGAACTACATGTGCCAATGGCTGAAGAAATACAAGGAGTACAGCTTGATGGAGATGCTGAAGAGGTTCAACCAGAAGTTAGGATGCCTCCAGCCAACAGGCATCTAAGAGATCATCCAGTAGAGCAGATTATTGGAGATCCAAGACAAGGAGTACAAACCAGGAGCAGATACATGAATGCAGCAATCTACTCCAGTTTCCTGTCTCAAGTTGAACCTAAGAAGTTTGAAGAAGCAATACTGGATCCACATTGGACTGAAGCAATGCAAGAAGATCTTAATCAGTTCAAAAGGTGTAAGGTCTGGGAACTTGTTCCTAAACCTAAAGACCATAATATAATAGGAACTAAGTGGATCTACAGGAATAAGATGGATGAACAAGGGGTCATCATTAAGAATAAAGCTATACTGGTTGCTAAAGGATATAAGCAAGAAGAAGGTATTGATTTTGATCAAACCTTTGCTCCAGTAGCCAGACTGGAAGCCATAAGGATGTTCTTGGCCTATGCAACCTATCAAGGATTCAAGGTTTACCAAATAGATGTCAAGTTAGCATTCCTGAATGGTAATCTTAAGGAAGAAGTCTATGTGGAACAGCCTTCAGGTTTTGTTGATCCAACTCTACCTCATCATGTCTATAGACTTAAGAAAGCTTTATATGGGTTAAAGCAAGCCCCTAGGGCTTGGTATGATACCCTCTCTAGTTTTCTCATTGAGAACAAGTTCTCAAGGGGGAAAATAGATAAGAATCTATTCCTTAGGGAATCTAGAGGCAAAGTCATACTAGTCCAAATATATGTAGATGATATTATATTTGGGTCTACTGAAAGCAGTGATGAACTGTAAATATGCGTATTTTTATGCACATTAATTTAGTCATTTTCATTTATTTTCGTCGTTTTTACTTATTTTTGTTCAATAAAATGTTCCTATTCTTGTAAATTTTCTCCTAACTTGTTTTATTTTATTTTGCAGAAAAATTCCAAAATCTGCCAAAATTTGGGAAGTACACGCCCGTGACACATGGGTCACGCCCGTGACCAAGCCGTGACTGTGCATTTCCCGTGAAATCGGAAAATTTCTGAAGAAAGGGCTTGACACGCCTGGCGACACGCCCGTGTCACCCGACACGGGGCGTGACCCAAGCCCGTGTCCTCTCCTCTCGACGAATTCCGCTCGACGATCGTCGAGTGTCGACACCAACTGTCACGCCCAGTGTCACGCCCGTGACCGAGGGCGTGACCCAATTTCAGCTCAACGATTTCGACTCGGCACTTTCCGCTCGACATTCGTCGAGTGTCGACCCCAACTGTCACGCCCATGGTCACGCCCGTGACATGGGGCGTGACCTTTCCAGCTGGCCCGACAAGATGCTGCCAAGGACATTTGACGCAACCCGCGCCCGGTTCTACCTCCCCGACACGCCCATAGTTACGCCCGTGACCTAGGGCGTGACTGCTGCGAACTCAGCCCGAAGTCAACTTTGCTGTCCAATCGTCGGCCGCCTTCATGAATAGTACTGTCACGCCCCCCCTACACGCCCGTGACCGAGGGCGTGTACTTAGAATTTTTTTTCTATAAATAGCCCAGTTCTGTAAGGTCCAAGGGTTCAGATTTTTGGGCCAAGTTAGTGTCTTTTTGTGGGCTGCATCCGTGATTTTCAAGGCTATGTAAGGAGATTTCTCCCTTTTTATTTCATTTCTTGTTTTGCTTTAGCTTTAGCCCTTGTAATAGCTTGTAATAGTTTCATTTTAATCAATAAAATGTTAGTTTTTCTCTTCATATATGGCTTTGGAATGAGCACTTGTGCCCCACTTTCCTTCTCCTTTTTATTCTTAGTTTCATTTAGTTCTCATTTTATGAAAAGTGTGTGTGTGTGTATGAGTGTAACTTATTTCCTTTACATTTTTTTTACTTGTTTTCATGCTTAGGGATGTTAGGTTTTCCTCTTTACATGTTTAGTACTTTACTTGCCTTTAATTTTTCTCAAGTTAGGTTTTGTTAGAAACTCATGAAATGATGAATTACAAACCTTTTCCATGTCTTCTTTTAATTTCTTCAACATCTTCACTCTTATGAGTGTGTAAAAGAGTTAAAGTTTCTTTTGTTTTTTTTACTTAGCTTTATTTTGGAATGAAAACCTTTTTTCTTCTTTCTCTTTTATTTCAACTTTTTTAGCTCTTTTATGAAATCCTAGGAATGAAAATGTTGAAATTTTTATTTTCCAAAAACTTTGGTTTTTAATTTGTTTTGAAAAACTTTTGTCTTCTAAAATTGTAATTTCTTCTTTTTATTTGTTTTTGGCAAAACCTATGCTTGAAATAGTATAAATTTTAATTTTTAGGTAACTTTGATTTTTCATGTTGAGTGTGTGAGTATAGGTGTATAATTTTTATGCTTTGTTCAAATTATGTTGAGTGTGTGAGTGTAGGTGTATAATTTTCATGCTTTTTTTTAATCGCTTTCTTTTAATGCTTTATTCAAATTATGTAGAGTGTGTGAGTGTAGGTGTATAATTTTATTGCTTTCTTGAATTTCATATAGAGTGTGTGTGTTCGTGTGCATTTATTTCCGCCTACTCGTTAAGAGTTAAATGGCGCATCGTTTTCATTTTCAGTCCTACTCGTTTGAGTAGGACTTGTAATTTTTCTTTCTTTATTTTTCCGCCTACTCACTTGAGTTTAATGGCCGGACTTTTTAGCCCTGTAATCGCATTTATTTTCTCCTACTCATTTGAGTAGGACTCGCTTTCATTTCAGTCCTACTCGTTTGAGTAGGACTTGCAATTTTCAGCCTTTATTTACCGCCCCCACTCGTTTGAGTGGGACTCGCAAATTTAAATTATGCAAATTTCATTCATGTGTAACTTAGTTTTTGTTTAATTTATAATTTGGAGTGTGCGTGAGTTCTCGTTTAGTTAACTTTTTAGCTTTCTAAATGTTGTTATTTTTCTTTTGTCCCTTTCTTATAAACGTTTAGTGTTTAATTTCGAACTCGCGCCTCACTAAATTATAAGCCGTCCCCATACCGATGTGTGGCTAATCGCTATTAGCCTCGGCATCGAAGAGCATTGGGACATTTAAAATGATTTATAATAATTGAAGCTCTTTATTTTCATTTTAATTTAAGCACTTAGGGTTTGCCCCGGGTTTACGACGCGTAGGACCACATAATCGATGTGTGGGCCCTATTTCCGTAGTCCATATGCTAGCTAGCCGAGAGGCCGTGCATATGGACCGATCATCCCTGGGTAAATAGAGTTGCGTGCATACCCTCGAGAGAGGACTAGCGTAATTCTACCGGATTGGGTTCCCCGCCCAATAGCGGGGTTCTTAGCGTAAAGCGGGCGTTAAGAGGAATCCTTCGTCGGACTAACGTTCGGTCGAATAGTCTTAACGTTTAGGTGAGCGATATCCCTATAGCTAGGTGAGCTCACATTTGTGGAACCTCCACGGCCAAGTTGCCTTATTATTAATTTGAAAACTAAGTCTTTTTATTATTAAAAATTGTTTTAGTCTTAATCCGATTCGATGCCGAGCGTTAACCCTTCATCGAATATTTTCTAAATCGTTTTTTCGCTCCTTTGCTTTTCCGTCTTTTATTAAGTAGTAAAAAAATCCACCTTATTTTCAGTAAAATAATAGTCCTCCCGGAGGAGTAAGAATAGTCAACGCGACCCCGAGAACAATACGACCTCGGTATTCCCCCGAATATCGAGTACTACTTGCGATAGGTGCACTTGCCTACCCGAGCAAGCCCGCGGCGATCGACTCACCGAACCAACCATAGTAAGAGTCTGTTCGCGGGCCAATCAAGTTTTTGGCGCCGTTGCCGGGGAGTCTCTTTTCGAGTTGCTATTTCGAATTCCGGAGTCTATTAATTTTACTTATTTTCTATAAAAAAAAAAACTAAAAACTTTATTTTAAAAACACAAAAAAAAGTTTATTTTTGTTTTATTTTTGTTTGGGTGTATGACCCGAGGACAACCCTCAGAGTCTGAAGATTTAGACTTCGACCCTGAGATCGAACGCTCTCTTGCGCGTATCCGATCTCATCGCCGAAATCCTTCTTTAGATCCCGAGGAATCTATCGGAGAACCCACTGTTGTAGTTATGCCCGCCCCTAACCTTCCCCCGGCGGCCGAGCGTACTATGTCTTATTACGCCCGGCCTAACCTGGATGATTCTGGGTCGAGTATTGTTCGCCCTGCGGTAGCCAATAATAATTTTGAAATAAAGTCAAGTGTCATTCAAATGGTCCAAAACGCCGTGCACTTCGATGGACTGCCGGATGAGGACCCGAATGTCCACTTGTCCAATTTCTTGGAGATATGCGACACCTTCAAGATCAATGGCGTCACTGATGACGCCATTCGTTTGCGTTTATTTCCTTTTTCCCTTAAGTCCAAAGCCAAGGCGTGGTTGAATGCCCTCCCTCGAGGATGTATCACCACGTGGGCTGAGTTGACGGAACGGTTCCTAACGAAGTACTTTCCGCCCGCCAAAACTGCAAAGTTGCGGGCGGACATTTCTTCGTTTGTGCAGAACGATCCTGAGTCTCTATACGAGACTTGGGAACGATTTAAGGAATTCCTCCGCCGTTGCCCGCACCACGCGCTGCCAACGTGGTTGCAAGTTCAAATTTTTTATAATGGGCTGAATTTTCAGACGCGTCAAATGATTGACGCGGCTGCCGGGGGTACGCTTAACAACAAAACCCCCGAGGCCGCCCAGGCTTTATTCGAAGAGATGGCTATGAACGCCTATCAATGGAACGTCCCGCGGGGACGGCCAAAGCCGGCGGCTGGTCTTTTTGAAGTGGATGTCACTGCTCTCTTGACCCTTCAAGTTGAAAGGTTAACAAAGCAGGTGGCGGAGATGTCTGCTGCCTCCTCCACTCCGCCTTGTTTTATTCCCCCTAACGTCTGCGTAGCTGAAGAGTTCGTGGACTTCATGGGAAATTCGGGTCGTCCTCCCTTCAACCCCAACAACAACCCTTATAGTAATAACTATAATCCGGGTTGGAGGAATCACCCCAACTTCTCGTGGAGCAACCCGAATAATGCTCAGCGTCCCCCTATTTCTTATGCGCCCGGATTTCTTCCTCCCCCTCCTCTTCCGAAACCCTCCCCGATGGAGGAAAATTTTTCGAAGTATATTGCGTCCAACGAGTCAAATATCCGGAACATCACCGGATCGCTAAAAACACTCGAACAACAGGTTGGACAGCTGGCGAGGATGATGTCCGAGCGCGCGCTCGGGGCACTGCCGGGAAACACGGAGCCCAATCCGTGGGAGAACGCCAACGCTATAATCCTCCGTAGCGGAAAGGAGGTGGTCGATCCAAAACGGACCGACCCTCAGGTACATATTTCACCTCCGACCCCTCTTCCCTTTACTTCGCTCACGCCGCCTTTACCTATTATAAAAGAAAAAATTATTTTAAACAAGGCTCTTCCGTATCCGCATAAGTTAGAAAACGAGCGTAAGGAAGCGCAATATGCAAAATTTATTTTATTATTAAAACAAATTCACATTAATGTTCCTTTTTGCGAGGCTATCTCGCAAATGCCCAAATATGCGAAATTTTTAAAAGAACTACTTTCTAATAAACGCAAATTAGAGGATATTTCGCATGTATCTCTCAACGCTGTCTGCTCGGCGGCCCTTACTAATAAATTGCCCGCAAAACAAAACGACCCGGGACGGTTTTCCATCCCGTGCCTTTTTGGCGATATATTAGTAAAGTACGCCTTAGCTGATTTAGGGGCTAGCATTAATCTAATGCCGTTCTCGCTCTTTTCGCGTTTAGGTTTGGGTACTCCTAGTCCTACGAATATGCGCATCCAATTAGCGGATCGCTCGGTTAAGTTCCCTATCGGGGTAGTGGAGGACGTCCTTGTCCGAGTCGACAAGTTTACCTTCCCGGTAGACTTCATCATCTTAGATATCGAGGAGGACGCCGAGGTACCAATAATACTCGGTCGCCCTTTTCTCGCCACCTCCCGCGCACTAATAGATGTTAGTAATGGTAGCCTTCTCCTCCGAGTAGGCGATGACCAAGTTACTTTCTCTATTAATCCCTCGATGGACAATTTGTCATCGAGCGACGATTTCTGCTATTCTTTAGATACCTTTTTCGGAGATCGTTCTTCTCCCATTTTCGAGTCCGTATTTTTAAATGATGATATTTATGCGCTCGAAAATTTTAACTGCGATGAGGATACGTCTATAGACTTGCCTTTCGAACCAATTGGTAAGAAAGACATAGGTATTAAAACCTCCCTAGAAGAACCGCCCATCCTAGACCTCAAACCCTTACCCGCCTCGCTCAAGTACGCTTTTTTGGGAAAAGGTGATACGCTCCCCGTTATCATTTCTTCGGACTTGAGTGATTCAGAGACTTCCGATTTATTGGAAGTTTTATTTAAACATCGCCACGCAATTGCGTGGCAAATCTCTGACCTAAAGGGGATTAGCCCCTCCTTTTGCACCCATAAGATTTTCCTAAACAATAATTGCCGCAAAACGATTCAGCCGCAGCGTCGTCTTAACCCAAACATGAAAGACGTCGTTAAAGCCGAAATCATTAAGTTATTAGATGCGGGGATTATCTACCCTATTTCGGACAGTGCATGGGTTAGTCCCGTGCATGTCGTGCCCAAGAAAGGCGGTCTTACCGTAGTGGCGAATGAGCATAACGAGCTTGTCCCAACTCGTACTGTTACGGGTTGGCGAGTGTGCATCGACTATAGGAAACTTAACGACGCCACCCGCAAGGACCATTTCCCTCTGCCATTTCTAGACCAGATCTTAGAGCGTTTATCCGGTCATCCGTATTATTGTTTTCTTGATGGTTTATCGGGGTTTTTCCAAATCCCCATTTCCCCCGATGATCAAGAGAAAACAACTTTTACTTGCCCGTTTGGCACCTTCGCCTATCGAAGAATGCCATTTGGACTCTGCAACGCGCCAGCTACATTCCAAAGATGTATGCTAGCGATCTTTGGCGAGCTAGTAGAAGACATTATGGAAGTCTTTATGGATGACTTTTCTGTTTTCGGACGCTCTTTTCCCGATTGCCTTCAAAATTTAGATCGTGTCCTTCAACGGTGCGAGGACACAAGCCTTGTTTTAAATTGGGAAAAATGCAACTTTATGGTTCGAGGAGGTTTGGTCCTCGGCCATATGATTTCGTCTAAGGGGATAGAGGTGGATAAGGCCAAGATAGAAATTATAGAAAAACTTCCGCATCCAACAAACGTAAAATCTATTAGGAGTTTCTTAGGCCATGCGGGCTTTTATCGACGCTTTATTCAAGATTTTTCAAAAATAACAAAGCCGCTAACTCACCTCTTGGAAAAGGAATCACGCTTCATCTTTAGTAGCGAATGCGAGTCCGCCTTTAATTTGATAAAACAAAAACTTATCTCTTCACCAATATTAGTGGCCCCTAATTGGTCCCTTCCGTTCGAAATAATGTGCGACGCTAGTGATATTGCCTTAGGTGCCGTTCTTGGCCAACGCGTAGAAAAACATTTTCATCATATTTATTACGCTAGCAAGACGCTCACTTCCGCACAAGTAAATTACACGACAACGGAAAAGGAACTCTTAGCCGTCGTTTTCGCTTTCGATAAGTTTCGCTCGTATATAACGCTATCTAAAGTTATCGTTTTTACCGATCACTCCGCGCTTAAGTATTTATTAGCTAAAAATGATGCGAAGCCCCGCCTTCTTCGATGGATTCTCCTCCTACAAGAGTTTGATTTGGAGATCCGAGATAAGCGGGGAGCGGAAAATCTAGCGGCG
Source organism: Platanthera guangdongensis (assembly GCA_039583875.1). Classification (NCBI taxonomy): domain Eukaryota; kingdom Viridiplantae; phylum Streptophyta; class Magnoliopsida; order Asparagales; family Orchidaceae; genus Platanthera; species Platanthera guangdongensis. The sequence continues at coordinate 72,812,514 of CM077159.1, forward strand.
GACCACCTCTCCCGTTTAGAAAATCCAGGTGCGGAAGCGCTCGTCGAATCTGAAATAAATGACAGATTCCCCGAGGAACGCCTTCTTGCCATTAATAAATCTTCGTCATCTTCTCCTTGGTTCGCAGATTTTGCAAATTTTTTAGTAGCGCGGGTCCTTCCAAAAGAATTTTCCAGTCATCAAAAGAAGAAATTCTTTTCTGACTTGAAAAATTTCTTTTGGGAGGACCATTTCTTTTTCGTATCTGCGCGGACCAAGCGGTTCGACGATGCGTTGCGGGTGTGGAGTGCTTACAAATTCTTAAGCACTGCCACGAGGGTCCAGCCGGTGGGCATTATCAAGCCAACCGGACCGCTCGGAAGGCGATAGAGGCGGGCTACTTTTGGCCCACTCTCTTCAAAGACGCGCATAATTTTGTGCGCGCATGCGATAGCTGTCAGCGGTCGGGTAACATCTCTCGTCGCGACGAGATGCCCCAAAACATGTTTTTAGAGTGCGAAGTCTTCGATTTGTGGGGCATAGATTTTGTTGGCCCCCTACCTCCGTCTTTCAAAAATATGTATATTTTAGTGGCGGTCGACTACGTATCGAGGTGGGCGGAAGCGCAAGCTATCCCCACCAACGATGCGCGAGTCGTCGTTACATTTCTTAAAAAATTATTTTCTCGCTTCGGCACGCCTCGCGCAATTGTTAGTGATAGGGGAACGCATTTCTGTAACGCTCTTATGGCTAAGACGTTAGCTAAATACGGAGTCACGCACAAGCTTGCCACCCCCTACCACCCGCAAACAAGTGGCCAAGTCGAGGTAGTAAATCGAGAGATTAAGCGCATTTTAGAAAAAACCGTTTCGCTAAATAGGAAAGATTGGTCCGTTAAACTCGACGATGCGTTGTGGGCATATCGGACGGCATACAAAACCGCTATTGGATGTACGCCATTCCAGTTAGTCTACGGCAAAGCGTGCCATTTACCCGTAGAATTAGAACATCGCGCACTTTGGGCTTTAAAACACTTAAACCTCGACTCCAACTTAGCCGCTCAGAATAGAAAACTGCAACTAAACGAGCTCGATGAATGGCGTGCGAACGCTTACGAGAGCAATAAATTCTATAAGGAGCGCTCTAAGTTATATCACGATCGGAAAATCAAGTCCCAAAAATTATTTTCTCCGGGCGATCTTGTCCTTCTTTACAATTCACGCCTTAGGCTTTTTCCAGGTAAATTAAAATCTAGATGGTCCGGTCCCTTCCTAGTTGAAGAAGTTTTTCCTTATGGAACCGTACTCATCTCCCACCCGGACAAAGGCTCTTTTAAAGTAAACGGTCATCGGTTAAAGTCTTACATCGCGGGCGACCCAGTGATCGGTTTTAGCGAAACCATAACTTTCCTCCACATTATAAACCCGCCAAAATAGTCAAGCTACACGACTATAAACAAAGCGCTCCTGGGAGGCACCCCTCGCTTATCTTTTTCGCTCTTTCCTTATTATCTTTGTTATTTTTTTTCTAATAAACGCAGGGTTTCTGATCGACCTCCCTTTCCTTACGCGTTTCAGGGAAGCTTCTACCCCCTTCCCTTTCTTTTCTTTGTACATATTGTCTTTCCTTTCTGTTCCGCATACTTACGATACAACATTGGGGACAATGTTGGACTTAAGTATGGGGGTATTTTCGTGCTTTACTTTCTGCACTTCAATTTTTCTGCATCTCCAAAAAAAAAAAAATACAAAAAAAAAATACATATAACAACAAAACAAAAACAAAAAAATTAAAAAACATCTTAAAATGAAACAAAAAAACTTTTAAATGAAAAACCAAAAAAAAATTTTAAATGAAAAAACAAAAATCCAAAAATTTTTTTACTTATTATTTTGTTTAGTTTCACTTTGTATATATTTTTTGTTTTTTTTCTCTCCCCCTTCCTCATTCTTGTACAAACCTTTTTCTTTTTCTCCCTTATTTTTGTACATATTATGAAAATTCTCTTAAAAAATACAAAAAAAGATAATAGTTCAAAAAATTTTTCAAAAAAAAAAATTGAGAAAAACAAAAATATAAAAAAAAGGGATAATAAATGAAAAACAAACAAAAAAAAAATGATAACAAAAACTATAAAAATCAAAAAAAAAATGTTTTGAAATAAATAAATTAAATATTCCATACTTAACTTTTCTGCTATCCAAAAATTTTGTTCTGAGTTTATTTATATGTGAATACTATTAATTCTCTGTTTGCTACCCGTTTGTTAATTATTGATTGAAACATTTAAATAGCCGGGGTTAAGTTTTAAAGAATTCTTTATGCTTTGTTAAAACTAGCGGACTCGTTTTAGGCACTACTTCTAATTTTTCATTAATAGGAGCACGTATATTATGTTAGGAAATAACGACTATAGAATTCAATTATACTTACTTTTAGCTTTCTGAAAAAAATTGGGACGTACAAATTATTAAGGTTGCTCTCAAAAATTTTTAGGATTACAATCTAGTTTTCCTTTCTCCCCTTACTTTTCATGACCTACTTGGCATGAAAAATTTTATCCTTAAAAGATCTTATGTCAATGGGAACAAGATTTCGTTCCGTAAACATATGCACCCAATAATTTTAAAAGATTATATAGGGAGTAAGAGGATAAAATTCATTACTCCTACAAATATACATTGGGTTAATTTTTCTTATGAAGTTGAAAAACAAAAATCATATTAGGAAAATAAGATTTCATTTTCCTAATAATCCAAAAGAAGAAAAGCATGGAGGTTCGAGAAAAAATTACCTCACCTCAAATATCAAAACCCTCTTCATAAACCCACTTCCCCCTTAGCCAATTACACGACTCTAGAATTAATTCAAAAATCTTTTTGAGAGCATAATTAGTAAATTGTATTATTTCCGGTAGCACTCGTATAAGCTAGAGTTCTTATAATTCCAAACTATTTTCGTTAATCTAACCATTACAAATGTTGCCTTCTATTTGATTACATCAAGAAGTCTTTTGGCCAAAACTTTTGCGCTATTTAAATCATCTACATAATTTTAGGACTTAACTCTTACACCCCGTATATTTATTTCGATCTCTCTTATAATTGATTAAGCGATAGCCAAAACTTAGAGTTTTTTTATTCCTTATAGATTCACCTCAAACTTTTGCTCTGGAATAGCAAAAGCCTAAGTATGGGGGTATTTGATGAACTGTAAATATGCGTATTTTTATGCACATTAATTTAGTCATTTTCATTTATTTTCGTCGTTTTTACTTATTTTTGTTCAATAAAATGTTCCTATTCTTGTAAATTTTCTCCTAACTTGTTTTATTTTATTTTGCAGAAAAATTCCAAAATCTGCCAAAATTTGGGAAGTACACGCCCGTGACACATGGGTCACGCCCGTGACACATGGGTCACGCCCGTGACACATGGGTCATGCCCGTGACCGAGCCGTGACTGTGCATTTCCCGTGAAATCGGAAAATTTCTGAAGAAAAGGCTTGACACGCCTGGCGACACGCCCGTGTCACCCGACACGGGGCGTGACCCAAGCCCGTGTCCTCTCCTCTCGACGAATTCCGCTCGACGATCGTCGAGTGTCGACACCAACTGTCACGCCCAGTGTCACGCCCGTGACCGAGGGCGTGACCCAATTTCAGCTCAACGATTTCGACTCGGCACTTTCCGCTCGACATTCGTCGAGTGTCGACCCCAACTGTCACGCCCATAGTCACGCCCGTGACATGGGGCGTGACCTTTCCAGCTGGCCCGACAAGATGCTGCCAAGGACATTTGACACAACCCGCGCCCGGTTCTACCTCCCCGACACGCCCATAGTCACGCCCGTGACCTAGGGCGTGACTGCTGCGAACTCAGCCCGAAGTCAACTTTGCTGTCCAATCGCCGGCCGCCTTCATGAATAGTACTGTCACGCCCCCCCCTACACGCCCGTGACCGAGGGCGTGTACTTAGAATTTTTTTTCTATAAATAGCCCAGTTCTGTAAGGTCCAAGGGTTCAGATTTTTGGGCCAAGTTAGTGTCTTTTTGTGGGCTGCATCCGTGATTTTCAAGGCTATGTAAGGAGATTTCTCCCTTTTTATTTCATTTCTTGTTTTGCTTTAGCTTTAGCCCTTGTAATAGCTTGTAATAGTTTCATTTTAATCAATAAAATGTTAGTTTTTCTCTTCATATATGGCTTTGGAATGAGCACTTGTGCCCCACTTTCCTTCTCCTTTTTATTCTTAGTTTCATTTAGTTCTCATTTTATGAAAAGTGTGTGTGTGTGTGTATGAGTGTAACTTATTTCCTTTACATTTTTTTTACTTGTTTTCATGCTTAGGGATGTTAGGTTTTCCTCTTTACATGTTTAGTACTTTACTTGCCTTTAATTTTTCTCAACTTAGGTTTTGTTAGAAACTCATGAAATGATGAATTACAAACCTTTTCCATGTCTTCTTTTAATTTCTTCAACATCTTCACTCTTATGAGTGTGTAAAAGAGTTAAAGTTTCTTTTGTTTTTTTTACTTAGCTTTATTTTGGAATGAAAACCTTTTTTCTTCTTTCTCTTTTATTTCAACTTTTTTAGCTCTTTTATGAAATCCTAGGAATGAAAATGTTGAAATTTTTATTTTCCAAAAACTTTGGTTTTTAATTTGTTTTGAAAAACTTTTGTCTTCTAAAATTATAATTTCTTCTTTTTATTTGTTTTTGGCAAAACCTATGCTTGAAATAGTATAAATTTTAATTTTTAGGTAACTTTGATTTTTCATGTTGAGTGTGTGAGTATAGGTGTATAATTTTTATGCTTTGTTCAAATTATGTTGAGTGTGTGAGTGTAGGTGTATAATTTTCATGCTTTTTTTTAATCGCTTTCTTTTAATGCTTTATTCAAATTATGTAGAGTGTGTGAGTGTAGGTGTATAATTTTATTGCTTTCTTGAATTTCATATAGAGTGTGTGTGTTCGTGTGCATTTATTTCCGCCTACTCGTTAAGAGTTAAATGGCGCATCGTTTTCATTTTCAGTCCTACTCGTTTGAGTAGGACTTGTAATTTTTCTTTCTTTATTTTTCCGCCTACTCACTTGAGTTTAATGGCCGGACTTTTTAGCCCTGTAATCGCATTTATTTTCTCCTACTCATTTGAGTAGGACTCGCTTTCATTTCAGTCCTACTCGTTTGAGTAGGACTTGCAATTTTCAGCCTTTATTTACCGCCCCCACTCGTTTGAGTGAGACTCGCAAATTTAAATTATGCAAATTTCATTCATGTGTAACTTAGTTTTTGTTTAATTTATAATTTGGAGTGTGCGTGAGTTCTCGTTTAGTTAACTTTTTAGCTTTCTAAATGTTGTTATTTTTCTTTTGTCCCTTTCTTATAAACGTTTAGTGTTTAATTTCGAACTCGCACCTCACTAAATTATAAGCCGTCCCCATACCGATGTGTGGCTAATCGCTATTAGCCTCGGCATCGAAGAGCATTGGGACATTTAAAATGATTTATAATAATTGAAGCTCTTTATTTTCATTTTAATTTAAGCACTTAGGGTTTGCCCCGGGTTTACGACGCGTAGGACCACATAATCGATGTGTGGGCCCTATTTCCGTAGTCCATATGCTAGCTAGCCGAGAGGCCGTGCATATGGACCGATCACCCCTGGGTAAATAGAGTTGCGTGCATACCCTCGAGAGAGGACTAGCGTAATTCTACCGGATTGGGTTCCCCACCCAATAGCGGGGTTCTTAGCGTAAAGCGGGCGTTAAGAGGAATCCTTCGTCGGACTAACGTTTGGTCGAATAGTCTTAACGTTTAGGTGAGCGATATCCCTATAGCTAGGTGAGCTCACATTTGTGGAACCTCCACGGCCAAGTTGCCTTATTATTAATTTGAAAACTAAGTCTTTTTATTATTAAAAATTGTTTTAGTCTTAATCCGATTCGATGCCGAGCGTTAACCCTTCATCGAATATTTTCTAAATCGTTTTTTCGCTCCTTTGCTTTTCTGTCTTTTATTAAGTAGTAAAAAAATCCACCTTATTTTCAGTAAAATAATAGTCCTCCCGGAGGAGTAAGAATAGTCAACGCGACCCCGAGAACAATACGACCTCGGTATTCCCCCGAATATCGAGTACTACTTGCGATAGGTGCACTTGCCTACCCGAGCAAGCCCACGGCGATCGACTCACCGAACCAACCACAGTAAGAGTCTGTTCGCGGGCCAATTAAGCAGCCTTTGCAAAAAGTTTGCAAAACTTATGCAAGGTTAGTTTGAGATGAGTAGTATGGGAGAGCTGAAGTTTTTCTTGGGTCTCCAAGTTAAACAGACTGAGAGTGGTTTATCCATATGTCAGTCCAAGTTCACCCTAGAACTCATAAGGAAGTATGGTATGGATTCATCCAGCACCATGAAGACTCCTATGGGGTCAAGTATGTCTCTCAGCAAGGATGATGCAGGGAAACCTGTAGATGAAACCTTGTATAGAGGGATAGTTGGCTCCCTATTATACTTGACTGCTAGTAGACCTGACATCATGTATGCTACATGTGTTTGTGCAAGGTATCAAGCCTGCCCTAAAGAGTCTCATTTGACAGCAGTCAAAAGAATATTGAGATATCTTAAGGGCACTCCCTATCTAGGCCTCTGGTACCCTAGGAATGGGGATTTTGATCTAACAGGTTATTCAGATGCAGACTTTGCAGGATGCAAAGAAGATAGAAAGAGCACTACTGGAACCTGTCAATTCCTAGGTGGGAGAATAATTTCATGGAGTAGCAAGAAGCAAACCAGTGTGGCTATCTCCACAGCAGAGTCAGAGTATGTGGCTACAGGAAGTTGCTGTGCTCAACTTCTGTGGATACAACATCAGCTAGAGGACTATGGATTTCAGGTAAGTAGAACTCCACTTTTCTGTGATTCTACTAGTGCTATTTCAATAGCTAATAACCTTGTATCCCATAGTAGAACAAAACATATTGAAATTAAATATCATTTTCTTAGGGAGCATGTAGAAAGAGAAGATATTTTATTAGAATATGTTAAAACTGATAATCAAGTAGCTGATATGTATACTAAGCCCCTAGAAGAAGCTAAGTTCAATAGATTCAAAATTGAACTAGGAATGATAAACTTAGAGTAAGTTTACAGACTTAAAATGGCTAAGTAAAAAGGTGTCGACACATAGACAAGTCTATGTCGACACAGAATAGTGGTGTCGACACTTCAGGAAAAAGGTGTCGACACATCTAGGAAGTAGGTGTCGACACTTCAGAATGTTAGTGTCGACACATGTCAAGTAGGTGTCGACACATCCAAAGTGGTGTCGACACTTAAGTTTTACTCCGAATTTTCTAAGTAAAGTCTCGACAATGTGTCGAGTTATGTTGTATCAACACATAACCAAGTGTCGACACATAAAATCTGTGACTAAACTTGTGTCGACACATATGTGTCGAGACATTATAAGTCAGTGTCGACACTTATTGCCAGTGTCGACACATTTTAAGTTAGCTGTCCCGCCTGTTCATCTTCAAAATCAGAAAGGTATAAATAGGGTTCTGTCTTTGTTTGTCGACACGCTTTCAAAGTTTCGAGACTAAAACTTCTGTGTCGACACCTCTCTTCTCTCAAGACAAATTCGACAAACCCTAATGGCGCCTAAGCTAGAGGAGAATGTCAACGAAGGATATGAGCTGGTGCGCGACGCTTTCCATGATGCTGATGCAGAAATCCAGGCGGTCGTAACCCTAGTTGCTGATTCAGGGTTAGAATACTTAGTTTCTGAACCTACAAAGATTTGGAAGAAAGAGCTTCTTGAATTCCTAAATGGAGCTGAAGTGGATGAATCTGGATACAGAATCAAATCCAGAGTTCATGGAACTAAGGTCAAGGTATCACCAAAGAGTCTGAGGAAGATTCTATAGCTTCCAAAAACTCAAGATGAAGAAGAAGTTACTACATCCAAGACCAGGGAAGCTCTAACCTGGTGTGGACTTGATTCCAAGATGAAGATCGGTTCTGTTTTCAACAGGAAGGGAATGAACAATCAAGGAAAGTTTCTTTCTGAGATAGTTGGAAAAGTGTTACTCAGCAAGCCAGGAGGGCATGACAGAGTGTCTGCCTCCATGTTCAATATAATGACCAGAATAATCTTCACTTTAAGAACTGATTGGTCAGTTATAGTGTTTGATAAAATCAAGGAAAGCTTGAAGAAGCCCAACCTGGGCAGAATCATTAGTCTTTACCTAGCTGGTGTGATACCAGAGGTAATGAGTACTGCTGTAGGAAGCAAGATAAATCACATGAGGAAGATGGATCTGAGAATCTTTTCTAGATGGGACAGGGTGTTGTCAAAGGAAATGCCAACCCCTGAGAAGGTAGTTGCTGAGAAAGACACTCCTCCTAAGAAGAAAAGGAAGACAGTTCCAGTGGCACAAGAGTCTACTAGTAGTTCTGATAGTGAAGAACAAGTTGTTTTCACTCCAGATGACAATGAGGTAGAGCCTGCTGAAAAGACTCCTGCTCCTCAAGAGGTTGCTGAGATCCAGGGGGAGCTGCCTCAAGCTAGCCCCATCCACAAGGATCAAAGCCAGGGGGAGCCTCCAGTTGTAGATCAACCTACTACACTGGACAGTGAACAAGCCACCAACACCATACTAGAGGTACTCACTGACCTAAATACTTTAGAATTTCTTATGGAAGATACTGATTTGTCTGATGATCATCAGCAAATCCAGCTGGATAGCCAAGTCTCAGATGCTGCCAAAGAAGACACATCTGCTGTACTGAAAGTAATTCCTGATCCAGTGGTTGAAGAGCAAAGACTGTCTCCAGCTCCTTCACCTCAAGAATACACCATGGAAGATTTATTCCTAAATCTAGACCAACATGACTTTGACATGCACAAGGATGTTGTTGAAGAAGAGAATGCTGCTGCTGAGGGGGGAGCAAGTGCAGAATCTGGAAGAGCCTATTAGGCAGGAAACTGAGAAGGTACCTGAAGTGCAGAAAGAGAAGCCTCAAAGCCCTAAGGAGAGGGTTGACATAGCCAGCTCCTCAGAATCTGAAGATGAGGAGGCTACTAGGGTACAGAAAAAGAAACTGTATGTCTTCAAGAGAAGAAGTCAAAGTTATAAGAAAGCTCTGCAATCTATTGCCCCACAGCCTATAGTTCAGCAAGCTCCAACTGTTGATTATAGTGCTTTGATGATTGCCATGCAGATTAAATTGGATGAACAAAGAAAAGCCATAGAAGCTTATGTGGATGAAGGGCAGAAATCCTTACAATTTGATCTAGCCCAGGATATAAAATCTATAAGGTTTGAAATGAACCTTAACAAGAAAGAGATGACAGATTGCTTCCACAAAGGTGGAAATGCAGTGGTGTACTTGGCAACACACCAGGAGAAGATAAAAGCACAGGTAGATGACATAGCATTGAAGCAAGGGTATATTCTTGAAAATCAAATAAGGATGAATGACAATTTAACTGATTCACATAATGCTATTGTCACTGAGTTAAAGAACAAGGCTGTAGAACCCTCTACTTCTACTGCTGCTATTAAAGCTGATTTTGATAAAATCTTTCAAGAAGAAATCTCTGCTGTTAAGACTGCTATCCAAGCCTCCCAGAAGGCCATATCTGAACAACTGCAAAAGCTCAAACCTTACTTTAAAGATGGAATCAGATACTTGGATAGTCAAATCAGATTTCAGAAGGATGATGTCAGAGATCATATGGCTAGAGAAGTTATAAAGGGGGAGAGAGTGTTAGTCAAGGCAAGCTCTGACCATGCAAAGTGGATATCAAATTCCATCAGAGCTACACTGGGCTATCCTCCACTTTGTGATGATGACAATGTGACAGAATCTGGAATTCAACCTGCATATCTTGGAGGTGAGCAACCAGAGGTAGCTCAAGTGATCTATCCTCCACCAGATTTTGAAATGGTGCAAGCTGACATTCATCATATGTATAGTCCAACTGAAGGGAAGTTTAATGTTATTCTGGAGAAAGTGGTTCAACCTATTTCAGAAGCCATGCAAGAGACATTGCAGAAAGAGGAAGAGACAAGGTTGTCTAAGAAGAGGTTTAGGGAACAAGCAGAACAAAGGCCAGACTTTGAACAATGGAGCCCTACCTCTAGAAACATAATTTTAACTGTCTGGAAAGCTGCCAAGGATAACACTCATGACAGGAACAAGTGGTTCTCTGAAGCTGAATGGAGAAAGCATGAATCTAGACAAGAGGCCATTGTTCAATATAGAAGGAAGGCAAAGATGGGAAAGCTACCTCCTACAGCTCAGGAGCCTAGCAAGTACTTTCCAAAGCCATATCACTATTTTGAGAGGCAGAAGATCAAAGCTGAAGAGCTTAAAAAGAAAGATTTGAAAGGCAAGAAGCCTGCTGATGCTGAAACTGCTGATGCCCCTATCAAAGCTCAAGTTCAAGCTGGCAAGGGAATAGTTATCAAGGAACCTGAACAGAAATAGTTTAAGAATTTACTTGAAGATTGTTTTGTAATCTTTTGAATGTAAAACATTTTTGTGAACTACTGAAAATGTATAAGACAAATGTTAGAACAATATATGATTAATATATTTCATGTTTGTTCTGTGAATATGTCTATTTCTTATTTGTTCTGTGATTGATGTTTGTATATACATGTGAAATTGATACATGTTATGTTTACCCTGCTTACATAATCCTGTTGTACATCATTTTGTAATTTTTATTATGAATGATGTATATCATTGACTAAGGGTTATGACTTCTCCAAATAGGGGGAGATTGTTGGGTACATTGGTTAAATGTACCTGATTTGAAGAAGCCTCACCCAACTCAATGATATATATCATAATGTATTTGATGTATGTTGAGTTTACTTGTGCAGGTTAAGTAATTACTAGACTGAAGTAAAAAGTTTCTAAGTCCATGTGTCGACACCCAGAGGGAAAGTGTCGACACTTAAGAAGACTTGTGTCGACACCTAGACAAGCAGTGTCGACACTTGGAGTCATTGTGTCGACACCTGGGATGCAGAGTCGACACCAGACAGAAAGTGTCGACACAAGGAGCTGTGTCGACACTCAGTGAAGAAAAGTGCAGACAGAAAGTGTCGACACAAGGAGCTGTGACGACACCCAGTGAAGCTGTGTCTACACCAAAAAGTGTTGACACTTGGAGCTGTGTCGACACTCAGCAAAAGTCAGCAGAAACTAAGTTAAAGTGTCGACACCAAGAACAATGTGTCGACACACAACAAGAAGAGACAGCACTTGAAGAAAGTGTCGACACCAAGAACAAAGTGTCGACACTCAACAGAAGAGTTAACACATGAAGTAAGTGTCAACACCTAGAACAATGTGTCGACACTCAGCTGAAGACTCTACACTTGAAGAAAATGTCGACACATGGAGCAGTGTCGACACTTAGCAAAGAACAGCAAGATCGTCAAATTATTCTAAGTACAAGTGTCGACACTAAGGGAATGTGTCGACACTCAGCTGAAGTCTCAACAGAAGAATCAAGTGTCGACACAAGGAGCTGTGTCGACACTCAGCAAGTATCAACATAGAAGACTATGTTTCGACCCCAAGGAGCAGTGTCGACACTTAACAGATTCAACATAAGAAGTTGTGTCGACACAAAGGAGGTGTGTCGACACTTAGAAGAATTCAGCAAGTTACAGAAGATCAACTACTTGTGTCGACACTCAATTTCAGTGTCGACACATGCAGAAGAAACTGTGTCGAGACATACAAGGAGTTGTGTCGACACCTTGTAGACTAGTGTCGACACTTACACAACTGGTGTCGACACTTGGTTTATAAGTGTCGACACTCAAAGACAGAAAGTCTCGACACTTTCAGACAGTTAGAGATTTTCAAGAACTGACTGGATGACTTGATAGCTGCCGTTCCAGCCGGTTCACAGCACCTGTCAGAGATGTCAGAAGACAGTTATGAACCGGACCAGCCGGTTACCATGAAGAAGGCCTATAAATAGGCTTAGACAGTTTACAGAAACTGTTGTTCAGATTGTTGAAAAACAAGTTGTTAAAGTGGTACATAGAGTATCAACACAAGAAGATCTTGCAGTCCAAGTGCAGATCTAAGATGTTGGAGAGAGATAGCTCCATCCAAGAAATCAGCCGTTGTAACTAAGCTGAGAAGAAGGGTTCAGATTTATTCTGAATTCTAAGTGGCAGAGGTCAAGGATCAACTGCAGAAGGAGACAATCTTATTCAGTTCTACTCAAGAAGCTTTGAAGAAAGCTAAGTCAGATTGAATCCAGCTGAGTTCTTCCAAGAACTCATCAAGAAACTCTCAACTCCCCTCTCTAGTTTCTGAGTTGTTGAGTTAATATTTCTATAAACATTTTTATCTTGTAGGATCCATTGGATCTGAGTGAATTGTAAGCCTGTAATTATAAAGGCTGAGGGTAGGGCTTGAGAGCCTGAGTGTAGGAGATTGTAATCTCTGAGTGTAGGCCTTGTTGGCTGAGTGTAGGCCTTGTTGGCTGAGTGTAGGCCTTTGTGGCTGAGTGTAGGCTTTGGGATAAAGCTGAGTTGTAGGGCCTTGGGCCTGAGTTGTAGGAACCAATTTGGGTTCTGAGACAGTGGAGGAGTTTGGCCGAATCTAGTACACTGCTAGATAGGCGAAGGGGGAAAGTGGATCTACCCAATGCTTGGGGAACCACTATAAAACTCTGTGTCTGCTGTGCTGTGTTTGTTGCTGTGTGTGTATGCTTTGTGATTGCTGTGCAAAAGTAGTTAAAATTCTGTGATATAACTGATTGCTGCCATTAAAGTTTAAAAAGGATTAGGTCACCTATTCACCCCCCCCCCCCTCTCTAGGTGTTTAGGTACCATATCTTTCACTATGCCTATAAATAACCATGAAACTTCATGAAATAGAGGATTGCGGAAGCATGCCAAGATAGAAGAGGTGAACAGGAGTTGTAATTATAGGTTGCGGTCTCCTAATTTTTAACCGCGCGTGCAGCAGGTTAAAGGTAGCGCGGAAGCCTGAGAAGTGATAGCAACTGTGCAAAAGTGTTCCAGCAAAAAAAAAAAACTTGCGGACAACCCTTCTTTTGTCTTTTATTGTGGTCTCAATTTTGCCTCAAAACCAGAGCAGCGAACAGCACTTTCAGAACAGCATTCTTGTGAACAACAATTCCAAAACCTTCGAACAACTTTTGAACAAGTAACCTTGCCAACTCACCTTAGCGGTTATGTGTTTAGGACTGTCTAGAAATGAAGTTTGTAATACCCGACATTGGGTAGTGTGCTTGTGTTGAATTATAACTTGTGAATCAAATTTTGTATTTTTCTTGTAACCTCTTGTTGGTTTAATATAAGAAGTTGTTTGTTCGCCATTTCTCGTATTGTTGTGCACGCTATAACCGCTTCCAACAAACCCGACGGGCAGCTCAAAGCGGAAGGAGAAGAAAATCTCACACAATTAGAAGACAATTTCTTTTAAAAAAATGATGAACCCGTGGGAGGCCAACAATTCCCTTTAATTCTTCCAACACCATCCAACCAAGCGACAGTCATTTTTTCTTAAGGGAAGTGTAAAATTGGCTGTTATTTTTGAAATTTTATTTTTAACTAATTTATTTTTGTCAAAAAACAGCAATGTTCAATGACATAAATTTATTGGATTACTAAATAATAAATTTTAGTGATGAAAAATATGTTATTCACGTAAATAAAATAAGAAGTAGGTTACTTGAAACAAACAGCATAAAATTGAACTAACAATAGCCTCTTGGAGATGCTTTCACAATCACATCAGAACACAAAATTATAAGATAAAAGAAACATTCAAATTTATTTCTTATGCTATTATATATTACACATATACCCTGGAGAGAACTTACATATGCAAACTAAAACCATTATGCACCTCATAGAATGCACAATTACAACCTTAGACCCACCCTTCCACCATCACTATCAAGCGGCCTTGTTAAGTCTCCCCTCAGGCATGTAAGCCCTTCCCTTATCCTCCAAATATCCACCTATGTCCAACCCTTTCTCCTTCACCTCCTCCCTTTTTCCCATCACTACATTCTTGATCTTTCTCCCCACCTCCTCTGGCAACATCCCCAACACGGACCTGAAAGCGTACACCACCGCCATCATCCCGGAGATTGCCAGTAACGCCGAAAATCCAAAACACGCCATGGCGGCGACGATAACTAGGGCAGCGGGAACTATGACAGGGCTGAACAGCAGGAGGAGCGGAGTGGTGACGGCAAGGAATGCCGTGGTGGTGACGAGAGAAAAGGCTGTTAAACCGAGGAGTGGACCTCCTATAGCAAGGGAGGTAACTGCCACGGTAAGAGCTGAGAGAGTGCCACTGCCGGCATAGTTGGCAGGGATCAGGAGGCGGCGGTGGTGATTGTCAGAACTGGATGCGTAGACCTCGGCCATATTGCAATCGTTAGACGCCCGGCGGTGTATGGAGAGTAATATTATATATGACAGAATGCTGGGTGTTGACAGGGACACGAGGCGGGAATTTGGATTACTGGTGACACGTGTGGAATAGCTGACACTTGGGTTGCATTTTTGCTGCCACGTAAGTAAGTCGATCGAGTTTGGAGAGGGCGGGATTAATACGGCAAGCAAATTTGGTTGTTTTGTTGTGCTTTCAAAATTAATTCCTGTAAATTATCCGATATATTATAAGAAATCAGAGTGGACTGCCATGGCCCCTGTTGGGCCGTCGGGGCGTGACCCCTTGTCCAGGCGGTCCAGTAAAGCTTAATGCCATGTTTCTATTTCAGCTCAAACGATGCCAGTTGAAGCGCATGGTCCGGTTGATGTGTAACTAGTCCGGTTGCTTATTAATCCACGATTGAGTTTCTGACCTCTGAACCAATCAATGTTATAATAAGGTTTCGGTTGGCATGGTGGTGACTGGTGGCTGTCAAGAATACAAGGATTAAATTGTCATTTATTAATGTCCACTGAAGAAACTGCATTCACTTTTATGTTCAAACAAAATGTTTTTAAGTGATACTTAGAGTGGCGTTTAACACCATCCATTTACGACAACCACCTTCATGCCAAAAGGAGCCGAAGTTCTTAAAGGCAACATTTTGAAAATCGAGTGAGACATTAAACCGTTTGAGGGAAAAGTTCCAGATTGAACCGCTAACGCACACGCGCCCCAGCGTGTGAGCCCCCTTCCGACACCAGCGTGGGCGCGCCCCCCAGTCGCCCACAGCGCGCGCGTGATGTCGTACGTCTCCGGCGCGCGCGCCGTCGGCCGGCCCCAGCTCTCGCGAGCACCGTCAGCATCCCCCCTGCGTACACACGATGTCGGCCTCTCCCGCACCGCCCCCATTGCCGGGAAACCTGCCCGGGTCACCGAGACAACCCGATGGGCATATTCGTTATATCTGGAAAATTGGTGATACAGGTTGAAAGAAATTGTACCTAATCACCTAGAGGGGGTGAATAGGTGACCTTAATCTTTTTAAACTTTTAGGCAGAATTAATCACAGAATTCACAGAACTTTAAACAGCAAACACAGCAAACACAAAATCAGTCACACACATAGTACACACAGTTTTTATAGTGGTTCCCCATGGTCTGGGTACATCCACTTTCCTCCTTCGCCTATCTAGTAGTGTAATAGATTTGGCCAAACTTCTTCACTACTTCTCAGATCCTCAGATCTTACAGCTCAGAACCCCAAACAGGTTCCTACAACTCAGAGTGATCCCACTCCTACAACTCAGACACACAGCTCTACCACTCAGTGTTCATAAAGACATACACTCAGCCTTCACCGAGGCCTACACTCAGCCCTCAACAAGGCCTACACTCAGATAAATGAATCTCCGACACTCAAGCACACAGGCCCTACCACTCAGCCTTTATAATTTCAGGCTTACAACTCAGATCCCTTAGGATACTACAAGAAATTAAAATTACAAAGTATATACCCACAACTCAGAATGAGCGAGAAGAGTTGACTGATTTCTTGATGAGTTCTTGGAAGAAATTTGCTGAGATCAACCTCCCTTGGCTTTCTTCAAAGCTTCTTAAATTAGAACACAGTAGGGTTGAAACTCTATGCAGATGATCTTCAAACACTGCTGACTTAAGAATCAGATCTCAATCTGAAACTTTCTTCACAGCCTGGTTCAACAGCTGTCTTCTTAGAAGGAGCTCTCTCTCTCCAACTTCTTAGATCTTCTGATCACTTCAACTAATTGATGCAAATCATCTTTTCTGTCGAAGGAGAAGGGTCTTTATATATACTTTCTCCAAGGTAACCGGCTGTTCCGGTTTCTAACAACTTTCTGACAGCTCTGACAGTTGTAGTAGACCGGCTGGAATGGCAGCTGTCAAGTCATCCAGTCACTTCTTGAATTTTCTGTAACTGTCTGAATGTGTCGAGACAGTCAGTCTTTAAGTGTCGACACTTATAGACTAAGTGTCGACACAAGTAGACTAAGTGTCGACACTAGCCTTCATGGTGTCGACACAACTCCTTGTGTTGTAGAATCTGCTTCTCGACACTGCTTCTTTAGAATGTGTCGACACTGATCATGTGTGTCGACACAAGTCCTTCTTCTTTGATACTTAGTTGATTTCTGCTAAGTGTCGACACTACTCCTGTGTCGACACATCTTCTTGTGTTGTAACTAGCTAAGTGTCGATATATTTTCTTAGTTTCGACACATGCCTTCTGTGTTGATACTTTTGCTGAGTGTCGACACATCTCCTTTGTGTCGACACATTCTTCATGTGTTGAGACTTTTGCTGTGTGTCGACACATCTCATTTGTGTCGACACATCTTTCTTATGTTAAGACTTTGATGAGTGTCGACACATCTTCTTTGTGTCGACACTTATACTGAGACTTTCTTGAAATTTGTTGAGTGTCGACACAGCCTCCTAGTGTCGACACTTGTACTTGAACTTTGTTGATGTTTTGCTGAGTGTCGACACAACCTCCTAGTGTCGACAATTTTGATGTCGACAAAGTTCCTCTGGGTGTCGACACTGTTTCTAAGTGTCGACACAGATTATTTAGACTTTTCTTCATTGTGTGTCGACACTGCCTGTATGTGTCGACACTTTCCTTCTGGTGTCGACTCTGCATCCCTGGTGTCGACACAATTACTCCAAGTGTCAACACAGCTTCTCTGGGTGTCGACACAAGTCTTCTTAAGTGTCGACACTTTTCTTCTAGGTGTCGACACATGGACTTAGAAACTTTTAAACTTTCCCTGCAATTACTTAACCTGCACACATCAACTCAAAAAAACATCAAATACACCATGATGTATATCATTGAGTAGGGTGAGGCTTCTTCAAATCTGGTACATTTAATCCAATGTACCCAACAATCTCCCCCTATTTGGATAAGTCATAACCCTTAGTCAATGATATACACCATACATAACAAATTCACAGTATGATGTAAAACAATATTAAATGACAGGGTAAGTACATAAACATGTATAAACAAAACATGTATACACAAATATCTCAGAACAGTAATGTAATAGATTTAACACATATCACATTGTTCTAACAACTTCAACATTTTCATTATTCAAAAGTTTACAGAAAGTTGAATGCAACTGATTACACATAGTAAACTTAAGAAAAATTTCTATCCTAAGGCAGCTCAGGCTCCTTGATAACTATGCCCTTTCCAGATTGAATCTTTGCTTGAACTGGGGCTTTAGTATCTTCAGCAGCAGCAGGCTTCTTCCCTTTAAGATCCTTCTTTTTCAATTTTTCAGCCTTTATCTTTTGCCTTTCAAAATAATGATAAGGCTTTGGGAAGTACTTGCTAGGCTCCTGAGCAGTAGGAGTTAGCTTTCCCATCTTAGCCTTTCTTCTATATTGAACAATAGCCTCTTGCCTGTTCTCATGTTTCCTCCACTCTTGTTCAGAGTACCATTTGCCTCTATCTAGAATATTATCTTTAGCAGCCTTCCAAGCAGTCAAAATGATATTCCTGGAGGTGGGGCTCTATTGTTCAAAATCAGGTCTCAATTCAGCTTGCTCTCTAAATCTCTTCTTAGACAATTGAGTCTCTTGTTCCTTTAATAAGGCCTCTTGCTCTTTGAGTATTTCCTCTGACACAGGCTGGACAACTTTCTCTATGATGACATTCTGATTTCCCTCAGGAGGGCTATACATTGATTGTATATCTTGATGTATCATATCAAAGTCTGGTGGAGGGTATATCACTTGAGCTACTTCAGCTTGCTCTCCTCCAAGATATGCAGGATTAATCCCAGACTCTGCAACATTATCATCATCACATAATGGTGGATATCCAAGGGTGGCTCTGATGGAATTTGAAATCCATTTGGCATGATCAGAGCTTGCCTTGACTAATACCCTCTCCCCCTTTATGACTTCTCTCTCAATGTGATCCCTCAGATCATCTTTTTGAAACCTTATCTGTGCATTCAGATAGTTTACTCCATCTTTGTAGAATGGTTTCAACCTTTGGAGCTTTTCAGTGATTAGCTTCTGGGAATCCTGGATGGCAGAACTAACCGCAGTGAGACCTTCTTGTAATGCCTTATCAAAGTCTGCCTTGGTTGTAGTACTTGCTGTAGTTTGACCAGAAGCTATATTCTTCATTTCAGTTACTATTACATTATGAGAAGCTGTCAAATTATCATTCATTCTCAGCTGATTCTCCAGGACATAGCCTTGTTTTAGTACAATATCATCCACTTGTGTTTTGATCTTCTCCTGATGAGTGGCCAGATAGACTACTGCATTTCCTCCCTTATGGAAGCAGTCAGTCATTTCTTTCTTGTTCAGATTCATTTCAAATCTGATTGACTTGATGTCTTGGGCCAGATCAAATTGTAGTGACTTATGCCCTTCATCTATATACTTTTCTATAGTGTGCGTTTGCTCATCCAGCTTTACCTGCAATGCCACCATAAGTGAACTGTAGTCAGTAGATGGTGCAGGCTGTGGTGCAATTGTTTGTAAAGCCTTTTTGTAAGTCTGGCTTCTTCTTTTGAAGACCTGGAACTTCCTCTTCTTGGCTCTGAGAGCCTCTTCATCTTCAGATGCAGATGTGCTAGCTATATCAACCCTGTCCTTAGGGCTAGAAGGTAAATCCTTGTCAGTCCTAGGAACCTGCTCAGCATCCTTTGGCACTTCAGGTTCTTTATTTGCTGTCTCCTCTTGAGACCTAACCTGCTCCCCCTGAAGATCTACCTGCTCCCCCTCAACAACTGCTTTTTCCACTTCAAAGTCAGTCTGTATTAAGTCTGGGAATAGCTCTTCCAGTTTAAACTCTTGTTGAGGTTGACTTGGTGAATCTCTTTGCTCAGGAGCATCTAATACTTCTTTATCAGTTACATATATGTCGTCCATGACAACATCCTGAGGTTGACTAAGAATCTGAGGTTGCTGATTAACATCAGATAATGTGTCAGTCATAACTTCATTCTCAATAGGGAAATCTAGTTGGTTGATTTCAGTTATTACCTCAAGTATAGTTTGGGTAGCCCTTTCACTCTCTAAGGGAGTTGGCTCATCCACCAGTAGAGGCTCCCCCTGGAGTGGATCTAGGTGAACTAGGCTAGCTGACGGTAGCTCCCCCTGCCTCTGAGATTCTTCTTGTCTTGCTAGAGACTGTCCAGCATTCCTTCCTTGTTCATCATCAGAACTAAATACTACTTGCTCTTCAGAGCTGTTGGAGGATTACTGAGCCACAGAGGTTGTCTTCTTCTTCTTTTTCTGGGGTGTTTCCTTCTCTGGAGTAGGCATTTCTTTGGTCAATACTCGTTCCCACCTAGAGAAGATTCTCAAATCCATTCTCCTCATGTGATTGATCTTGGAACCTGCAGCTTGGTTTATCACATCTGGAATACTTCCAGCTAGATATAAACTCAGTATTCTACCCAGATTAGGCTTCTTCATACTCTCTTTTATCTTTTCAAACATAACTGTACACCAATCAATATCTAGTTTGAAGATAATTCTTGTCATTAGACTGAACATATGAGCAGATATTCTATCATGTCCTCCAGGTTTGCTCAGGATGATCTTGCCAACAATTTCAGATAAGAATTTGCCATGGATGTTCATTCCTTTTCTGTTGAATACAGATCCTATCTTCAGGTTAGAATCAAGTCCACACCATCTCAGTGCCTCTCTAGTCTTAGAAACTGATACATCTTCCTCTTCCTTTGTCCTTGGTAGTTGAAGAACTTTTCTTAGACTCTTAGGAGAGACCTTCACCTTTGCCCCATGAACTCTGGTCCTATCTTGAGTCCTGATTCATCTAGAGTTGCTCCATTCAGAAATTCGAGGACTTCCTTCTTCCATATCTTGATCGGTTCTGATACAAGAAATTCTAACCCAGTCTCTTCTATTAGGGTTACTACACCTTTGATTTCAAGTTCTGCGTCATCAAAGGCGTGACGCACGAGCTCATATCCTTAATTTATGTTATCTTATAGCTTGGGCTCCATTAGTGTTTGAAGAAATTTGAATTTAGAGAAGAGAGATGTCGACACAAAAGTGTGGTCTCGAAACTTTGGTGAGCGTGTCGACAAACAATGGCGAAAACCTATTAATACCTTTCTAGAATCGAAGATGAAAGGGCGCGTCAAAATACTTAAATTGTGTCGACACTGTTGAAAAGTGTCGACACTGACTTATAATGTCTCGACAACTATGTGTCCACACAAGTAAAGTCGACAGAATATATGTGTCGACACTTGTTTATGTGTCGACACCACTTAGCTTGACACTTAGTCGAGACTTTACTAGTCTAATTTAGTGTAAATCCTAAGTGTCGACACCACCCTGGATGTGTCAACACCTACACTGCATGTGTCGACACTAATTCTCTGAAGTGTCGACACAGACTTTCTAGATGTGACGACACCATTTCTCTGAAATGTCGACACCTCTTCTATGTGTCGACACAGACAACTCTGTGTGTCGACACCATTTTACTTAGCCAATTTTTGTAAACTATTCTAAGTTTATCATCCCTAATTCAATTTTAAATTTATTGAATTTGGTTTCATCTAAGGGCTCAGTATACATGTCAGCTAGCTGATTATCTGTATTAACATACCCTAGTGAAATATCTTCTTTTTCCACATGTTCTCTTAGAAAATGGTACTTTATTTCTATGTGCTTAGTCCTACTATGGGAGATAGGATTGTTTGCAATAGAAATAGCACTAGTAGAATCACAAAATAAAGGTGTTCTACTTACTTGTATACCATAATCTTCTAGCTGGTGTTGTATCCATAGTAGTTGTACACAGCAACTTCCTGCAGCAACATACTCTGATTCTGCTGTGGAGATAACCACACTTGTTTGTTTCTTGCTACTCCATGATATCAGCCTTCCACCTAGGAATTGACAGGTACCTGTTGTACTTTTCCTATCTTCCTTGCATCCTGCAAAATCTGCATCTGAATAACCTATCAGTTCAAACTCTCCATTTCTAGGGTACCAAAGACCCAGATAAGGTGTGCCCTTTAGATATCTCAAAATTCTTTTGACTGCTGTCAAATGAGATTCTTTAGGGCAAGCTTGGTACCTAGCACAGACACATGTAGCATACATGATATCTGGTCTACTAGCAGTCAAATACAATAGGGAGCCAACTATCCCTCTATACAAAGTCTCATCTACAGGTTTCCCTGCATCATCTTTGCTTAGAGATATGCTTGACCTCATAGGAGTTTTCATGGTACTGGATGATTCCATATCATACTTCCTTATCAACTCTAGGGTGAACTTAGACTGACATATGGATAAACCATCCTCAGTCTGTCTAACTTGGAGACCCAAGAAGAACTTAAGTTCCCCCATACTGCTCATTTCAAAATTGTCCTTGCATTAGTTTTGCAACCTTTCTGCAAAGACAACTTTATGTATACCCAAATATGATGTCATCTACATATATTTGGACTAAGATTATCTTGCCTCTGGATTCCCTAAGGAATAGAGTCTTGTCTATTTCCCCCTTGTGAATTTATTCTCAATGAGGAAACTAGACAGAGTTTCATACCAAGTCCTAGGGGCTTGTTTTAACCCATACAAAGCCTTCCTAAGTCTATATACATAATTAGGTTTGATAGAATCAACAAAACCTGATGACTGTTCTACATAGACTTCTTCCTTCAGATTTCCATTTAGAAAGGCTGACTTAACATCCATTTGGTATACTTTAAACCCTTGATAGGTTGCATAAGCCAGGAACATCCTTATAGCTTCCAGTCTGGCTACTGGAGCAAAGGTTTGATCAAAGTCAATACTTTCTTCCTGCCTATAACCTTTTGCAACCAGTCTTGCTTTGTTCTTTATAATAACTCCATGTTCATCCAACTTGTTCCTAAAGATCCACTTAGTCTCAATAATGTTGTGGTCTTTTGGTTTAGGAACTAGCTCCCAGACATTGCATCTTTTGAACTAGTTCAGCTCCTCTTGCATAGCCTCAATCCAATGAGGGTCTAGGATTGCTTATTCAAATTTCTTTGGCTCTACTTGGGATAGAAAGCTGGAGTAGAGAACTGAACTTAGATTCCTACTCCTTGTTTGTACCCCTTGTCTGAGATCACCAATAATTTGATTGGCTGGATGATCTTTTAGATGCCTATTTGCTGGAGGCAGTCTTCAGGTTGTACTCCTTCAGCTTCTTCAACTTGCTGCACCCCATGGTCTTCTTCTGCATCAGGTGTATCTAGTACTCCCCCTGGACAGCAGCCACTATCATCGACTAGCTGACTTGCATTAGAACCTTCTTTAATAGTAAGCTTGTCCATCTTCTCAGTCACACCTATGGAGCTGCAAACACTTCTAGACAATTCATTATTAATGAGTCTAGCTTCATCAAACACTACATGTACTGACTATTCTACAACTTGAGTAATCAAGTTGTAGACCCTATAAGCCTTGCTGTTGTTGTTGTACCCAACAAAGATCCCCTCTTGGGATTTGACAGCAAACTTGGTTAAGTAAGACTTACCATTGTTAAGTATATAACATTTACAACCAAAGATCCTAAAATAGGATAGATTTAGTTTTTTGCCCTTCACAATCTCATAGGGGGTCTTATTGTGACTCTTGGTGATAGTAGCCCTATTAATTACATGACATGTCGTGTTTACTGCCTCAGCCCAGAAATATTCTGGGAGAGATGTGTCACTTAATAGGGTTCTACCAGCCTCTATCAAGGTTCTATTTTTCCTTTCAGCAATGCCATTTTGCTGAGGTGTTCTTGGTGAAGAAAATTCCTGAAAAATTCCAAATTCTTCACACAGTTTTGTCATACTGTCAGACTGAAATTCAGTACCATGATCACTTCTGATTTTGACCACTGTACTGTCCAATTCATTCTGAATTTGTTTAACAAAACTGTATAAGATACTTGGAGTTTCAGATTTCTGTCTAAGGAAGAACACCCAGGAAAACCTTGAGTAGTCATCTACAACCACAAATGTGTAGACCTTCCTACCTAGGCTGTGAACTGGCATAAGACCAAAAAGATCCATATGCAAGAGGTATAAGCACCTAACAGCATCTTTGTTCTCAATGCTATTAAAGGTGGATCAGGTCTGCTTGCCCTTTTGACAAGCTGAGCATATCCCATCCTTAATACACTTAACCTGAGGACCATTCCTCACTAACTCTTTACTATAGAGTTGACCAATTGTCTTATAGTTAAGATGGGTTAGCCTCTTGTGCCATTTGACATAATGAGAGACTTTCTCATCAGCTACAAGACACACAGGAGAAACATTATTCTCATACATAATGTCTAGACAATATACATTTCTCTTCCTATAACCTGTCAGAATGATCTTTTGATCATTTGACCTCCTGATATGACAACCATCTTTGACGAATGAGATGTCATATCCTAAATCACTCAGCTGACTTATACTAATGAGGTTGTGTTTCAAACCTTTAACATAAGCCACTTGAGTAATTGTAATAAGGTTGCTAGAAATGTTACCAAAGCCTTTGATGATTCCTTTTTCAGAACCACCAAAGGTGACCTTAGGACCATCCTTGATTGGTGTATAGTCCTTTAGCAATCCCCTAGTTCCAGTCATGTGCCTGGAACATCCACTGTCCAAGTACCATATTGGGGCATGGTCACTTGGACTTACCTGCAAAACAGATTAGTTAACCTTAGAACCCAAAGAATTCTTGGGTCCTTGGTGCTGGTTAGTTTGCCTCTTAACAAAACTACCTGTAGCTTTTCTAGCAGGTAGATTGCTACTCACCTTGGCACTTGAATTGTTCCAACAGTCTATGACAAAGTGGCCTACCTTGCCACAACAACAACACTCAAATGTGTTGTACCTTTGTTTAGGTACAACCCTGGCAATTTTTTTTACAGCAGGCTCCTTGTTGAGTACTGGGGCTTTGCCCTTAGACTTGGACTTTACAGTCCTGGCAGGTTTTGTAAACCCCAATCCAGTTTTACCCTTTTGATGTACAAATTCATCTATCAAAGGTAAAACAGATTTTGGTTTAGAAAACCTTGCTACAATATCTCTCTCTTTCTGAAGACTAATCTCCAGATTTCTAATTTGATCATTTTTAAATATTATAGTCCTCATCTGAATAACAGTAATGTGCTTCAGTCTGGCTATTTCATTTAATTTCTGATCAATCAACTTATCAAAATCTGTTGCAGCTACTTTAAGACTGGCAATCTCCTTAGCCTGACTCTTGGCCAAGGATTTGTTTTTCTTCAAAGCTTGCAACACTACCCTATATTCATCAATCAACTGATGAATGTCTCCTTCAGATTCAGATCCACTAACATCACTTGATGCTGATGTATCTGAATCTGACTCAGTACTAGAAATTGAACTAGCAGAACAATTTTGTACCTGACTTTGTCCAGGCTGATCCTGGATTTTGTTTCCTTCTGATAAGGCCATCAGTCCCTGGCACTAATTGTCCTCATGCTCATATATAGAGTTCATTAACTGGATGAACTCATCTTCCTCTTCTTCAGTAAACAGTCCAATATAAGCTTCAGCTTCTGAATCAGTTTCTAAAGAAGACATATCAGACAGACTTTTGTCCTTCTTAGCAACAAAGAACCTTTCCTTTTTGCCCTTGATCTGAGTCTTCTTCTTATCAGTTGACTCTTTCCTCTTCTCTGGACAGTCAGCAACAACATGTCCCTGTCTGTTACAACAATAACAAACTATCTTTGAAGATGTAGTTTTACTTGACTTGGGCTTTCTCCTGTCATTCTTTGATGACTTATGTGAAGTTGATGGCTTAGACCTCCACTGTTTCTTCTTTAGAAACTTCTGAAAATGTCTATTGAAGGCTGCAAAGTCTTCATCACTCTCACTGCTTTCAGAATTCTTGCTTTCTGACTCATCTGCCTCTGTTTCAGCAACTTTTGGAGGTGGAGATGGAGACTTGCTTTTATATTTCCTAATGGCTTCAGTCTTGAAAGCCACAGCTCTTTCTTTGTGCTCAACTCGTGTAGTCTTCTCCTCCTCCTTCCTTACCATTAACTGCATCTCATATGATAACAGTTTTCCAAACAATGTTGGAGGAAAAATGTCTGCTAATTTGGCCATTTCCCTTATGGCACAAATCTTGATGTCCCAGTCCTTTGTCAGGGACCTCAAGAACTTATCATTCAATTCATAATTGCTGAATTCTCTTCCATAAGACATCAACTCATTGACAATCCTATAGAATTTCTTGTAGCACTCAGTTATGCTATCAGACCTGCCTTGTCTGAAGCTCTCATACTCTTGGTTTAACAAAGACTTCATGTCTTGTCTTACCTCTTCTGAACCCTCCATATAGACTATCAGTGTGTCCCACATTTCCTTTGATATTTTACAATGAATCAGATTCTGAAATGTGGCATCATCAATTGCACTTACTATAATATTCTGGGCCCTCTTGTCCATGGTGGCCAGAATTATTTCATCCTTAGTCATTTCAGAATAGACTTTTGGAGTTCTTTGATTTGCATCCAGGACAGATACTTTCATTGGCACATATGACCCTTCTTTGACTGTGATATAGATTCTAGGGTCAGAGCTGAAAGTCCACCTAGTGTCGGCTATGTGCACCTATGGGGGGGGGGGGAATAGGTGACGTGTGGTTCTTTTGCGGAATTTACAGATGTACCTGCACAATAAAAACAACAAACACAGCACACAGAATACACATCAAATTTATAGTGGTTCCCCGACTTGGGTACATCCACTTTCCCCCTTCGACCTATCTCCCCAACAAGGGACGACTCGGTCACTTCACCAACGGGATTGAAATCCAATCCCTTCACTAACGGAAGGAGCCCTTCCACACGTGAGAGTCAACACTCCCACAAAACGGGTTGCACCCAACCCTTACAACACGGAACAAAAGTTCCTTTACAACAAAAGTAAATATGGAATGTATATGAGATACAAACTTCTTTCGGAGACTACGGTGTTCCTCTTTGTTCGACGACGTATTCTTGAAGTCGATGAAGAGTTTACAACCTTGTTCCCTCTTGGAGAGGATCTCCCCGTAACCGGCGGCGGCAACACAAGCGGCGGCTAGCTTCGGGATCGGCGGCTACGATGAAGAGCGGCTGCAGAACTTGGAGATCCAAACTTCGTAGCGAAGCAAACTCGGTCTACCAACGGT
The DNA here is from genome assembly GCA_039583875.1 of Platanthera guangdongensis. Classification (NCBI taxonomy): domain Eukaryota; kingdom Viridiplantae; phylum Streptophyta; class Magnoliopsida; order Asparagales; family Orchidaceae; genus Platanthera; species Platanthera guangdongensis. The sequence goes on from CM077159.1 coordinate 72,839,167, forward strand.
CACTCTAGGATCAGTCGTCTCGATCGATTCGGACGGGGAAGTTTTTCCCGGTCAACAAATCGAGAGACAAGAGATCTCCGGATAGACGCGTGAGACTCAAGCTTTGCTAAGCTTCTGTCACCGGAGATCGGGAAGAAGAGCGATCTGCAGCGGCGACCACTTGACGCGAGCGGCGGCGGCGGAGCGGAGCGATTTCGCGAATTTAGGGTTACGTCGCCGCTCGTTTTTCTTTCTCTCTTGTCCGTCCTTTACTGTTCAAAATACCCATGTATTTATACTGTAGTATTCTCAAAGATGACCGTTTGTGGGACCCACAAAAGAAATCCCCAAAATCCGGTTCAAACTAATCCAGAAGCAGAATCCGGTTCAGCAGCATTCTGAGAAAAGGCCAAGTAAAAATCGGCGAGAATCGCAGACGATTCTCGACGAATCGGCGAGAATCACCAAGTGATTCTCGACGATTCGTCGAGAATCGTTTGTGATTCTCGTCGAATCACTTGTCGATTCTCAACGAATTTTACTTTATACATGGGCTGCTTGACCACTGGTTCGGCGGGAATCACAAGTGATTCTCGCCGAATCTTACTTGGCACTATTTTGAGATGGCCAAAAGGAGTCGGCGAGAATCACTTGGTGATTCTCGTCGAATTTGCCTTGGACGATTTTTCGTCTTCCACCTAGGAGCTGCTCCTTGATCCTCCATGCTCCTTGTCTTCTCTTGCATATGAGCGGCCCTATACTTGAAAGTAAGTGCACTCCAATAGAGAGAGTACACATAGGCCAACCCACTGATCTGCTCAACGAGGGATTACGTCATGCAGACCCGTGTATATTGACCTACTGCACCCTGACATTGGTGTGCACTTAGCGTGGAGAAACTGCAAGTACAACTTGAAAGAGTTTATCAAATACATTGTGAATTCATCTTAGCTTGACAGGTGGCTTCCTCAAATCTAGGTAATCGTGGATACAATACCCAACAATCTCCCCCTATTTGACGAAGCCAAAACCCTACTAGCTAAGATGAATAACACCTATCAAATAATAATTATAGCATTTAAAAATTAAATATGCAACTCAAGGGAATATATGCAATCAGAACAGGACTTGAGTCATTCACACATTCAAGAATATATATATATACCAAGAGAAATATATTCACATATAATTCAGAATTGTTCATACGACAGTAATAATTATTAAATGTTCTTAATACACCGTGACCAGCTATAAAATAATGACTATTTGTCCTTAGCTACGTCACCCTTACGAGTTTGCGCCAAGTACTTTTTGCTCTGCCTTTCCATGTATTCCTTGGGCTTCGGATAGTACCTAGGAGGAGCAACTTTGTCTGGATCCTTGTTGTTTCTGAAGAAAATGTTGCGTTTCGCTTCAAATGCTTTGTGCGTCTCCCATTCATACTGGCTATATGCTTCATTTCGATTTATCTCTCCTCTTTCTTGCAGCCGGAAGGTGTCTAAGATGATGTTCCTTGAAACTGGGCTCCACCTTTCGTTTCTTACATCCTCCTCACTCAGTCTGATCCTCTTTTCAGTTGGTGTCTCCTTTGATGTCCCTTCCTGAACTTTCCTCTTTCCCCTTGCTTTAGCTAAAGCCTCCTGGTCAAACATACTTCTCAGCTTAGATTTGGAGATGGCCCTAGCGTCAGCTTCATCAGTGAAAATATCAGCAGCACTTGTACTTACATCCTCAGCAATATGTACTTCCTCAGCAGCCTTAGAAGTCTCAGGAACCTGAACACCGGCAGGTTGGTCAGGTAGGACGACGCCTAACGTGCCCAGTGCATGTTGTAGCATCCACCAGCAACTCTCATAGATGTATTTGCTTGATTGGGCAAAGTTTGCATCCATGCTTTCTTGGAGCTCGGCCAGCTTAGCGATATACTCCTTCTCCCCCTTTTTGGCTTCGTCAGCTATGCAATTGGCATATGAGTGCAAGGAGTCATCAATGTGCTTAGTAGTCTTGCTGAATTCAGTGATTAGGGCCTGCTGATTTGCATTTAAAGTGACCATGTTACCATCAAATTTCTGAATATTGTTGGCTACAACGTGAGCGTTCTGATTGACAACAGCCAGAGTATCAGTATTCTTTTTCAAACCGGCCATTAACAATGTGACAGCTTCGCCGGCCGCAGTATACTTTTCTTCGAATTTCTTTTCCATCACATCCAGCTTATGGTTGATTTCCACCATATTCTTCAGCATGAGATCTTCAGAAGTCTTAATCTCTTGCAGCATTGTTTTCTGAGCTTTATCAAAATAGGTTTTAAGCTCATTCACGATACCCTGAATTATATGTACAATGTGAATAGCTAGGTCATCGCGTAATGGAATAGCTGGAGGCACTTCTTGGCCTTGCTCTTGCTCGTCAGCAGACGCATCGGTAGAGCTGGATACCATCACAGTCTCTATCGGAGGAATGTTGGCGGCCTCTTGAGGTTTATCAAACTCCCCCTCCACTGGTGCAGACTTAGCAGATGGAGGTTCAACGGGATCCGGAGTCCCCAACACTTCATGGTCCTCATTCTCATCGTCCTCTCCGTCCTCATCCAAAAATTCATCCATGGCAGCAGCTTCTTCCACTTCTTGGTCAGCAGTGTCCAGTGCTTCAGCTTCAGTTCTTTGAGTGTTTCTGTTCAAGCCCTCCTCATCCTCCAACTCAGGTTCACTTACTTCATGAATTTCGGCCACCGCATCCTTGGCCACCTGGGCGATTTCAGATATTATATCCATATGAGTGGGTAGAGTCTCCCCCTCGATTCCTGCAGTCACAGTATCAGGAATTTCACCGGGGGAGACTGCAGGAGATACTTCCTCTTGCTCTTCCACAGCAGGCTGCCCGATGCGCCGCTCCCATCGATCGAACACAGTAGCATCCATCTTTTTCAAGTAATGGAGAGGTACTCCTTTGCTCATGTCGAATTTATCTCCGTTGAGCTGGTTGAGATATAGACTGATGATGCGGCCGAAGCTTGGAGTGCCCAGAGTGTCCTTGATCTTTTGGAACAGCAGCTCCCCCCAGTTGAACCTCTTTCGGCAGACCACAGCTATGAGAATTTTGAACATATCTCCGGAGATATGATCATGGGAGCCTGGCTTGCAGATGAGTACTTTTCCTATGACGTCAGAGAGGAGCTTCCCTTCTTCATTCATCTCTTTTCTCTTTACTGATCGAGTGCCTCTTGGTAGACCGCAGAACAGGAGGGTTCTGGCTTTGTCCTCGTCCTCCAAATAGTCTTCCTGCTCCGCACTTGACAGCTGCAGGTAGCGAGTTAGCTTACTGGCAGACATCTTTACTTTAGTCCCAGCCACCTTGCTCTTGATGATGGAGTCTCTGTCTCGGAGCCTTGCGGTAGAGAAGAACTTCAGCACTTCTTTATCTAAAACTTTGCAAGGATGCTCCAATACGAAGGTTAGCCCGGCTTCTTCCAGCATGAGAATGATGTTCCGGAACTCGTCCGAGGCATGAGAAAAGCCAGTGCGAACCAGCTCGCAACCAGAAATCAAGCCTGCAGTCGTCCTTGGGGCCATTGAGGATCTAGAAAGAAGCCCGACTCTAAACATTAGTGAACATTCAAAAGGAAAACATCACTTGGGGTTCGGCCTTGGAGCCATTGAGGAGGAGGTTACCTAAGGGCTTACACGCAAGTGAGTTGATGAGCTTCGGGACGATCTTCGGTGGAGGGAAGAGTATCCCGTGGGGTGCGGCCTTGCTAGAACCTTGCGGTGAGAAGATGGTCACACACAGCAGAGATTCGACGGCGTCGACGAGAGCGTCGGAGGGCTGCGGGTGTCGGCGAGTTCGCGGAAGTGCACGTGCGCGAGTCTTAGGGAGTTCTCTTGCGCGAGGGTCGTCGGGTGTGCTCTTGCGCGAGTCGTGAGGAAGGCGAACAGGCGGAGATTGTGAGCGGAATTATCTTTCGGCGGGATTTATATAAGTCGTCGGGATTCTTAAGGAAGCTGAGCGGTCGGCGAGCTCCTTCGGCGGGATTCGGCCGGATTTGTCTAATTTGGCGAGATATAAAATGGGTCGGCGGGATTCGGAGTATATATATGTTTTTCTTGACACTTTGGGAAGCATTGCACAATTTTCAAATTCTTCGAGTGTCAAGTTAATACAAGATTAATAAATACATGTTTATTATAACGACAATCTATTCGAATTGAGCGAGACTTCTCCAGACATTTTTGATGTCAATTGTGATTTGTCAAAATTCGCAAAGACATATCTTTGTTAACCTTTTATTGATGTGTAATGGTTTGCATGCCTCGAGATAAGCATAAGTATACGTATACACAAGCATAGAAATATATATATATATATATTTACTTTGAATGAGGATGCATCATGACACAAGTCCTTGAACTGACCAAAATTACCTGGGATTTAGAGAGTCATCGTCTTAGTCCCACAGGTAGAACATATTAGTAGCTTAAAGTGAGTATGCGCAACAGGTAGCACATCTGTTATTGCAGACGCTTGTTCCAAGTTAGCCTTGACCCACCTACTGTCTAGTTCCCATAGTATTCACGGGGACCTAGACTACCCTGCAAGACAGAATTACTTTACCTTAGGAACCCAAATCATATTGGGTCCTAGGTTTCTATTAGCATAAGCATGCAACTGCCTTCCTTGAGAAAACCTGTCTGGAAGACTGCCTCTGTCCCTATAATGTGGATAAGCCCTTGCTGTGGGCACAGAGAGGTTGTGCCAACAGTCAATGGCAAAGTGTCCCACTTTGCCGCAGCACCAACAAGAGTGAATGTTGTATCGCCGTTTTCGACCTGATCTAGTGACTGATGTAGTCACGGTCCTAGGTCTCAAAGGGATAGGGCATGTTCTTGTTGCACAAATTCCTCTTCCATCGAGGCATGATGAAGGGTGGAACGAATGCATGATGTGAGCGTTATGAGGCCGAGAAGGCGGTGCCATTCTTTCAGGCATCTTCCTTGCTGAGGCTCCATGACGCCTGACATCATGACTTCTATTCTCCCTATCCCGTGTCCTCGAATGGAGAGAATTCTTCTGTGAACTAGGACCTGCAGATCCACACTTTGTTGTGGCAGTGGCCGTGAATACAAAGGGCTCAGAATGAGCCTTAGGTATTTCCTCATGGGTGGCCATGACGCCTCTTGCACTATGGACGTTTCCACATGGGGACAATTCACCCTTGCAGTGACCACGATTATTCCTGTGGTCATACCTGAAGGCATGATGAGTTGCCTTCCCGCTTGGAGTGGGAGGTCGGAACACCGTTTCCCCATTTCTCCATCCCTGGATAATCCGGGAGATCCACCCGGTTTCTTGTTTTCTCTTTATAGCATCAACTTTGGAAAAGTTAGATACTATACGTTTCTCATTATCTAGACTATTCTCTAGAGCTGAGATCTTAGAGTCCTTGACCTTGTTGGACGCCAATTGGAGAACCAACAAGATCTTCAGTCGAGCAATCTCTCGAGCTTGCTCCTCAGCAAGTAGATTGCTTTCCTGAAGGGCTCTCTTCAGGGAATCAGTATTTTCTGGAGGATAGCAGTTTCTGTCTTCAGAAAAGTCAAAAGATGTGGGACAGGATGAAGATGATACCTGCTCATCTGGGTTATTGTCATTAGAATCAGTGACCAATGTTTCTTCCTCGTCGGAGCTGCTTTCCTCACTATCTTCTTCAGTCTCTGACAGGGATACTGGAGCTCTGATGCAATCCGAAGGATCCTTGCATTCATCTTCAGAAGTGAGGACCCCCACATACGCCTCATCCTCTGATTGGCAGCATTGTTCAGCTTTCTCTGACCCCCCCATCAGCTCTGAGATCATCATCCACAGAGATTTAGCCGTTTTACATTTTTCCAACCTGGAGCGAGAGGCACCAGACCAGACATCCATAATAATTTGTCGAATCCTCTGGTCCAGTTGGAAAAATGAGAGTTCCATCTCTGTCATCTCAGCAATGCACATGGGCACTTGGGTCCCCGAGTCGGTGGTCTTCATGGGGATAAATGGACCCTCTTCCAGGATGAGGGATGCTCGTGGATCGATGGCATCCAGGTGAAATAACACTCTCATCCTCCAGATAGGATAATAATCCTTTGTGCATGCAGGGAGTTTGAGTGGCAATACGTCATAATCCAGATCCATGCTTCCGACACTGGTGGCAGGATTCACCTCAAGGTGTTAGCCTTTTTGTTGAGGAACCTCCCTCTGATACCACTTGAAAGTCCACCTAGTGTCGGCTATGTGCACCTATGGGGGGGGGGGGAATAGGTGACGTGTGGTTCTTTTGCGGAATTTACAGATGTACCTGCACAATAAAAACAACAAACACAGCACACAGAATACACAGCAAATTTATAGTGGTTCCTCGACTTGGGTACATCCACTTTCCCCCTTCGACCTATCTCCCCAACAAGGGACGACTCGGTCACTTCACCAACGGGATTGAAATCCAATCCCTTCACTAACGGAAGGAGCCCTTCCACACGTGAGAGTCAACACTCCCACAAAACGGGTTGCACCCAACCCTTACAACACGGAACAAAAGTTCCTTTACAACAAAAGTAAATATGGAATGTATATGAGATACAAACTTCTTTCGGAGACTACGGTGTTCCTCTTTGTTCGACGACGTATTCTTGAAGTCGATGAAGAGTTTACAACCTTGTTCCCTCTTGGAGAGGATCTCCCCGTAACCGGCGGCGGCAACACAAGCGGCGGCTAGCTTCGGGATCGGCGGCTACGATGAAGAGCGGCTACAGAACTTGGAGATCCAAACTTCGTAGCGAAGCAAACTCGGTCTACCAACGGTCACTCTAGGATCAGTCGTCTCGATCGATTCGGACGGGGAAGTTTTTCCCGGTCAACAAATCGAGAGACAAGAGATCTCCGGATAGACGCGTGAGACTCAAGCTTTGCTAAGCTTCTGTCACCGGAGATCGGGAAGAAGAGCGATCTGCAGCGGCGACCACTTGACGCGAGCGGCGGCGGCGGAGCGGAGCGATTTCGCGAATTTAGGGTTACGTCGCCGCTCGTTTTTCTTTCTCTCTTGTCCGTCCTTTACTGTTCAAAATACCCATGTATTTATACTGTAGTATTCTCAAAGATGACCGTTTGTGGGACCCACAAAAGAAATCCCCAAAATCCGGTTCAAACTAATCCAGAAGCAGAATCCGGTTCAGCAGCATTCTGAGAAAAGGCCAAGTAAAAATCGGCTTGAATCGCAGACGATTCTCGACGAATCGGCGAGAATCACCAAGTGATTCTCGACGATTCGTCGAGAATCGTTTGTGATTCTCGTCGAATCACTTGTCGATTCTCAACGAATTTTACTTTATACATGGGCTGCTTGACCACTGGTTCGGCGGGAATCACAAGTGATTCTCGCCGAATCTTACTTGGCACTATTTTGAGATGGCCAAAAGGAGTCGGCGAGAATCACTGATGATTCTCGTCGATTCGGCGAGAATCACCAAGTGATTCTCGCCGATTCGGCGAGAATCACTTGGTGATTCTCGTCGAATTTGCCTTGGACGATTTTTCGTCTTCCACCTAGGAGCTGCTCCTTGATCCTCCATGCTCCTTGTCTTCTCTTGCATATGAGCGGCCCTGTACTTGAAAGTAAGTGCACTCCAATAGAGAGAGTACACATAGGCCAACCCACTGATCTGCTCAACGAGGGATTACGTCGTGCAGACCCGTGTATATTGACCTACTGCACCCTGACATTGGTGTGCACTTAGCGTGGAGAAACTGCAAGTACAACTTGAAAGAGTTTATCAAATACATTGTGAATTCATCTTAGCTTGACAGGTGGCTTCCTCAAATATAGGTAATCGTGCATACAATACCCAACAAGAGCCTTCCATAAAAAGTCTAACCCTTTCTTTCCAAATGCCAAAAATTTCCTTTCTACAGATTGACAACTTCATGGATCCTAGCTCTTTGTGATTCTCTGTTGAACCCATTTTCTTGATTCTTGATTATACTGAATCTGCCAACAGGATCTTTACTCAGACTGTTATGTCCTTTTTGAGGAACCTCGCTTTGATACCACTTGAAAGAAATTGTACCTAATCACCTAGAGGGGGGGGGGTGAATATGTGACCTTAATCTTTTTAAACTTTTAGGCAAAATTAATCACAGAATTCACAGAACTTTAAACAGCAAACATAGCAAACACAGAATCAGTCACACACAGAGTACACACAGTTTTTATAGTGGTTCCCCAAGGTCTGGGTGTACAACCCCGTGTCCGGCGAGCGGGTCCCACCAGGGAGGTTGAACAGGCCTGCCCCCGCGACTCGCACCCAAGCGGCAGGACGGGCTGAACGACTAAAGGGCTGGCCCGCTCCTGCCCATCTCAGGCGAGCGAGCTGGCGACCCGCAGCAAGCGAGCCGGACCCGGGCTGGCGACCCGCAGCAAGCGAGCCGGACCCGCGATTGGCGACCCGCCGCAAGCGAGCCGGACCCCGAGCGCGACCTGACCGCCGATCCGCCCGGCAAAAGGCAGGCGGCTCGCCCATATCGGCTCGCACTCGCCCAGTGAGGGTAGGCGAGCCCCAGAGCCGGGTCGCGCCCGCCTCCTGCGGGAGAACTGAAGGCGAGCTGACCGCCCGGGGGTGCGAATAGCTACTCAGAACAGCGGAGCCTCGCTGTTGACAGACCAGGTTGGACTGCGCATAGCTGTTCAGAACAGCGGAGTTTGGCTGTTGGCAGACCCATCCAGGGGCCTTTTCGTACTTCCAGGTCAGTCCTTTTGGTTATTGGCAGTTCAGATTCTGAAAATCTATAAATAAGACCCAAGGGGTACCTTCAGGAGACACTTTTCATTGCCCCCTTGCTCACATTCTCAAGTGTTCTCTGAGGGTACCTTAGCTCGGCTCTTGGCTAAGGAGGGGAAACGCTCAGAGATCTTCCGGGTTTGTGGTGGGACCTCCCTGCCGAGCCCTTGGGTCTGTCCTTTCTTGTCTCTCTCGTTGTTTTTCTTGCAGGTGCGAAGTAGGCGCGAGACCACCCCTTCCCCAAGGGTCGAACTCCACAAGAGGCCGGTTTCCGGTTTCAACATCTTGGTGCGGTGAGCGTGGAGAGTGGTCAGTGCAGAAAAGCTTCGGCGAGCTCAATGACGGGAGGTCAAGGATCTGACAGGCAGAACTCGCCGCCCAACCCACCTCTCGCGACAGTGGGGATGTTTGAAGACTTCAGGAACGAGGTGCTGGATCTCGTCAAGATCGCACTCGGCGTGCGGGCCGAGTGTTCGACTCCGGCAGCCCAGATCGCGGCCGCCCCCTCTCTGGGCGAGGACGCTCCTGGCAGGCGAGCCGGGAAGGAAGTGGCTGAGGAAGGTCGGGGGAGCGAGCTCTCGGGGCGCGAGCTCTTCCCCGGCTCGGCAGGCCGAGGCCGATTCGGCGAGCTGGGTCCGCGTGACTCGCCGGCCCGCCAAGTGGGGGGAGGCAGCCCTTTTAGCGAGCTGGTCTCCTCAGCTCCAGTACCAGACGGGTTCAGAGAGCCCGAGATGACCTACTACACCGGGAAGGGAGACCCGGTTCAGCACGTCCAGTGGTTCGAAGACGTGGTCTCCATCCGTCAGATGTCGGACGGATTCAAGTGCCGTCTCTTCGCCATCACCCTCCGGGATAAGGCGGGGGAGTGGTTCCACCAGCTGCCGGCCAGTTCCATCTATTGCTTCGAGGACCTATGCCGAGGGTTCATGTTGAGGTTCACTACCGCAAAGAAAAGGAAGAAGGAGTCTGAGTCCCTGTTCCACATAAAGCAGGGGGTGAACGAGACGTTGGGGAGCTACGTCGATCGATTCCAGGAGGAGGTTACCCAAGTCCAGGAGATGCCGGGCCACAGTCTGATGATGGCCTTCACACTAGGCCTGCAACAGGGTTTCTTCCGCATGGAGCTGAAAAGGATTCCCCCCCTCTCCTACGAGGAGCTGATGGAGAGGGCGGCGAGAGAGGTCGACGGGGAGGCGTCGAACCCGGAATTTGCGAGGAAGTTGGCCAGGTGGGCGACTGAGGAGGAGAAGGAGTCGAAGGGAGGAAGAAGACAGGAAGAGAGGAGGGAAGAGCCCAGGCAGAGGGAGCAGAGGGAGCAGAGGCAGCTCCAAGGACAACAGCCAGGATGGGGGCGTCAGGAGCCCGACCGTAGGCTGGGCTGGAGACCAGAGTGGCAGGGGCAGGGGCCACAGAGGGGATACTACGGGAGAGGTCACTATCAGGGGAGGCAGGACCAGTTCCACCCCCCAGGCTGGAGGCAGGGTCAGAGGCCGCGGCTCCCCGATCAGGAGGAGGCCATGGCCATAGCTCTGGGAGCAAGGAGAGGGGTCATGAGGAGGAGGAGAAGGGAGTTCAGGGTGGAACTGCCCTACTGCGACTTCCATCAGGAAGAGGGGCACGCAACGGCCACGTGCCCGGAATTCTTGGAGATGAGAGAGAACAGGGGGCGGCAGCAGCAGCAGGAGGGAGTGCGGCAAGAAGTGAGGATCGAGGAGGTCCTGCCTCGGACGGAGGAGGATCGCTGTGAAGACCGGGTGGATGTGGGGACCCGAGGAATGATCGGAGTGATCCACGGGGGAGTGGGGGTCGAGGCTTCCCGCAAGGCAAGTCTCCACACCATGTATCGGCGGAGCGTCGCCTCTACGTCCCAAACCCCGCCGCCAGAGGAGAGGATCACTTTCTCCAGAAGCGACATGCCGGACCACGAGGATCCGTTCTGTGATGCGCTGGTCATCAAGGCCGCCATCGAGAACTTCACTGTCTCTCGGATCCTAGTGGACAATGGGAGTTCCGTGAACGTCGTCTTCAAGAAGGCGTTTGACGCGATGCAGGTGGAAGCTAAGAGGGTGCTGGCCTCGGACGGGCCCTTGTTCGGATTCTCAGGAGAAAGGAAGGAGGTAGAGGGAGGAGTCGGCCTCCATGTCACCCTGGGAGGGCAGTCCCGAAACTGCAAGTTCGTCATTGTGGACGCCCCCAGCAGCTACAGCGCAATCTTCGGGAGGCCCCTGATCAGCGCCTTCCGCTGCGTCCCCTCCTCTTTCCATCAGTGCTTGAAGTTCAACGCTGAGGGGGCGCAGGTCAGGGTTAGGGGAGACCCTAAGGTGGCACGGGAATGCTACGTCACCGCAGTGAACACCATCTCTTGGCAGGAAGGGGCCGAGGAGATGGGGCGGAGGATGGAGGAGGACGAGCAGAAAGCCGGAGAGGTGGAGCTGGAGGTGAAGGGCTGCGCAGGGAAGGCGGAAGGAGGGAGTTTGGAGGAAGTGGTCGAGGTAAGGGCCGTGACAGAGGAGATGGGGGTAGAGGTCCCCGCTCAGGAGGAAGGGGATGCCGAAGGATGGGGGGAGCGGTCCAGGCTGGAGGTCGCAGAGGAGGTGGTGGAGCTGGAGGTGCTCACCCGCGGAGGCAGGGTGGAGAAGATCCGCGTCAGCGGGGGGCTGACCCCGGAGGACCAGGGCAGGATGCTGGAGTGCATCCAGAAGAACGTGGACATCTTCGCCTGGAGCGCCGCGGAGATGCCGGGGGTTGACGCGGATGTGGCTTGCCACCGCCTCAACCTGGACCCGGGAACACGCCCCGTCCAGCAGAAGAAGAGATCCACGGCGGACAGGCTAGCGGAACCCATCAGGGAGGAGGTGGCAAAACTTCTCAAAGCGGGCTTCGTGTCCGAAATTCAATACCCCGGCTGGGTCTCGAACGTTGTGATGGTCAAAAAGGGAGACGGCCGCTGGCGCCTGTGTATCGATTTTTGCCTTCTTAATAAAGCTTGTCCTAAGGATTGTTACCCCTTGCCTCGGATCGACGCGCTGGTTGACTCAGCCGTCGGTTTTTCTGTAATGAGTTTTTTAGATGCATTTTCAGGTTACCATCAGATCAGGATGCACCCCCCGGACATAAAGGATGTCTCATTCATCACAGGGGACGGCTGCTATTGCTACAAGATGATGCCGTTCGGGTTGAAGAACGCTGGTGCCACCTATTAAAAAATGATGGACAGGGTCTTCAAGGAGCAAAGGGGGAGAAACTTGGAGGTCTACGTGGACGACCTCATGATCAAGAGCCGAGACGTGGACTCCCACCTCCGGGACCTGGAGGAGACGTTCGCCACCCTGCGCCGATACAAGATGCGGCTGAACCCCCTTAAGTGTGTTTTCGGGGCTAGCCGGGGGAAGTTCTTGGGGCATCTCCTCACCCCCGCGGGGGTCGAGCCGAATCCCGACAAGGTCAAGGCAATCTTGGAGTTGGGGTCCCCGCGGAATGCGAAGGAGGTCCAACGGTTGACCGGGAAGCTAGCAGGACTGAGCCGCTTCCTCTCTCGGGCAGGGGAGAAGTGCTCCCCCTTCTTCAAAACACTGAGGGGGGGCCAGAGGTTCGAGTGGACTAAGGAATGCGAGGAGGCGTTCCAGGCCCTCAAGGCGCAGCTGACACAGGCTCCGCTGCTCCAGGGGCCGAAAGAGGGTGAAGATTTGTTCTTATACCTCGGGGTCGGGGCAGAGGCCTTGAGCTCCGTCTTGGTGCGAGAAGAGGGGAAGAGGCAGCTCCCTATTTATTATGTCAGCCGAGTCCTGAGGAAGGCCGAGCTCCGATATCCAATCTTGGAGAAGCTTGCGTTCGCACTGATCATCTCGGCTCGGAGGCTACGACCATACTTCCAGGCACACTCGATCCGAGTGGTGACCGACCATCCCCTCCGCAACGTCTTCGAGGGGGTGGAGCATTCGGGCCGGCTGGCCAAGTGGTCGGTGGAGCTGAGCGAGTTCGACGTCTCCTTCGTTCCGCGGCTCTCGATCAAAGCTCAGGCGATGGCCGACTTCTTGGCCGACTACGTGGTGGAAGTAGCGGAGGAGGAACTCACCCGCCCGACTCCTTGGAAGGTGAGGGTGGACAGAGCATCAGGAAGGCATTCTCTCGGAATAGGAGTGGTTCTGGAAAACCCTCAAGGGACTCGGATCGAACAGACGGTGGTGGTGCATTTTCCCATTACCAACAACCAGGCTGAGTACGAAGCAGTGATAGCGGGACTACCCCTGGCCAGAGAATTGGGGGTGCTGGATGTGGAAGTTCTGACCGACTCCATGGTGGTGGCTTCCCAGATCAACGGGGAGTTCGAAGCAAGGGAGCCCGCTCTGAAGTTATACTTAGCCAAAGTGAAGGGAGTCATCGGGACCTTCCAGACCTTCTCCATCCAGCACGTACCGAGGGGAGAGAATGACCATGCCGACCAGCTAGCAAAGCACGGCCCCCGGGCAGGAGGCACCATCACCGACCTGTTTCGCCCCTCCATCGAAGAAGGAGAGCTCATGGAGATCGATCGGCAGCCCTCGTGGATGGACCCAGTAGTAGTTTTCCTCTCCACGGGAGAGTATCCGGAAGGAGTAGACAAGAAGAAGCTGAGGCACAAGTCCGCCTACTACCTCCTCAAAGACGGGCAACTATACAGAAAGACCCTTTCCGGGATGCTGGCTCGCTGCGTATCCGAGGGCGAGGCGCAGAGGATCTTGGAAGAAGTCCACTCAGGGGAGTGCGGGAGTCATTCCGGGAGTCGGACCTTGGAGGGGAGGATAGTCCGGCAGGGGTATTTCTGGCCCACCCTGGGCCGGGACGCCGCGGAGTTCGCAAGAAGATGTCATAAGTGCCAGCTATTCGCCCCCCTCCAGCTACAGCCGGCCCAACGACTCAAGAGCATCACGCCCCCCTGGCCCTTTGCAATCTGGGGAATGGATCTGGTCGGACCGTTCCCCCAGGCTAGCGGCCAGAGAAGGTTCCTCCTAGTGATGATCGACTACTTCTCCAAGTGGATAGAGGTGAAGGCGTTGGCCAAGGTGACTTCCCAGGTAATCAGGAACTTCGTTTGGGGGGAGATCATCTGCCGCCATGGGCTGCCCCAAGCCATCGTCACAGACAACGGACCTCAATTCGCCAGTGCCGAGTTCACCAGTTTCTGCGAGCAACTCGGGATTGACCTCAGGTTCGCCTCGGTCCACCACCCCAGAAGCAACGGGCAGGTGGAGGCGGCGAACAAAATCATCGTCAATCTCCTCAAAAAGAAGGTGGAAAACTTGAGGGGGAGTTGGGTGGAGCAGCTCCCCGCCGTCCTTTGGGCCCTTAGAACCACTCCCAACACGGCCACGGGGGAAACCCCCTTCAAGCTCTCCCATGGGTGCGAGGCGGTGCTCCCCGTAGAATTTGAAGTTCAAACGCCGCGGGTCGGAACGGCCAGGGAAGGCCGAGAGGAATGGCAAGCCGAGAATGGGGAAGAGCTGAGACTTTCCCTCGACATGGTAGAAGAGTTGAGGGATCTTTCGGCCGTCCGACAGGAGGAGGTCAAAAGGAGGATGGCGAAATACTTTGACAAGCATGTCAGGGTCAAGCAGTTCACGGAAGGGGACCTAGTACTGAAGAAGGTGGACGCGGCAGGGAGGTCAGCGTCCGTAGGGAAACTCAACCCCAGCTGGGAGGGGCCGTTCATTGTGAAGGAAGCTTTGAGGACGGGGGGCTATCGGCTCCAAAATGTGGAAGGCGAGGCCCTGAGTCTCACCTAGAGTGGAGACGACTTGAAGAGATTTTTTCCCTAATTTTCTGTAAACAACCCGATTTTTCATAATGAAGCTTTTCTTCTCCTCCCCCCAGGAATGTCATATCTAAGCTTGCTCAGAGAGTTGGAATGAACTTGGACCCCGAGAAGATCCCGCTGCCAGGCTCCCACCTAGCTGGCAGGGCCGGAAGTCACTCGGTGTCATCCCTAGCCTCGAGAAGATCCCGCTGCCAGGCTCCCACCTAGCTGGCAGGGCCGGAAGTCACTCGATGGAATGAATTTGGACCCCGAGAAGATCCCGCTGCCAGGCTCCCACCTAGCTGGCAGGGCCGGAAGTCACTCGGTGTCATCCCTAGCCTCGAGAAGATCCCGCTGCCAGGCTCCCACCTAGCTGGCAGGGCCGGAAGTCACTCGATGGAATGAATTTGGACCCCGAGAAGATCCCGCTGCCAGGCTCCCACCTAGCTGGCAGGGCCGGAAGTCACTCGGTGTCATCCCTAGCCTCGAGAAGATCCCGCTGCCAGGCTCCCACCTAGCTGGCAGGGCCGGAAGTCACTCGGTGTCATCCCTAGCCTCGAGAAGATCCCGCTGCCAGGCTCCCACCTAGCTGGCAGGGCCGGAAGTCACTCGATGGAATGAATCTGGACCTCGAGAAGATCCCGCTGCCAGGCTCCCACCTAGCTGGCAGGGCCGGAAGTCACTCGATGGAATGAATCTGGACCCCGAGAAGATCCCGCTGCCAGGCTCCCACCTAGCTGGCAGGGCCGGAAGTCACTCGGTGTCATCCCTAGCCTCGAGAAGATCCCGCTGCCAGGCTCCCACCTAGCTGGCAGGGCCGGAAGTCACTCGATGGAATGAATCTGGACCCCGAGAAGATCCCGCTGTCAGGCTCCTACCTAGCTGGCAGGGCCGGAAGTCACTCGGTGTCATCCCTAGCCTCGAGAAGATCCCGCTGCCAGGCTCCCACCTAGCTGGCAGGGCCGGAAGTCACTCGATGGAATGAATCTGGACCCCGAGAAGATCCCGCTGCCAGGCTCCCACCTAGCTGGCAGGGCCGGAAGTCACTCGGTGTCATCCCTAGCCTCGAGAAGATCCCGCTGCCAGGCTCCCACCTAGCTGGCAGGGCCGGAAGTCACTCGATGGAATGAATCTGGACCCCGAGAAGATCCCGCTGCCAGGCTCCCACCTAGCTGGCAGGGCCGGAAGTCACTCGGAGTCATCCCTAGCCTCGAGAAGATCCCGCTGTCAGGCTCCCGCCTAGCTGGCAGGGCCGGAAGTCACTCGATGGAATGATCCAGAAAGCAATGGCCTGCGACCTAGAGCAAATTGCATTGTCAGACTCCCACCTAGCCGGCAAGGCCGGAAACTACCCGAAAAGCGTGCGCAGCAGGACGGAATCGCAAGAGTTAGCCAGAAAAGAAGGAAAGGGTCTAGCATAGCCCCACCCTCAAGCCCCGGGAAAGGTGGTCGAGTAAACACAAAGGCCTGGGCGAGAGTCCACAGAGAGTTAAGCATGCGGCCGAGGGGCGAGCCAGCTCGCCTCGCTCGGCAGACGAGCCAGCTCGCCTCGCTCGGCAGACGAACCAGCTCGCCTCGCTCGGCGGACGAACCAGCTCGTCTCGCTCGGCGGACGAGCCAGCTCGCCTCGTCAGAGCCGGGCCGCTGGGACGGGTCGCGCCGTCCGGCAATGACATCATTAGAAAAACAAGACAGGCGAGAAATGTAAAAAGAACAGTGTGTAAAAGGAACAATAGACAGAAATATAAAGTATAAGCGCAACTCGCGCATACAACTCAGACCAGATTTTTACACTGCTCATCTACAAGGCGAGTTACAAAAAACGCGAGATCTAGAAACCCTAAAGCGGCTGGAAGCTTCTGTCGCCGGGCTCCGGCACGGGGAGGAACAGCGCCGGCACTACGTCTTTTGCCGAGAGTCCCGCTGCCTCGCTCGTAAGCAGATCCGCGCGCCTCAGCGTCTGCATCGTGTATCTCGCTGCGCTGGCCGCGTTCTTCTGCATTAGCACCTCTAGGTCATAGTCGGACAGGTGCTCGCGCGGGCAGACCCCGCTGTCTGGTGGAGGGACAGCGGCAGCGGCCTCCAGCTCGCGTACCCGGGCCTCCAGCGCCGCCTTCTCCTGGCGAAGGGTGGCAATCTCGGCGCCCATCCGGCTCGCCGTCGCCGCGTCCTGAAAAACGGAATAGGAATTATCATAAGCTGCGTCCGCGAGAAGAAGAGATTAGCTCCGGTTGAGAGCGTACCACCCCGCCCAGATATTGCGCGAGGGTCTCCTCGGCGGCGGCGGCTCGCCCTCTCTGAAGATCCGCGTCCTCCCGAGCGAGCTTCCGGGCCTCTTCCTTCTCCTCCGCCATCTTTTGGATGGACGCGGCGTTCCGCTCCACCTGGGTACAGCGCCGCGCCACCATATGAGCCAGCTCCAGGCCGCGCAGCTGGGCCCGCGCGCTCTCATGGATCAGCACCCGCGTCTCCTCCTTGTCGTATATGGCGGCGTCTTCGCGCGAGTACAGCCCAAAGGAGAAGCTGTACGCCTCCCCGCCGATTGTATCCTGCTCCATCCAGCTCGGCAGCAGGGTCGAGATCGTTGCGCGATTCGACTCCTTGTCCCATGACAGGAGCGGGACGCCGAGCTCGTCCAAATACTTCTCGCCGTAACCAAAGTTCCGATGCCCTCTCGGCACCGGCCCCGCAGCGGCTTCAGACTCTCCCGGCGGCGCGGAGGTGCCCGCCGCCCCGACCGGGGAGTCGCTGGTCGAAGCAACCAGCGGGGGCGAGGGGGCCTCAGTCGGCAAAAACGCGGGGGCTTTGCCTTTTCTTTGGCTCGCGGAGGGTTGCTGATCCGCGGTCTTCGCCGACTTCGGCGGAGGCGCTGACTGTCCGCCGCCCGGTCGCTTCTTGGCCGGGATCGATGAGATGTCGCGCTGGGCGGCATCCGCGGCCTGGGCGTGGGCGAGAACCCCGGGGGGGATCCGGGCGCTTTCGTAAGGAGGATGAAGGGGAATGTCGCGTTCGCCTGCGAAGAAGGGAAGGTGAGATGAAAGAAGAGTGGGAAAGTAAGGCCTAACAGAGACGAGTGGCAAACCTCCCCTCGGCGGGACAGCCGCGAGATCGTCAAGGTGGCGGCGCAGGAACGCGACTTCAAAGTTCTTCCCGACGAAGAACGCGAACAGGTCGGCCTCATGGCCGCCTAGGTTGGGCGGCCGATAGCTCGCCTCGCTGAGCTGTACCGGCGAGAAGGGCACGTTGCCGAGGTCCCCTTTGACGAACAGGAACTTCTTCAGCCAGTTGTGACTCTTGTTAACCGTCTCCCGCACCTTGAGGTGGGCGCTGGAGAAGTAGGCCGTCCCGTCTCGGTTCGCCCTGAAGGAGAACAGCTTCCGGAATACTGCGAGGCTGAACTCCACCCGCTCCTCTCGCAGGAAGCAGGCGAACCCCATCATGACGGCGATGGAGTTCGGGGTCATCTGGCCCAGGACGACCCCGAAATATTTGAGCACCTGGCGCACCTCGGGCCATAGGGGGAGTCGCAGGCCTACCTCGAAGTGAGCGAGCGGGATGGCGAGCTCATCCCTAAACAGGTCGTTGATCTTCTCCCCCTCTTCGGGTCGCCTCGCAGAGAACCCGACGGGGATGTGGTCGCCTAGAGCCTCCAAGTATTCGCGCTCTGTGATGACGGCGCGAGGGAAATCATGCTCGGAGAAGGTCCAAGCACATTTGCTTCGGCCGTCCGCGTCGCCGCCGCCTCCGCCCATCCCCGTCGATTCGCCGCCGAACGCGAGAGAAAAAGCCGGGAGGCGAGCTAGAATCGCACTTCGCGAGAAAAGGGGAAGCGAGAAGACGTTTTGGATTCGGTGGAGCAATAAGGGCCGGCAGGACCTATTTATAGGAAAAGAGAAGGGGCGGGAAACTTCCCGCCAAAAGATGGGGTGCGGATAGCAAAAAAATAATCCGACGGTTCGACTTCCCGCGCGCGAGCACACCTCAAAGGTCGAGCCGGCACGGTTCTCGCCCGGCTGCAACCACGGGAGACCGGCGCGGGCGAACCAACCCCAACCCGCACCCGCACGCCGTGCCGCGCGAGACGGGAGATCCCCGTCTAGCGAGTTCCTCGGCTCGCCCTCGCCCCCTGATCAGCGCGAAAGGAAGAATGGACCCTTCCCTTTAACCCGCACACAGAAACCCGAAAGAAAAGCAGCGCGATAATTTCAATACATCTCAGCAACAAAATAGTTAGGCCCCTAGGCGGGCTAAAAGAGTCGCAAGCAATTACAAATACAAATACAAGATAAATGCGAGATGACGGTAACCCCGCGGTATCACGCGAGCGAGGGGCAAACAACTGGGTCAGTACTCGACCCACTTCCACCTGTGCCGCCTCTTCGTTCCCGCCCGAGGCGGCACGCGGGGATCGTGGTAATCGCGAACCGCCACCAGCTCCCGCTGAGCCAGGCCGACCTGCTCCACGGCGCTCTTAAGATGCCCCTCGGCTCGCGTTATATGCACGCCCGGCGAGGTGACGTCGTCGTCTTCCGCTTCACGCCGAGGGCCCTCCAAGGCCGCGAGCCGGGCATCGGTCTCGGCCTTGTCGCCTTCGATCCTCCTTATGGCCTCCTGCAGCAGCAGTGTGTGTTTCTGGAATAGCCGCGTCACCTGCCTCTTCATCCCCGCCGCATCGTTCGGGTCGCCCAGATAGTCAGATACACTGTCCACGTCAGGCGGAGGCGAGTACCCTTCGCTCATCTCGGTCTCAGGCGAGGCCCTGCGAAAGCCTGCGAGCAGGGAGGGGTCAGAATGAGCGAGCAAGAGGCAAAATCAACGATGAAAACCAGCTCACCAGGGGTGGGCACATCGCCCGCACCGACAGATGGGCGGGAAGAGCCCGGCCGATCCCGAAAGTTCCCTCCCTCGAGGGTCTCAAGAGATTTCCCCAGCCCATGGGAAACCGCCGGACGGGGAGTTTCCGGAGGTGGGCGATCCGGACCTGGGGAACTCGCGATCTTCTCAGGCGATGGAGGCGGGGGACGATCCTCTCCCCGGTTCTCCACCTCCTCACAGGGAATTACCTGCAAAACAGGGAGTCAGACGAATAGCGATAATCAGCGGAAGGCCACGCACCCCGGGGACGACCTCAGCATCCGCCGCCGAGCTGGAGGCCGGGCAGTCGCCCGCCAGAGAACGCTTAACGATCTTTCCCTTCGCCGGCCTGAAGAGGGGGCCGGAGGATCCGCGAACTAGCCATGGGGCGGCCTCGAGGGCCTCCTCCTGAGTCTGCAGGACCGCTGCCGCCAGGCGAGCTCGCACTTCTTCGCTAACCGGCATCGAGGAACAAAAGTCTGCTCAGAGAAAATAAAGGGATTTGGGGAGCCTCCTACAGGGGTCAGCGGTATGTATTTATAGCAGAACGGTGGGCCCCCACCAGAAGATTCCCTGCCAGCTCAGCACAGGGGCTCGCCGAACACGCGGGTTGGATGGTTCTTTCCGAGCTTGGTTCAAGCTCAAAAAGAGCGGGGATTGTGTACAACCCCGTGTCCGGCGAGCGGGTCCCACCAGGGAGGTTGAACAGGCCTGCCCCCGCGACTCGCACCCAAGCGGCAGGACGGGCTGAACGACTAAAGGGCTGGCCCGCTCCTGCCCATCTCAGGCGAGCGAGCTGGCGACCCGCAGCAAGCGAGCCGGACCCGGGCTGGCGACCCGCAGCAAGCGAGCCGGACCCGCGATTGGCGACCCGCCGCAAGCGAGCCGGACCCCGAGCGCGACCTGACCGCCGATCCGCCCGGCAAAAGGCAGGCGGCTCGCCCATATCGGCTCGCACTCGCCCAGTGAGGGTAGGCGAGCCCCAGAGCCGGGTCGCGCCCGCCTCCTGCGGGAGAACTGAAGGCGAGCTGACCGCCCGGGGGTGCGAATAGCTACTCAGAACAGCGGAGCCTCGCTGTTGACAGACCAGGTTGGACTGCGCATAGCTGTTCAGAACAGCGGAGTTTGGCTGTTGGCAGACCCATCCAGGGGCCTTTTGGTACTTCCAGGTCAGTCCTTTTGGTTATTGGCAGTTCAGATTCTGAAAATCTATAAATAAGACCCAAGGGGTACCTTCAGGAGACACTTTTCATTGCCCCCTTGCTCACATTCTCAAGTGTTCTCTGAGGGTACCTTAGCTCGGCTCTTGGCTAAGGAGGGGAAGCGCTCAGAGATCTTCCGGGTTTGTGGTGGGACCTCCCTGCCGAGCCCTTGGGTCTGTCCTTTCTTGTCTCTCTCGTTGTTTTTCTTGCAGGTGCGAAGTAGGCGCGAGACCACCCCTTCCCCAAGGGTCGAACTCCACAAGAGGCCGGTTTCCGGTTTCAACACTGGGTACATCCACTTTCCCCCTTCACCTATCTAGTAGTGTACTAGATTCGGCCAAACTTCTCCACTACTCCTCAGATCCTCAGATCTTACAGCTCAGAACCCCAAATAGGTTCCTACAACTCAGAGTGATCCCACTCCTACAACTCAGGCACACAGCCCTGCCACTCAGTCTTCACAAATACCTACACTCAGCCTTCACCAAGGCCTACACTCAGCCCTCAATAAGGCCTACACTCAGAGAAATGAATCTCATACACTCAGGCACACAGGCCCTACCACTCAGCCTTTATAATTTCAGGCTTACAACTCAGATCCCTTAGGATCCTATAAGAAATTAAAATTACAAAGTATATACCCATAACTCAGAATAAGAGAGAAGAGTTGACTGGTTTCTTGATGAGTTCTTGGAAGAACTTTGCTGAGATCAACCTCCCTTGGCTTTCTTCAAAGCTTCTTGAATTAGAACACAGTAGGGTTGAAACTCTATGCAGATGATCTTCAAACACTGCTGACTTAAGAATCAGATCTCAATCTGAAACTTTCTTCACAGCCTGGTTCAACAGCTGTCTTCTTAGAAGGAGCTCTCTCTCTCCAACTTCTTAGATCTTCTGATCACTTCAACTGATTGATGCAAATCATCTTTTCTGTCGAAGGAGAAGGGTCTTTATATAGACTTTCTCCAAGCTAACCGGCTGTTCCGGTTTCTAACAACTTTTTGACAGCTTTGACAGTTGCAGTAGACCGACTAGAATGGCAGCTGTCAAGTCATCCAGTCACTTCTTGAATTTTCTATAACTATCTGAAAGTGTCGAGACAGTCAGTCTTTAAGTCTCGACACTGATAGACTAAGTGTCGACACAAGTAGACTAAGTGTCGACACTAGCCTTCATGGTGTCGACATAACTCCTTGTGTTGTAGAATCTGCTTCTCAACACTACTTCTTTAGAATGTGTCGACACTGATCATGTGTGTCGACACAAGTCCTTCTTCTTTGATACTTAGTTTATTTCTGCTAAGTGTCGACAATACTCTTTGTGTCGACACATCTTCTTGTATTGAAACTAGCTAACTGTCGACACATTTTCTTAGTGTCGACACATGCCTTCTGTGTTGATACTTTTGCTGAGTGTCGACACATCTCCTTTGTGTCGACATATTCTTCATGTGTTGAGACTTTTGCTGTGTGTCGACACATCTCCTTTGTGTCGACACATCCATCTTGTGTTGAGACTTTGATGAGTGTCGACACATCTTCTTTGTGTCGACACTTATACTTAGACTTTCTTGAAATTTGTTGAGTGTCGACACAGCCTCCTAGTGTCGAAACTTGTACTTGAACTTTGTTGATGTTTTGCTGATTGTCGACACAGCCTCCTAGTGTCGACACTTTTGATGTCGACAAAGTTCCTCTGGGTTTCGACACTGCTTTTAAGTGTCGACACAGATTCTTTAGACTTTTCTTCATTGTGTGTCGACACTGCCTGTATGTGTCGACACTTTCCTTCTGGTGTCGACTCTGCATCCCTGGTGTCGACACAATTACTCCAAGTGTCGACACAGCTTCTCTGGGTGTCGACACAAGTCTTCTTAAGTGTCGACACTTTTCTTCTAGGTGTCGACACATGGACTTAAAAACTTTTAAACTTTCCCTGCAATTACTTAACCTGCACACATCAACTCAAAATCACATCAAATACACCATGATGTATATCATTGAGTAGGGTGAGGCTTCTTCAAATCTGGTACATTTAATCCAATGTACCCAACACAGGTGACCGGAACGGATTTACATCATTGGTCAGCTCAAGATTTATTAGGACGTAAGTGCTGATAAGTCTTATTAAGAAAACTATAAAAAGGCACTCAGACCTTCATTGGAAGACAAACAACTCCTGAGACTAGAGAGCACTCTGAGTGTTTTCGGCATGAACGTGAGATTTAAATCATTCATTCACTAAGAATTCACTCTCCTCCCTTTCTAGTTTGCTCAAGCTTCGCGCACTCGCAAACTCAGTAGTAGGCATATGAAGGCACTCTGGGGAATTTACTGGTGTCTGAGCCATACGACAAGTGCACCCACTATCGTTGTCAAGTAATAATGAAAGTGATGGTTAGATCTGATTTACTCTAGAAGGGGGGGGGGGGGTGAATAGAGTAATTGAAAATATTTTTGATGTTTAAGTAATAATCAGAGTAGTGAAAGTAAAGGATACCAAGATTAACAGAAAGCTAAAAAGCAACCTAAGTTTATCTAATCCAACACAATATATATAATCTAATCTATCACAGGCATAACAAGAACAAAAATAAAAGGGCAACCAGACAACACAAGAACTTTTATAGTGGTTCCCCAACCTGGGTACATCCACTCTTCTACCACCCTGGTAGGAATCAACTAGCAGGTTTTCATCAGGTGACTGGCACCAATGAGCTTTTGATCAGGTGCTCAAAAACCAACTCAAGTCTTTTGATCAGGAGACTTGCAACCAAGGAATAATTTTTGAAGGGAGTTAAAGAACCCCTTGTACAGAGAGGGGGTGAGAGATTGATGTTGTCTTCTCTTTCTCTTTTCAACAGAGAAGACAAGTGGATTTGCTGTTGTTAAAGCTTCTCCAAAAATCAATTGAAGCCTTACTCATGGTGTAGGTCTTTTATCTTCTATCTTCAGCCTTGACTTCAAAATGATATCCAGGAACTTCTGACTGATATGAATATGTTGTCCTTTAAAGCTCCTGGAATAAAGGCTGAAGAAGACTCTTGATTTGGAATGGTTGTTCTTCAGCAATGTCAAGGAGAAAACAAGATTGTTTTCTGTATAGAGAAGGTTCAGAGAGTTGTTGATGTTGATCTCTTCTCTGTATATCTATACTCCTATATCAGTTCTGTATTTTGGACTTCTTGTTCTACTGCTTGTTGCAGAAAAGAGAAAAAATCTCTTTTATATCATCAGTCGAATTTCTCCTTTAAATTTTGAATTTCTTTGTATTAATTACTGACTACCTGGAGAATAGAATTCGGCTGGAGAGAATATTAGCATTAATGAATTTCCCAAATTGTCCTATTAAAAACGACAAGAAATATTTCTAAAGAAGACCATAATCAATGCTGCTTCTAATAGTTATATTCAGAGAATATAAGCATTGATTATTCAGTAATTATTGCAAGATAATAAGGACAAAATGAGGGAAAAACTAAGTTTGGAACTGCACAGAATTCGTTAAGCAGAGAACAGATTTCGTCAACGTGAGTCCAAAGTTCGTCGACCAGAGAAATCGTGTTCGTCGACCAGATAATTCTCGTTGGTCGACCTGGGTTCAGAGGACTGCTTTCTGTGAAAACTTTCCAATTCTGTACTCCAAGTTCATCGAGCTGATAACATAACTTCGTCGACCGGAGTTCAGAGAAAGTATTCTGGACTTAATGAGTTGAAGTTGATCTTCCAGCATTCGTCGACCTGAGCTCAAATATTGTTGAGCACAACTCAGAGAATATAGTCTGAGTTTGTCGAGATCAGCATGACTTTCGTCTAGCTGAGTTCGACGAACATTGAACTCATTTCCCTGAACATGATTTTCTTCTAAGTCTTTGAGTCTTTTGCTGTCTTGTGTTGGCTGGTTCATGTGTGGTTGTTTCTAAGGACTTAGCCTAAACTTTAAGACATAAAGACATGACCCTGGCTATACAAGGTGGGTCAAACATCCTAAGTAGTGAACCTAGCCCAAATCCAACCAGGGATCCAACAATCTCCCCCTATTTGGGTGAGATCACTAATATAAATAGAAACATTCACAAAGCAGAAAAGATATATATGTTCAATTCTTCTTTCATGTATTTATACATAGTAGAGTACTGAGATGGAACCTTTCCTTCAGCTTTAGCCTTGTTGATCATTGATAATCCAACCAATTCCTTGAACCTTGCCATTTGAGCAGTAGTAGCTATTTCAGGATCCTCAAATGGAATGGGAGGAGACTCTGGCTTCTTAGGACTGTCAGCTATAACTAGTTCAGGAACTTGTTGTTGTTGCTGAGGATATTGCTGTTGTTGTTGATGTTGATGCCTGCTGGAAGAATACCTCTGCTGGCTGCTTCCTTGAGAGGATGAGGATCTACCATGTTGTCTTTGGTATGTTTGATGATATGAGGTAGACCTCTGAGAAGTAAGTTCTGAAGCACCAGCAGCAGGTGGAGGAGGAGGAGGTGGATCTTTCCTGTATCTTTGAGGAGGAGGAGGAGAATATCTACTGTTTTTCTTCTTTGCTTTCTGCTCATTCTTTGACAACCATATCCAAGCTGGCATACCTTTGTAAGTAGTGATATTTTGCAGAATATAATATGGGGTATCATGAGTGGGATTAGGTTTTGGTGCAGCTTGAGGAACAGCCTTTCTTTTCTTTAGAGCTTCTGCATCTTCATCATCATTTCATCATCTTTAGAATTATCTTTATATCTTGAGAATCATCTTTAGAATTATCTTCCTCATCTTCATCATCAGAAGATCCCTGAGGATTATCATATAATGCATTAATTTCCTTTAGAGCTTCTGCAGAGTTCAGCAACTTTTCAGCGTGAGGAGGAGCTGGAGGTAGAACAACTGATTTAGTAACTTTTTCAGCAACTAATAAATTCTCTTGTTCTATATCTCCCATCATGATCTCATCCAGATCTGGCATGGGACTGTCAACCATCTTGAATGTTGGAGGAGCGATGGCTTTGGGAGGGGATGATACAATGAAAGAATATGCACTTGGTGGAGATGGAACAACTGGAGCCTCTATACTTGCAAAATTGGCCTTGAGTTGCATGATAAATTTGGGGCTTATTGGAGAAGTGTAAGGAACTACAGCCATAGAAGGCTTTAGGCTGTTTTCTAAAAGAAAGTTCAAATGAACTGTATCAAAGTATTTAACAAACTTAAAATATTTACTGTGGGATTGATAAAATAATCACCAATAGCATTTATTCCAGCTATAGCTGTCTCATCCATATCTATATCAGAATCAATGAAATCAATTAAATCAGCATGGATAACTGTGTCTGCTGCTACTTCTGCTACTGCCTCTACTGCAGTTTCTGCTGTTGCTTCTGCTGCAGTTTTTGCTGCTGCTTCAGCTAGAGCTGGAGCTACTTCTTCATGGAGTATCTCCCCCTACCTGGTTTCAGTCGGCACTGGAGCCAGGCCCCTGACTGAAGAAGGAGGGACAGAGAAGGCAGAGAGTTGGGCAGCAAGGGATGAGATGGAAGTAGTAAGAGGGGAAATAGCCTTGATATCAGGTTTTTGATGTGTGGAGTGAGAATTGCCAGAAGAGGTTGAATGGAAGGGGGTCCAACTGCATGAACTCAGAAGGTGTCTGAGTGGATATAGAAGGATGGATGGAAGATGATGGTGGAGGAGAAGGTAGATAATCTAGCATTTATTGATGCGCAAAAACGGAAAGGGAGTCGAGCACCACCAGCTAACAGTTCAAGCACTGGGGAAAAGAAGGGAAAAGGGAAACTGCGAGTAGTAATCTACTAAGTAGACGAGAACAAAAAGAAGAGCAGGGCCATGAGCGACGTCAACAACAGACTTCTCCCATCACGGTCTGAATGACACTCTTGCGATGGGCTTTCCTTTGATTGAATAAGGGTGGTTATATAGTTGATTACAAGTGGAGTAAAGGAAAAGGGCAAGATCTAAGCAAGCTGGAGTCCACAAAGCCTGAGTCCGCAGCCTTTAACAGGTAGGCTCCAGGGCACGAGTCAGCGTGCATTGGGTGCACCATTTCCCCCTATTTATAGGACGGGGGCCTGCCCAAACGGGCAGGGCTAAAATAACCGACTGCCCGGGGTACAGGAGAACCGAGCAGCAGTGATGGGAAGCAAAAAGAAAGAACACGCCAGTCCGCGCGAAGGGGAAGGACTGGGCTCGCGGGCTAAAGCTTCCGTCTGCTGCTGCAAGGCGCGATCCTGCTGAAGGACGGAGGCCTGGGCGGACTGAGCACTGAGTCCGCCGAAGAGGGATCAATCCAAGGATCCAAAGGC
Organism: Platanthera guangdongensis; assembly: GCA_039583875.1. NCBI lineage: Eukaryota > Viridiplantae > Streptophyta > Magnoliopsida > Asparagales > Orchidaceae > Platanthera > Platanthera guangdongensis. Next base: position 72,866,097 of record CM077159.1, read on the forward strand.
ATGCCGAGCTGGGAGGACGAAGCACTGAGTCCGCCGCTGGGTGATCAACCTTGGGACGTCTAAATGCTGATACTCTGCCGAGCTCGGCGGACTGCCAACCCGAGTCCGCCTCTGATGAACCTGGGACCTTGAAACTATGTTGGGGCTTCACCGGGCTGGGCAGACTGCCAAATTGAGTCCGCGGCTAATGAAGTAAGTGACATTAGAATCTAGTATGTGTTGCGGACTGAGGGGTTAACATAATCCCCGCACATTTTTAAGTTTCTGAAAACATCGAAAATGTTTGCTTAACAGCCGAGTCCGCAAGTCTCATTAATGCTGTCAGTGCTATAAATATCGTTGGAGGGGCAGGAATTGTCAAACGTTTCCAGCGACACGAGGCGTTACTCTCCTCTTTTTTGTCTCTACTTTCCAGTCCGGCATGGCGAGACTTGGTGCGTTCTTCACTAGCCTCACTACAATGACTGAAAAACCAATAACGCCAATGAAAACAAAAAAGGTAATAAAACGAGTAGGGCCATCAATCCTCTCTGTAGGAGCGAGCTGTCAGAGTAAGAAGCTAGCCGCGGAAGCAGTCCACCAGACTGACATGCCTGCGACTGAAATGTCTGGGGATGTCTCCGTATCTCACTCAGAACAATCATCAAAGAGTACGGGTAAGACGCTGAGTCCGCCAAAGCCTGCTGACAAACAAAAGTCTGCCCATTCAGCGGACACGATTCGCACAAATAAAGAAGTCGAAGTGTCTTCACTGAATGCTCAGCAGCCCATCATTGTTCTTGACAAAGGTGGGCGACCTGCAGGAGAGGAAGTTGGGAAGGACGCGTCTTTACAGGCGCTAGTTGCTGTGAACACAGCGACAGTCCGCAAGAATCTGCCGGACTTAGGGCAAGTAGAAGCGGGTTCTTCTGGGAAAAAGGCCCCTTCTGAGAAGAAGAGGAAAAGAGAGAAATCCACCGTGGCCGAACGGGTAGAGAAGAAACTGCGGGCTAGGAAGGAGACGAATATTTTCGTGCGGATTGGGGTTGCAAGCTTGCAGCACAGGCCGCGGGAAAAAGAAGTTTCGAGCTCCCCTCTTTACCAGTTGCTGAGGAAGAAAAGGAAAAACTGAAGGAGAAGATCGCTGAGCAGAAGAAGCAGATCGCAGCCCGCGTGGCTATGGTTTAGGCGGCCTCGAAACAAGCTGCGACGAACAAAGAAGATGAAGATCTGTGGACTGCTGCCGAGCTGCTGCAGACAGGTAAACTCCAACCGGCGCCTAAATTCTTTAAGTGTCAGTGGCTTTATAGGTCGCCGCAGCGGAAGTAGAGGTCAATCAAGATCATCACCGAGACCGATGATATTGTTGTTCCAACAAGCTCTGCGGCTGAAAAGAAAATCAAAGTCCACCGCGAATGGAGGAAGCGGCTAAGTGCCTTTGACCCAGATCGGATAAGGCTACCTATCTTCGATAGTCGTAAACTCGCTATTACCTTTGCCAAAAGTGATCATTTATCTCCATACTTTGAGTCCGCTGCGGACTGTATTTGAATGTGAACTTGACCTTCTTTGTTGCAGGAAGGAAGTCGCCACCGGGTTCTGTCGAGAGTGGCGAGATTGTGACCATGCAGGATACTGCAGCTGACGCGGCCTCGCTTGATGAGTCTACAAAAGGTGAGCAGCCCAGCTTGGACAAAATTGTAGAGTTAGAAATGAAATTTCATGCTGAAATTCAAGAAATCAGAATGGAGTTAAGGAAGGCGGTAGAGCGCGAGAAGGCTGCGTTGGAGCGCGAGAAAGCCTTGAAGGACCAGGTCGCTAATATCTCGAGGGTGCTGGAGAGGTCCAACAGGGAAAAGAGGCGGCTTGCTGATGATATCCACTTCTACAAAGGAAAGTACTTAGCGGTGATTTGGTCTGATAAAGGCAAGCGGGCTGCTGAGGTCGCCGAGGAGATGTTGCGACTGCCAGATCGTGCTCCTCCAACGGATGCTCCAATCCCCGCAAAAAGTAGCCATCCTGCCGTGGATGAGGTAACAAGGCCTGCGACTGATCCCATGGTTCCTTTGAGCCGCGTTGACCGGGAGGCCGCGCACATGCACCGGACCATCAACACCATCCACCATCACATCTACCGCTTATATGGTGAAGTGCTTCAGATGAGCGACAAGGCGGCACATCTATGCAGAGATAGAAACGAGCAGCATGCGCGATCAGAGAATCGAGACCGTTGAGGCCGCACTTAGACGAACTGATCTGTTGTATAATTTGTGTTGAAAAATTCTTTGTTTTTCTGTTGTTGAGATGTGTGTAATGAACGATGTTGTTTTATGCGAATTAAACTTGTTATCCGTGTATTCTGACGTGAAACTGCTTGTTTCTCTATACTGTGCTGTGGCGAACTGCGCGAACTAATTCTGTGTCCGCCTCTATGAATTTAACTTGGGAATTAACCTGCAGGTGGGAAGCATTGCGAGCTGGGCGAAATGAAATTGTGTCCGCATAATTTGTGCTTTGAAATTTGCTTGGCAGGTACTCTAGAGACTGGAAATAGCAAACAGCGCGGACTCGAGTTTGTGTCCGCGTTGTCTTTATCTTTGCTGCATAAAAAACTGAACTGCTGCGATTTTAGCGGACTGGATAATCGAGCTGTGCGGCCTGGCCAAAAAGCTGTCAGGTTCCACTACTATAAATATAGCCTTGTTGCTTCTTCTATGCACGAAAGCAGTTGTAGCAGAAAACCCTGCGGCCTGAGAATATGGTGTCCGCCAGGACTGATGCCGCGGTTCCTTTCCATGCTGCTGATCAAAGGAAATGCACATTGACGGAGGCTGACCTTGAGGCCTTCATTGAGAGACATAAGGCGGACTCAAATGTGCTTGTCCGCCTTCCCGCCCACGAGGAAAGATTGAACTATCAACAGCAACTCAGATCGCTATTCCTGTCGACCACTTCGATAGCTTGTTCATATTCCCATTGCTATGGGAGATGGTATAGATATTTGAGCACTACGGGATGGTTCCGGGATAGCTCACACCCAACACATTAACAGCCATCTATAGCTTCAATGCAAACCTGCAATCTGAAAAGATCGCCTTCTCCCTCAACATCTTTCGCAAGATGTTTTCAGTCCGCTCGATAACACCCTCCGGAGGCCGCCCATATAAAGGGGTGATTTACTTCTACTGCTAAGGGATGAAGGTCATGGTTCTGCCTAACAAGGTCCATAACTGGACCTCCAGGTTCCTGATCTTTGAGGGCGACCTAGGGTTCGCACTGTAACACACCCTATCCATCGCATAGCATATAGCAGTAGATCCGGCCGGGGCCCAACGCCATATACTACAGACAGACCGGGTGGTTACTCAATGGAAACCATCCAACCAATCATAACGTCCTACACAGAGAATTCTAGCGGAAGCAGTTTAAGTTACAATAAAGAACCCAGCACAAAGAGCATGAATGTCCACTAATAAACCAAATAGGAATGTCGTACATATACGAGTACAAGACTTAAGGCCTTACAAAAGGGTTTACTTCAATATTACATGTTTTACAAACCACGGCACGCAGGCCTGTCATACATGAGTAAAAGCAGTAAATACTCCAATTAGGCCTTCGAGGGTCGGCTTGTAATTTGGTCTTTAGCCCGCTATTGACCGCTTGGTCCAGCAGCATCTGCAAGCAATAAAACCACCGCACGGTGGCAAACAAAGGCAACGGTCAGCAATACTGACCAAATTATAACGATCCCGCCCCCAACTTGGGGCGGCGATGCTCCTTCCCTGCATTTTTATTAGCATAACCAAGCCGTATATAAATTCATTGCATCACAAGCGTTGGCATGCATGGCAACACGCCATGTGCTATCAGGGACACATTCTCGGTGATCGCAGTCTAAGCCGCTGACTCACCATCATCTCCAGGACGGCAATATCTCGTGAGCAATTCGGTCTTTTAGGCAGATGTTACGACACTTTAATGTCATCAATAGCCTATGTCACGACACTTTAATATCATCAACAGCAAGACCCGACCTCTATGCCCTCGGCATAAAGCAGGAATGGTTCCCCTCAACCCGTTGCTCACTTGCCACGACACTTTAATATCATCGGCACGAGTTAAGTTTCCTCGAAGCCCGTGAATCGAACGTACAATATTACATAACCCAGTTATCTACAAGTTGGCTCCTAGGCCCACAAGTTGGCAAGATCACTCATCCGCCCAGTTTTCCGGTTGCACCTTTGGGTTAATCCCCAAGGCTCCCTGTTGCAATCTACCACGTAGAAAACACGAAAAACAACCAATCGCGCGGAGTCTTCTCCGGCATTTATGCAATGGAACATCACCGATCCAGACCAACATGTCCGGGTAGGCTTCACACATCATGCCTATGTCCGTTCTCGAATACGGACTCTAAACAATGGGGACTTTACATATCTACCCGAAGGAACGCCTCCAACTCACCGCAAACTCGCAAGAGCGGGTTTCCTATGCAAAGAAGGAGAGCTTCACATGCTCAAGAAGAGAATCGTTACCCTAGCGTTCTTCCTTGGCGCCATGGAAAAGTAAGCAGATGAAAATCACCGCACTCTCTTTGCCTCCGTGGATCCGAAGTCGGCTCGCGATTTGGAGCTTCGAAGCTCCTCCAATGGCCGGATTTAGCTTCTTCTTCCTACTTTGCTCTCACCTCTCTCTTGACTTAGAAAGAGAACCACTCAAGTAAAAGTGAGGGTTTCAAAGGTCCAATCCCGGGTATATCCCATCAGGAACAACCCCCAGCCGTTGGATCCCAAATTAAAGAAACGAACGGCTTTCATTCGGGCCTGAAATGTACAATCTGGACCGAACACGGCCTGGCACACGCCCGTGTCCAGGGCCGTGTGCCTCATTCTCCATCAAAATCGACGCGCTTGGAACAATACACCGGCATCCGACATGCCCGTGTTCTACCTGACACGCCCATGTTCCAACTGACACGGTCGTGTGGTCGGCCATGTGCCCCCATCGATACAGCCCGAAAACAACCCGAGACTCACACGGGTTCTTGGACACGCCCGTGTCCGAACCCGTGTCCACTCGAACATGCCTGGGCTCCAGGCCGTGTTCACGGTCTCGACACTTCGTCCAGTGAAGTTCGTCGACCACCCGACACGGCCTTGGACACGCCCGTGTCCTAGGCCGTGTGCCTTGTCTCGACACATCGTCGAGCAAAAATGTCAACACCCCGGGCCGGTTGTCGACACGGTCTCGACGCGCCCTGAGACATGCCCGTGTCTCAGGCCGTGTGCCCCGTCTCAACACTTCGTCGAGCGCAAAATGTCCACTTCGCGGCCAAGTCGTCGACTCCAGCCTGACACGCCCTGGGACACGCCCGTGTCCCAGGCTGTGTGCCTCCTGCCAGATTCCAACTCTGGCCCAAAACGTCTCCCGTGGCTCTTTTGAGTTTTGGGGCGTTACAACTCTCCCCCTCTTAAAAGAATTTTGTCCACTAAATTATATAAAGGAAAGACAAGCACCAAAATTAAATTGTACCTGAGCGGAACAACTCCGGATACTCGTCAAGCATAGTCTGCTCTCGCTCTCAAGAGAGCTCCTCATGACCGCAATTGTCCCATCGGACCTTGACCATCCTGATCTCTTTATTGCGTAGCCGCTTGACCTCCGAGTCCTCAATACGCACAGGCTTGACTTTTGTTGTCAACCCACTATCCACCGACACTTGATCAACCGAGATCACTTGCGAAGGCTCTTGCACCGCCTTTCGAAGCACCGAAATATGGAATACATCATGTAAACCACTAAGCTCCACTGAAAGCTTCAACCGATAGGTTGCTTCACCAACCCGCTCCAAAACCTCAAACGACCCAAGGTACCTCGGGCTTAGATTTTTCAATCGCCGCATCCGCGAGACACCCTTGAACGGCTTGATCTTTAAGTACACATAATCGACCACAGCGAACTCCACGTTCCTGTGCTTGACATTATAGTACTTCGCTTGCCGGTCCTGAGCGATAAGCAACCTCTCCCGAATGGTACGCACCAACGAAGTAGCATCCTCCACTTCTAATCGCTTATACAACTTTGACTCACCCATTTCTATCCAAGACAATGACGTGCGACATTTTCTACCATATAGGGACTCGAAGGGCACCATTTGAATACTCGCTTGCTAGCTATTGTTGTACGCGAACTGCACCAAATAGAGATGGTCTTTCCATTGCTTTCCAAAATCCAAGACACACATGCGAAGCATGTCTTCCATAGTTCTATTGACCCTCTCGGTCTGCCCATCCATTTGCGGATGGAAGGCTGTGCTGAATTTCAACTTTGTTCCCAACATTTGCTGCACTAGCCTCCAATCATTGGACGTGAACCGCCCAGCTCAGTCGCTCACGATGTTGCGGGGCACACCATGAAGACGTACAATGTTATCCACATACAGTTTTGCCAACTTCTCCACCGGATCATCCTTCCTATGCAGAATGAAATGCGACACCTTCGTTAGCTGATCTACGACCACCCAAATGGCGTCGTTCCCCTTTTGCGACCTTGGCAAACCGTGCACAAAGTCCATAGAGATGTCATCAAATTTGCACTCCGGAATAGGCAAGGACTTAAGAAATCCTCCCGGCTTTTGGCACTCCGCCTTCACCAAGGCGCAAGTTACACTTCGCTACGTAGAGCGCCACATCCTTCTTCAAACACGGCCACCAAAACAGTTTCTTTACATCGCGGTACATCTTCGTGCTCCCCGGGTGAATTGAGTACTTGGTATGGTGTTCCTCGTACAACAATTCCACCCACAAATTGCCCACACTTGGGACGCATAGACGACCGTCTTTCCAAAGCAATACGTCCTCCACAACGAATTGGGAATTTGACCCATCCAGAGCCTCTACCATGAACTGCTTCATATGGACATCCATATCCAAAGCCTGCCGATTCCGATCAGCTAGGTCATATTGGAGTTCAGTCCAATTCAGTACTGCTTGAGCACTTTTTTGCTTATCCACACAAACAATCTCCAACACCTCCAACTCCCGCACCAACCCCTCGTCATGGATCGATAGCCAATTGGCTTGAGCTGGGGCTCGGCGACCCAACGCGTCCGCAACCGCATTACCCTTACCAGGCACGTTGTTAACCCCTCAGTCCGCAACATCCTACAAGATGCCAAGACCCCACTTTCAACACTCGCAGAATCAATTAGGCAGTCCTCCCAGTCTGACAAAGTAACCAATCAGCCACCAAGGATGATCCCCCAGGAGCGGACTCAAGGATCTGTTCTCTCAGTCCGTCGTACCTTGGGATCTTTGGATTCTCTATATAGGCGGACGCAGTGTCTCGTCCGCCCAGACCGTCGTCCTCCAGCAGGATCGCGCCTAGCAGCAGATGGAAGCTCCAGCCCGCGAGCCGAGTCCGCCCCTTTAGCGCGGACTGGCGTGTTCTTTCTTTTTGCTTCCCGTCACAGCTGCCCGGTTCTCCTGTCCCCCGGGCAGCCAGTTATTTTAGCCCTGCCCGTTTGGGCAGGCCCCCTATCCTATAAATAGGGGGGAGGTGGTGCACTCAAGCCACGCTGACTCGGACCCAGGAGCCTACTCGTTAAAGGCTGCAGACTCGAATCTTGTACCTTGCGGACTCCTCCTTGCTCTGCTCTTGTCAACCTTTTTCCTTCACTTGTAACCAAATCTTTCTTCAATCAAGGAAAAGCCCGTCGCAAGAGAGGCATTCACGCCGGGGCGGGCGAAGTCTGTTGTTGCCGTGGCTCACGGCCCTGCTGTTCTTCCATCTCTCATCCGCTTAGTAGATTACTACTCGCAGTCTCTCTATTCCCCGGTGCTCGAACCGTTAGCTGGTGGTGCTCGACCCCCCCTTGTGTTTTCGTGCATCAACAGTTAACACGCGACCTTCAGATTCGAGTAGTGTTTTGAATTCAGCGGACGGAAATGTCAGACCGCAGAGCCCGCTCTTCAGACCGCTCCAGTTCTTCAGAGGACTCTCTTTGGGATGCAATTGAGCAAGCTCGCCTTGAGGCCGAGCAGTCCCGCCGGCAGACTGACCAGCATCTCGACGCAATCAGCCAAGCCCTGCTCGCGCTAGACCAACGGCTTGCTCCTCAGGCCGCAGCAGAACCAGCGGACTCGCCAGTCCGCCCGACTCCAGCTCGTACTCCGCTTCGGCAGTTGCCAGCCACTCCTCGGAATCCTGCTCAGTCCGCCGCCCCTCTGCGCCCTCAGGAGGAGCAGTTTGCTTTCAGGGCTTTCTTCAGAGAAGCTGCCAGGGGCACTCCTGCCCGCCAGCTTCATTTTGCTGACCGCCAATCCGCCGAGCACGCGGACTCCCCGGCTTCAGTCCGCCCCTTCTACCCTGCAGAGTTCGAGACCCCGTCTCCCTTCGTTGATCGAATCCGATGGGAATCGGCTCCGAACAACTTTAAGGAGCCTCACATCCCATTCTATTCAAGAGGGACTTATCCAGTCTCTCACCTCCAAGCATTTGAGGGGGCAGTTGCTTTGAGATGCCTCTCAGATGCAATCAAGTGTAAACTCCTGGTTACCACTCTCGAAGGACAGGCGAGAGAATGGTTCTATGAGCTGCCTTCCGACACAATCTCTTCTTTCGCAGAGCTTTGCAGCCAGTTATTGCTGAGGTTTGCTACCTCAAGAAAGAGACAGAATGGGCCAGCTGTCCTCTTTGAAATCAAACAAAGGGACAATGAATCAGTGGCGCGATTCGTTGATCGCTTTCAAAGAGAGATCCAAGGGGTAAGGAATGTGAACCACGATTATTACAAGGTTGCCTTGATCCATGGCCTCCGGGAAGGCCCCCTGAAGTTTAAAGCAACAACCAAGGCACCTGAGACTTATCAAGAGTTGATCGCCATGGTCAACCGTTTCATTGAAGGAGAAAACGCCAATACAATCTATGTCTCATCCCTGACAGCTAAGGCTGAAGGAAGGGATGCCTCCGCTTCTTCCTCTCGTAGCAAGCCCCCTCGCCCAGACTTCCAGCATCCGTCTCAATGAGGCAGGAACTTCCGCCACAAGAAACCTTTCCTTGGCCATCAACAGTTTCACGAGCAGAGACTGTCGTTGGCTGCCACTCCCGCCGTTCCATTGCAAGCTCTTCCCATCCTCCAGCAAGCAGCCTTGCCTGCTCCGAGCCAATCTGATGCAAGCCCCATGGAGGACATTGCAGATCTGGACCATGACGAAGTCATCCAGATCTTGTAAAGGAGATCAGAAGAAAAGAGGCAAGAGCTTCATAAAGTGTGGAGGCCAAGGAAAAGTGCACAGTATTGCCAATTCCACAAAGAAAAGGGCCACTTGACCGAGGATTGCAAGGCCCTTCGCATGCTGATAGAGAAGCTGCTTGCCGAGGGCAAGATTGACTTGGCCAAGAAGGATTCTCCTTCTTCTTCGAAGCCATCCACCTCGAAGGGCAAAGAAGTCGCCGAAGCATACCAGGAATGTGTATATGTAGAGGACGAAGGCCGTATGGGGCTGATCAACGTCGCGGTGGAGTGCTTCGACAAAAATGATGAAGGGGTTTTGGGACGCCTCTTCTTCATCCATGGTGGAGCAGGGACCGAGTCCACTCGGAAATCTTCAATTTCAATGGTCACCCGAGCAGAGGTGGCCTCTTCTTCTTCCGTTGCTCCTCCAAGTGAGGTTGTCACCTTTGGTCCAGCAGATCTGCCCCAAACAACCAATCCGTTTGATGATGCAGTTGTAATTCAGGCTGTGATTGGGGACTTTACAGTTGATAGAATTCTTGTTGACACCGGGAGCTCGGTCAACCTCCTGTTCAAGTCTACTTTTGAGGCCCTGAGGACTGGAAAGCCTCTGCTTTCCACCAAAGGGCCACTCTATGGTTTCTCAGGAGAGAGAAAAGAAGTGGAAGGTAGCGTCATCCTGCCCGTGAAGCTTGGAGGGGCAACTAAGCAAGTGCAATTCATAGTGGTTGACGCCCCCAGCAGCTACCATGCCATCTTCGGTAGGCCCATGTTAAACAAGTATCAAGCGGTGGTTTCCACTTACCACCTTGCCATCAAGTTCTTCGCAGATGGAAGGATGCGCCGGGTCAGGAGTGACCCAAGGAGAGCAAGGGAGTGCTACGTCCACACTGTCAACATGGTTGAAGTCATCCCTTCCCTTGCTCCAGCAGCAGCTGCAGAAGCCTCTCCCAGTTCAGAAGCTGCTGCTGATGAAGGTGCTCACCTGGAACCTGCCCATGTGACGCAAGGAGTCCCCATTGCTGAGGGGGAGGAGAGGAAGCTCTCCATCAACTCGGAGTTGCCTGAAGATCAAAAGGCCGAGCTGATTTTCTGCTTGCTAAATAACTTGGATGTCTTTGCCTGGACAGCAGAAGACATGCCAGGAGTGGATCCGGATGTTGCATGCCATCACCTGAATGTTGAACCCAACTTCAAACCTGCGCAACAAAAGAAGAGGGGTATGACAACAAAGCTTGCTGAGCCAATAAGAGAGGAGGTCGCGAAGCTCCTCAAGGCAAATTTTATTAAAGAAATTCAGTACCCGACCTGGATATCAAATGTTGTAATGGTTAAAAAACCAGTTGGGAAATGGCGAATGTGTGTAGATTTTACCAAACTTAATAAAGCATGCCCTAAAGATTGCTACCCCTTGCCTTAGATAGATTCTTTAGTTGATTCCGCGGTAGGGTACTCTTACATGAGTTTTTTAGATGCGTTTTCTGGTTATCAGCAGATAAGAATGCATAAGCCTGACGTTCCGCATACGTTATTCATTACTAATGATGGTTGCTATTGCTAACTTGTGATGCCCTTTGGGCTTAAAAATGCAGGTGCAACCTACCAACGGATGATGGACCGTGTGTTTAACCATCAGAAGGGAAGAAACCTAGAAGTGTATGTAGACGATCTCTTGATTAAGAGTATGTCGTTTTCGCTGCACTTGCTAGATCTAGCAGAGACGTTCGCTACTCTGCGTAGATACAAAATGAAGCTTAACCCTTTGAAATGCACTTTTGAGGCGAGTAAGGGGAAGTTTCTTGGTCATCTCCTTACTCCGGAAGGACTTGCCCCCAATCCTGATAAAGTAAATGCCATTCTTGATATGCCTACCCCTCGTACGCCTAAGGAAGTTCAACAGTTAGGAGGGAGGGTGGCAGGTCTTGCAAGATTTCTCTCTCGGGTTGGAGATAGGAGTGCTCCCTTCTTTAAAACTCTCCGAGGAGCATCCAAGTTTGAGTGGACGGAAGAATGCTCCCAAGCTTTTGAGCAATTGAAGATGCAACTGACCTCAGCACCCCTGCTTCAGAGTCCCCGGACAGGAGAGATTCTTTTCTTATACCTAGGGGTTGGCCCTGAGGCCGTCAGCTCCGTTCTTCTTCGGGAAGAGAGCAGGAAACAATTCCCAATTTACTATGTCATCCATATCTTGAAGAGTGCCGAGACACGGTACCCAATTCTTGAGAAGTTAGCCTTGGCACTAGTCATGTCAGCTCGCAGGCTCCGTCCATATTTCCAAGCACACTCAATTCAAATCGTCACCGATCAACCTTTGAAAAGTGTGTTGGAGAAACCAGAGCATTCTAGCAGACTAGCTAAGTGGGCAATAGAGTTGAGTGAATTTGAAATCTCTTATGTGCCCAAGACAGCCATCAAGGCTCAAGTCCTAGCAGACTTCCTAATTGACATGCCACAGTCCAAGTCTGATCGAGCAGAAAGGTCACCTTTGGCTTGGACCATCAATGTGGATGGAGCCTCAGGAAGAAGTACTTCTGGAGCAGGGGTAGTCCTCATTAATCCAAACGGCGTCAAACTGGAGCAGTCCATCAAGTTTTGCTTCCTAGTAACCAATAACCAGGCCGAATATGAAGCTCTACTAGCAGGCTTGAGACTTGCAAGGGAACTAGGAATCGATCATGTTCACATCAGAACCGATTCTCTGGTAATGGCGTCACAAGTCCTTGGTAACTTCGAAACAAGAGAACCAATCTTGAAGAAATATCTTGCTCTTGTGAAAATAGAAGTCGGCAAATTCAAGAGCTTTACCATTGAGCACATCCCCAGAACAGAAAATGAGGAGGCAGATTTTCTTTCCAAGTATGGGATGCCATCAGGAGGAACAACTTCCGAGCTCTTCCGCCCGGCAGTGGTGGAAGGAGATTTGATGCAAGTGGATCAATGTACCTCCTGGATGGACCCATTCATTCTCTATCTGTCAACGGGAGGTTATCACCATTCAGTCAAAGATAAGAAAAAGTTCAAAATAAAAGCAGCTCACTACTTCTTAGTGGCGGGAATCCTCTACAGAAGAACATTCCTCTCTACCATGGCCCGGTGTGTTTCAGAAGAAGAAGCTCCCCTTGTTTTGCAAGAAGTTCATTCAGGAGAGTGTGGAAGCCACTCGGGAGCAAGAACCCTAGAAAGACGGATCCTGCGGTAGGGATATTTCTGGCCCACTATGAAGAGAGACTCTGAGATCTATGCAAGAAAGTGTGTTCAATGTCAGAAGTTTGCTCCACTTCAACTCCAAGCAGCTCAGTCACTCAGATCGATTGCAACTCCTTAGCCCTTTGCAGTTTGGGGCATGGATCTCATTGGTCCTTTTCCCATGGCAAGCGGGCAACGACGTTTCATCATCGTAATGATCCACTACTTCAGTAACTGGATTGAAGCCAAGGCATTGGCTAAGACAACTAATCAAGTCGTCAAAAACTTCATTTGGGGAGAGATTGTCTGCTGGCATGGGATATCTATGGCTATAATCACTGATAATGGGCCAAAATTCAACAACTCAGAGATGATAGATTTTTGCAAGCAGATCGGAACAGAGCTGTGGTTTGCATCAGTTCATCATGCCAGAAGCAATGGCCAAGTTGAAGCAGCCAACAAGCAGATCCTCAATTTGCTCAAAAAGAAAGTGCAGAATCTCAAGAGCAGCTGGACTGATCAGCTTCCATCAGTCCTCTGTTCCCTTAGTACAACGCCATCATCCGCAACTGGGGAGACTCCATTCAAACTTTCTCATGGCTCAGAGGAACTCATTCCAGTTGAGTTTGAAGTCCCGTCACCTAGAGTTCTGCTTGCAAGAGAAGGCGTTGAGGACTGGCTTGAGTTGAATAATGAAGAGATGAGGTTCAGCCTGGAACACATCGAGGCAATCTGAGATCAAGCAGCCATAAGACAGGAGGAGGTCAAAAGAAGGATGGCCCGCTACTTTGGTCAGAACGTAAGGATCAAGCACTTCCAAGTGGCAGATCTAGTTCTAAAGAAGATTGATGCTGCTGCAAGAACTGGTTCAGTTGGAAAGCTTAATCCAAATTGGGCCAGCCCTTTTGTTATCAAAGAAGCGTTAAAAAGCGGCGCTTACCACTTACAGACATACGAAGGAGAGGATATGCCACATACACGGAGCGGGGATGATCTCAAACGGTTCTATTCTTGAACCTCCTTTTTTCTACTTTGTGTATCCTCTTCAAGAGTCATTATGAATAGAAACTGCTTGCTAACGCTTCTTCAAGTGTTTTGTCTATGTAATCATAACAGATGACACGCTAAGAAAGATTTCAAAAACGGTTCTGCCCTTGAACTCTCCTTTCTTTCTTATGCTTGCTTTGCAAATACATTTTATTAATCAAAGGATTCATACTGACACTTTTTTCTAGTGTTCTCTCTTTCTCTCCCAAAGATCTATAACGGTTCCCTAATACCAGGAGACATCGCCTAGTTCAGCTAGACCTCCCCTAGAGGTGTTGTCATTAGCGTAACACCACGAAGATAACGTGTTGCGAGGAGATTTCGCACCGTGTAGTGGGAGCTTGCAGGCTCTAGTGCGGTAGGATTCTGAACTTCGAATCCCGGCTAGTACCTGACCCCACCTCTGCATTATGGAGGGCAGGGTGGGTGTAGAGCTATACCATGCCACATTTGGGATATCGTTACAACTTTGATGATCTGGTGAGAAAAGAAATGCCATGCGCACCTGCCCACCGATCATCTTAGCTTGTAACCCTCGAACACTCCATGGTACCCTCAAGCAGTGCCTGCAGGAGACCCACAGCTTAGACTATACTCCAGGCAAGAGGGCAGGGAACCGTTCCGCCAAGTATCTTGCTCTTCGCAGGGAATCTTCCTGGTGCGGATTAGTTTTCTTTATCCGCATAGTCCGCCGGTTTTATTTGGGTTGATCGTATAGCCTGTGGCCTGGTGAGGAAAGCAATGCCATGCACACCTGTCCAACTGGTCGCAAGCTATGGATCATTTCTTCTGTTTAGTGCGGACTGGCTTTCTCTATCCGTGCAGTCCGCCAGTTTCCTTGGGTTGATTTTATAGCTTGTGCCCGGTGAGGAAAGCAATGCCATGTGCACCTGCCCACCTGGTCGCAAGCTATAGGTCATTTCTATCTTGGGCGGACCATTTCCCCTATTTATAGGACGGGGGCCTGCCCAAACGGGCAGGGCTAAAATAACCGACTGCCCGGGGTACAGGAGAACCGAGCAGCAGTGATGGGAAGCAAAAAGAAAGAACACGCCAGTCCGCGCGAAGGGGACGGACTGGGCTCGCGGGCTAAAGCTTCCGTCTGCTGCTGCAAGGCGCGATCCTGCTGAAGGACGGAGGCCTGGGCGGACTGAGCACTGAGTCCGCCGAAGAGGGATCAATCCAAGGATCCAAAGGCATGTCGAGCTGGGCGGACGAAGCACTGAGTCTGCCGCTGGGGGATCAACCTTGGGACGTCTAAATGCTGATACTCTGCCGAGCTCGGCGGACTGCCAACCCGAGTCCGCCTCTGATGAGCCTGGGACCTTGAACTATGCTGGGGATTCACCGGGCTGGGCGGACTGCCAAATTGAGTCCGCGGCTAATGAAGTAAGTGACATTGGAATCTAGTACGTGTTGCGGACTGAGCGGTTAACATAATCCCCGCACATTTTTAAGTTTCTGAAAACATCGAAAATGTTTGCTTAACAGCCGAGTCCGCAAGTCTCATTAATGCTGTCAGCACGATAAATATCGTTGGAGGGGCAGGAATTGTCAAAAGTTTCCAGCGACACGGGGTGTTACTCTCCTCTTGCGGTCTCTACTTTCCAGTCCGGCATGGCGAGACTTGGTGCGTTCTTCACTAGCCTCACTACAATGACTGAAAAAACAATAACGCCAATGAAAACAAAAAAGGTAATAAAACGAGTAGGGCCATCAATCCTCTCTGTAGGAGAGAGCTGTCAGAGTAAGAAGCTAGCCGCGGAAGCAGTCCGCCAGACTGACATGCCTGCGACTGAAATGTCTGGGGATGTCTCCATATCTCACTCATAACAACCATCAAAGAGTGCGGGTAAGACGCTGAGTCCGCCAAAGCCTGCTGACAAACAAAAGTCTGCCCATTCAGCGGACACGATTCACACAAATAAAGAAGTCGAAGTGTCTTCACTGAATGTTCAGCAGCCCATCATTGTTCTTGACAAAGGTGGGCTACCTGCAGGAGAGGAAGTTGGGAAGGATGCGTCTTTACAGGCGCTAGTTGCTGTGAACACAGAGAAAGTCCGCGAGAATCTGCCGGACTTAGGGCAAGTAGAAGCGGGTTCCTCTGGGAAAAAGGCCCCTTCTGAGAAGAAGAGGAAAAGAGAGAAATCCACCGTGGCCGAACGGGTAGAGAAGAAACTGCGGGCTAGGAAGGAGAAGAATATTTTCGTGCGGATTGGGGTTGCAAGCTTGCAGCACAGGCCGCGGGAAAAAGAAGTTTCGAGCTCCCCTCTTTACCAGTTGCTGAGGAAGAAAAGGAAAAACTGAAGGAGAAGATCGCTGAGCAGAAGAAGCAGATCGCAGCCCGCGTGGCTACGGTTGAGGCGGCCTCGAAACAAGCTGCGGCGAACAAAGAAGCTGAAGATCTGTGGACTGCTGCCGAGCTGCTGCAGACAGGTAAACTCCAACCGGCGCCGAAATTCTTTAAGTGTTAGTGGCTTTACAGGTCGCCGCAGCGGAAGTCGAGGTCAATCAAGATCATCACCGAGACCGATGATATTGTTGTTCCAACAAGCTCTGCGGCTGAAAAGAAAATCAAAGTCCACCACGAATGGAGGAAGCGGCTAAGTGCCTTTGACCCAGATCGGATAAGGCGACCTATCTTCGATAGTCGTAAACTCGCTATTACCTTTGCCAAAAGTGATCATTTATCTCCATACTTTGAGTCCGCTGCGGACTGTATTTGAATGTGAACTTGACCTTCTTTGTTGCAGGAAGGAAGTCGCCACCGGGCTCTGTCGAGAGTGGCGAGATTGTGACCACGCAGGATACTGCAGCTGACACAGCCTCTCTTGATGAGTCTGCAAAAGATGAGCAGCCCAGCTTGGACAAAATTGTAGAGTTAGAAATGAAATTTCATGCTGAAATTCAAGAAATCAGAATGGAGTTAAGGAAGGCGGTAGAGCGCGAGAAGGCTGCGTTGGAGCGCGAGAAAGACTTGAAGGACCAGGTCGCTAATATCTCGAGGGTGCTGGAGAGGTCCGACAGAGAAAAGAGGCGGCTTGCTGATGATATCCGCTTCTACAAAGGAAAGTACTTAGTGGTGATTTGGTCTGATAAAGGCAAGCGGGCTGCTGAGGTCGCCGAGGAGATGTCGCGACTGCCAGATCGTGCCCCTCCAATGGATGCTCCAATCCCCGCAAAAAGTAGCCAGCCTGCCACGCATGAGGTAACAAGGCCTGCGACTAATCCCATGGTTCCTTTGAGCCGCGTTGACCGGGAGGCCGCGCACATGCACCAGACCATCAACACCATCCACCGTCACATCTACCACTTATATGGTGAAGTGCTTCAGATGAGTGATAAGGCGACACATCTATGCAGAGATAGAAACGAGCGGCATGCGCGATCAGATAATCGAGACCGTTGAGGCCGCACTTAGACGAACTGATCTGTTGTATAATTTGTGTTGAAAAATTCTTTGTTTTTCTATTGTTGCGATGTGTGTAATGAACGATGCTGTTTTATGCGAATTAAACTTGTTATCCGTGCATTCTGACGTGAAACTGCTTGTTTCTCTATACTGTGCTGTGGCGAACTGCGCGAACTAATTCTGTGTCCGCCTCTATGAATTTAACTTGGGAATTAACCTGCAGGTGGGAAGCACTGCGAGTTGGGCGAAATGAAATTGTGTCCGCATAATTTGTGCTTTGAAATTTGCTTGGCAGGTACTCTAGAGACTGGAAATAGCAAACAGCGCGGACTCAAGTTTGTGTCCGCGTTGTCTTTATCTTTGCTGCATAAAAAACTGAACTGCTGTGATTTTAGCGGACTGGATAATCAAGCTATGCGGCCTGGCCAAAAAGCTGTCAGGTTCCACTACTATAAATATAGCCTTGTTGCTTCTTCTATGCACGAAAGCAGTTGTAGCAGAAAACCCTGCGGCCTGAGAATATGGTGTCCGCCAGGACTGATGCCGCGGTTGCTTTCCATGCTGCTGATCAAAGGAAATGCACATTGACGGAGGCTAACCTTGAGGCCTTCATTGAGAGACATAAGGCGAACTCAAATGTGCTTGTCCGCCTTCCCGCCCACGAGGAAAGATTGAACTATCAACAGCAACTCAGATCGCTATTCCTGTCGACCACTTCGATAGCTTGTTCATATTCCCATTGCTATGGGAGATGGTATAGATATTTGAGCACTACGGGATGGTTTCGGGCCAGCTCACACCCAACACATTAGCAGTCATCTATAGCTTCATTGCAAACCTGCGATCTGAAAAGATCGCCTTCTCCCTCAACATCTTCCGCAAGATGTTTTCAGTCCGCTCGATAATACCCTCCGGAGGCCGCCCATATAAAGGGGTGATTTACTTCTACTGCCAAGGGATGAAGGTCATGGGTCTGCCTAACAAGGTCCATAACTGGACCTACAGGTTCCTGATCTTTGAGGGCGACCTAGGGTTCGCACTGTAACACCCCCTATCCTTCGCATAGCATATAGCAGTAGGTCCGGTCGGGCCCAATGCCATATACTACAGACAGACCGGGTGGTTACTCAATGGAAACCATCCAACCAATCATAACGTCCTACATAGAGAATTCTAGCGGAAGCAGTTTAAGTTGCAATAAAGAACCCAGCACAAAGAGCACGAATGTCCACTAATAAACCAAATAGGAATGTCGTACATACACGAGTACAAGCCTTAAGGCCTTACAAAAGGGTTTACTTCAATATTACATGTTTTACAAACCACGGCACGTAGGCCTGTCATACATAGGTAAAAGCAGTAAACACTCCAATTATGCCTTCGAGGGCCGGCTTGTAATTTGGGCTTTAGCCCGCTATTGACCGCTTGGTCCAGCAGCATCTGCAAGCAACAAAACCATCGCACGGTGGCAAACAAAGGCAACGGTCAGCAATGCTGACCAAATTATAACGATCCCGCCCCCAACTTGGGGCGGTGATGCTCCTTCCTTGCATTTTTATTAGCATAACCAAGTCGTATATAAATTCATTGCATCACAAGCGTTGGCATGCATGGCCACACACCCCGTGCTATCAGGGCACATTCTCGGTGATCGCAGTCTAAGCCGCTGACTCACAATCATCTCCAGGACGGCAATATCTCGTGAGCAATTCGGTCTTTTAGGCAGATGTTACGACACTTTAATGTCATCAACAGCCTATGTCTCGACACTTTAATATCATCGACAGCAAGACCCGACCTCTATGCCCTCGGCATAAAGCAGGAACGGTTCCACTCAACCCGTTGCTCACTTGCCACGACACTTTAATATCATCGTCATGAGTTAAGTTTCCTCAAAGCCCGTGAATCGAACGTACAATATTACATAACCTAGTTATGTACAAGTTGGCTCCTAGGCCCACAAGTTGGCAAGATCACTCATCCACCCAGTTTTCCGGGTGCACCTTTGGGTTAATCCTCAAGGCTCCCTGTTGCAATCTGCCATGTAGAAAACCCGAAAAACAACCAATCGCGTAGAGTCTTCTCCGGCATTTTTGCAATGGAACATCACCGATCCAGACCAACATGTCCGGGTAGGCTTCACACATCATGTCTATGTCCGTTCTCGAATACGGACTCTAAACAACGGGGACTTTACATATCTACCCGAAGGAACGCCTCCAACTCACCGCAAACTCGCGAGAGCGGGCTTCCTATGTAAAGAAGGAGAGCTTCACATGCTCAAGAAGAGAATCGTTACCCTAGCGTTCTTCCTTGGCGCCATAGAAAAGTATGCGGATGAAAATCACCGCACTCTCTTTGCCTCCGTGGATCCGAAGTCGGCTCGCGATTTGGAGCTTTGAAGCTCCTCCAATGGCCGGATTTAGCTTCTTCTTCCTACTTTGCTCTCACCTCTCTCTTGACTTAGAAAGAGAACCACTCAAGTAAAAGTGAGGGTTTCAAAGGTCCAATCCCGGGTATATCCCATCAGAAACAACCCCCAGCTGTTGGATCCCAAATTAAAGAAATAAACGGCTTTGATTCGGGCCTGAAATGTACAATCTGGACCGAACACGGCCTGGCACACGCCCGTGTCCAGCGTCGTGTCCCTCATTCGCCGTCAAAATCGACGCACCTGGAACAACACACTGGCATCCGACATGCCCGTGTTCTACCTGACATGCCCGTGTTCCAACTGACACGGTCGTGTGGTCGGCCGTGTGCCCCCATCGATACAGCCCGAAAACAACCCGAGACTCACACGGGTTCTTGGACACGCCCGTGTCCGAACCCGTGTCCACTCGAACACGCCTGGGCTCCAGGCCGTGTTCACGGTCTCAACACTTCATCCAGTGAAGTTCGTCGACCACCCGACACGGCCTTGGACACGCCCGTGTCCTAGGCCGTGTGCCTTGTCTCGACACATCGTCGAGCGAAAATGTCGACACCCCGGGCCGGTTGTCGACACGGGCTCGACACGCCCTGAGACACGCCCGTGTCTCAGGCCGTGTGCCCCGTCTCGACACTTCGTCGAGCGCAAAATGTCAACTTCGCGGCCAAGTCGTCGACTCCAGCCTGACACGCCCTGGGACACGCCCGTGTCCTAGGCTGTGTGCCTCTTGCCAGATTCCAACTCTGGCCCAAAACGTCTCTCGTGGCTCTTTTGAGTTTTGGGGCGTTACAACTCTCCCCCTCTTAAAAGAATTTCGTCCACGAAATTATATAAAGGAAAGACAAGCACCAAAATTAAATTGTACCTGAGCGGAACAACTCCGGATACTCGTCAAGCATAGTCTGCTCTCGCTCCCAAGAGTGCTCCTCATGACCGTAATTGTCCCATCGGACCTTGACCATCTTGATCTCTTTATTGCGTAGCCGCTTGACCTCCGAGTCCTCAATCCGTACAGGCTTGACTTTTGTTGTCAACCCACTATCCACCGACACTTGATCAACCGAGATCACTTGCGAAGGCTCTTGCACCGCCTTCCGAAGCACCAAAATATGGAATACATCATGTAAACCACTAAGCTCCACTGAAAGCTTCAACCGATAGGTTGCTTCACCAACCCGCTCCAAAACCTCAAACGACCCAAGGTACCTCGGGCTTAGCTTTTTCAATCGCCGCACCCGCGAGACACCCTTGAATGGCTTGATCTTTAAGTACACATAGTCGACCACAACGAACTCCATGTTCCTGTGCTTGACATTATAGTACTTCGCTTGCCGGTCCTGAGCGATAAGCAAACTCTCCCGAATGGTACGCTCCAACGAAGTAGTATCCTCCACTTCTAATCGCTTATACAACTTTGACTCACCCATTTCTAGCCAAGACAATGGCGTGCGACATTTTCTACCATATAGGGCCTCGAAGGGCACCATTTGAATACTCGCTTGGTAGCGATTGTTGTACGCGAACTGCACCAAATAGAGATGGTCTTCCCATTGCTTTCCAAAATCCAAGACACACATGCGAAGCATGTCTTCCATAGTTCTATTGACCCTCTCGGTCTGCCCATCCGTTTGCGGATGGAAGGCTGTGCTGAATTTCAACTTTGTTCCCAACATTTGCTGCACTAGACTCCAATCATTGGACGTGAACCGCCCATCTCAGTCGCTCACGATGCTGCGGGCTACACCATGAAGCCGTACAATGTTATCCACATACAGTTTTGCCAACTTCTCCACCGGATCATCCTTCCTATGCAGAATGAAATGCGACACCTTCGTTAGCTGATCTACGACCACCCAAATGGCGTCGTTCCCCTTTTGCGACCTGGGCAAACCGTGCACAAATTCCATAGAGATGTCATCAAATTTGCACTCCGGAATAGGCAAGGACTTAAGAAATCCTCCCGGCTTTTGGCACTCCGCCTTCAGCAAGGGGCAAGTTTGGCACTTCGCTACGTAGAGCTCCACATCCTTCTTCAAACCCGGCCACCAAAACAGTTTCTTTACATCGCGATACATCTTCGTGCTCCCCAGGTGAATTGAGTACTTGGTATGGTGTTCCTTGTACAACAATTCCACCCGTAAATTGCCCAGACTTGGGACGCATAGACGACCGTCTTTCCAAAGTAATACGTCCTCCAAAACGAATTGGGAATTTGACCCATCCAGAGCCTTTACCATGAACTGCTTCATATGGACATCCATATCCAAAGCCTGCCGATTCCGATCAGCTAGGTCATATTGTACTTCAGTCCAATTCAGTACTGCTTGAGCACTTTTTTGCTTATCCACACAAACAATCTCCAACGCCTCCAACTCCCGCACCAACCGCTCGTCATGGATCGATAGCCAATTGGCTTGAGCTGGGGCTCGACGACCCAACGCGTCCGCAATCGCATTACCCTTACCAGGCACGTTGTTAACCCCTCAGTCCGCAACATCCTACAAGATGCCAAGACCCCACTTTCAACACTCGCAGACTCAATTAGGTAGTCTGCCTAGTCCGACAAAGTAACCAATCGGCCACCAAGGATGATCCCCCAGTAGCGGACTCAAGGATCTGTTCTCTCAGTCCGCCGTACCTTGGGATCTTTGGATTCTCTATGTAGGCGGACGCAGTGTCTAGTCCGCCCAGGCCGTCGTCCTCCAGCAGGATCGCGCCTAGCAGCAGATGGAAGCTCCAGCCCGCGAGCCCAGTCCGCCCCTTTAGCGCGGACTGGCGTGTTCTTTCTTTTTGCTTCCCGTCAACGCTGCCCGGTTCTCCTGTCCCCCGGTCAGCCGGTTATTTTAGCCCTGCCCGTTTGGGCAGGCCCCCTATCCTATAACTAGGGGGGAGGTGGTGCACTCAAGCCACACTGACTCGGACCCAGGAGCCTACTCGTTAAAGGCTACATACTCGAATCTTGTGCCTTGCGGACTCCTCCTTGCTCTGCTCTTGTCAACCTTTTTCTTTCACTTGTAACCAAATCTTTCTTCAATCAAGGAAAAGCCCGTCGCAAGAGAGGCATTCAGGCAGGGGCGGACGAAGTCTGTTGTTGCCGTGGCTCACGGCCCTGCTGTTCTTCCTGCTCTCATCCGCTTAGTAGATTACTACTCGCAGTCTCTCTATTCCCCGGTGCTCGAACCGTTAGCTGGTGGTGCTCGACCCCCTCTTTGTGTTTTCGTGCATCAACAGTTAACACGCGACCTTCGGATTCGAGTAGTGTTTTGAATTCAGCGGACGGAAATGTCAGACCGCAGAGCCTGATCTTCAGACCGCTCCAGTTCTTCAGAGGACTCTCTTTGGGATGCAATTGAGCAAGCTCGCCTTGAGGCCGAGCAGTCCCGCCGGCAGACTGACCAGCGACTCGACGCAATCAGCCAAGCCCTGCTCGCGCTAGACCAGCGGCTTACTCCTCAGGCCGCAGCAGAACCAGCGGATTTGCCAGTCCGCCCGATTCCAGCTCGTACTCCGCTTCGGCAGTCGCCAGCCACTCCTCGGAATCCTGCTCAGTCCGCCGCCCCTCTGCACCCTCAGGAGGAGCAGTTTGCTTTCAGGGATTTCTTCAGAGAAGCTGCCAGGGGCACTCCTACCCGCCAGCTTCATTTTGCTGACCGCCAATCCGCCAAGCCCGCGGACTCCCCGGCTTCAGTCCGCCCCTTCTACCCTGCAAAGTTCGAGACCCCGTCTCCCTTCGTTGATCGAATCCGATGGGAATCGGCTCCGAACAACTTCAGGGAGCCTCACATTCCATTCTATTCAGGAGGGACTTATCCAGTCTCTCACCTCCAAGCATTTGAGGGGGCAGTTGCTTTGAGATGCCTCTCAGATGCAATCAAGTGTAAACTCCTGGTTACCACTCTCGAAGGACAGGCGAGAGAATGGTTCTATGAGCTGCCTTCCGGCACAATCTCTTCATTCGCAGAGCTTCGCAGCCAGTTGTTGCTGAGGTTTGCTACCTCAAGAAAGAGAGAATGGGCCAGCTGTCCTCTTTGAAATCAAACAAAGGGACAATGAATTAGTGGCGCGATTGGTTGATCGCTTTCAAAGAGAGATCCAAGGGGTAAGGAATGTGAACCACGATTATTACAAGGTTGCCTTAATCCATGGCCTCCGGGAAGGCCCCCTGAAGTTTAAAGCAACAACCAAGGCACCTGAGACTTATCAAGTGTTGATCGCCATTGTCAACTGTTTCATTGAAGGAGAAAACGCCAATACAACCTATATCTCATCCCTGACAGCTAAGGCTGAAGGAAGGGATGCCTCCGCTTCTTCCTCTCGTAGCAAGCCCCCTCGCCTAGACTTCCAGCCTCCGTCTAGAAGAGGCAGGAACTTTCGCCACAAGAAACCTTTCCTTGGCCATCAACAGTTTCACGAGCAGAGACTGTCGTTGGCTGCCACTCCCGCCGTTCCATTGCAAGCTCTTCCCATCCTCCAGCAAGCAGCCTTGCCTGCTCCGAGCCAATCTGATGCAAGCCCCATGGAGGACATGGCATATTTGGACCTTGACGAAATCATCCAGATCTTGCAAAGGAGATCAAAAGAAAAGAGGCAAGAGCCTCAGAAAGTGTGGAGTCCAAGGAATAGTGCACAGTATTGCCAATTCCACAAAGAAAAGGGCCACTTGACCGAGGATTGCAAGGCCCTTCGCATGCTGATAGAGAAGCTGCTTGCCGAGGGCAAGATTGACTTGGCCAAGAAGGATTCTCCTTCTTCTTCGAAGCCATCCACCTCGAAGGGCAAAGAAGTCACCGAAGCATACCAGGAATGTGTGGATGTAGAGGACGAAGGCCGTATGGGGCCGATCAACATCCCGGTGGAGTGCTTCGACACAAATGATGAAGGGGTTCTGGGACTCCTCTTCTTCATCCATGGTGGAGCAGGGACCGAGTCCACTCGGAAATCTTCAATTTCAAGGGTCACCCGAGCAGAGGTGGCCTCTTCTTCTTCCGTTGCTCCTCCAAGTGAGGTTGTCACCTTTGGTCCAGCAGATCTACCCCAAACAACCAATCCGTTTGATGATGCAGTTGTAATTCAGGCTGTGATTGGGGACTTTACAGTTGATAGAATTCTTGTTGACACCGGGAGCTCGGTCAACCTCCTGTTCAAGTCTACTTTTGAGGCCCTGAGGACTGGAAAGCCTCTGCTTTCCACCGAAGGGCCACTCTATGGTTTCTCAGGAGAGAGAAAAGAAGTGGAAGGTAGCGTCATCCTGCCCGTGAAGCTTGGAGGGGCAACTAAGCAAGTGCAATTCATAGTGGTTGACGCCCCCAGCAGCTACCATGCCATCTTCGGCAGGCCCCTGTTAAATAAGTATCAAGCGGTGGTTTCCACTTACCACCTTGCCATCAAGTTCTTCGCAGATGGAAGGATGTGCCGGGTCAGGAGTGACCCAAGGAGAGCAATGGAGTGCTACGTCCGCACTGACAACAAGGTTGAAGCCAGCCCTTCCCTTGCTCCAGCAGCAGCTGCAGAAGCCTCTCCCAGTTCAGAAGCTGCTGATGATGAAGGTGCTCACCTGGAACCTGCCCAAGTGACGCAAGGAGTCCCCGTTGCTGAGGGGGAGGAGAGGAAGCTCTCCATCAACTCGAAGTTGCCTGAAGATCAAAAGGCCGAGCTGATTTCCTGCTTGCTGAATAACTTGGATGTCTTTGCCTGGATAGCAGAAGACATGCCAGGAGTGGATCCGGATGTTGCATGCCATCACCTGAATGTTGATCCCAGCTTCAAACCTGTGCAACAAAAGAAGAGGGGTATGGCAACAAAGCTTGCTGAGCCAATAAGAGAGGAGGTCGCGAAGCTCCTCAAGGCAAATTTTATTAAAGAAATTCAGCACCCGACCTGGATATCAAATGTTGTAATGGTTAAACAACCAGGTGGGAAATGGCGAATGTGTGTAGATTTTACCAAACTTAATAAAGCATGCCCTAAAGATTGCTACCCCTTGCCTCAGATAGATTCTTTAGTTGATTCCGCGGTAGGGTACTCTTACATGAGTTTTTTAGATGCGTTTTCTGGTTATCACTAGATAAGAATGCATAATCCTGACGTTCCGCATACGTCATTCATTACTAATGATGGTTGCTGTTGCTAACTTGTGATGCCTTTTGGGCTTAAAAATGCAGGTGCAACCTACCAACGTATGATGGACCGTGTGTTTAACCATCAGAAGGGAAGAAACCTAAAAGTGTATGTAGACGATCTCTTGATTAAGAGTAAGTCATTTTCGTTGCACTTGCTAGATCTAGCAGAGACGTTCGCTACTCTGCGTAGATACAAAATGAAGCTTAACCCTTTGAAATGCACTTTTGAGGCGAGTAAGGGGAAGTTTCTTGGTCATCTCCTTACTCCGGAAGGACTTGCCCCCAATCCTAATAAAGTAAATGCCATTCTTGATATGCCTACCCCTCGTACGCCTAAGGAAGTTCAACAGTTAGGAGGGAGGGTGGCAGGTCTTGCAAGATTTCTCTCTCGGGTTGGAGATAGGAGTGCTCCCTTCTTTAAAACTCTCCGAGGAGCATCCAAGTTTGAGTGGACGGAAGAATGCTCCCAAGCTTTTGAGCAATTGAAGATGCAACTGACCTCAGCACCCCTGCTTCAGAGTCCCCGGACAGGAGAGATTCTTTTCTTATACCTAGGGGTTGGCCCTGAGGCCGTCAGCTCCGTTCTTCTTCGGGAAGAGAGCAGGAAACAATTCCCAATTTACTATGTCAGCCATATCTTGAAGAGTGCCGAGACACGGTACCCAATTCTTGAGAAGTTAGCCTTGGCACTAGTCATGTCAGCTCGCAGGCTCCGTCCGTATTTCCAAGCACACTCAATTCAAATCGTCACCGATCAACCTTTGAAAAGTGTGTTGGAGAAACCAGAGCATTCTAGCAGACTAGCTAAGTGGGCAATAGAGTTGAGTGAATTTGAAATCTCTTATGTGCCCAAGACAGCCATCAAGGCTCAAGTCCTAGCAGACTTCCTAATTGACATGCCACAGTCCAAGTCTGATCGAGCAGAAAGGTCACCTTTGGCTTGGACCATCAATGTGGATGGAGCCTCAGGAAGAAGTACTTCTGGAGCAGGGGTGGTCCTCATTAATCCAAACGGCGTCAAACTGGAGCAGTCCATCAAGTTTTGCTTCCTAGTAACCAATAACCAGGCCGAATATGAAGCTCTACTAGCAGGCTTGAGACTTGCAAGGGAACTAGGAATCGATTATGTTCACATCAGAACCGATTCTCTGGTAATGGCGTCACAAGTCCTTGGTAACTTCGAAACAAGAGAACCAATCTTGAAGAAATATCTTGCTCTTGTGAAAATAGAAGTCGGCAAATTCAATAGCTTTACCATTGAGCACATCCCCAGAACAGAAAATGAGGAGGCAGATTTTCTTTCCAAGTATGGGATGCCATTAGGAGGAACAACTTCCGAGCTCTTCCGCCCGGCAGTGGTGGAAGGAGATTTGATGCAAGTGGATCAATGTACCTCCTGGATGGACCCATTCATTCTCTATCTGTCAACGGGAGGTTATCACCATTCAGTCAAAGATAAGAAAAAGTTCAAAATAAAAGCAGCTCACTACTTCTTAGTGGCGGGAATCCTCTACAGAAGAACATTCCTCTCTACCATGGCCCGATGTGTTTCAGAAGAAGAAGCTCCCCTTGTTTTGCAAGAAGTTCATTCAGGAGAGTGTGGAAGCCACTCGGGAGCAAGAACCCTGGAAAGACGGATCCTGCGGCAGGGATATTTCTGGCCCACTATGAAGAGAGACTCTGAGATCAATGCAAGAAAGTGTGTTCAATGCCAGAAGTTTGCTCCACTTCAACTCCAAGCAGCTCAGTCACTCAGATCGATTGCAACTCCTTGGCCCTTTGCGGTTTGGGGCATGGATCTCATTGGTCCTTTTCCCATGTCAAGCGGGCAACGGCGTTTCATCATCGTAATGATCGACTACTTCAGCAAGTGGATTGAAGCCAAGGCATTGGCTAAGACAACTACTCAAGTCGTCAAAAACTTCATTTGGGGAGAGATTGTCTATCGGCATGGGATACCTATGGCTATAATCACTGATAATGGGCCACAATTCAACAACTCAGAGATGATAGATTTTTGCAAGCAGATCGGAACAGAGCAGTGGTATGCATCAGTTCATCATCCCAGAAGCAATGGCCAAGTTGAAGCAGCCAACAAGCAGATCCTCAATTTGCTCAAAAAGAAAGTGCAGAATCTCAAGAGCAGCTGGGCTGATCAGCTTCCATCAGTCCTCTGTTCCCTTAGTACAACGCCATCATCCGCAACTGGGGAGACTCCATTCAAACTTTCTCATGGCTCAGAGGCACTCATTCCAGTTGAGTTTGAAGTCCCGTCACCTAGAGTTCTGCTTGCAAGAGAAGGCGTTGAGGACTGGCTTGAGTTGAATAATGAAGAGATGAGGTTCAGCCTGGAACACATCGAGGCAATCAGAGATCAAGCAGCCATAAGACAGGAGGAGGTCAAAAGAAGGATGTCCCGCTACTTAGATCAGAACGTAAGGATCAAACACTTCCAAGTGGGAGATCTAGTTATAAAGAAGATTGATGCTGCTGCAAGAGCTGGTTCAGTTGGAAAGATTAATCCAAATTGGGCCGGCCCTTTTGTTATCAAAGAAGCATTAAAGAGCGGCGCTTACCGCTTGCAGACATACGAAGGAGAGGATATGCCACATACATAGAGCGGGGATGATCTCAAACGATTCTATTCTTGAACCTCCTTTTTTCTACTTTGTGTATCCTTTTCAAGAGTCATTATGAATAGAAACTGCTTGCTAACGCTTCTTCAAGTATTTTGTCTATGTAATCATAATAGATGACACGCTAAGAAAGATTTCAAAAACGGTTCTGCCCTTGAACTCTCCTTTCTTTCTTATGCTTGCTTTGCAAATACATTTTATTAATCAAAGGATTCATACTGACACTTTTTTCTAGTGTTCTCTCTTTCTCTCCCAAAGATCTATAACGGTTCCCTGATACCAGGAGACATCGCCGAGTTCAGCTAGACCTCCCCTAGAGCTGTTGTCATTAGCGTAACACCACGAAGACCATGTGTTGCGAGGAGATTTCGCACCGTGTAGTGGGAGCTTGCAGTCTCTAGTGCGGTAGGATTCTGAACTTCGGATCCCGGCTAGTACCTGACCCCACCTATGCATTATGGAGGGCAGGGTGGGTGTAGAGCTATACCATGCCACATTTGGGATATCGTTACAACTTTGATGATCTGGTGAGGAAAGCAATGCCATGCGCACCTTCCCACTGATCATCTTAGCTTGTAACCCTCGAACACTCCATGGTACCCTCAAGCAGTGCCTGCTGGAGACCACAACTTAGACTATACTCCAGGCAAGAGGGCAGGGAACCGTTACGCCAAGTATCTTGCTCTTCGCAGGGAATCTTCCTGGTGCGGATTAGTTTTCTTTATCCGCACAGTCCGCCGGTTTTATTTGGGTTGATCGTATAGCCTGTGGCCTGGTGAGAAAAGCAATGCCATGCGCACCTGCCCACCTGGTCGCAAGCTATGGATCATTTCTTCTGTTTAGTGCGGACTGACTTTCTCTATCCGCGCAGTCCTCCAGTTTCCTTGGGTTGATTTTATAGCTTGTGCCCGGTGAGGAAAGCAATGCCATGCGCACCTGCCCACCTGGTCGCAAGCTATAGGTTATTTCTATCTTGGGCGGACTGGTTTTCTGTATCCGCTCAGTCCGACGGTTTCCTTGAGACCGCAAGCTATAGATTATTTCTATTGGCATATCCGCGAACAACGAAATTATATCAGCTAAGTCCGCCAAATGGTTTTCATATATTATCGTTTGATAAGTTAATAAAGAGAATTGCGGACTGCTACTAGAACTCAATGAAGTCCACCAGATATTGTTATCAGCTGAATATTTTCGTTTTCATTTTTTAAAGCGGACAATGAATGGATTGATAAGTAGAATTCTCTAATCAACAAGACTCATTATAGATGATCTTTGTATCTCGCGGACTACAATTGGAACTCAACGGAGTCCGCCTGACAATTTCTTTTCATTCCAACGACGGACAAATGATCGTCTCTAATCAGCAAGTTAAAAAGCTCAGTATTCAGCGTGTCGTGCGGACTGCTGTGTCAGGTCGAACTTAATTGCATTAAACGCAGCAAAATAAAAAGAACATTGCAGGAAGCACACAGATGCAAGAATATCCTTTCTATTTCATCAAAAATTTACACATCTATCTATTCGGCGGACTGCAGTCTTGAGTCCGCCCCATTTACAAAATCAAAAAAGATAAAAAATACATTAATCATCTGCAGTCTTTTGTTTCTTTTCTGGAGGTGCAGGGCTTTCGCCAACAATGTCGACTTCCGGAGAGTAGCCCCCCGAGCCGCTTCCGTTACTATCTAATCCTGCGCTTGAGGCGGATTCGCTATGCGAGCTCCTGGCCTCAGAGGAGGATGCAGAGGTGCTTGACTCGGCGGACTGATCTCCAACTCGCTGGCTTGAGCCAGTACCGTCCGTCGTCTCCACGGCGCCTTGCCCTTCGCCTTGTTCTCCTTCTCCTTCTCTTCTTCTTCTTCTTCTTCTTCTTCTTCTTCTTCTTCTTCTTCTACTTCCCCGCCTTCCTCTTCCTCGATGATGTCCTTGCCCTTTTTAGCCCGCTCCATCGCCGCGACCTGCGTTGCCAACTCAGGGAAGAGCTCCAAGAAAGGGACGCCATCCACTCCCTCCTTTGTAAAGCTGCCGCGGATAAGTCACTCAATGGCGACCTCAACGGTTTCCTTCACGAAAGGGAACATGGCGGCCTGAAAGCTGTTGTTCTCTAAGTCATTGGCGACCTGCTCAAAACAAAAGCAAACATCAGACAGTTCCCGGCGGATGGAAAATTAAAGCCGCTGCAAATTCAACTCACCCCAAGCTCTTCTTTTTGCAGGGCGACTTTCTTCCCTAGCTGCGCATTCCTCTCCTTTAGCACCTTATTGGCTTGCTGAAGTTGTTCGTTCTGCCTGAGCAGGTCTCTTGCCAAGGAGGCGACAAAATGGTTCGCCACCACGCTGTTCGCACTGGTTTGAGAGGCTAGCAGAGGGAGGTCGCCAGCGGCCACCTTTTTCAGGTCGCTCAAGTTACGCTTTCCGTATAGGGCGGAAAGCGCAACATGGGCATGACGGGTTATTCGCGGACTCTTCCATGAGGGGAGCGCGGTGGACAGGCGGACGTGTTTGTTCTTGTTATGCCAGTGGATCATAGGGTTCCCCCTAAGATCCTTCTAGCTGTTGCCAAAGCCGCTCATGGTGAAGCTTTCAGAAGAAGAGTAATCCGCCGCAGGATCCCCTTCCTCCTTCCTATTCCTTGCGACTTCTTCTTTCTTCTCTCCCTGTGTGGGAACAAAGCCGCTAGGCGTCTGCGGCAAGTTGGCGGGTACCGCCAAGGTCGCTGCAAAAACAGATGTGTTAAAACACTAAGGTCGCTGCGGATACAAAGTTTGAGTTCGCAAGCTGCTTACTCTCTTCGGGCAAAACATCCGCCAAGCTCGCCAGTAGCGGAATGTAATGCTCAATGTCAAGCCTGACATTAGCCAAGAACTCGACAATGGAGGACTCCACCGCGTCTAGCGGAACGCTCTTGAAGACGGAGTCCACGCGCACCTGCGGATAGGTGTGCCCGAACCCTAGGTCGCCTTCAAAGTTCAAGAACCTCGAGGTCCAGTTGTGGATCTTGTTGGGAAGGCCCACAACCTTCATTCCCCTGCAGTAAAAGTATATCACCCCCTTGTAGGGGCGGCCTCTAGAAGCGATTATCGAGCGGACATAGAACATCTTGCGGAAGATGTTCATCGAGAAAGCAATCTTTTCAAATCGCAAGTAGGAGATGAAGCTGCATATCGCTGCGAGTGCGTTGGGCGCGAGCTGGCCTGGCACCATTCCGTAGTGCTCGAAGATTTCGGCAAGTTCCCATAGCAACGGAAACGTGAATCCGCTATCAAAATGGTCCACAGGAACTGCGATCAGGGTTGCGGTTGAGAAGTTCAGCCTTTCTTGGTGGGCTGGAAGGCGGACAAGGATATTTGGATTCGCCATCTGTTTCTCAACAAAAGCCTCCAAATCAGCCTCTGTCAAGGTGCACTTCCGGTGGTCAGCAGAGTGGAAGGCGACAGCAGCATCAGTTCTGTCGGACACCATTTTGCAGGCCGCAGGGTTCTTTTACTTCAACTGTTTCCTGCATAGAAGAAAGTGGCAGGGCCTATTTATAGCTAAAGGGTCTGACAGCTTTTTGGCCAGGCCGCAGAGCTAGCAATCTCAGTCCGCATAGTCCGCAAAAATCAAATCATTCAGCAAAAGTTAAAAATAATGCGGATAACTCAAGAAGTTCACAAACAAAACAAAGTTCAAACGCAAAATATAATAGGCGGACACAGTTTCAGTCCGCCCAGCTCGCAATTATTCCCTCCAGGCAAGCAAAATATAATAGGCGGACACAGTTTCAGTCCGCGTAGGTCGCAACATTTCCCACCTGCAGAACTTAAATTAGGCAAAGAGGACACAACATCAGTCCGCGCAGTCCGCAACAGATCACAACAATAAGCAACATTACTTGCGGATATATTATTCGGTCCGCGTGAATCGCAGTATTATTCATTGCAGCACAAAGCATTGTTTGAAAACACACATAATTATACAACCAAACAAACTAATAGTTCATGGCATCGCGGACTCAGCGATCCTTAGTTTCAGTCCGCGCTGGCTTTTCCGTCCTGTCTCTGCACAAATGCGCAGCTTGATCGCTAATCTGGAGAATCTCACTATACATATGGCAGAGGTGGTGATGAATGATGTTTATAGTCTAGTGCATGTGGGCAGCCTCCCGGTCTACCCGGCTAAGGGGCACCATTGGCTCTGCTGCCGGCCTCGGCTCCTCGTCCACAACCTGTTGACTGCCCGCCGCGCTGTGACCTCTGGAGCAGTGCGATCTTGCAATCGCGACCTCTGCTCGGCGACCTAAGAAGCCCGCTTCCCTTTATCTTCCCTCGCTGAAGCCAAGTGTTTCCCCTTGTAGAAGCGGAAATCGTCCGCGAGCCTCTTCTTCTCCCTATCGGACATCTCCAGCGCCCTAGAGATGCTGGCAATCTGGTCTTTCAGGCTTTCTCCCGCTCCGCGGACGCTTTCTCGCGCTCTTTCGCCGCCTTTAACTCTGCTTTGATATTCTGAACTTCAGCTTGAAATTTCTTTTCTAACTCTATGATGATGTTCAGGCTGGGCAGCTCATCCCTTGCCTATTCCTCATGCGAGACCGCGTCAACACCAGTATTCGGTGTAACCACGATCTCGCCACTCTCAACGGAGCCCGGCGACGACTTTCTACCTGCAAGAAAGAAGGTCAACTTCATCATTCAAAAATAGTCCGCGGCGGACGCAAAGAAAGGATGAAAGATCACATTTGGATATAGCCGCAGTGATTTGCCGACTATCGAGAAAGATAGGTCACATTGCCCTCTCCGGGTCAAAAACCCTTAACCGCTTCTTCCATTCGCGATGGACCTTAGATCTTTTCTTAGCAGCAGAGCTTTTTGAAACCACGATGTCCTCAGTTTCAGTGATAATAATGACTGGTCTCGACTTCCGCGATGATGACCTGTAAAGCCACTTACGCTTAAAATACTTAGGCGCTGGTTGAAATTTACCTGACCGCAGTAGCTCCGCAGCAGTCCGCAGATCCTCAGCACTCTTGTCCTCTGCGACCTGTTTTGAGGCCGCCTCCACCACAACTACTTGAGCAGCAATTTGCTTCTTCTGCTCCTCTATCTTCTGCTTCAGTCTCTCCCTCTCTTCTTCCTCCTCAACGGACAAAGAAGGGAGTTCACTACCTTTATTCCCAGTGGCTTCCGCCTCAGATTGCTGCAGTACAATCAGCAGGGATTCGTTGATTAGATCTACTTTATTGACATCTATCAAATCTAATATCTCATCAGTGGTTAGACTGGCCGTGGAGAGGGAGTTATCTCCCTGAATTTGAGCCTCCGGAGTAATCAACTCACTATCGGGAACTTCTTTTTCGTGTGGCTTGTGTTGCAAGTCCGCATCTCCAGTCTGCTTGGAGATATTCTTCTCCTTCATCGCGCGCAATTTCTTCTCAACCCGCTCATCCACGGTTGAGCCGTCCCCCTTCCTCTTCTTTCTCTTAGCTCTCTTTTTGGCAGAGTCTGCGGCAGCCTCTCCTAAGTCGGGCAGGTCTTCGCGGACAGTCTCAGGGTTCACAACAGTCAATGCCTTTGAAGGCACAACGTCTTCTCCCTCAGTCCGCCTATCTTCTTCATCAAGGTGGACGATGGGCACTTGGGCGTTGGGGGACTCTACTTAAGTTCCAGCATGTTCGGCAGTAGTGTCCGCCGAATCCGCGGTTTTCTGGGAAGGGGTAGAGTCCGACAGAGTCACCATCTGTTCACTTCTTAGTGGTTCAGCATCAAGAACTGCGGCATCCTTGTGCACAGATACATCAGTGCGGCGGACTGCTTTCTCCACAGGCTTCTGGCTGTGGGAACTTTCTCCAGTAGGGCGGACATGATCCTTTCTCGTCAACCTCTTTATTATCTTCTTGGTCTTTATAGGCGTTGTCAGTGCTGAGTCGCCTTTTGCAGTGAGACTAGAGAAGAAAGCTCCGAGCCTTGCCATGCCGGATTGGAAAGTAGAGACCGCAAGTGGTGAATAGCGCCACGTGTCGATCGGGATTTTCAACAGTTCCAGGCCCTCCAGCGATATTTATAGCGCTAGTGGCATTTACGAGGATTGCGGACTCGGCGGTTAAGAAAACATTTTCGAAGTTTTCTGGAAACTTAAAAATGTGCAGGGATTATGTTAACCCCTCAGTCCGCAACATCCTACAAGATGCCAAGACCCCCCTTTCAACACTCGCGGACTCAATTAGGCAGTCCGCCCAGTCCGGCAAAGTAACCAATCAGCCACCAAGGATGATCCCCCAGCAGCGGACTCAAGGATCTGTTCGCTCAGTCCGTCGTGCCTTGGGATCTTTGGATTCTCTACGTAGGCGGACACAGTTTCTCATCCTCCCAGGCCGCCGTCCTCCAGCAGGATCGCGCCTAGCAGCAGATGGAAGCTCCAGCCCGTGAGCCCAGTCCGCCCCTTTAGAGTGGACTGGCGTGTTCTTTCTTTTTGCTTCCCGTCACCGCTGCCCGGTTCTCCTGTCCCCCGGGCAGTCGGTTATTTTAGCCCTACCCGTTTGGGCAGGCCCCCTATCCTATAAATAGGGGGGAGGTGGTGCACCTAAGCCACGCTGACTCAGACCCAGGAGCCTACTCGTTAAAGGCTGCAGACTCGAATCTTGTGCCTTGTGGACTCCTCCTTGCTCTGCTCTTGTCAACCTTTTTCCTTCACTTGTAACCAAATCTTTCTTCAATCAAGGAAAAGACCGTCGCAAGAGAGGCATTAAGTCCGCGACAGGCGATGTCTGTTGTTGTCGTGGCTCACGGCCCTGCTGTTCTTCCTGCTCTCATCCGCTTAGTAGATTACTACTCGCAGCCTCTCTATTCCCCGGTGCTCGAACCGTTAGCTGGTGGTGCTCGACCCCCCCTTTGTGTTTTCGTGCATCAACACACGTAGTGGATTTTGAATGTATAGTCCCCCAAGAACTCCATCCATCTACGCTGCGACATATTAAGATCTTTCTGATCAATCAGATACTTCATGCTCTTGTGATCGCTGTAGATATCAATCTTCACACCGTACAAATAATGCCTCCACAGCTTCAAGGCAAAAAACATGCCCGCTAACTCCAATTCATGGAACAGATAATTCCTCTCGTGCACTTTTAGCTGTCTCGAGCCATAAGCTATTACACTTCCATGTTGCAGTAGCACGCAACCCAAACCGCTGCCCGAAGCATCACTATAAATCTCATAACCTTCGGTCCCACATGGCGAACTCAGCACCGGCGCCGTGGTCAACCGACATTTCAACTCTTCAAAAGCTTGCGCACACTCCGGCGTCCAAACGAACTTCTGCTCCTTCCTCGTCAAAGTAGTGAGAGGTAACGCTATCCGCGAGAAGTTCCCTATGAAGCGCCTATAATAGCCGGTAAGCCCCAGAAAGCTCCGGACTTCCGCTACCGTAGAAAGCTCAGGACATTCCCGTATCGCAACAATCTTCGCTGGATCCACTGCAATACCCTCTCCACTCACTATAAGACCTAGGAACGCCACTGAGGATAACCAAAACACGCACTTCGAGAACTTGGCATACAATTGATTCCTCCTTAGCGCCTCCAAAACCAAATGAAGATGCTTGAAGTGATCTTCCTCACTTTGCGAGTACACCGAAATATCGTCGATGAAGACGATCACAAAATGGTCCAAGTACTCCCTGAAGGTCCTGTTCATCATATCCATGAACACTGACGGCGCATTGGTTAGCCCAAACGGCATGACCGTAAACTCATAATGCACGTATCTCGTACTGAACGCTGTCTTCGGGATATCACTCTCCCTTATTCGCAGCTGATAGTACCTGGACTTGAGGTCCAACTTCGAGTACACCGTCGTCCCGACCAACTGATCAAAAAGATTATCGATCCGGGGGATCGGGTACTTGTTCTTTTCTGTCAACTTATTGAGCTCCCGATAATCAATACATAGCCTCAAGCTTCCGTCCTTCTTCTTAATAAAGAGGACCGACGCACTCCAAGGCGAAGAACTTGGGCGCACATACCCTTGCTCTAACAACTCTTGCAGTTGAACCTTCAGCTCCGCCATTTCCTTAGGCGTTAGCCGATAAGGAGATCATGACACAGGCTTTGCACCTGGCACTAACTCAATCGTGAAATCTATCTCCCGCTGAGGCGGGGCACCAGGAAGATCTGTAGGGAACACATCAGGTTACTCCGATACCACTGAAATACAATCCAACGCGGGCTTCGGCTTCGCAACCTCCACTAGTGTAAAGAACAGGTCTGCACCAGCACGAACCGCCTTCACCACTTGAAGAGTAGACATCAACGTCTTGCTCGACCCCTTTAAGCCCGTAAAAGTCATCTCACGACTTGCTCCAAGCTTTACTTCCTTGCAACCGCAATCAATATAGGCCTGCTGCTTCGAGAGCCAGTCCATGCCAAATATAACGTCGAACTCCACCAACGGAAGTAACGACGCTTGCAGATCGAACTCCTGATTCCCAATACGAATCTTAACATCACAGATCCTATCCGCGCGCATAGAACACCCATTGGGCAACAACACATCCAACTTATCCTTCGCAATTGAAGAAGGGACTCCGATGCATGATATAAATCCCTCGAACAAGAAGGAGTGTGAAGCTCCCGTATCGAAGAGTGCTCTTGCCGGATTTTCACAAATCAAAACAAACCCTAAACAAGTAGTGGTAAGGTAACATGTGCATAACAAGTATTTGAACAAACTATCTTGTCATAAATTAAACCATACCTGTCACCACATCCGCCTGTTTGATAGCCTCATGTTGACCAATATTGTACACCCTTGGTTGGGCCGGAGCATAATGGGACGCGGTCGACTCCACCGCCTTGCCCTTTTCTTCATAAGTTGCTCTCGGCTTTCTTTCGGACTTGGGACGTCCGCTCCGGCACTCACGGGCATAATGCCCCGGCTTCCCACAGTTGTAACATGTGCCCGCGATCCGACTCGTAGTCGCCCTAGAAACACCAACAGAGGGGGTTGGACCCGATGTCCTAGCTTTCTTGTTCCACTTCCGGAATACAAACTTTGAGAAGTTCGGCACTCTGAACTCCGACTTCTTATCACCCAAGCTTTTCTTTGCTTGTACATTCTTCATGTCCTTCTCCAAGGACCGGGCCGTGTTGACCAAGGTCCAGAAACCCTGCGTCATCGGCCCCGATAGTAGTAATCTCAACTCGTCTCTCAACCATTCATAGAATCGATATGTCTTGCGCTCCTCATCCGCGATGGTGGAGCTAGCATATCGACTCAAACGAGTAAACCCGTGGAGATATTCATCCACGCTATTGTCTCCTTGAACCAACTTCAGGAACTCGTTCTCCAACGCTATCCTCTGCGCCGAAGGGAGGTATCTAGCCAAGAACAATCTCGAGAACTCCTCCATCGAGACATCAACAAGTTGCCTACCTCTCAATAGATGCAGCCCAAATCCTTCCCACCACATTCTCGCTTCACCATCCAAAAGGAACGTAGCAATGGTGGTCATTTTACACTCCTCCGTCTCCGTTGCTGTCATGACTCTCTTCACCCTGAAGAGCCAGTCTTCAGCTTGAGATGGGGTTCCAAACCCCGAGAATACCGGAGGATTAAAGCTCATGACATGCTTGAGCTGTCTCTCGGTTGCCCTCCTTGGCACCACCTGTTCCACTCTTCGCTGCTCAGCCGCTTGCAGCGGTACCTACTCCATCGCAGGAGCGGGCTGCTGCGTTTGCCTTGCAGGCTGTGCATTAATCATGGCCAACACTGCTTCAGCCACCAATCGTATGGTCTCAGCCGATAGAGGTGTTGCAGGAGCTTCATTAGGTGCAATGCTAGCCTCAGAAACTCGACGTTCCGACGGCCCATCACTACCTCTGGTCACCTATAGTGGTACAAAACACCGTTAAGCGACCAAATAAAATTGCAAACAGCAATTATAGGAACACGCAGGTTCCCCAAACACGTGTATTTTCATTCCTAAGTGGACATTCATGGGTTCTTTTACTATTATAACGATGACGCACACACATGTGCTCACCACCCCTTAAAAAGAATTCGTCCACGAATTCATTTTAAGCCCGACCAAAACCAGTAGTCTGATAACAAATTGTAATACCCCCTATCCGTTGCATAGCATATAGCAGTAGGTCTGGCCGGGGCCCGACGCCATATACTACAGACAGACCGGGTGGTTACTCAATGGAAACCATCCAACCAATCATAATGTCCTACACAGAGCATTCTAGCGGAAGCAGTTTAAGTTGCAATAAAGAACCCAGCACAAAGAGCACAAATGTCCACTAATAAACCAAATAGGAATGCCGTACATACACGAGTGCAAGCCTTAAGGCCTTACAAAATTGTTTACTTCAATATTACATGTTTCACAAACCACGGCACGCAGGCCGGTCATACATGAGTAAAAGCAGTAAACACTCCAATTAGTCCTTTGAGGGCCGGCTTCGCAATTTGGGCTTTAGCCCGCTATTGACCGCTTGGTCCAGCAGCACCTGCAAGCAACAAAACCACTGCACGGTGGCAAACAAAGGCAACGATCAGCAATGCTGACCAAATTATAACGATCCCGCCCCCAACTCGGGGCGGCGATGCTCCTTCTCTGCAGTTTTATTAGCATAACCAAGCCGTATATAAATTCATTGCATCACAGGCATTGGCATGCATGGCCACACGCCCCGTGCTCTCAGGGCACATTCTTGGTGATCGCAGTCTAAGCCGCTGACTCACCACCATCTCCAGGATGGCAATATCTCGTGAGCAATTCGGTCTTTTAGGCAGATGTTACGACACTTTAATGTCATCAACAGCCTATGTCACGACACTTTAATATCATCGACAGCAAGACCCGACCTCTATGCCCTCGGCATAAAGCAGGAACGGTTCCACTCAACCCGTTGCTCACTTGCCACGACACTTTAATATCATCGGCACGAGTTAAGTTTCCCCGAAGCCCGTGAATCGAATGTACAATATTACATAACGAGTTATGTACAAGTTGGCTCCTAGGCCCACAAGTTGGCAAGATCACGCATCCGCCCAGTTTTCCGGATGCACCTTTGGGTTAATCCCCAAGGCTCCCTGTTGCAATCTACCACGTAGAAAACCCGAAAAACAACCAATCGCGCGGAGTCTTCTCCGGCATTTATGCAATGCAACATCACCGATCCAGACCAACATGTCCGGGTAGGCTTCACACATTATGCCTATGTCTGTTCTCGGATACGGACTCTAAACAACGGGGACTTTACATATCTACCTGAAGGAACTCCTCCAACTCACCGCAAACTCGCGAGAGCGGGCTTCCTATGCAAAGAAGGAGAGCTTCACATGCTCAAGAAGAGAATTGTTACCATAGCGTTCTTCCTTGGCTCCATGGAAAAGTAAGCGGATGAAAAGCACCGCACTCTCTACGCCTCTGTGGATCCGAAGTCGGCTCGCGATTTGGAGCTTCGAAGCTCCTCCAATGGCCGGATTTAGCTTCTTCTTCCTCCTTTGCTCTCACCTCTCTCTTGACTTAGAAAGAAAACCACTCAAGTAAAAGTGAGGGTTTCAAAGATCCAATCCCGGGTATATCCCATCAGGAACAACCCCCAGCCGTTGGATCCAAAATTAAAGAAACGAACGGCTTTGATTCAGGCCTGAAATGTACAATCTGGACCGAACACGGCCTGGCACACGCCCGTGTCCAGGGTCGTGTCCCTCATTCGCCTTCAAAATCGACACGCCTGGAACAACACACGGGCATCCGACACACCCGTGTTCTACCTGACACGCCGTGTTCCAACTGACACGGCCGTGCGGTCGACTGTGTGCCCCCATTGATACAGCCCGAAAACAAGCCGAGACTCACACGTGTTCTTGGACACGCCCGTGTCCGAACCCGTGTCCACTCGAACATGCCTGGGCTCCAGGCCGTGTTCACGGTCTCGACACTTCATCGAGTGAAGTTCGTCGACCACCCGGCACGGCCTTGGACACGCCCGTGTCCTAGGCCATGTGCCTTGTCTCGACACATCGTCGAGCGAAAATGTCGACATCCCGTGCTGGTTGTTGACACGGGCTCGACACGCCCTGAGACACGCCCGTCTCTCAGGCCGTGTGCCCCGTCTCGACACTTCGTCGAGCGCAAAATGTCGACTTCGCGGCCAAGTCGTCGACTCCAGCCTGACACGCCCTGGGATACGCCCGTGTCCCAGGCTGTGTACCTCCTGCCAGATTCCAACTCTGGCCCAAAACATCTCCCGTCGCTCTTTTGAGTTTCGGGGCGTTACACGCGCACACTTATCCGCAAGTGTGCGTGGACTCCGCTTTCAAGAGTGTCGGGTTTAGCGATGTGGAGTCCTCCATCGTCCGGCTTCTCGCAGGTGCCCAGCTAGATATCGAGCATTACATCCCGATGCTGGTGAGCTTGGATGGCATAACCCGCAAAGAGAGTAAGTTTAAGCGGACTGGCTTTTTGTATCTGCCGCGACCTGTATGTTGACAATCTCTTTCCTTGCAGCGATCTTGGCTGTGCCCGTAAATCTACCGCAAATGCCCGGCAGATTCACACCTACATAGAGGGAAAGAAAGCAAGAACTTGCAAGGAAAAGGAAAGAAGATGGGGATCCTGCAACGGACTGCTCCTCTTCTGAAAGCATTGTGTCACAGGCCGTGTCAGGGAAAATTTATGATTTTTTGATGAAATCGTGGTCATCCATTCCTTCAGCATGGATCCAAGGGCTGAGAGGACTCCCTGTCTTCTTAAGGCCGAGAATGGGTTGGGGAAACTCATTTGGCTTTTGACTTTCTCTTACTACACTTCTAGAGAGAGAAAGAGAGAGGAAGAAGGAGGAGGAGGAATGGGGGCTGATCACCGGTGGTGCTGCAGTTTGCCGACGAGAGATTCGAGGCCGACGTTGCAGAGGAAAAGCTCTTGTGAGTCGTTCGAGCCAGCTTAGATCTCATGACACCAAAGAGGTCTTCAAGGGTAATGACTTTTCTTCCTAGCCATGTAAAGGCTTCCGTTTTGGCATAGGTATGTGATTCTCCCAGCAAAAGGTGGCTGTTTTTGGATTCTTTGGGTGGATTCATGAAATCTCCTTTGTTGGCATATAGATCCGGAAATGGAGTACGAAATAGGCATGATGTGTGAAGCCCATCTGGATAGGTTGGTCTGGATTGGTGATGTTGCATCCGAACCGGAGAAGACTCCATGATAAACGTGTAGTTTAGGAGTCGACGGGTTGGACCTATAAAAGAAAGTAGTAGGAAGTACCGGAGTGGTAGTCCAGGAAAATACCCGTAGAATGCTTGTGCTGCCTGTGCTATTGGGTTCGACCTGTGAAAGGAAGTCGCATGAAGTACTGGATTGGAATTCCAGGAAATACCCTTTGTAATGCTTAATGTTCATGGGGAGTACACCTGTGAAGCGAGTAACAGGAAGTACTGGAATGGTAGCCAGGAAAGACCCCTGACATTTGTGTTATTTGCGGTGTCCACCTGCGAAGAGAGTAGGAGGAAGTACTGGTGTGCCCAGGAAAGACCCGCTGATGTTGTTATATGAATGGGTGTAAGAGAAATTCCCAGGCTTGAATGCCAGAACAGGATTGGTGAGACCGACCCGCGCCTTTTGTAGCCGCGAGTACGCCGTACTCGGTGATAGCAAGGCAATTTGAGCAATGGGGGGGGTGGAGGATCCGACATGCATTATGTCCG
This sequence comes from Platanthera guangdongensis, assembly GCA_039583875.1. NCBI lineage: Eukaryota > Viridiplantae > Streptophyta > Magnoliopsida > Asparagales > Orchidaceae > Platanthera > Platanthera guangdongensis. The sequence goes on from CM077159.1 coordinate 72,907,838, forward strand.
TCCGACGTGAGACCAGAAGGTGCGGTCTATTGGAGCGCATAGCGAGAGTCGTAGGCCTGTGTGCCATAACACAATGGGGGGCTACGGGCCCATCCCGATGCAGTATGGCTAAAACTCTGGCTGCACGCCATGGAGTAAATGCTCAAGTGAGCTGTCATTGGGCTGTGACCCTGATACGGTGGTGGGCAACTGATTTGCCAGTACACTAAGAATGTGCCCTGAGTGCACGGACTGTTGGGTCGGGTGGCTAACGGTTGTGATGGCATGTGTGCGGGATGTTAGAAAGTAGCAAAAAGAAGCAAAAAGTAGAGAACAAGCGAATAAACTTTTGAATAATTGAATTTTATTATCCAAAAAAGATATCATTTACAAAGGTATGACCTCCCTTATATAAAATGGAGGAGATAAGAAGAGAGTACACAAACAATGTGGGACTAAACATTTACAGTACTGAGCGGCTAGAATAATGAAGACCGCACAGGCCGCGCGGTTAGACAGATGGGTTAACCGCTCGGCAACTCCAGCAGGATAGAACAGGCCGCAGAGGTAGACCGATAGACCGCCCGGTCTACAAACCGCTGGATCAGACCGCTAAGCCGCTCGGTTAACAAACCGCTAGATCAGACCGCTAAGCCGCCCGGTCTAATACTTCAACACTCCCCCTCAAGCTGGAGCATAGATATCAATCATGCCCAGCTTATCACAAATGCGGAAGAAGAAAGTAGAAACCGGCTTGGTGAAGATATCTGCCAACTCTTTGTCAGAGGTGACAAAAGGAGTACAAATCTGTTTCTTCAAAATCTCTTCCCGAATGAAGTGACAGTCAACCTCTATATGCTTTGTTCTCTAATGGAAGACCGGATTTCTGGATATGTGTATAGCGGCCTTGTTGTCACAGAACATAGGGAGAGGACAGTCATATACCTCGCCCAGGTCAAGCATGAGAGCCTGCAACCACTTTAACTCACACGTGGTTGACGCCATACTCCGGTATTCTGCTTCGGCACTGGATCTGGAAACAACAGACTATTTCTTGCTCTTCCAACTCACGAGATTACCTCCAACAAAGGTACAAAAACCTGATGTGGATTTACGATCGCCTTTGTCATCCGCATAACTTGAATCTGAGTAGGCCTCAACCCTCAGATGACCATTCCTCTGAAAGAGTAACCCTCTGCCCGGTGCTGCTTTGATATACTCTAAAATCTTCAGGGCGGACTGAAGATGGCACTCCCTGGGAGCTTGCATAAACTGACTGACCTTGCCTACAGCGTAGGCGATGTCGGGTCTAGTCACCGTGAGATAGATGAGTTTGCCTACCAAACGTCTGTACCGTGTGACATCAGATAGAAGAGGCGAATCATCCGTCCACGTTTTGTCTTCTCCAACAGCCATGGGAAAACGAGCTGGTTTGGCACCTGTCAATCCTGCTTCTCGTAGAAGATCAAGTGCATACTTCCGTTGAGAGAGAACCAAGGAGTCAAGTTTCCGAGAGATTTCTATCCCCAAAAAGTATTTTGGGGAGCCCATATCCTTCGTGACCAAGTGCTGACGGAGGTGCTTCTTCGTCAAGTCCACCCCATCTCGGTCATCGCCAGTAAGGAGAATATCATCCACATATACGGCCAAAACCACCAGTCCCGAGGCCGTTTTGCGAATGAATAAAGAGTGATCGGCCGAACTCCTTTGAAAGCCGATGGTAGCCACAATACCACTGAATTTGTCGAACCATGCCCGAGGGCTCTGCTTTAGGCCATAAATGGCCTTCTTCAAATGACAGACACGTGTCTCCCCCTGAGCAACATACCCAGGAGGTTGCTCCATGTAGACGTCCTCCTGAAGATCGCCATAGAGAAAGGCATTCTTCATATCAAGCTGGGAAATAGCCCAAGCCCGGTTAACAGCCACAGAAAAGAGAACCCGGATGGTGCTGAGGCGAGCAACCGGAGAGAAGGTATCAAAATAATCAACGCCATAAGTCTGAGTAAAGCCCTTGGCCACCAGCCGGGCTTTGTAGCGATCCACAGTGCCATCGGGGCGAAACTTCACAACGAAGACCCAGCGACAGCCAACCACATCAGTGCCCACGGGAGGAGGAACCAGGGTCCAGGTACCCCGTTCAGTAAGAGTAGCCATATCCTCATCCATGGCAGACTTCTAATGAGGGAGAGCGAGAGCCTCCTGGTAGGTACGGGGAGTAGAAGTAGCAGAGATAGCCAAGGCAAAACACCTGCGAGAAGGAGAAAGCTGATCATAGGAAACAACAGCCGTGAGCGGGTGTTGAGTACACGCCCGCACCCCTTTGCGAAGGGCAATGAGAACATCCAGGTCAACGGGAGCGTCGGCGACGGGAGCGTCAGCGACCGGAGCGTCCGTGGCGGAGAAGACTGGCCCGGGACTAGAGAGAGACGGCAGCGGAGAGGATGGTGGAGGGGTGGGTGGAGGAGGAGACGAAGGTGGGAAAACGTGGAGAGGTGTGGAAGGAACAGAGATATCCGAAGGAAGAGAAGGAAGAGAAGCGGGAGGAGAGAAATAGGAAGCATTTTCGAAAAAAGTCACATCGGCGGAGACAAACTGCTTGCGGAGAAGGGGGTCAAAGCAGCAATAGCCTTTTTGAGTGGTAGAGTACCCCAAAAAGACACACTTGGTGGAACGGGGGGAAAGCTTGTCGCGGGTAGCGGAGGGAGCGTGAACAAAGGCCGTACAGCCAAAGACACGGAGAGGAAGAGGAAAAGGTCCCTGGTGGGGGTAGAGAAGGGAGAAGGGAGTCTGGCCGTGGAGAACCGTGGCGGGAAGGCGATTGATGAGATAGCAGGCGAGGAGCACAGCGTAGCCCTAGTAGGAGCGAGGGACGTGCATTTGCGTCATGAGAGTACGCGCAACATCAAGCAGGTGACGGTTTTTACGCTCCGCCACCCCATTCTGCTGGGAGGTGTAAACACAAGTCGTTTGATGAAGGAGGCCATGTTTGTGAAAGAACGCGGAGAACTCATGAGTGAGATACTCCTTGGCATTATCAGAACGTAAGACTTTAATAGAAATATCAAATTGAGTCTTAATCATAAAGTAAAATGATTGCCAAACAGAAAATAGTTCAGAGCGATATTTTAATAGATACACCCAGGTACATCGAGTAAAATCATCGATAAAAGTGACAAAATAGGAACTGCCCCGACCAACTGTGAGGGTTGGAGTAGGACCCCATACATCAGAATGAATAAGATCAAAAATGCGAGAGGAGCCACGGCCTTGCTTCGGTGGGAAGGAGGAGCGATGATGTTTGCCAAGCTGACACACATCACAGTTGAGAGGAGAACTGGTAGGAGGTAAGTGGGGCAGAAGCTGATGAATAAGCCGAGGAGGAGGATGTCCAAGACGAAGATGCCACTGAAGGAGATCGGTGGAGGAGGAGTAGGCAGAGAGAGCGGAAACGTCGTCGAGGAAGTAGAGGCCGCCGCTCTCAGTCCCAGTAGCAATCGTCCGCTGGGTCCTCGGGTCCTGAAAAGAACAAGTAGTGGGAGTGAATAAGACGGAGCACTGAAGTTGCCGACATAAAGTAGTAACCGATAACAAATTGCACGGGAACTTCAGGACATAGAGGGTATCCTCCAAGCAAAGCGATGGAGTGAGTTGAACCATGCCCGTCCCATGAACCGGGGACGGGGAACCATCCGCCACACGAACTGGGCGTAAGCGGTCATGGGTCTCAAGACGGGAGAAGCAATGAGGGTTGCCCGTCATATGATTGGTGGCACCGGAGTCAATCAGCCATTTACCTTGGGTAACGACGTGGGCACTACCTGACGTCGTGGCCACAGAGGCAGACGGCCTAGAAGAGGCGGAGGCCGAAGAAGGAGCATCACCGGAAGGGCGAAGACGAGGATGTTTCTGCCAGCAGCGGTCAACAGTATGGCCAGTATGACCACAGTGAGAGCAGAGGAACCGGGAGGAACCCCGTCCGCCAGAGGAGCCACGGCCACTAGGGCTCCCCCTCTGAGCTTGGTGAGCAAAGGAGTCCGGGGAAGGGGGGGAGGCCAACAGAGGCCGCTGGAGGAGCGAAGTAACAGCGGCAATGCGAGCCGCAGTGGCATCCAAAGTAGGAGATTCCGCCTCACCCAAGATCTGCTGGCGGATCATATCATAAGATTCAGGAAGACGAAGAAGATAACAAACAACCAGGAGTTCCTGGAAGTGTTTGTGCTGGTCGGCCAAGTCCGCGGAGAAGGGGCGATTCTGGAGGATTTCAGCACCAAGAGCCTGAACATGCTGATAAGCCGCAGCCGGTGACATGGAAGGGCGGGTGAAGAGGTCCGCATAGAGAGTATAAATGCGGGACGTCTGGCCCCCCTTAGAATAGAGAGCAGCGAGGTGAAGCCAGGCAGCCTTGACCGTCTCATCATGGCGAATGACGGGAAGGCACTCATCAGAAAGGCTGTTGGCCAGCCAGGTGCGAACAAGAGCATCACTCGCATCCCAGTCATCAAACTCAGGAGAGGTGCGAGGAGGAGGGTCATCGGTAAGGTGATGACGCTGGCGTTGAGAACGAAGGAGAAAGGTGAAAGAAACGCTCCAATCGGGATAATTGGAGCCAACAAGCTTGGAAAGGGTGCCAAGGTTGCCCGAAGGAGGAGGAGGAGAAGGAGAAGGAGCTGCAGGAGTAGTGGTGAGACCGGAGGTAGTCATGGAACCCGGCAAGCAGAAGAAGCCGCGCGAACAGGAGCGGTTAGGAAACAGAAGAAGCCGCGCGAATAGCAGTGGCTAGAAAGAGGTCAAAGGCACAGCGGGGAAGAGGTCGCGCGGACTGAAAAGGCCGAGCGAACAGAAGAGAGGAGAAGAGCAGGTGACCGCGACCAAGATGCGGGTAAGAAAGGTACAACCCGCACGGTCAGGCAGATCACAGCAGCTGCTAGAAAGCGGTCAAAGGCACAGCGGGGAAGAGGTCGCGCGGATTGAAAAGGCCGAGCGAACAGAAGAGAGGAGAAGAGCAGGTGACCGCGACCAAGATGCGGGTAAGAAAGGAACAACCCGCACGGTCAGGCAGATCACAGCAGCAAACCGCGAGTAAAGAGACAACACACGCGGACAGACCGCAACGACTAGGAAGTCGGAGCGGCAGGAAAGAACAAGGAGTGCGGCGACAAGAAACAGGTCGCTGCGACAAAGAGCAGTAGGAGAAGAGAACCAAGAAGAAGCAAGCCGTGCGAACAGGGCAGCTAACAGAAACAAGCCGCGCGGATAGAAACAAGCCGCGCGGACAGAAGAGAAGGAAAGCCGCGAACCAAGTCGCAGAACGCGGAAAACAAGCCGCGAGCAACAGAGAGCGCACAGAATCAGGAGGAAATGACCGTGCGCTCTGATACCATGTTAGAAAGTAGCAAAAAGAAGCAAAAAGTAGAGAACAAGCGAATAAACTTTTGAATAATTGAATTTTATTATCCAAAAAAGATATCATTTACAAAGGTATGACCTCCCTTATATAGAATGGAGGAGATAAGAAGAGAGTATACAAACAATGTGGGACTAAACATTTATAGTACTGAGCGGCTAGAATAATGGAGACCGCACAGGCCGCGCGGTTAGACAGATGGGTTAACCGCTCGGCAACTCCAGCAGGATAGAACAGGCCGCAGAGGTAGACCGATAGACCGCCCGGTCTACAAACCGCTGGATCAGACCGCTAAGCCGCTCGGTTAACAAACCGCTAGATCAGACCGCTAAGCCGCCCGGTCTAATACTTCAACACGTGAAAACACATGATATGAGATATATATACATGCTTGTGATTCTATGCTTGTAGGGAAGGATACCACTGCCCCAAAAAAGGGGTAGGGTAGTTATAATTTGATCAGCTGAATGCTGACCGTTGCCTCTGTTTGCCACCTTTGGGTGGAATGTCCCTATGCAGGTGCTAGAGAACCGAGCGGGACACATAAGGGTTGAAGTCCCTACTGCTTTTGCTGCTGCCGCTGCTAGCCCTCGAAGGTTATTGTGAATGTACATGTTATGTTTTCTTTTGATGTGGCCGGCCTTCGTGCCAATGTTTGAAAGCCCTGTAAGGCCATAAGGCCAACGATGTTTACATGTTATAATACATTCCTATAATCTATAAAATGTGGAGTTTTATATATTGGACATTCAAGAGAGGAGCTCAAGTGTATAGGCTTCCGCTAGAATGCAATGTGTTAGGTGCGCTGCGCTACTCTGGTATCACTCTGTAGCTTCATCGTCTGTTTTGTGGTATATGTTGTGGGGCCCCGGACGGACCTTCTAGTATATAGTATATGAACGGATGGGGTTGTTACATCTGAGGGGTAACCCAATGATCCACTAGCATAGCAAGAATAATTATGTCCGCTTATCGACAGCGCTGCCATCATGGAAGAGTCTGAAGATCACCCGTCACACGCATGTTGCGAACTCCGCGCTCTATGGGAAGCGCAACCTGAGCGACCTGAAAAAGGTTGCCCCTGCCGACCTCCCTCTGCTGGCCGCCCATGCAAGCGCGAACAGCGCTGTGACAAATCGCTTTATCTGCTCCTTGACAAAGGATCTGTTCAGACAAAATGAATAACTTCAATAAGAAGTGAAGTTGGTAAAAGAAAGAAACAAGCGGCTAGGGAAGAGAGTTGCAAAGAAGAAAGAAGTGCTGGCAGTAAGTTTGGTTTTTTGCAGCGCTTAGTTTGAAGTCCGCGGAGAGCTGTCGTTTGTGCCTTTGTTTTTTTGCAGGTCGCAAATGACTTGGAGAATGATAACTTCCAGGTCGCCATGCTCCCCTTTGTGAAAGAAACCGTTGAGATCGCTATCGAGCGATTTGTTCGCGACGGCTTCGCAAAGGAAGGGGTGGACGATGTCCCTTTTCTGCAGCTCTTTCCTGAGTTGAAGGAGCAGGTCGCGGCGATGGAGCGGACTACTAAAGGAAAAGATGTAATTGCCGAGGAAGGATAAGAAGAGGAAGAAGAAGAACAAAAAGTAAAAGAAGCAGAAGAAAATGAAGATGGAGAAGAAGGCAGAGGTGGCGGAGAAGCCGAGATAATTGCAGATGACGCTGGTTCAAGACAGCATGGCGGAGATCAGTCCGCCGAGTCTAACGCCTCTGCTTCTAGCTCTGCTGGCAAGAGCTCGCATAGCGAGTCTGCAACCAGCACCAGTTCAGATAGCAGTGGTGGGAGTGGCTCGGAGGGCTATTCTCCAGAGATTGATGTTGAAAGCCAAAGCCCTGACCCCCCTGCAGAGAAGAAACAGAAGAGGAATGAAGCAGAATAATGTAGTTTTGTTTTTAATATTTTTGTAAAGGGAGCAGACTTAAGCTTGGAGTCCGCCAAACATATAAAAAATTTTAACTTGATCTTTATGAAATACAAAAGGATATTCTGGTATCAGTATATGTCTTCTGCAATGTTCTTTACTTTTTTGTTATTTAAATGCAATCTGACGTAGTTAAGAGCGAACTCCGTATCTCAGTCCGCGCAATGTAGATATTATCTGCACTATACCAGTTTTTGACTCGTCAATTAGGAAATCTTATCAAACAATTCAACCACTGTTAGACGCAAAATGAATGAGATTAATGTTTAGTTGGTTGCCGAAGTAAAAGAACATTAAGCGGACTCTGACGAGTTCCAATAGCAGTCCGCAATTCCATTTGAGAAATTCAAACCTTTCAAGCTTAATGATAATAAGCATTGCGGACTTATAATTATTGCTAAACTTCATGCTGAATAAACGAACTGGGGACCAATCCTGCGGACTGGGCGGTTACAATTTTACAGTTCGCATATAACTGAATAAATGATCCATAGATTGTGACCAAGCGGGTAGGTACGGCCGGAGCGGCATAGCTTTTCACACCGGGCCACAAGCTACAAGATCAGCCCAAGAAAACCTACGGACTGAGCGGATACCATAATACAGTCCGCACTGAATAGAGAAATGATTCATAACTTGTGACCAAGCGGGCAGGTGCGGCCGAGCGACATAGCTTTTCACACTGGTCCACAAGCTACAAGATCAACCCGACAACCTGCGGACTGAGCGGATACCATAATACCGTCCGCACTGAATAGAGAAATGATCCATAACTTGTGACCAAGTGGCCAGGTGTGGCCGGAGAGGCATAGCTTTTCACACCGGGCCACAAGCTACCATAATACAATATGCACTGAATTAATTCCCTGTGAAGAATGAGCTGCAGACTTGTGACCCAGTGGGCAGGTGCGGCCGGAGCGGCATTGCTTTTCACACTAGGCCTCAATATTTGCAAACTCAACAGAACGGTCCACTACCCTCTTGACTGGAGTACAATCTGAGTTGATCTTTTTGGCAGGTGCGGCCGGAGCGGCATTGCTTTTCTCCAAGATCAACCAGGCCGTGGGTCTCCTGCAGGCCCTACTTGAGGGTACCATGGAGTGTTCGAGGGTCACATGCTAAGATGATCCGTGGGCAGGTGCGGCCGGAGCGGCATAGCTTTTCACCCGTGATCATCAAAGTTGCAACGATATCCCCAAAGTGGCATGGTAGAGCTTAATACCCACCCTGTCCCTCCATAATGCTGAGGTGAGGTCAGGTACTAGCTGGGATCCGAAATTCAGTATCCTACCGCGCTAGAACCTTCAAGCTTCCACTACATGGTGCGAAATTTCCTCACAACACGTGTCTTTATGGTCTTATGCCAATGACAACGGTTCTAGGGGAGGTTTGCTGAACTTGGCGATGTTTCCTGGTATCAGGCAACCGTTGGAGTTGTTCAGGAAACAAAGGAGAAAACACTAGAAAAAGTGTTTGTATGAATTCTTTGATTAATAAGAGGCTATTGTAAAGTTAGCGTAAGAGTGAAAAGAGAGTTCAAAGATAGAACCGTTTTGAAATCTTCCTTGCTCAATGTGCTAACTGTTACTATTCAAGAGATACAAACACTTGAGGAAATGTTAGCAAGCAGGTTTTATCCATAACGGTTCTTGAGAAGATTACATAGAAAGGAAATAAAAAGAGGAGGTTTAGGAATAGAACCGCTTGAGATCATCTCTGCTCCATGTATGTGGCACATCCTCCCCTTCATATGTTTGCAAGCGGTAAGCCCCGCACTTGAGCACTTCTTTGACAATGAAGGGGCCAGACTAATTCAGATTAAGCTTTCCCACTGAGCTGGTTCTTGCAGCAGCGTCAACTTTTTTAAGAACCAGATCTCCCACTTGAAAGTGTTTGATCCTCACGTTCTTATCGAAGTATCGGGCCATCCTTCTCTTGACCTCTTCCTGCCTTATTGTTGTTTTGTCTTTGATTTCTTCAATGTGCTCCAAGCTGAATTTCATCTCTTCATTATTCAGCTCAAGCCAATCCTCAGAACCTTGCCTCGCAAGCAGAACTCTAGGTGACGGAACTTCAAACTCAACTGGAATGAGGGCCTCTGAGCCATGAGAAAGTTTGAATGGAGTTTCACCAGTTGCAGATGGTGTCGTTCTTAAGGACCAGAGGACCGATGGAAGTTGATCAGTCCAACTGCTTTTGAGATTCTGCACTTTCTTCTTTAGTAAGTTGAGGACCTGCTTGTTGGCTGCTTCAACCTGACCGTTGCTTTTGGGATGATGGACTGATGTAAATCGCAGCTCTGTTCCGATCTGCTTGCAGAAATCAATCATCTCAGCATTGTTGAACTGTAGTCCGTTGTCGGTGATTATTGTCATTGGGATTCCATGCCGGCAGACAATCTCTCCCTAAATGAAATTCTTGACGATCTGAGTTGTTGTCTTTGCCAATGCCTTTGCTTTAATCGACTTGCTGAAGTAATCAATCATCACTATGATAAAGCATCGTTGTCCGCTTGCCATGGGAAAAGAACCGATGAGATCCATCCCCCAAACTGCAAAGGACCATGGAGTTGCAATTGATCTGAGTGACTGAGCAGCTTGATGCTGAAGTGGAGCGAACTTCTGTAACTGAACAAATTTTCTGGCATAAGCCGCAGAGTCTCTCTTCATGGTAGGCCAGAAATATCCCTACCGTAGGATCCATCTTTCTAGTGTTCTTGCTCCTGAGTGACTTCCACACTCACCAGAATGAACTTCTTGCAAAATATTCGGAGCTTCTTCTTCTGAAACACACCTTGCCATAGCAGACATGAAGGTTTTTCTATAAAGGACTCCTGCCACCAAGTAATAGTGAGCTGCTTTTATTTTGAACTTTTTCTAATCTTTGATTGAATTATGAAAGTTCCCTATTGACAGGTAAAGTATGAATGGATCCATCCAGGAGGGACGCTGATCAACCTGCATCAACTCTTCTTCATCCACTGTCGGGTGGAAGAGTTCATAAGTTGTTCCTCCTGATGGAAGTCCATACTTGGCGAGAACATCGTGTTGAATTTTCTCAAAGTGGTCAGCAGGATAGCTTAAAGCCAAATTAATATTCTCAGAACTACCCAGTTCACCCTTTGATCATGCAGAAACCCAAGGAGCATGCTTAACACCAACCACAAATGGAAGAACAAACGAGTCTTATATTCATTCACACTTCATTACAAGGCGAGGTATACGTAGCGAGACATGATTTCGCTAGTACACAAGCTACAAATAGAATGAACAAAACAAGCCGGGCAGACAGCACTAGAGACCACCTAGTCCGCCAAGGTCACCGAAGCCGCCCGAGCTGCAACTGCTACAAGACGAATAGCACACGGAGTCCGCCGAGACTGCGAGGTCAAGCGGACACACCGTTATTCGCTACCTGCTGAAGAACTGAGGAACAGACCGCCTACCCTCCTGAGACCGGCGGACAGGTTATTGGAACTTGAACAAGCTGAAGCAGAAAACTGACAAGCCGCAAAAGCGACCAGCTGAGACCACAAAGAGCGCACACTTCAATGCCCAACTCCTGGCTCCTTGAAACTAGCCGCGCGACCAGCACACTGCAAACTGATGAACTGTAAATATGCGTATTTTTATGCACATTAATTTAGTCATTTTCATTTATTTTCGTCGTTTTTACTTATTTTTGTTCAATAAAATGTTCCTATTCTTGTAAATTTTCTCCTAACTTGTTTTATTTGATTTTGCAGAAAAATTCCAAAATCTGCCAAAATTTGGGAAGTACACGCCCGTGACACATGGGTCACGCCCGTGACCGAGCCGTGACTGTGCATTTCCCGTGAAATTACAAAATTTCTGAAGTTAAAGCTTGACACGCCTGGCGACACGCCCGTGTCACCCGACACGGGGCGTGACCCAAGCCCGTTTCCTTTCCTCTCGATGAATTCCTCTCGACGATCGTCGAGTGTCGACACCAACAGTCACGCCCAGTGTCATGCCCGTGACCAAGGGCGTGACCCAATTTCAGCTCAACGATTTCGACTCGACACTTTCCGCTCGACATTCGTCGAGTGTCGACCCCAACTATCACGCCCATAGTCACGCCCGTGACATGGGGCGTGACCTTTCCAGCTGGCCCGACAAGATGCTGCCAAGGACATTTGACGCAACCCGCGCCCGGTTCTACCTCCCCGACACGCCCATAGTCACGCCCGTGACCTAGGGTGTGACTGCTGCGAACTCAGCCCGAAGTCAACTTTGCTGTCCAATCGCCAGCCGCCTTCATGAATAGTACTGTCACGCCCCCCCTACACGCCCGTGACCGAGGGCGTGTACTTAGAAATTTTTTCCTATAAATAGCCCAGTTCTGTAAGGTCCAAGGGTTCAGATTTTTGGGCCAAGTTAGTGTCTTTTTGTGGGCTGCATCCGTGATTTTCAAGGCTATGTAAGGAGATTTCTCCCTTTTTATTTCATTTCTTGTTTTGCTTTAGCTTTAACCCCTGTAATAGCTTGTAATAGTTTCATTTTAATCAATAAAATGTTAGTTTTTCTCTTCATATATGACTTTGGAATGAGCACTTGTGCCCCACTTTCCTTCTCCTTTTTATTCTTAGTTTCATCTTTGTTCTTCATTTATGAAAAGTGTGTGTGTGTGTATGAGTGTAACTTATTTCCTTTACATTTTTTTTACTTGTTTTCATGCTTAGGGATGTTAGGTTTTCCTCTTTACATGTTTAGTACTTTACATGCCTTTAATTTTTCTCAAGTTAGGTTTTGTTAGAAACTCATGAAATGATGAATTACAAACCTTTTCCATGTCTTCTTTTAATTTCTTCAACATCTTCACTCTTATGAGTGTGTAAAAGAGTTAAAGTTTCTTTTGTTTTTTTTTACTTAGCTTTATTTTGGAATGAAAACCTTTTTTCTTCTTTCTCTTTTATTTCAACTTTTTTAGCTCTTTTATGAAATTCTAGGAATGAAAATGTTGAAATTTTTATTTTCCAAAAACTTTGGTTTTTAATTTGTTTTGAAAAACTTTTGTCTTCTAAAATTGTAATTTCTTCTTTTTATTTGTTTTTGGCAAAACCTATGCTTGAAATAGTATAAGTTTTAATTTTTAGGTAACTTTGATTTTTCATGAAAAGTGTGTGTGAGTGTAGGTGTGTTAACTTTTATGCTTTGATTTAAATTATGTAGAGTGTGTGAGTGTAGGTGTATAATTTTCATGCTTTGTTTTAACGCTTTTCCTTTAATGCTTTGTTCAATTTTGTAGAGTGTGTGAGTGTAGGTGTTAGCTTTATTGCTTTCTTGAATTGCTTATGGAGTGTGTGTGTCTGTGTGTATTTATTTCCGCCTACTCGTTAAGAGTTAAATGGCGCATCGCTTTCATTTCAGTCCTACTCGTTTGAGTAGGACTCGTCATTTTTCTTTCTTTATTTTTCCGCCTACTCACTTGAGTTTAAATGGCCGGACTTTATTTCAGTCCTACTCGTTTGAGTAGGACTTGCAATTTTACTTTCTTTATTTTTTCCGCCTACTCACTTGAGTTAAATGGCCGGACTTTTTAGCCCTGTAATCGCATTTATTTTCTCCTACTCATTTGAGTAGGACTCGCTTTCATTTCAGTCCTACTCGTTTGAGTAGGACTTGCAATTTTCAGCCTTTATTTACCGCCCCCACTCGTTTGAGTGGGACTCGCAAATTTAAATTATGCAAATTTCATTCATGTGTAACTTAGTTTCTGTTTAATTTATAATTTGGAGTGTGCGTGAGTTCTCGTTTAGTTAACTTTTTAGCTTTCTAAATATTGTTATTTTTCTTTTGTCCCTTTCTTATAATCGTTTAGCATTTAATTTCGAACTCACGCCTCACTAAATTATAAGCCGTCCCCATACCGATGTGTGGCTAATCGCTATTAGCCTCGGCATCGAAGAGCATTGGGACATTTAAAATGATTTATAATAATTAAAGTTCTTTATTTTCATTTTAATTTAAGCACTTAGGGTTTACCCCGGGTTTACGACACGTAGGACCACATAATCGATGTGTGGGCCCTATTTCCGTAGTCCATATGCTAGCTAGCCGAGAGGTCGTGCATATGGACCGATCACCCCTGGGTAAATAGAATTGCGTGCATACCCTCGAGAGAGGACTAGCGTAATTCTACCGGATTGGGTTCCCCACCCAATAGCGGGGTTCTTAGCGTAAAGCGGGCGTTAAGAGGAATCCTTCGTCGGACTAACGTTCGGTCGAATAGTCTTAACGTTCAGGTGAGCAATATTCCTAGAGATAAGTGCGCTCACATTTGTGGAACCTCCACGGCCAAGTTGCCTTATTATTAATTTGAAAACTAAGTCTTTTTATTATTAAAAATCGTTTTAGTCTTAATCCGATTCGATGCCGAGCGTTAACCCTTCATCGAATATTTTCTAAATCGTTTTTTCGCTCCTTTGCTTTTTCGCCTTTTATTAAGTAAAAAAAATCCACCTTATTTTCAGTAAAATAATAGTCCTCCCGGAGGAGTAAGAATAGTCAACGCGACCCCGAGAATAATACGACCTCGGTATTCCCCCGAATATCGAGTACTACTTGCGATAGGTGCACTTGCCTACCCGAGCAAGCCCGCGGCGATCGACTCACCGAACCAACCACAGTAAGAGTCTGTTCGCGGGCCCATCAAGTTTTTGGCGCCGTTGCCGGGGAATCTCTTTTCGAGTTGCTATTTCGAATTCCGGAGTCTATTAATTTTACTTATTTTCTATAAAACAAAAAAAAAAACTAAAAACTTTATTTTAAAAAAAAAAAGAGTTTATTTTTGTTTTATTTTTGTTTGGGTGTATGACCCGAGGACAACCCTCAGAGTCTGAAGATTTAGACTTCGACCCTGAGATCGAACGCTCTCTTGCGCGTATCCGATCTCATCGCCGAAATCCTTCTTTAGATCCCGAGGAATCTATCGGAGAACCCACTGTTGTAGTTATGGCCGCCCCTAACCTTCCCCCGGCGGCCGAGCATACTATGTCTTATTACGCCCGGCCTAACCTGGATGATTCTGGGTCGAGTATTGTTCGACCTGCGGTGGAAAATAATAATTTTGAAATAAAGTCGAGTGTCATTCAAATGGTCCAAAACGCCGTGCAGTTCGATGGACTGCCGGATGAGGACCCGAATGTCCACTTGTCCAATTTCTTGGAGATTTGCGACACCTTCAAGATCAATGGCGTCACTGATGACGTCATTCGTTTGCGCTTATTTCCTTTTTCCCTTAAGTCCAAAGCCAAGGCGTGGTTGAATGCCCTCCCGCGAGGATGTATCACCACGTGGGCTGAGTTGACGGAACGGTTCCTAACGAAGTACTTTCCGCCCGCCAAAACTGCAAAGTTGCGGGCGGACATTTCTTCGTTTGTGCAGAACGATCCTGAGTCTCTATACGAGACTTGGGAACGGTTTAAGGAATTCCTCCGCCGTTGCCCACACCACGCGCTGCCAACGTGGTTGCAAGTTCAAATTTTTTATAATGGGCTGAATTTTCAGACGCGTCAAATGATTGACGCGGCTACCGGGGGAACGCTTAACAACAAAACCCCCGAGGCCGCCCAGGCTTTATTCGAAGAGATGGCTATGAACGCCTATCAATGGAACGTCCCGCGGGGACGGCCAAAGCCGGCGGCTGGTCTTTTTGAAGTGGATGCCACTGCTCTCTTGACCCTTCAAGTTGAAAGGTTAACAAAGCAGGTGGCGGAGATGTCTGCTGCCTCCTCCACTCCGCCTTGTTTTATTCCCCCTAACGTCTGCGTAGCTGAAGAGTTCGTGGACTTCATGGGAAATTCGGGTCGTCCTCCCTTCAACCCCAACAACAACCCTTATAGTAATAACTATAATCCGGGTTGGAGGAATCACCCCAACTTCTCGTGGAGCAACCCGAATAATGCTCAGCGTCCCCCTATTTCTTATGCGCCCGGATTTCTTCCTCCCCCTCCTCTTCCGAAACCCTCCCCGATGGAGGAAAATTTTTCGAAGTATATTGCGTCCAACGAGTCAAATATCCGGAACATCACCGGATCGCTAAAAACACTCGAACAACAGGTTGGACAGCTGGCGAGGATGATGTCCGAGCGCGCGCTCGGGGCACTGCCGGGAAACACGGAGCCTAATCCGCGGGAGAACGCCAACGCTATAACCCTCCGTAGCGGAAAGGAGGTGGTCGATCCAAAACGGACAGACCCTCAGGTACATATTTCACCTCCGACCCCTCTTCCCCTTTCTTCGCTCACGCCGCCTTTACCTATTATAAAAGAAAAAATTATATTAAACAAGGCTCTTCCGTATCCGCATAAGTTAGAAAACGAGCGTAAGGACGCGCAATATGAAAAATTTATTTTATTATTAAAACAAATTCACATTAATGTTCCTTTTTGCGAGGCTATCTCGCAAATGCCCAAATATGTGAAATTTTTAAAAGAACTACTTTCTAATAAACGTAAATTAGAGGATATTTCGCATGTATCTCTCAACGCTGTCTGCTCGGCGGCCCTTACTAATAAATTGCCCACAAAACAAAACGACCCGGGACGGTTTTCCATCCCGTGCCTTTTTGGCGATATATTAGTAAAGTACGCCTTAGCTGATTTAGGGGCTAGCATTAATCTGATGCCGTTCTCGCTCTTTTCGCGTTTAGGTTTGGGTACTCCTAGTCCTACGAATATGCGCATCCAATTAGTGGATCGCTCGGTTAAGTTCCCTATCGGGGTAGTGGAGGACGTCCTTGTCCGAGTCGACAAGTTTACCTTCCCGGTGGACTTCGTCATCTTAGATATCGAGGAGGACGCCGAGGTACCAATAATACTCGGTCGCCCTTTTCTCGCCACCTCCCGCGCACTAATAGATGTTAGTAATGGTAGCCTTCTCCTCCGAGTAGGCGATGACCAAGTTACTTTCTCTATTAATCCCTCGATGGACAATTTGTCATCGAACGACGATTTCTGCTATTCTTTAGATACTTTTTTCGGAGATCGTTCTTCTCCCATTTTCGAGTCCGTATTTTTAAATGACGATATTTATGCGCTCGAAAATTTTAACTGCGATGAGGATACGTCTATAGACTTGCCTTTCGAACCAATTGGTAAGAAAGACATAGGCATTAAAACCTCCCTAGAAGAACCGCCCATCCTAGACCTCAAACCCTTACCCGCCTCGCTCAAGTACGCTTTTTTGGGAAAAGGTGATACGCTCCCCGTTATCATTTCTTCGGACTTGAGTGATTCGGAGACTTCCGATTTATTGGAAGTTTTATTTAAACATCGCCACGCAATTGCGTGGCAAATCTCTGACCTAAAGGGGATTAGCCCCTCCTTTTGCACCCATAAGATTTTCCTAAACGATAATTGCCGCAAAACGATTCAGCCGCAGCGTCGTCTTAACCCAAACATGAAATACGTCGTTAAAGCCGAAATCATTAAGTTATTAGATGCGGGGATTATCTACCCTATTTCGGACAGTGCATGGGTTAGTCCCGTGCATGTCGTGCCCAAGAAGGGCGGTCTTACCGTAGTGGCGAATGAGCATAACGAGCTTGTCCCAACTCGTACTGTTACGGGTTGGCGAGTGTGCATCGACTATAGGAAACTTAATGACGCCACCCGCAAGGACCATTTCCCTCTGCCATTTCTAGACCAGATTTTAGAGCGTTTATCCGGTCATCCGTATTATTGTTTTCTTGATGGTTTATCGGGGTTTTTCCAAATCCCCATTTCCCCCGATGATCAAGAGAAAACAACTTTTACTTGCCCGTTTGACACCTTCGCCTATCGAAGAATGCCATTTGGACTCTGCAACGCGCCAGCTACATTCCAAAGATGTATGCTAGCGATCTTTGGCGAGCTAGTAGAAGACATTATGGAAGTCTTTATGGATGACTTCTCTGTTTTCGGACGCTCTTTTCCCGATTGCCTTCAAAATTTAGATCGTGTCCTTCAACGGTGCGAGGACACAAGCCTTGTTTTAAATTGGGAAAAATGCAACTTTATGGTTCGAGGAGGTTTGGTCCTCGGCCATATGATTTCGTCTAAGGGGATAGAGGTGGATAAGGCCAAGATAGAAATTATAGAAAAACTTCCGCGTAAAATCTATTAGGAGTTTCTTAGGCCATGCGGTCTTTTATCGACGCTTTATTCAAGATTTTTCAAAAATAACAAAGCCGCTAACTCACCTCTTGGAAAAGGAATCACGCTTCATCTTTAGTAGCGAATGCGAGTCCGCCTTTAATTTGATAAAACAAAAACTTATCTCTTCACCAATATTAGTGGCCCCTAATTGGTCCCTTCCGTTCGAAATAATGTGCGACGCTAGTGATATTGCCTTAGGTGCCGTTCTTGGCCAACGCGTAGAAAAACATTTTCATCCTATTTATTACGCTAGCAAGACGCTCACTTCCGCACAAGTAAATTACACGACAACGGAAAAGGAACTCTTAGCCGTCGTTTTCGCTTTCGATAAGTTTCGCTCGTATATAACGCTATCTAAAGTTATCGTTTTTACCGATCACTCCGCGCTTAAATATTTATTAGCTAAAAATGATGCGAAGCCCCGCCTTCTTCGATGGATTCTCCTCCTACAAGAGTTTGATTTGGAGATCCGAGATAAGCGGGGAGCGGAAAATCTAGCGGCGGACCACCTCTCCCGTTTAGAAAATCCAGGTGCGGAAGCGCTCGTCGAATCTGAAATAAATGACAGATTCCCCGAGGAACGCCTTCTTGCCATTAATAAATCTTCGTCACCTTCGCCTTGGTTCGCAGATTTTGCAAATTTTTAGTAGCGCGGGTCCTTCCAAAAGAATTTTCCAGTCATCAAAAGAAGAAATTCTTTTCTGACTTGAAAAATTTCTTTTGGGAGGACCCATTTTCTTTTTCGTATCTACGCGGACCAAGCAGTTCGACGATGCGTTGCGGGTGTGGAGTGCTTACAAATTCTTAAGCACTGCCACGAGGGTCCAGCCGGTGGGCATTATCAAGCCAACCGGACCGCTCGGAAGGCGCTAGAGGCGGGCTACTTTTGGCCCACTCTCTTCAAAGACGCGCATAATTTTGTGCGCGCATGCGATAGCTGTCAGCGGTCGGGTAACATCTCTCGTCGCGACGAGATGCCCCAAAACATGTTTTTAGAGTGCGAAGTCTTCGATTTGTGGGGCATAGATTTTGTTGGCCCCCTACCTCCGTCTTTCAAAAATATGTATATTTTAGTGGCGGTCGACTACGTATCGAGGTGGGCGGAAGCGCAAGCTCTCCCCACCAACGATGCGCGAGTCGTCGTTACATTTCTTAAAAAATTATTTTCTCGCTTCGGCACGCCTCGCGCAATTGTTAGTGATAGGGGAACGCATTTCTGTAACGCTCTTATGGCTAAGACGTTAGCTAAATACGGAGTCACGCACAAGCTTGCCACCCCCTACCACCCGCAAACAAGTGGCCAAGTCGAGGTAGTAAATCGAGAGATTAAGCGAATTTTAGAAAAAACCGTTTCGCTAAATAGGAAAGATTGGTCCGTTAAACTCGACGATGCGTTGTGGGCGTATCGGACGGCATACAAAACCGCTATTGGATGTACGCCGTTCCGGTTAGTCTACGGCAAAGCGTGCCATTTACCCGTAGAATTAGAACATCGCGCACTTTGGGCTTTAAAACTCTTAAACCTCGACTCCAACTTAGCCGCTCAGAATAGAAAACTGCAACTAAACGAGCTCGATGAATGGCGTGCGAACGCTTACGAGAGCAATAAATTCTATAAGGAGCGCTCTAAGTTATATCACGATCGACTTTTAAAGTCCCCAAAAATATTTTCTCCGGGCGATCTTGTCCTTCTTTATAATTCACGCCTTAAGCTTTTTCTGGGTAAACTAAAATCTAGATGGTCCGGTCCCTTCTTAGTTGAAGAAGTCTTTCCATATGGGACCGTACTCGTCTCCCACCCGGAAAGAGGTTCGTTTAAAGTAAACGGTCATCGGCTTAAGTTATACATCGCGGGCGACCCAGTGATCGAGCATTACGAAACCATAACCCTCCTAGATTTATAAATCCGCCATAATAAGTCAAGCTACACGACTATAAACAAAGCGCTCCTGGGAGGCACCCCTCGCTTATCTTTCTCGCCCTTTCCTCATTACCTTTGCTGCTTTTTCTAATAAACGCAGGGTTTCTGATCGGCCTCTCCCTCCGCGTTTCAGGGAAGCTTCTACCCCCTTCCCTTTCTTTTCTTTGTACATATTGTCTTTCCTTTCTGTTCCGCATACTTACGATACAACATTGGGGACAATGTTGGACTTAAGTATGGGGGTATTTTCGTGCTTTACTTTCTGCACTTCAATTTTTCTGCATCTCAAAAAAAAAGAAAAATACAAAAAAATACATATAACAACAAAACAAAAACAAAAAAATTAAAAAACATCTTAAAATGAAAACAAAAAAAAATTTTAAATGAAAAAAAAAAACAAAAAAAATTTTAAATGAAAAAAAACAAAAATCCAAAAAAAAAATTTTGTTTTGTTCTCTTTCTCTTTTCCAAAAACTCAAAAAACAAAACAAAAAATTATTTTGTTTAGTTTCACTTTGTATATATTTTTTTTGTTTTTTTTTTCTCTCTCCCCCTTCCTCATTCTTGTACAAACCTTTTTCTTTTTCTCCCTTATTTTTGTACATATTATGAAAATTCTCTTAAAAAAATACAAAAAAAAAGATAATAGTTCAAAAATTTTCAAAAAAATTGAGAAAAACAAAAATACAAAAAAAAAGATAATAAATGAAAAACAAACAAAAAAAATGATAACAAAAACTATAAAAATAAAAATAAAAATGTTTTGAAATAAATAAATTAAATATTCCATACTTAATTTTTCTGCTATCCAAAAATTTTGTTCTGAGTTTATTTATATGTGAATACTATTAATTCTCTGTTTGCTACCCGTTTGTTAATTATTGATTGAAACATTTAAATAGCCGGGGTTAAGTTTTAAAGAATTCTTTATGCTTTGTTAAAACTAGCGGACTCGTTTTAGGCACTACTTCTAATTTTTCATTAATAGGAGCACGTATATTATGTTAGGAAATAACGACTATAGAATTCAATTATACTTACTTTTAGCTTTCTGAAAAAAATTGGAACGTACAAATTATTAAGGTTGCTCTCAAAAATTTTAGGATTACAATCTAGTTTTCCTTTCTCCCCTTACTTTTCATGACCTACTTGGCATGAAAAATTTTATCCTTAAAAGATCTTATGTATATGGGAACAAGATTTCGTTCCGTAAACATAGGCACCCAATAATTTTAAAAGATTATATAGGGAGTAAGAGGATAAAATTCATTACTCCTACAAATATACATTGGGTTAATTTTTCTTATGAAGTTGAAAAATAAAAATCATATTAGGAAAATAAGATTTCATTTTCCTAATAATCCAAAAGAAGAAAAACTTGGAGGTTCGAGAAAAAATTACCTCACCTCAAATATCAAAACCCTCTTCATAAACCCACTTCCCCCTTAGCCAATTACACGACTCTAGAATTAATTCAAAAATCTTTTTGAGAGCATAATTAGTAAATTGTATTATTTCCGGTAGCACTCGTATAAGCTAGAGTTCTTATAATTCCAAACTATTTTCGTTAATCTAACCATTACAAATGTCGCCTTCTATTTGATTACATCAAGAAGTCTCTTGGCCAAAACTTTTGCGCTATTTAAATCATCTACATAATTTTAGGACTTAACTCTTACACCCCGTATATTTATTTCGATCTCTCTTATAATTGATTAAGGGATAAGCAAAACTTAGAGTTTTTTTTTATTCCTTATAGATTCACCTCAAACTTTTGCTCTGGAATAGCAAAAGCCTAAGTATGGGGGTATTTGATGAACTGTAAATATGCGTATTTTTATGCACATTAATTTAGTCATTTTCATTTATTTTCGTCGTTTTTACTTATTTTTGTTCAATAAAATGTTCCTATTCTTGTAAATTTTCTCCTAACTTGTTTTATTTGATTTTGCAGAAAAATTCCAAAATCTGCCAAAATTTGGGAAGTACACGCCCGTGACACATGGGTCACGCCCGTGACCGAGCCGTGACTGTGCATTTCCCGTGAAATTACAAAATTTCTGAAGTTAAAGCTTGACACGCCTGGCGACACGCCCGTGTCACCCGACACGGGGCGTGACCCAAGCCCGTGTCCTTTCCTCTCGACGAATTCCTCTCGACGATCGTCGAGTGTCGACACCAACAGTCACGCCCAGTGTCACGCCCGTGACCAAGGGCGTGACCCAATTTCAGCTCAACGATTTCGACACGACACTTTCCGCTCGACATTCGTCGAGTGTCGACCCCAACTGTCACGCCCATAGTCACGCCCGTGACATGGGGCGTGACCTTTCCAGCTGGCCCGACAAGATGCTGCCAAGGACATTTGACGCAACCCGCGCCCGGTTCTACCTCCCCGACACGCCCATAGTCACGCCCGTGACCTAGGGCGTGACTGCTGCGAACTCAGCCCGAAGTCAACTTTGCTGTCCAATCGCCAGCCGCCTTCATGAATAGTACTGTCACGCCCCCCCTACACGCCCGTGACCGAGGGCGTGTACTTAGAAATTTTTTCCTATAAATAGCCCAGTTCTGTAAGGTCCAAGGGTTCAGATTTTTGGGCCAAGTTAGTGTCTTTTTGTGGGCTGCATCCGTGATTTTCAAGGCTATGTAAGGAGATTTCTCCCTTTTTATTTCATTTCTTGTTTTGCTTTAGCTTTAACCCTTGTAATAGCTTGTAATAGTTTCATTTTAATCAATAAAATGTTAGTTTTTCTCTTCATATATGGCTTTGGAATGAGCACTTGTGCCCCACTTTCCTTCTCCTTTTTATTCTTAATTTCATCTTTGTTCTTCATTTATGAAAAGTGTGTGTGTGTGTATGAGTGTAACTTATTTCCTTTACATTTTTTTTACTTGTTTTCATGCTTAGGGATGTTAGGTTTTCCTCTTTACATGTTTAGTACTTTACATGCCTTTAATTTTTCTCAAGTTAGGTTTTGTTAAAAACTCATGAAATGATGAATTACAAACCTTTTCCATGTCTTCTTTTAATTTCTTCAACATCTTCACTCTTATGAGTGTGTAAAAGAGTTAAAGTTTCTTTTGTTTTTTTACTTAGCTTTATTTTGGAATGAAAACCTTTTCCTCTTTTTGTGGGCGCTCTTTTATGAAATTCTAGGAATGAAAATGTTGAAATTTTTATTTTCCAAAAACTTTGGTTTTTAATTTGTTTTGAAAAACTTTTGTCTTCTAAAATTGTAATTTCTTCTTTTTATTTGTTTTTGGCAAAACCTATGCTTGAAATAGTATAAGTTTTAATTTTTAGGTAACTTTGATTTTTCATGAAAAGTGTGTGTGAGTGTAGGTGTGTTAACTTTTATGCTTTGATTTAAATTATGTAGAGTGTGTGAGTGTAGGTGTATAATTTTCATGCTTTGTTTTAACGCTTTTCCTTTAATGCTTTGTTCAATTTTGTAGAGTGTGTGAGTGTAGGTGTTAGCTTTATTGCTTTCTTGAATTGCTTATGGAGTGTGTGTGTCTGTGTGTATTTATTTCCGCCTACTCATTAAGAGTTAAATGGCGCATCGCTTTCATTTCAGTCCTACTCGTTTGAGTAGGACTCGTCATTTTTCTTTCTTTATTTTTCCGCCTACTCACTTGAGTTTAAATGGCCGGACTTTATTTCAGTCCTACTCGTTTGAGTAGGACTTGCAATTTTACTCTCTTTATTTTTTCCGCCTACTCACTTGAGTTAAATGGCCGGACTTTTTAGCCCTGTAATCGCATTTATTTTCTCCTACTCATTTGAGTAGGACTCGCTTTCATTTCAGTCCTACTCGTTTGAGTAGGACTTGCAATTTTCAGCCTTTATTTACCGCCCCCACTCGTTTGAGTGGGACTCGCAAATTTAAATTATGCAAATTTCATTCATGTGTAACTTAGTTTCTGTTTAATTTATAATTTGGAGTGTGCGTGAGTTCTCGTTTAGTTAACTTTTTAGCTTTCTAAATATTGTTATTTTTCTTTTGTCCCTTTCTTATAATCGTTTAGCATTTAATTTCGAACTCACGCCTCACTAAATTATAAGCCGTCCCCATACCGATGTGTGGCTAATCGCTATTAGCCTCGGCATCGAAGAGCATTGGGACATTTAAAATGATTTATAATAATTAAAGTTCTTTATTTTCATTTTAATTTAAGCACTTAGGGTTTACCCCGGGTTTACGACGCGTAGGACCACATAATCGATGTGTGGGCCCTATTTCCGTAGTCCATATGCTAGCTAGCCGAGAGGCCGTGCATATGGACCGATCACCCCTGGGTAAATAGAATTGCGTGCATACCCTCGAGAGAGGACTAGCGTAATTCTACCGGATTGGGTTCCCCACCCAATAGCGGGGTTCTTAGCGTAAAGCGGGCGTTAAGAGGAATCCTTCGTCGGACTAACGTTCGGTCGAATAGTCTTAACGTTCAGGTGAGCAATATTCCTAGAGATAAGTGCGCTCACATTTGTGGAACCTCCACGGCCAAGTTGCCTTATTATTAATTTGAAAACTAAGTCTTTTTATTATTAAAAATCGTTTTAGTCTTAATCCGATTCGATGCCGAGCGTTAACCCTTCATCGAATATTTTCTAAATCGTTTTTTCGCTCCTTTGCTTTTTCGCCTTTTATTAAGTAAAAAAAATCCACCTTATTTTCAGTAAAATAATAGTCCTCTCGGAGGAGTAAGAATAGTCAACGCGACCCCGAGAACAATACGACCTCGGTATTCCCCCGAATATCGAGTACTACTTGCGATAGGTGCACTTGCCTACCCGAGCAAGCCCGCGGCGATCGACTCACCGAACCAACCACAGTAAGAGTCTGTTCGCGGGCCCATCACAAACCGTCAGCACTACTCAACCCGTGCGGATAGAAAACCGCAGACCGCAACACTTGACCAAGCCCAACTTACTGTTCACTCTGTTACTGTAGACATGCCGGGGGTTCTATTTATAGGCGAGGTGAGGAGTGTGGTCACCACCCTAGTGAATAGAATCACCACCCCAGCCCACATACTAGCAAAACATCCATCCGCTGAGTCCGTAACGACTTAGCCGGATTCCAAGAAAACCGCCAGGAGCAAGACACCGATGTTCACTACTGGGCGGCCTTGCACCAGACCGCCCACACTATGTGGACAAGGTACAGTCCGCACAGTTCGCACACATCATCCCGCGGACAGCCACAACTACTTCAGTGACAGTCCGCACAAACAGGAGGCAGTCCGCACAGCACAAGAGCAAAGCCTCCATTCACCACAAGTCCAGACCAAAGGCAGTCCTCCCGGTCAACATCGGACTTGGCGGATACTGCGAAGACACTGGACTTGTCACAGAATGTGACCAAGTCCAGTAAATCACCAAAGGCCTAGCGCGAGCTCGACGGACAAGACCCAGTCCGCCAATACCCAAAGCAAATCGCCAATTCCACCAAGGTAAGCAGATCACCAATACTACTCGCACAGCTGCCCAAACAAACGGCCAACTGCCGTACTCCGACACCAGTCCGCGCAGTCCTCCACAACAGCTAACACCTGCTGTATACCAGTGCTCGGCAAGGGCCATAGCCAAACTCTAAGGCCAGACCTCCATAGTGGACACCGCGGACACGCCAGTCCGCAAGCATCCCGCGGATAAGGCACCCAATTCGCCGGTTAACACAAGCTTGCAACACACAAGGCCGCTGAACAGAGCACTGCCTACAGCCCACAAACCACAGTCCGCTCAGTCCATTTCGCCAGAAGCCCATCCTTGGCCATAGGCCAACCAGGCCGCACAACAGACCGATCAAGCCGCATACCAGGCCTCACAGGCCGCTCCTCAACAGCCAAGCTAAGGCAGCCAACACCCAGGCCGCAACCCGCAGTCCGCCTAGGCCGCGGACTCAGACCGCTCTGGCCGCAAAAGCTGCTCTTCAACAACCAAGCCAGCCAAGGTCACCAGGCCACACCAGGAGTCCGCCCAGGCCGTGAACTCAGTCCGCACAGGCCGCTTAGGCCTCCCGGCCTGTCCATCACCCACTTCTACTTCACAAATTTCAACACTCCCCCTTGAAGTAAGAAGTGGTGATAAGGCCCAGCAAGCTACGTAACTGCTGAAAAGGCCCCTTCGACAGCGGCTTCGTGAAGATTTCAGCAAGATTATCTTTACTCCGAACATGCCCGACCAGAAGAGATCCCTCCAACACCTTCTCCCTTATGAAGTGGTGCTCGATCTCAATATGCTTGGTCCTTGCGTGACACACTGGATTGTTTACCAGTTTGAGAGCACTCTTATTATCACCACGGAGTAAATTAGGACCTTGCACTTCTTCATGAACATCCTCTACAAGCCTCCTCAACCAGATAGCTTCCCGAGCAGCCAAGGCCGAAGCATTATACTGAGCTTCTATAGTAGACACCGACACAGAATCCTGCTTCTTGCTACACCATGAAATGCAAGCTGATCCACAAGTGAAAACATAACCCGAAGTTGATCTCCGATCATCCGAGTCACCACCATAGTCAGCATCCGTGTATCTAAGCAAAGTAAAGTCCGCATCTCTACTATAAAGGAGTCCCATATCAGAAGTTGTCTTGACATAGTTCAGGATGTTCTTCGCCGCTACCAGATGAGACTTCCTTGGTTCAGCCATGAACCGACTTACTCGCCCAACAACATAAGTAATGTATGGCCTTGTAATCGTCAAGTAGATCAAGCTCCCTACAAAAGCCCTGAACACCAAGGGATCAGGAAGAATCCTTCCTTCATCTCGTCGAAGCTTCAGCCCATGTTCCAATAGAGTAGAGCAACTCTTCCCTTCGCCCATGCCAAATAGACTTATAATGCGATCCGCATATCCCTTCTGGCAAATGAGAATCCCGCACTACTTCCTCTCCACTTCAAGACCGAGATAATGATGAAGCTCTCCCAAGTCTTTCATCTCGAAGCATATAACAAGCTCAGCCCTGAGCCTTGCTACTTCCTCCTCTGAATTCCCTGTGACGATCATGTCATCCACATACAGCAGGACCAGGACTTGAAGCTACCCCTTCTTCTTGACAATCAAGCTAGAATCCGAGTTGGAAGCAAGATAACCGCAGAATTGCAAATACTCTGCTATCTTCCCATTACAAGCTCTAGGAACTTTCTTCAACCCGTAGAGAGCCTTCCTGAGCTTGCAGACATAGTCTGGCTGATCCATAAAGATGTCCTTGTCAATTTCTCCGTAAAGAAAGGCGTTCTTTACATCAAGCTGCCACATCCTCCATTCCTTACAAGCAGCCAAGACGATCACCACTCTAACTGAAGTCATCTTTGCAACCGGACTAAATGTCTCTCATAGTCTTCTCCATACTGTTGTGAAAATCCTCGAGCAACCAGGTGAGATTTGAACCTATCAATGCTCCCATCAGCTTTCTTCTTCAACTTATACACCCACTTGCAAGTCACTGGAGTAATGCCATCAACCTTGGGCACAAAGTGCCAGGTTTCATTTTCTTGAGTGTAGCAATCTCTTCCTTCATGACATCATCCCACTCCTTGACTCCAGTGGACTCATTGAAGTTTACAGGCTCTCGCTCATCCGGAGGACCTGCAAAGAACTAGGAGACAAAACTCACTGCATTCCCGTTACAGTACCAAGCAGGTGGCTTCACAACCATCTTTGATCTCCAAAGAGGTTGTTCCTTGCTCACTACCTTCGTTGCTCATTCAGGCTCAACACCACCTTCAGGCAAGCTTTGAGCAATTCTCCCCCTGCTTCCTGAGCCAGAAGTCTCAGCACCAGAACTTGAAGTAACAGGAGCTACTTGTGTAACAGCAAGCTCCTCTTTCAGACCTTCAGCAGCCACATTCTGTTCTTCATCAAGCTTGCTTCCGGTTAGCTCAACCGAGCCACCTCCATACGACGTCAGTTCGTCAAAGACTACATCTCTTGACACAACAGACTTCTTTGTCGCAGGATCCATGCATTTCCATCCTTTCTTCTGCTCATCGTAGCCAACAAAGACAAGCTTCCTTGTCTTTGCATCCAGCTTGGTCCTTGAAGCATCCGGGACATGCACATAGCAAGTTGATCCGAACACCCGGAGGTGTTCCTCACTAGGCTTATCCTTCAGCAACAGCTCAAAAGGAGTCTTCATGTTGATCGGGCTAAGCGGCATCCGATTGATGACGTAAGAAGCACAAGACATCCCCTCCGCCCAGAAGGACCTTGGAATGTTTTTCGCAAGAAGCCAATATTTGCAAGTCTCCGTCAAATAACGGATCTTCCGCTCCACTAATCCATTTTGTTGTGCACTGTGAGCACAAGTAAGCTCTCTGTGGATCCCATGCTTCCTGCAGAAGTTAGAAAACTCAGAGGAGACAAACTCACCACTGTTATCTGTTCTAAGCTTCTTGATCCACAAGCCAAGTCGGCCCTCCACCAACTCCTTGAACTCCACAAACAAACGAAAGGCTTCAGACTTCTCCTTGAAGAAATATACCCAAGTGTATCTTGAGTAGTCATCAATCAGCACAAGCATGTATCTGCTCCTGCCAAGACTTGTAGTGACGGTTGGTCCCATCAAGTCTCTATGGATGCACTCCAATTGTCTCTTGCTCCTCGTTTGTGATTAATCAAACGGAAGGCGATGAGCCTTGCCGTACTGACATCCCGCACAAACATGACCGTCGCCAAATGAAGATAGCTTAGGCAAGCCTCTTAAAATGCTTCTGTTAGCCATAGCCTTCAGCTTATCCATTCCTATATGCCCCAGCCATTCATGCCAAATAGCAGCGCTATCGTTTGCTCTCATCCGATCAACATAAGAGTTAGTTGCAAGAACAAACAAGTTCTTCACTCTCTTCCTAACATGAGCAACATAAGCCTTAACCGCTGATACGTTGCGAAGGAACTTCACTTCTGTTGGCTCAAATAGAACATGATAACCCGCGTCCACCGCATTGGTCACCGAGAAGAGGTTCTTCTTCATTCCCGGTACGGGATACACACTCCTTAACATGAGTGGCCCCTTATCACTACCCAAAGACACAACCCCCTCCTTCTCTACTGCATAAACAGTATTATCAGCAGTTATAATAGCTTCATTACCTGAGTAAGTTTGCAAGGAAGAGAACTTCAACTTGTCTCCGGTGAGGTGATGACCATACCTGGAGTCCATGATCCAATCATCGTTGAAGTCGACAGCGGACAAGGCACGGACACAAGTGCCCGTCATGAAGGCTTCGCCCCATCCAGCTTCCTCGCTCTTAGAGCAAGCTTCCTCCTTACCTGCAGCATGCCCAGGCTGCAGTTTGACCTTACAGTCACGCTTGAAGTGTCCCCGCTGATGACACCTGTAGCACTTCTAGTTCTTCTTCCAATCCTTCTTAGGAGCAGCGCTCCTCTCTGACTGATGAGAAGTTGAAGGCTCATTTTCAGCAACGGTCTTCTTCTTCCCTTCCCATCCCTTCTTCTTCTTGCCTGAGAACAGAGCTTCACTACCTTCCTGATTGATATTGACTCCAGCCATCGGCCTTGCCAAACTTTCCTGTGAAGCAAGCAGGTTCTCAAGCTCCAGTAGAGATGGCTGAGTAGCCCAGCCTTGAACAGATGTCACAAAGGCAACATACTCCTTCCACAATCCGCGGATTATGTGCCTTTTCATCTTAGCCTCAGAGATAGGCTCATCAGGATCAAGTGCTGATAGCTCCACACACAAGCACTTCATCTTCAGAAAGAACTTTGAGATGGTCAGGTCTCCTTGAGTTGTCCTAGCCAACTCATTCTCCAGAAACTGAAGTCTAGCCACATTCTTCCTATTGAATAACTCATCAATAGTTGTCCAAATATCAGCAGTAGACTCACATCCAATGATGTGATCAAACAGTTCTAGTTACACGGCCCTCTTGAGATCAAACTCCGCCTTTGCATTTGTTTTTCTCCATAGCCTCACCTGCTCTGCAGTACCAAAAGCAGCAGTCACTTCCTGTCTGTCGTCACCACCGACGACCGCTCATAGCTCCTCACCTAGAAGATAACTCTTCATGCACGACTTCCACTTCTTAAAGTTAGTCGGCGTCAAGAGTTCAATACCAAGACCTCTTGCATAGCTTACTTCAATTCCAACAACCGTTGGTTAAGCTAACTTCCAGAAGCACATAGCACCTACACAGGTTGATCACCACTCAAACACAGAGCAACAACACTAGTTGAACACCGTTCAAGAAACTAAACCTGCCTCTAATACCATGTTGAATTTTCTCAAAGTGGCCTGCAGGATAGCCTAAAGCCAAATTAATATTCTCAGAACTACCCAGTTCACACTTTGATCATGCGGAAACACAAGGAGCACGCTTGATACCAACCACAAATGGAAGAACAACCAGGTACTATATTCATTCACACTTCTTTACAAGGTGAGGTATACGTAGAGAGACATGATTTCGCTAGTACACAAGCTACAAATAGAAAGAACAAAACAAGTCGGACGGACAGCACTGGAGACCGTCGAGACTTCCTAGTCCGCCAAGGTCGCCGAAGCCGCCCGAGCTGCAACTGCTACAAGCCGAATAGCATACGTAGTCCGCCGAGACCACGAGGTCAAGCGGACACACCGTTATTTGCTGCCTGCTGAAGAACTGAGGAACAGACCGCCCACCCGCCTGAGACCGGCGGACAGGTTATTGGAACTTGAACAAGCTGAAGCAGAAAACTGACAAGCCGCAGAAGAGACCAGCTGATACCGCAGAGACTGCACAATTCAATGCCCAACTCTTGGCTCCTTGAAGCTAGCCGCACGACCTGCACACAGCAAACCGTCAGCACTACTCAACCCATACGGACAGAAAACCGTAGACCGCAACACTTGCCCAAGCCCAACTTACTGTTCACTCCGTTACTGTAGACGTGCCGGGGGGGTTCTATTTATAGGTGAGGTGAGGAGTGTGGTCACCACCCTAGTGAATAGAATCTCCACCCCAGCCCGCGCACTAGCAAAACATCCGTCCGCTGAGTCCGCAAGGACTTAGCTAGATTCCAAGAAAACCGCCAAGAGCAAGGCACCGATGTTCACTACTGGGCGGCCTTGCACCAGACCACCCACACTATGCGGACAAGGTACAGCTCGTACAGTCCGCACACATCATCACATGGACAGCCACAACTCCTTCAGTAACAATCCGCACAAACAGGAGGCAGTCCGCACAGCACAAGTGCAAAGCCTCCATCCGCCACAAGTCCACGACCAAAGGCAGTCTGCCCGGTCAACAGCGGACTTGGAGGATACTGCGGACACACTAGACTTGTAACAAAATGTGACCAAGTATAGTAAATCACCAAAGGCCTAGGCGAGCTCGACGGATAAGGCCCAGTCCGCCAACAGCCTAGTGCGAGCTCGACGGTCAACAGCCTTGTTCCTCACTATTGTACCTTGGGAATTTAGTTTATTTCTGTATACCCATTTTGTTCCAATGACTGGGTAGTCTTGGGGTCTTGGAACCAAATCCCAAACTCTATATCTCTCAAACTGGTTGAGTTCCTCTTACATTGCAATGATCCAGCAGGGATCCTGCTCAGCATCTTTTATGGATTGAGGTTCAACCTGAGAGAGAAAACAGGCATACATCAAATCTTGGTTGAGTTGATGCCTTGTCTGTACACCAACTGATATATCTCCAATCATTTGAGATCTAGGGTGATCCCTTAATGTGACAAGATCATTTAGTAGAGTTGGTTCAGCAACAACATTTTAAATTAATTCCTCTTGTGGAATTGAGTTTGCTGTTGAGGTAAATTCAACTCCTTCAGTGCTTTCTTCTTCACTTTCTTCATTGACTTGTGGAGAAGGATGTGTTGGAACCTCTTGTGTGAGGTTAAGTCCATCCAAACTCTCACACAAGTGAGGTACCTGCAAAGTGCTATTGGTAGAAATCTTTTTCTCCTTGCAAGACATGTTAGTTTCATCAAATGTAACATGAATGGATTCCTCAATTTTTAGGGATGATTTATTAAAGACCCTATAAACTTTGCTTACTTGGGAATATCCTAGAAAAATTCCCTCTTCAGCCTTAGCTTCAAACTTCCTAATGTATTTCTTGTTGTTGTTATGTATATAACACACACATCCAAATACTTTAAAATAGTTGATTTTAGGTTTCTTCCCTTTAAGTAATTCATAGGGAGTCCTATTCTTCAGTTTCTTTATTAGGCTTCTGTTCAGGATATAATTTGTAGTCTTTACAGCCTCTGCCCAAAAGGTTAGTGGCAAGTAAGCATCTGCAAGTAATGTACCTACAGCTTCAATTAGGGTCCTATTTTTCCTTTCAGCTACCCCATTTTGTTGGGGAGTTCTAGGAGCTGTGAGCAGTTCCTGATGTCTTCCTTCTCATAGAACTCATGTATAAGAAGAGACTCAAACTCTGTACCATGATTACTTCTGATCAATGCAACATGAGTAAAGTACTCAATCTGTATGGTCCTGAGAAAATCTGTAAGAACCTTAAAAGTATCTGACTTAGATCTCAGAAAGGACACCCAAGTGAACCTTAAGAAGTCATCTACAATAACTAAGGTGTAGGATTTCCCTCCTAGGCTTTGTACTGCAATGGGTCCAAAGAGATCCATGTGTAGCAAATACAAAATCCTAGCTGAATCACTTTTATTTACTGATTTAAACCTAGATTTAGTTTGCTTGACTAGTTGACAAGCCCTGCAAAGGCCTTCCTTCTTATAGGGACCAGAAGGTAAGCATCTTACAAGACTGTCTTTTGATAGTTTAGCAAAATTTTTCTTGTTAACATGTCCTAGCCTTTTATGCCACACCTCATTATGATTGCAAACAAATGTCTGATGTGGCAGAAAGAAAATAACTAAGTATATGTTTCCTTGCCTATTTCCAATTAAAATTTTTTGGTTTTCTTTATTAGAAATAATGCAAGAAGTTGAGTTGAACTGTACCTGATAACCTTCATCACATAATTAACTTATGGAGATGAGGTTATGCTTGAGACCACTTACATAGGTCACTTTCTTGAAGGTGACTGCTCCTATTTTCACTTCTCCATATCTTTCTAACTGGCCACACTTTGAATCACCAAAGATAACCTTTGGTCCCAGCTTGGACTTGTAGTTGTGTAAGATGTCCTTGCTGGCAGTCATGTGCTTGGAGCATCCACTGTCCAGGTACCAGGTTTGATTAATTACTGGACAGCCTTTTTCCTGCATTAAAAACAATTAGTTGTTCTTGAACCAGGTTACCTTGGGTCCTTTATATTGCTGGTAAGAAAAACTAGATATTACAGAAAACTCTGGTTGAGATTTGTATCCTAGTGGATGATATCTTCTAGGTGGTATGATCCAATCAACTAATGGATTAAATGGTTTTCTAGATTTGTTGAAGTTGCTGTTATAGTTGTAATTTTTATTAAGTCTTTCTACGTTCGACGATTTTTTGTGAGTTCGTCGACTAGAGTTTGACGCATTGGGATGAGATCGTCGATCTCTGCCCAGAGAATGAACATGTTCATTTTCTGTGCCCCACGTTCATCGACCTCTGCTCGACGAACCATACAGAGTTCGTCGATCGCAGTTAGACAAATGATTATAGCTAAGATTTGCGTTCAGCGTTCGTCGAGTTGAGTTCGACGAACTGGCCACATTTCGTCGATCTGAGTTCGACGAAATCTGCTGAACTTTGTTTTTACTTGTTTTCTAATTTTTGTTATTTTGACCTATTGATTTTGGAACAACTTCTAAGGTTTGTTTATTGTTCATTTTTGCTTTCCCTTTAGCTGAAACAAATTTGATAGGGGTTGTCAGAATGTTCTTCTTGAGAATGAGGGGCAAACTTGATGATACACCCAAGCCCATCTTGCCATTCAATCTGGCATTAACTGTGCTTGTAATGTCCATCAGTTTGAGGCTTCTCCCATTGAGAGTCGCCTCAAGTTATTTAGCCTCACATAACTCAGTCTTTACATTATAATTTGTTCAATAGCTAAGATTAATTCATCCTTTAACCTATTGTTTTCAGAGTTAACAGTCTCTAGGTTTGCTAGTTTTTCCCTAAGAGTCTTAATTTCCTTTTCTGAGTTAATTAGATCTATGCACATGGTTTTGAATTCAGATTTAAATGATTTAGAATAAAAATCAAAAGAAGATAATACCTTGTCAGCTTTAGAATCTGAAACTGCTTCATTGTCAGAATCTTCTTCTTCTGAATGACTCCTGGAGGCATCAATGACCATTAGGCAGACTTATTTGGCCCTTGCCTCTTCTTCATCTTAACTGGAGCTGGAAGATGTTGATTCATCCTTAGTTTCACTCCAGGATTTAACCACAAAACCTTTCTCCTACTTCTTGTATTTGCTGGAGAAAGGCCTGCTGTTGTGCTGTTTTCTTGTATCCTTCTCTCTTCTCTTCTCCTTCTGATTCTCTGGACCCTCAGAGATGAAGTGTCCAGGTTTCCTGCAACCAAAACACACCACTTCTTTATTTGGTGTTTTGTCATACCGTGGCTTGTCATCCTGCCTGGATGACTTTCTCCTGAAGTCTTTCCTTGACATCTTGTCAAATCTCTTGGAAAATAGAGACATTAGTTCTTCATTCATGGTTGGAGTCTCTGTCTCTTTAGTAGCCTTGAAAGCAATGATGTGCTCTTTTCTTGCTAGAGGAGGTGTTCTCTGCTCAGCTGCCTCTCTGGAGTTGATCAGCTGTTCATAGGACTTAAGCTTTCCTAAAAGCGATTCAGTGGAAATCTCATTTAGGCTTCTGGCCTCCTTGATGGGCCAGATCCTTGAATCCCATGAGCTTGGGAAGCACATAAGAATCTTATCATTCACCTCTATGAGCGTGATGTCCTTGTCCAAGATATTTAGCTCATTAATGATTGAGCTTAACCTGTTGTACATATCAGCTACTATCTCAGCTTCCTCCTTCTTGAAATTCTCATATAGGTATATGAGATTGGATCTCCTGTCCTTCCTTTCATCTGCAGATCCAGCCACCATTTGATTTAGAGAGTCCCAGATGGCCTTGGATGATGTGCATTCAGCCACCTTTTGAAAAATATCATCAGACATTGTTTGGGCCAGAATATTCATGGCCTTGGCAACAGTAATTTTAGCCTTCTTCTGGGTTTCAGTCCACTCAGGTGGCGGAACTGCATTTGTGCATGAAGCAGCTGTAGAGGTAGAGGCAATAGCTTGAGGAGGACCTGTCATAATAGAATTAAAGATATCCTCATCAATAGAGTTCATATACAATTTGATTCTTGCCTTTCAGATGACAAATGTATTCAGATTGCATACTGGAGGGCTGGTGCTTGCATAATCTTTGTTCTGTGCCATGCTGTGTGAGAATAAATCTAATAGGAATGTAAAGATAGATCTAACTCATGATCTTTGATTCAAGGGTTAGCTTGTACAACCAAGGGAATCCTGCTCTGATACCAATTGAAAGTGAGGTGCTAGATCTGAAATACTCTAGAGGGGGGGGGGGGGCGGTGAATAGAGTATTCTTAAATCCTTTACAGCTTTTTTTTCATCTTTTGCTGTAAATAAAAACTGTAGAATAAAATTAATAAAGCATAAATACAACAATCCTAAAAAGGCACAAACACAGCAAGAACAAAAAGAAAGGGCAACCAGACAACACAAGAAATTATAGTGGTTCCCCAACCTGGGTACATCCACTCTTCTACCACCCTGGTAGGAATCCACTTAGATTTTTGATCAGGTGTCTGACACCAATGAGCTTTTGATCAGGTGCTCAAAAATCAAACCTCAGTCTTTTGGTTAGGTGACTTGCAACCAGGAATAACTTTTGAAGGGAGTTATAACCCTTTATATAGTGGGAGGTGAGAGATGATATTGTCTTCTCTTTCTTAATATACAACTGAGAAGACTTAAGTGGAAATGATATTAGCAAAGAGCTCCCCCTGAGATGTTGAATGGTTCAGGAAAAACTGGAGCTTTACTTCAGGGTGATAGGTCTTCAGTATTTATCAGCCTTGACCAAAAAGTATTCAGGAACTTCTTAATAGATGGATTTGTTATTGTCCTTTGAAGTGTCCTGAAGTGTTGAAGAAGGAAGACTGTTGATCTTGATTTGGTGTTCTTCTTCTTCAGATAGGTGATGTTCTTCTAGTCTAGGGCTTATTTTCTTTTGCAGAGTTCTCTATCTTTTTATCAGAGTTCTGTCAAGAGAGAGCAACAAAGAATTTTTTGTTGCAGATTGACTGACTGTGTATCTATGTTGTCTGTGTATCTCTGTATGTCTCTCTCTGTATGTATCTGTATCTGTATTATCTTTTATCCAGGAAAGGAGAGGAAATTTCTTTTATATTTCCTATCAAGAAATTCTCTTTTCAAATTTGAATTTCTCTGCATTAATTGCTTACAGCCTTGAGAATAAACTGTATTTATTTATTTCCCCAACTATCCCATGGAAAAACGGCAAGCAATAATCCTGGAGAAGACCATAATCAATGCTCTGTCTAACGGTTATATTCAGAGAATATTTTAGCATTGATTACTCAGGAATTATTGCAATAGGAAGGGGACAGAATGAAGGAAATAACTAAGTCTGGATTCGTCGAACAGAGAATAGAAATCGTCGAGCTGAGTCCACAGTTCGTCGAGCTGAGAAGCTGTGTTCGTTGATCAGATGGCTTCTGTTCGTCGAGCTGAGTTCCAAGATCGTCGAGCAGAGAGTAGAACTTCATTGATTAAAAACTTTGACAATTCTGTGTATGGGGTTTGTCGAGCTAATAACTGGATTCGTCTACTGAAGTTCAACAAAGTATTTCTAGACTTAGAATATTTTAGATGCTTCTGGAATGAAGTGTTGAAGTGAAGTATCCAGAACTCATCGACCTGAGAATTTTTTTTGTCGAGCTGAGGACCACTAACTGTTGCTTCATAACTCTTGCGAAAGTGGTCAAAGTTCGTCGAGCTGAGAATCTTGTATTCGTTGACTGGAGATGATTTTGGACTTAGGAAACTGAGAGGCTTCTGAATTAATAAGTTGAAGTAGAGAATCCAGAAATCATCGACCAGAGAACTAAGTTCGTCGACTAGAGTCTAGAGAAAAAAGTCTAGACTTGGAATGCTGAAGGTAGAGTCCAAAGATCGTCGACCTGAGAATCAAGTTCGTCGAGCTCAGCTCAGAGAATTTTCTCTGAGATCGTCGAGCTGAGCACGACAATCGTCGACCTGAGTTCAACGAACGTCAAACTCATTTTACTGAGTCTTTGGAAATTTTCTAAGTCTCAAGTCTCTGGAAGCCTTATGATGGCTGGTCCATGAGATGTGAAACTAAGCACTTGGCCTAGACTCTAGGACACAACTATGACCCTGGCTATACAAGATGGGTCACAAGATCCTAACTTAGTGAACCTAGCACAAATCAAACTAGGGATCCAACATACTATACTATATGCAATGCCTCTAGAGAAGTTATGCTCTATCAAGAAGCTAGCTAAGGTATCATACCAAGCTCTTGGAGCTTGCTTTAAACAATAGAGAGCTTTATGCAATCTAAAGACATTTGAGGGATGAGTTGGAGAGATAAAACCTGGAGGTTGTTCAACATAAAACTGTTCTTTAAGTTCTCCATTCAGAAAGGCACTCTTGACATCCATTTGATAGACTTTAAATTTCTTGTAGACAACATATGCAAGGAAAATCCTGATTGCTTCTAGCCTTGGAACTGGTGCAAAAGTTTGGTCATAGTCAATTCCTTCCTCTTGCCTAGAACGTTGAGCAACCAGCCTTGCTTTATTTCTGATTATAACACCTTGAGCATCTAGCTTGTTTCTATATACCCATTTAGTTCCAATGATTGGGTAGTCTTTGGGTTTTGGAACTATATCCCGCACTCTGCTTCTCTCAAATTGGTTGAGCTCCTCTTGCATTGCAATAATCCAGTGTGGATCTTGCTCAGCATCTTTGATGGATTAGAATCAATTTGAGA
This sequence comes from Platanthera guangdongensis, assembly GCA_039583875.1. Lineage (NCBI taxonomy): Eukaryota > Viridiplantae > Streptophyta > Magnoliopsida > Asparagales > Orchidaceae > Platanthera > Platanthera guangdongensis. The sequence goes on from CM077159.1 coordinate 72,945,186, forward strand.
TATGAAGCAGACATGCATCAAGTCTTGGTTGAGTTGATGCCTTGTCTGCACACCAACTGACATATCTCCAATTACTTGAGATATGGGGTGATCTCTAAGTATGACAAGGTCTGTGGGTGGAGTTGGTTGTTCAACAGCATGGGGAATAAACTCCTCCTGTGGAATTAAGTTAGCTGTTGTTGGTTCATCACTGATCACAGTGTCTTCATCTTCACTTTCTTCAGCAATGTGTGGAGAAGGATGACTAACTGCCTTATTGGTGAGGGTCAATTCATATAGCTTCTCATACAGATTTGTTTCCTACAAAGATTCATTGGTAGAAGAAGTCTTCTCCTTGTAAACTATGTTAGTCTCGTTAAATGAAACATTGACTGATTCTTCAATTTTCATAGTGGATTTATTATACACCCTATAAGCCTTGCTTACTTGGGAATATCCAAGAAAAATTCTCATTTCAGCCTTGGCTTAAATTTTCTAATGTGTTTCTTATTATTGTTGTTAATGTAACATAAAAAACCAAATATTTTTAAGTAGTCTACTTTAGTTTTCTTCCCTTTAAGTAGCTCATAAGGAGTCTTACTCTTATGCTTGTGTATAAGACTTCTATTCAGTACATAATTTGTTGTGCTTTCAGCCTCTGCCATAAAGGATAGGAGCAAATAAGCATCTGTAAGTAATGTGCATGTTGATTCAATTAGTGTTCTATTCTTCCTTTTTACAACCCCATTTTGTTGAGGTGTTCTAGGAGCTGAGAAGCAATGCCAAAAACTTGATTGATATTTTCACGCATCAAGTCCGAAAACTTAATGCGGGTTAAAACTCCAAAAAGATTTACGAAGCACGGGCCCCGGGCGATTTTATTTAAGTAGAAAAGCGGATTTGATTTTATTTAAGAAAACGGGGGCGCGCGTATTTATTTATTTGGATATAAAACTGGTTAAATCGAGTTTTAACGAAAGGAGGCAAGTGCACCTATCGTGAGTAGTACAGGATATTCCGGGTGGAATATCGAGGTCGTATTGTTCTCGGGGCCGGTTCGTTTATTTTTACTCTTCCCTGGAGGGGACTATTATTTTACCGATAATTTTATCTTGTCGGGATAATATTTATATAAAGAAAAGGCAGAAAATAAAAGCATAATAAAGGTGGAGCGATGAAGAGCTCAGCTCGAGGGCACGAAAAGACATTGAACTAAAATAAACGTTAAATAAAAAGAGCTCCTAAGTTTCTAATTGATTAGGGCGAAGACTTGGCCGTGGAGGCTCCACTAAAATGAACTCACCTATCTCTAGGACTATCGCTCACCTGAACATTAAGACTATTCGATCGGGCTCTCGTCCGATGAAGGATTCCTCTTAATGCCCGCATTACGCTAAGAACCCCGCTATTGGGTGGGGAACCCAATCCGGTAGAGTTGGCGCGCCTCCTCTCTCGAGGGTTAGTGCGGAACTCCATTTACCAAGGGGTGATCGGTCCATTGCACGGCCTCTCGGCTAGCTAGCATATGGACTACGGAAATAGGGCCCACACATCGATTATGTGGTCCTACGCGTCGTAAACCCGGGCAAACTTAAGTGATTTTTAATTAAATAGAAAAATAAGACCTTTAATTATTTAAAGGAATTTTTTCTGTCCCAATGCTCTTCGATACTGAGGGCTAAGAACGTTAGCCACTCATCGGAATGGGGACGGCAGCGATTGAAAGCAATAAAATTAAAGCAGAAAAATAAAGCAGGAAAATTAAAGCAGTAAATAGAAAGCAGTAAATTGCAAGTCCTACTCAACGAGTAGGACTGAAATGAAAGCAGTAAAATTGCAAGTCCCGGCGCAAATGCGTGGGCGGGAAAAAGAAAGCAAGTCCTACTCAAACGAGTAGGAGAAAATAAATGCATTTACAAGGGCATTAAAAATTATTACAGTCCAATAAAGACCGACCATTTAACTCAAGTGAGTAGGCGGTAGATAAAAGCTAACACTCACGCTCTCAACATAAATTAAAACACACCCACTCTACAAGAAGTAAACACACTCTACTGAAATAAAATCCAGCTTTAACTCAAGCGAGTAGGCGGAAAAATAAAAATACACACACTTGCTTGAATAAAATCCAGCCATTTAACTCAAATGAGTAGGCGGAAAATTAAAAATAACACACGCACACACTCTACAGGAATTGAAATAAAGCTATAAAACTACTCATACACGCACGCACACGTACCAAAAAAATAGGAAAAACAAAGTGACTGGAAAATTAAAACGACTACATTTCTACGCTAGAATGCGGTAGAAATGAATAAAAATTGAAAATAAAATTAAAAGGAGCAAAAGTTTTTGCAAATAAGCGAAAAGAGCAAGTGCTCGAAAAATTGAAATGAATACATTTCTACCGATGGAATGCGGTAGAAATGCATAAAAAGATGAAATAAAATTTAAACGGGCAAAAAGTTTTTGAAAATAAGAGCAAAAACGAAGTGTTCGAAAAATTAAAATGACTATATAAACGTTCCTATAACTCCGCAAAAGTGATTAAAAGGAAAATAAAGTGAAAATGAAGAAAAGTTTACGACCTAAAAGGATAATCTAAGTTAGTGAAAAATCAAAACCACTTTGAAAACGCTTTTACTGGTTTATAGGAATGCATAAAAAGCTATAAAAAGCCTAAGTCTAACCAAAACTAAGTAAGAAATAACTAAGTATAATAACATGAAAATTAATCTCATACACCCACACACACACGTAGAAGAGAACAAAAATAATGTTAAAACAAAATAAAAGAAATAAGATGCATAAGAGAGGCTTAGATCCATTTTCAAAACCACATGAAGAGACAAAAATCTAAACATTTATTAAGCTAAAACGAGAGTTACAGAAGGCTAAAAACAAATATAAGAAGGGGGAAAAGTAACTTTACATAGCATGGAAATGCATCTAACAGCCGGCCCCCTATACAAAATGGTACCAAAAAAGTGGAACAGCAGCTCAAAACAGAAGGTTCAATTTATAGAGAAAATTTTTCATCGGACACGCCCTCTGACACGGGCGTGTCATAGGGCGTGTCGACACTGTACATATGGCGGCCGTCCGATTTGATTTGAGATTTGACTTGGCGGCTGAAATCACGGCGGTCACGGCCCCATGTCACGGGCGTGACTATGGGCGTGTCGACACTGTTAAGCAGTAAATTTCGGTGACTTGACGGCGAGTTGACGTTGCGGCGGAAAACACGGCGGTCACGCCCCTTGTCACGGGCGTGACGGTGGGCGTGTCGTGCGGCGATTAATGGCGTTGTTGACTTCGGGAGGTTGCCGGCGGCAGTTTGTCGGCCAGGTGGAGGAGTCACGCCCTAGGTCACGGGCGTGACTCTAGGCGTGTCGGGTTGGCTCGACGAACGTCGAGCGAAAAGCATCGAAAGGAGTGGTCACGGCTTGGGTCACGCCCCGTGTCAGGTGACACGGGCGTGTCGACGGGCGTGTCAGCTGGGTCGACGATCGTTGAGCGCGATTCCGTCGATCTGGATGGTCACGGGCATGGGTCACGGGCGTGACTTGGGTGACACGGGCGTGACACGGGCGTGTCACGCTATTTCTTCAATAATATGTCATTTCTCGGGAATTTGACGTATCACGCCCTGGTCACGGGCGTGACCAACAGTACACGGGCGTGTACGTTGATTTTTGGCAATTTTTCCTGAAAAATTCAGAAAATAAAAATAAATCTAAGTTAGAAAATATTTACAAAAAGGAAGCAAATTATTAAGGAAAAACAACTAAAAATTACAAAAAGAAACTAATACATCTTATTTAATGTATATAAAAACACGTATATTTACAACTCATCAGATACCTTCTTTCCTACAGAACTCTTGCATAAGAAGAGACTCAAACTCACTACCATGATCACTTTTGATTAATGCAATTGGAGTAGAGTACTCAATATATATGTTTTTTGAGATAATCTATAAGAACTCTGAAGTTATTAGACTTTGATCTCAGAAAGAAAACCCAAGTGAATATAGAGAAATCATCGACAATCAATAAAGTGTAAGATTTCCCTCCTAGACTTTGTACTGCAATAGGGCCAAAGAGGTCCATATGTAGCAAGTACAATATCATAAGTGAGTCACTTTTGTTTAATGATTTAAAACTACTTTTAGTTTGCTTGCCTAATTGATAAGCCCTGCAAAAGCTTTCCTTCTTATAGGGGCAAAAAGGCAATCCTTTAACGAGGTTGTCCCTAAATAGTTTGGCAATTTTTTTCAAATTAACATGACCTAATCTCCTATGCCAAGGTCATTATTATTAATTTGATTAAATAGACAGATTTCTATTTCGGCAGACTCAAAATTAACTATATAAATATTGCCTTGTCTATTTTCAACTAAGACAGTTTTGTTCTCTTTAGTAGAAATAATGCAAGAACATGAGTTCAAAGTTACCTGATAACCTTCATCACATAATTGACTTATGGAGATGAGTTTATGCTTTAGTCCACTTACATATGCAACCTTTTTGAAGGTTACTGCCCCAATCATGACTTCTTCAAAGCCTTCAGTCTGGCCATAATTGGACTCACCAAAGATAACCTTTGGTCCCATCTTGGACTTGTAATTGATTAAGTTGTCCTTGCTACCAGTCATATGCTTGGAGCATCCACTGTCTAGATACCATTGTTGATTAGAGGCTGAACACCTCTTCACCTGCATAAATATAAGTTAGTTGTTCTTGACTCAGGTTACCTTGGGTCCATCTTTCTTCCCATAATTAAAACTGGATGTATGAGTATTCAGGTTGACATTTATATCCTAAGGGGTGGTATTTCCTAGGTGGAATGATCCATTGATTAAATTGATTACTTAATGTTCTTGGTTGGTTATGAGTTTTAGCAAAATCAAAATTTTTGTTTGACTGAACTGGGTTCGAGGAATTCTGGTACGTTCGTCGATCTGAGGTCGACGAACGGGGATGAGTTCGTCGAACTCCACTCAGAGAATGAAGATATTCATTTTCTGGGCCCCAATTTCGTCGATCTTTGGTTGACGAACACTACTGGTTTCGTCGATCACAGTTCAGAGAATGGTTATAGTAGAAGTTTGCGTTCGGAGTTCGTCGACTTGAGCTCGGCTAACTGTATATATTTGGTCGATCGGAGTTCGACGAAAACTGCTGAACATTGTTCTAGTTATTATTGTTCTAATTCTTTCTTCTTTTCTTATTCTTTGATGTAAGTTCAGTTTGATTAAGATTTTTAGCTTTTACTTTCTCCTTACCCTTTTCAGAAACAAATTTTATTGGGGTGGTTAATCTGTTTTCCTAAATGAGTGGGGGTTGGCTTGGTGAAGCACCTAAGCCCAGCTTGCCATTAAGCCCGGCATTCACTATGCTAGTGATGTACATCAACTTGATGCTTCTCCCATTAGGGGATTCTTCAAGTTTCCTTGCCTCAGCAAGTTCAGATTTTAAAGATATAATTTGTATATTTGCTAGGATTAATTCATCTTTTGACTTGTTATTTTCTGATAGCAGGTTTTCTTATACACTTATTTTTTCTCTAAGTTGTTTAATTATTTTTTCAGAGCTAATTAAGTCAAGGCATACAGATTTAAACTCAATTTTAAATTCTTCTGAATCAAAATCAAAAGAGGACAATACTTGATCCTCTTCAGATAGAGGTTTTTATTGTCTGATTGGTCAACTTCAGAATGGGTGCTTGATGCATCAATAGACATCAAGCACATTTCCTTGGCCTTTGCTTCCTCTTTATCTTCATTGGAGCTTGAAGATGATGATTCTTCTTCAGTTTCACTCCAGCTCTCAGCCACAAAGCCCTTGTCCTTTTTTTTATTTGCTGGAGTAAGGCCTGTTGTATTATTGTCTTCTAGAGTCCAGCCCTCTTCTTCTTTATTTCTTCTAATTCTCGGGACACTCTGAGATAAAGTGTTCAGGTTTCCTGCAGCCAAAACACACTACTTCTTTAGTGGGTGTCTTATTATACCTAGGTTTGTCATCATGCATAGATGACTTCCTCCTGAAATCCTTCTTAGCCATTATGTAGAATCTCTTGGCTAACAGACTTAGGAGTTCTTCACTTGATGCTGAAGCTGCAGATTCTTCAGTAACTTTGAATGCTATGTTTTTCTCCTTTCTTGCTAGTGGAGGAGTCCTTTGTTTTGCAGCTTCGCTAGAATTTATCAGCTTCTCATAAGATTTGAGCTTTCCCAATAGAGATTCTGTAGAAATCTCATTTAAATTCCTGGCCTCCTTGATTGGCCAGATCCCGGAATCCCATGAGCTTGGGAAGCACATGAGGATCTTATCATTCACTTCTGTAAGAGTGATGTCCTTGTATAAAGTCTTCAGCTCATTGATTATTGAGCTCAATCTATTGTACATGTCAGCAAAAGACTCTGACTCATCCTTCTTGAAGTTCTCGTACTGGGAGATGAGGGTTGATCTTCTATCTTTCCTCTCATTAGTAGAACCAGCTACCACCTGGCTAAGAGAGTCCCAAATAGCCTTGGCTGATGTGCATTCTGCCACCTTCTGGAAGATGTCATCAGACATAGTCTGAGCCAGAATATTCATGGCCTTTACATCAGCAATCTTGGCCTTCTTATGAGCATCTGTCCACTCAGGTCGTGGAACAGCATGTGTGTTTGATATTGATGTAGATGTAGATGCTGTTGGTTCAGGAGGACCTGTCAAAATAGAATTGTAGATGTCCTCATCAATCGAATTCATATAAAGCTTGATTCTTGCCTTTCAGATGACAAACTTATTCAAGTTGCACACTGGAGGTCTGGTACTTGCATAGTTCTTGTTATGTGCCATGCTGTGAATGAATAAACCTTAGATAATTAAGGATCAGATCTAACATAGGATCTTTTGGTTCAAGTGTTAGCTTGTACAACCAAAGGAAACTGCTCTGATACAAATTGAAAGTGATGGTTAGACCTGATTTACTCTAGAGGTGGGTGAATAGAGTAATTGAAAACATTTTTGTTGTTTAAGTAATAATCAGAGTAGTGAAAGTAAAGGATACCAAGATTAACAGAAATCAGAAAAGCAACCTAAGTTAATCTAATCCAACACAGCACATATAATCTAATCTATCACAGGCACAATAAGAATAAAAAGAAAATGGCAACCAAACAATGCAACAACTTTTATAGTGGTTCCCCTACCTAGGTACATCCGCTCTTCTACCACCCTGGTAGGAATGCACTAGCAGGTTTTGATCAGGCGACTTCCACCAATGAGCTTTTGATCAGGTGCTCAAAAACCAACTCAAGTCTTTTGATCAGGAGACTTGCAATTGTTGATGCACGAAAACGAGAAGGGAGTCGAGCACCACCAGCTAACGGTTCGAACACGGGGGAATAGAAGGGGAAAGAGAAACTACGAGTAGCAATATACTAAGTAGACGAGAGCAAAAAGAACAGCAGAGCCACAAGCTATGGCAACAAAAAACTTCGCCCGTCGTGGCCTGAATGCCTCTTTTGCGACGGGCTTTCCTTTGATTGAAGAAGGGTGGTTACAGGGTTGATTACAAGTGGAGTAAAGGAAAATGGAAAGAGCTGAGCAAGTTGGAGTCCGCAAAGCCTGAGAATCGAGTCCGCAGCCTTTAACAAGTAGGCTCCTGGGCACGAGTCAGCGTGCTTTGGGTGCAACACTTCCCCTATTTATAGGACGGGGGCCTGCCCAAATGGGCAGGGCTAAAATAATCGGCTGCCCGGGGTACAGGAGAACCAGGTAGCGGTGATGAGAAGTACAAAAGAAAGAACACTCCAGTTCGCGCAAAGGTGGTGGATTGGGCTCGCGGGCTGAGGCTTCAGTCTGCTGCTGCAGGGCGCGATCCTGCTGGAGGATTGCGGCCTGGGCGGACGGGACACTGAGCCCGCCAAAGAAGGATCAATTCAGAGCTCCAAAGTTATGCCGAACTGGGTAGACGACGCACTGAGTCCGCCGCTGAGGGGATCATCCTTGGGACTGCTGAATGCTGCTACTTTGCCGAGCTCGGCGGGCGGCGAAACCCAGTCCTCCTATGATGATCCTGGGACCTTAGAATTATGCCAATGCTTTGCCGAGCTGAGCGGACTGCCAAATCGGGTCCGTGGGGTAGGTGACGAATCTCGCACGTATTGCGGACTGAGGGGTTAACATAATCCCGCACATTTTTAAGTTTCAGAAAACTTTGAAAATGTTTGCTTAACTGCCGAGACTGCAATTCTCATTAATGCTGTCAGTGCTATAAATATCGCTGGAAGTCATAGAACTGTAAAACGTTTCCAGCAATACGGGGCGGTATTCACCACTTGCGGTCTCAACTTTGCAGTCCGACATGGCGAGACTCGACACATTCTTCACTAGCCTTACTACAAAGAGTGAAAAACCAATAACGCCAATGAAAACAAATAAAGTGATAAGAGAGTGACGAGAGGGGAGCCTGTCCGCTCTACCGGAGAGAGCTCTCGTAAGAAGCTTGCTAAAGAAGTAGTCCGCCAGACTGACGTGTCTATGTGCGAGAAGAAGGATGCCACCGCTCCTCGCTCCGAACAGCCGTTAGAGAGTGCGGATGAGACATTGAATCTGTTAGTCACTGCAAATACTCAGAAATCTGCGAACTCGGCGGACATGGTTTCCACGAATAATGAAAACAAAATATCATCCCCTAGCGCCGAGCAGCCCATCATTAACCTTGACGACGATAGGCGGCCTGCAGGAGACAAAGTCGATAAAGACGCGCCTTCACAGGAATTGGTTGTTCCAAACCCTGAGACAATCCACGAGAGCCAGCCAGATTTAGGGACAGCTGTCGCAAACTCTACTGAGAAAAAGGCCCCTCCTGAGAAGAAGAGAAAGAGTGACAAATCCATTGTGGCAGAGCGGGTCGAAAAGAAGCTGCGGGCGATGAAAAAGAAAAATATCTCCGTGCGAACTGGGGATGCGGACTTGCAGCACAGGCCGTGCGAAAAGGATGTTCCTGAAAGCGACCTGGTTACAGCAGAGGCCCAAATCCAGGGAGACAATTCCATCTCCACGGTTAGTTTGTCAACTGAAGAGATAATAAATTCAATAGACGTCGAGCAACTCGATCTTAGCAACAAATCCTTGTTGGATGTGTTGCGTCCTGAGGTAGAAATCCTGCGAGTTAAGACCAGCGAGCTCCCCTCTTTATCCGCTGTTCAGGAAAAAGAGAAGGAAAAGTTGAAAGAGAAGATCGTCGAGAAGAAGAAGCAGATCGCCGCCCATATGGCTACGGTTGAGGCAACCTCGAAGCAGGCCGCGACAGACAAAGAGGCTGAAGATCTACGGACTGCTGCAGAGCTGCTGAGGACAGGTAAACTCCAACCGGTGCCTAAATACTTCAAGCGTCAGTGACTTTACAGGTCGCCGCAGCGGAAGTCAAGGCCAATCAAGATCATCACTGAGACCGACGACATTGTTGTATCAACGAGCTCTGCGGCTGAAAAATAATCAAAGTTCACCGCAAATGGAAAAAGCGGGTAAGCGCCTTTGATCCGGAGCGAATAAGGCGGCCTATCTTCAATAGTCGACAACTCGCCGTTGTCTTTTCCAAAAGTGATCATTTATCTTCATACTTCGAGTCTGCTGTGGACTGTATTTGAATACGATCTTGACCTTCTGTATTGCAGCAAGGAAGTCGCCACCGAGCTCTGTCGAGCGTGGCGAGATTGTGACCACGCCGGATGCTGCAACTGATGCGGCCTTGCCTGATGAGTCCGCCAAAGATGAGCAGTCGGGCCTGGAGAAAGTCGCAACATAAAAGAAGGAATTTTGAAATGAAATTAAAGAAATCCCAGCGGAGTTAAGGAGTGCGGCGGAGCGTGAGAAGGAGGCAGCAGAGTGCGAGAAAGCTTTGAAGGATCCGATCGCCAGCATCTCAAGGGCGCTGGAAAGATCTAACAGGGAGAAGAAGCGATTTGCCGACGACGCTCGCTTATACAAAGGGAAATACTTGGCGATCACACGGGAGGAGAAGGGAAAGCAGGCTACCGAGGTCGTAGAGCAAAGACCGCGATTGCCAGATCGCGTCGCTCTAGAGGCAATAGCACCAGAGGGTAGCCAGCGCGCCGCAGACGAGGAGCTGAGGCCTGCAACGGAGCCGATGATCCCTCTGAGCCGGGTAGACCGGGAGGCCGCGCACATGCACCAGACTATTAACTCCATTCACCATCACATCTGTCGCTTGCATAGTGAAATTCTTCAGTTAAGTGATCAGGCGGCGCAATTGTGCCGAGACAGAACGGAGCGGCCAGCTTGAGCTGAAAATAGAGACCGCTGAGCCCGTTATCAAGACGAATTATGTGATGTATTATATTTGAACAATTCTTTGTGCTGTGACTTGTAAAGAACAATGTTGTGCTTTATGCGGACTAAATGTGATATCCGCGTATTCTGACGTTAAATTGCGCTTATTTCCCTGCTGTGTTGTGGCAAACTGAGCGGACAGATGTTGTGTCCTCTTAATTTGTGCTTTGAAATTTGCTTGGTAGGTACTCTGGAGATAGCAAACACAGCGGATTCGAGTTTGTGTCCGCGTTGTCTTTATCTTTGTTGCACGAAAAACTGAATTGTTGCGATTTCAGCGGACTGGAGAAGCGAGCTGTGTGGCCTGGCCAAAAAGCTGTCAGGCCCCTCACTACTATAAATATAACACTGTTGCTTCTTCTATGTAGGAAAGTAGTTGAAGCAGAAGACCCTGCGGCCTGAGAACATGGTGTCCGCCAGGACTGATGCCGCAGTTTCTTTCTATGCTGCCGATCATAGGAAATGCACATTGACGGAGGCTGACCTTGAAGCCTTCGTTGAGAGGCATATGGCGGACTCAAATTTGCTTGTCCGCCTTCCCGCCCACGAGGAAAGATTGAACTTCTCAACAGCGACTTAGATCGCTATACTTGTCGACCACTTTGATAGCGGGTTCAGATTCCCACTGCTATGGGAGATGGTAGAGATATTTGAGCACTATAGGATGGTACCGGGCCAGCTCGCACCCAACACCCTTGCTGCTATTTATAGCTTCCTTTCTTATCTGTGGTCTGAGAAGTTCACTTTCTCCCGTAACATCTTCCGCAAGATATTCTCAGCTCGCTCAATAACTCTGTCTGGAGGCTGCCCTTATAAAAGAGTGATCTATTTCTACTGCAGAGGAATGAAGGTCATGGTCTGCCCAACAAGATCCATAACTGGACCTCGAGGTTTATGATCTTTGAGGGCGACCTCGAGTTTGTTCAAACCTATCCGCAGGAGCGCACAGACTCCGCCTTCAAGAGTGTCCAGTTCGATGCAGTGGAGCTCACCATTGTCGAGTTCCTTGCTAGAGCCAGGCTGGACATAGAGCACTACATCCTGCTACTGGCGAGCTTGGGTGACGTAAATCGTGAAGAAAGTAAGCTTCTGCGGACTCACACTTGTATCCGCCGCGACCTGTACACTAACTCGTTCTATTTCTTCCAGTGACCTTGGCTGTGCCTGCAAACCTACCACAAACGCCAAGCGGACTTACCCGAACACAGAGGGAAAGAAAACAAGAAGTAGCAAGAAAAAAGAAAGAAGAGGGGGATCCCGCGGCGGACTGCTCCTCTTCAGAAAGCTTCGAGATGCAGGGCTTTGGTAACCGCCAGAAGGATTTGAGGGGGAACCCGATGATCCACTGGCACGCCAAGAATAAGCATGTCCGCCTATCAACTGCACTACCTTCATGGAGAAGTCCGAAAATCACCCGTCATGCGCATGTTGCAATCTCCGCGCTATACGGGAAGCGCAACCTAAGCGACATGAAGAGGGTTGCCCCTGCCGACCTCCCTCTACTGGCCGCCCAGGCAAGCGCGAACAGCGCTGTTACCAACCACTTCATCTGTTCGCTGACAAGGGATCTTTTCAGGAAAAATGACCAACTTTAGGAAGAGGTGAAGTTGGTAAAAGAAAGAAACAGACGACTAGGGAAAAGAGTTGACGAGCAGAAAGAAGAGTTGGCGGTAAGTTTGGCTATTTTGCGGCGCTCTATTTGAAGTTCGCGGCGAGCTGACATTTGTGCCTATGCCTTTTGCAGGTCGCGTATGACTTGGAAAATGATAACTTCCAGGCCGCTATGCTCCCCTTTGTGAAGGAAACCGTTGAGATCGCTATCGAGCGATTTGTCCGCGACGGCTTTGCAAAGAAAGGGGTGGACGGTGTCCCTTTTCTGCAGCTCTTCCCTGAGTTGAAGTAGCAGGTCGCGTCGATGGAGCGAACTGCCAAAGTAAAAGACGTCATTGTTGAGGAAGAAGGAGAAGAAGGAGAAGAAGAAGAAGGAGAAGAAGAATGAGAAGGAGAAGGAGAAGAAGAAGAAGAAGAAGAAGATGGAGATGGCGGGGAAGCTAAGACAATTGCTGACGACAGTGGTTCGAGCCAACAAGGCGGAGAACAGTCCGTCGAGTCTGACGACTCTACATATACCTCTATTGGCAAGAGCTCGCATAGCGAGTTCGCGGCCAGCATCGGTTCAGATGGCAGTAGTGGAAGTGGCTCAGAGGGCTATTCTCTGGAGATTGATGTCGATAGCCTAAGCCCTGAACTCCCTGCAGAGAAGAAACAGAAGATTGCTGAAGCAGAAGATTGCTGATGTACTCGGACGTTATATACTTAGTGTGGATTTTTACTTCTCTTGCCTATTATATTTGGTTGGGTTGGCATATATATTGATATTGTTGTAGCCGGCGGAATAGGCGTCTTGTGGGACAGGTTAGCTCGTGTGCTAATGCTACCGCAAGGCGGCTGTTCCGGGCATAAGACTCCCCCTTCGTGCCGTGTTTTGGGATCCGGGAGGGGGGGGGTCTTACAAATGGTATCAGTTTGACATGATCCTCAACTAAAGAAGTCATTCAACAATGGTGCCACCCCCATTTGAATAGTCAGTTTGGGGACAACCTGACTTAGCGGAAGCATTGGTGTGCACATATGTAATTCACACTAGGTATGTCCAACATTGACGCTACGATTAGCCAACCTGACCTTAGGTACATACCTTTATATGTCGACCTTCCAAGTTTGGACGACCTCAAGTATGTAAAACTATGGTATAAAGTCTTGCGAGATCCCCTAGGGCAAACACTTTTGTTTATAGCGGATTTTGAATCTAACGGAGATAATAGACATGGCAGATTTCCTAGGGCAACCACTTTTGTTTATAGGAGACTTGAGCTTGGTGGAGATAATGGATATGGTAAAGTGGTTGGAAGCGGGTCTTTTGGGTGTTCAGACAAGCGTTAAGAGACTCGCTGAAGGAGTAATTGAAGCAGGGCCCTGCTCAAGGACGAGGACTACGAGGAAGAAATTAAGCATTCGTCCTTAGTCTGCCTAAGTTTTTCTAGGAATCTGGCTTGAGCCTTCACAATTTTGATGCTTAGGCATAATGGTTAGTGAGAAACCGTCCTACACTCGATTTAATACCGGTGCCTCACACTCCTTTGTGTCCGAGGATTTCATAAAAGACATGGAGGGTGTACAGTAATTCACTGGCATAGCCCGACGTGTACGCCTTCCGGACGGTTCAGAGATGATCGCTACCGCCAAGTGTGAGTTGGAGCGACTGACAAAGGTGTGCGATTCTCTTTGCACACCTTCCGGACGGCTCCAGACATAAGTTTGGAGTCCGCCGAATACACGAAAGATGTAAATTGATTTTTGATTTAATAGAAAAGGATATTCCGGTATCAGTGTGTGTCTTTTGCAATGTTCTCTATTTTCCGTTATTTAAATGCACTGACGTAGTTATGTGCGATCTCCATGTAGCAGTCCACGCAATGCAAATTTCATCCGCACTGTATAAGTTTCTGACTTGCTAATTCGGAGATTTTATTAAATAATTTGACCACTGTTCGCCGCAAAAATAATAAGACTAAAGTTTAGTTGGTTGTCGAATTAAAAGAACATTAAGCGGACTCTGACGAGTTCCAATAATGGTCCGCGATTCTCTTTGCCAACAAACCTTTTAAGTTTAATGATAATAAGCATTGCGGCCTTATATTTATTGTCAAACTGCAAGCTGAAAAGACAAACCGAGTACCAATCTTGCGGACTGGTCGGCTACAATTTTACAGTTCGCACACATTTGAATAGAAATGATTCATAGCTTGAGACCAAGTGGGTAGGTGCGGCCGGAGCGGCATAGCTTTTCACACTGGGCCACAAGCTATAAGATCAACCCAAGAAAACTTGTGGTCTGAGCGGATATCGAAAATCAGTCCGCACTAAATAGAGAAATGATCCATAGCTCGAGACCAAGTGGGCAGGTGCGGCCGGAGCGGCACAGCTTTTCACACCGGGCCACAAGCTATAAGATCAACCCAAGAAAACTTGCAGACTGAGCAGATATCGAAAATCAGTCCGTAATAAATAGATAAATGATCCATAGCTTGAGACCAAGTGGGCAGGTGTGGCCGGAGCGGCATAACTTTTCACACCAGGCCACAAGCTATAAGATCAACCCAAGAAAACTTACGGATTGAGCGGATATCGAAAACCAGTCCGCACTAAATAGAAAAATGATCCATAGCTTGAGACCAAGTGGGCAGGTGCGGCCGGAGCGGTATAACTTTTCACACCGGGCCACAAGTTATAAGATCAACCCAAGGAAACTTGCGGACTGAGCGGATATCGAAAACCAGTCCGCACTAAATAGAGAAATGATCCATAACTTGAGACCAAGTGGGCAAGTGCGACCGGAGCGGCATAGCTTTTCACACCGGGCCACACGCTATAAGATCAACCCAAGAAATCCTGCGGGCTGAGCGGAAATCGAAAACCAGTCTGCGCTAAATTAATTCCCTGCGAAGAATGAGTTGCAGACTTGTGACCAAGTGGGCAGGTGCGGCCGGAGCGGCATTGCTTTTCACACCCTGCCTCAAGATTTACACACTCAACGGAACGGTCCACTTCCCTCTTGCCTGTAGTACAGCCTGAGTTGAACTTTTTGACAGGTGAGGCCGGAGCGGCATTACTTTTCTCCAAGAACAACCTGTCTATGGGTCTCCTGCATGCACTGCTTGAGGGTACCACAGAGTGTTTGAGGGTCACAAACAAAGATGACCCGTGGACAGGTGCGTATAGCATTGCTTTTCACAAATGATCATCAAATTTGTAACGATATCCCTAAAGTGGCATGGGAGAGCTTAACACCCACCCTGTCCCTTCATAATGCAGAGGTGGGGTCAGGTCCTAGTCGGGATCCTAAGTTCAGTATCCTACCGCACTAGAACCTGCAAGCTCCCACTACACGGTGCGAAATCTCCTCGCAACACGTGGTCTTTGTGGTGTTACGCTAATGACAACGGCTCTAGAGGAGGTTTGCTGAACTCGGCGATGTCTCCTGGTATCATGCAACCGTTATTGTTGTTCGGGAGACAAAGGAGAAAACACTAGAAAAAGTGTTAGTATGAATTCTTTGATTAATAAGAAGCTTTTTGCAAGGTTAGCTTAAGAGAGAGAAAAGAGAGTTCAAAGATAGAACCGTATTGGAGTCTTCCTTACTCAATGTGCTAACTGTTACTATTCAAGAGATGCAAACACTTAAAGAAATATTAGCAAGAAGCTTTTACTCGTAATGATTCTTGAAAAGATTACATATAAAGGAAATAAAAGGAGGAGGTTCAGGAATAGAACCGCTTGAGATCATCTCTGCTCCACGTATGTGGCATATCCTCTCACTCATGTTTGCAAGCGGTAAGCCCGCTCTTTAACACTTCTTTGACAATGAAGGGGCCGACCCAATTCAGATTAAGCTTTCCTACTGAGCTGTCTCTTGTAGCAGCGTCAACTTATTTAAGAACCAGATCTCCCCCTTGAAAGTGTTTGATCCTTACGTTCTTATCAAAGTATCGGGCCATCCTTATATTGACCTCTTCTTGCCTTATTGTTGCTTTGTATCTGATTTCCTCAATGTGATCCAAACTGAACTTCATCTCTTCGTTGTTCAACTCAAGCCAGTCCTCAAAACCTTGCCTTGCAAGCAGAACTCTAGGTGATGGAACTTCAAACTCAACTGGAATGAGGGCTTCTGAGCCATGAGAAAGTTTGAACGGAGTTTCACCAGTTGCGGATGAAGGTGTTGTTCTTAAGGACCAGAGGACCGATGGAAGTTGATCAGCCCAACTGCCTTTGAGATTCTACACATTCTTCTTAAGTAGATTGAGGACCTGCTTGTTGGCTGATTCAACTTGGCCGTTGCTTCTGGGATGATGGACTGATGCAAACCGCAGGTCTGTTACGATCTGCTTGCAAAAATCAATCATCTCTGCATTGTTGAACTGTGGCCGGTTATCGGTGATTATTGCCATTGGTATTCCATGTCGGCAAACAATCTCTCCCCAAATGAAATTCTTGACAACCTGAGTTGTTGTCTTTGCCAATGACTTTGCTTCAATCCACTTGCTGAAATAATCTGTCATCACTATGATAAAGCGTCGTTGTCCGTTTACCATGGGAAAAGGACCAATGAGATCCATCCCCCAAACTGCAAAGGGCCGAGGAGTTGCAATTGATCTGAGTGACTGAGCAGCTTGATGCTGAAGTGAAGCAAACTTCTGGCATTGAACACATTTTCTGGCATAAGCATCAGAATCTTTCTTCATGGTGGGACAAAAATAACCCTGCCGCATGATCCGTCTTTCTAGCATTCTTGCTCCCGAGTGACTTCCACACTCGCCAGAATGAACTTCTTGCAAAACAGTCAGAGCTTCTTCTTCTGAGACATACCTAGCCATAGCAGACAGGATGGTTTTTCTGTAAAGGACACCTGCCACCAAGTAATAGTAAGCCGCTTTTATCTTGAACCTTTTCTGATCTTTAATCGAGTGATGAAAGTTCCCTGTTGAAAGGTAGAGAATGAATGGATCCATCCAGGAAGGACGCCGATCAACCTGCATCAACTCTTCTTCATCCACTGCCGGGCGGAAGAGTTCAGAAGTTGTTCCTCCTGATGGAAGTCCATGCTTAGCAAGAATATCTGCCTCCCCATTTTCTGATCTAGGGATATGCGCAATGGTAAAGCTTTTGAATTTGCCGACTTCTACTTTCACAAGAGCAAGATATTTCTTCAAGATTAGCTCTCTGGTCTCAAAGTTACCAAGGACTTGTGACGCCATCACCAGAGAATCAGTATTGATATGAACATGATCAATTACAAGCTCTCTTGCAAGCCTTAAACTTGCTAATAAGGCTTCATACTCGGCCTGGTTATTGGTTACTGGAAAGTAGAACTTGATGGCCTGCTCCAGTTTTATGCCATTTGGATTGATCAGAACCACTCTTGCTCCAGAAGAATTTCTACCTGAGGCACCATCAACATAGATGGTCCAAGCCAAAGGAGAACTTTCTTCCTGATCATAATTGGACTCTGCTGTATCAATCAAGAAGTCTGCTAAGACTTGAGCCTTGATAACTGTCCTGGGCACATAGGAAATTTCAAACTCACTCAATTCTATCGCCCATTTGGCTAATCTGCCAGAATGCTACGGTTTCTTCAACACTCTTTTCAAAGGTTGATCAGTATCAACATGAATTGAGTGCGCCTGGAAGTACGGACGGAGTCTACGAGCAGACATAACCAGTGCTAAGGCTAACTTCTCTAGAATCGGATATCGTGTCTCTGCATTTTTCAGAATATGGCTAACATAATAAACTGGGAACTGCTTCCTGCTCTCTTCTCGAAGAAGAACTTAGCTGACCGCCTCAGGGCCAACTCCTAAGTATAAGAATAACATCTCCCCTGACCCGGGACTCTGGAGCAAAGGTATTGAAGTCAGCTGCTTCTTTAACTGCTCAAAATCTTGAGAACACACTTTTGTCCACTCAAATTTGGATTCTCCTCGAAGATTTTTAAAGAAAGAAGCACTCTTGTCACCAACCCGAGAGAGGAACCTCCCGAGACCTGCTAACCACCCCCTAACTACTGAACTTCCTTAGGTGAACGAGGAGGAGGCATATCAAGAATAGCTTTTACATTGTCTGGATTAGGGGCAAGTCCCTCTGAAGTAAGGAGATGACCAAGGAATTTCCCCTTTCTAGCCCCAAAAGTACACTTTAATGGGTTGAGTTTCATTTTATATCTACGCAGAGTAGCGAACGTCTCTGCTAGATCTTGTAGGTGCCGTGAAAAACACTTGCTTTTGATCAAGAGATCGTCTACGTACACCTCAAGGTTTCTTCCTTTTTGTTGCTTAAATACATAGTCCATCATGCGTTGATAGGTTGCACCGGCGTTTTTAAACCCAAAGGGCATCACAAGGTAACAATAACAACCATCATTGGTAATGAATGGCGTATGAGGAACATCAGGTTTATGCATTCTAATTTGATGGTAACCAGAAAATGCATCTAAAAAACTCATAAACGAGTACCCTACCGCAGAATTAACTAAAGAATCTATCTGAGGCATGGGGTAACAATCTTTGGGGCACGCTTTATTAAGTTTTGTGAAGTCACACACATGCGCCACTTCCCTCTTGGTTTTTTAACCATTACAACATTGGATATCCAGGTAGGGTATTGAATTTCATGAATAAAGTTTGCCTTGAGGAGCTTCGCGACCTCCTCTCTTATTGGATCCACGAGCTTTGTTTCTACGTCCCTTTTCTTCTACTGCACTGGCTTGAAGTTGGGATCAACATTAAGGTGGTGCCAATCAACGTTCGGATCAATGCCTGACATGTCCTCCGCTAACCAAGCGAAGACATCCAGATTTTTCAGTAAACAAGAGATCAACTCTGTTGATGCACGAAAACGGACAGGGAATCGAGCACCACCAGCTAACGGTTCGAGCACCGGGGGTAGGGAAGGAAAGGAGGAGACTGTCGACCAATCGTTTACTAGCGGTCGCGGCTAAAGGACCGGAAAAGGGGGCCGCTGGCAGCGGCAACAGCAGAGTTCGCCCGCCGCGGCTTAAATGCCACTCTTGCGGCGGGCTTTCCTTTACTTAAAATGAGAAACAATTACACGAAAGGGAAAAGCGGAAGCCGACCGGACTACAAGCCGCAAAACACTAGACTTGAGACCGTAGCTCTTAACAGGCGAGCTCCTGGATACAAGTCAGCGTGTCTTGGGGAGTGCACCCTCCCCCTATTTATAGGCTCGGGTGCCTGCCCAAGCGGGCAGTGCTAAAGTTACCGGCTGCCCGGGGTACAGGATGTAAGACCCCCCCTCCCCGGATCCCAAAACACGGCACGAAGGGGGAGTCTTATGCCCGGAACAGCCGCCTTGCGGTAGCATTAGCACACGGGCTAACCTGTACCACAAGACGCCTATTCCGCCGGCTACAACAATATCAATATATCATGCCGACCCAACCAAATAAATAAACAGAAGAAGTCAAAATACACACTAAGTTATAATGTCCAAATACATCAATAATGAGAAGCTAAAACATGCTTCTACAATATATCAGAGTACAGCTAAACAATGCCCAAACGGGCTACATCAGAGTAAGCAAAACACTAACATCGGTAACAGACGGTATCGACGGCACCGTCACGTCAGGCCCTGTCATCCTGGCCTGGCTGTCCTGCGGCGTAGTCTGCGGCTGCTCTACCTGCGGCGTGACCTCCTAAAAAGGAAGACGTAGCAACCGTTAGTCGAAACGACTAAGTGGTTTCACATCCGCTCCCCCGGCGACTCCTCGGCACCGGGCGGAGAAAAGGAACAAGAGTATAGTATATAACAAGTAGGCAAGTAAAGGAAGTACAAGCAAGTGGCAGTAGTGTAAGAGTAACAGCATCATAGTCAGCATATATGAAAGAGCTACACTAAACTAGCAAGTATAAGTAACAGCAGGAAAGTAACTTAACTTATAAGAATGCCCATACAAACTTATAAGTTAAGGATCGGGTTACATAAAAGTAACTCATCGTATAAGAGTGCCCATACAAACTTATACAATGAGGATCTTGTTGTGCAATGTTATGAAATGCTATGAATGATATGCAATGACTCACCCATGTACACCCATGCAATTGCTATGTCGACACAGACTATAGTTCCCACTTTTCGAGCAGGTAGCTAACCTCTCAGGCATCAGTCGTCGTGGCCAGGCGGTGACAGTAGAACGGGCACTTCTACTACTAGGTGGGTATCACACTACTTCACCTAGGCCTCCGTACGCCTCAACGCTAAGAACACAACAGCGGAGCCCATGCGTACTATGGCCCAGCGTGGTCTTGGGTAGATGTGCACCAAGAACACAGCCCGAACTGGCCTTGCGTGACCCGGAAGGGGCCTCGGAAGAAAGCACGAGGACACAGCCCAACCGTTCACATGGTCGGAGGGGCCTCGGGACGTGAACACCGAGGACACAGCCCAAACCGACCAAGTCTAACTGCCAACTCCCGTCGGTGTGACGACTGGCGAGCCCGTAAACCTGCCACACTATCCTTAACCCGGGATTACGACACCGCGTGTCGACTCACACCACATGCAAATACCACATCAACATAATGTGGAAGGGGCCTCGGAAGCAAACACGAGGGCACAGCCCAACCATCCATCCACACCTCATCTCAACACAACCAAAACAAGTGGCGGTCAACACCGCACTTACAAACTCACACAACACTACTCATAGGAAGACGACACTCTAAGTATTGGACTACCAAATTCAATCCACTATTCAACATTCACATGGCCATGAGTTATCCTTCTATATGTCATATCAGGTGATTTCAACACAATATATCAAGATGCACATGTATAAAAATCTACTAACTTCTAACCAGTCAAATCATTCAAGTATACTATCTTACAATTCTATCACATGAAATCCGATTAATAATCTTCATCATTTATGCAACTGAATTAATTATTCATAAGAGTTTATCCAAGCCTCAAGGTTACCTGTAATATTAGTTTCACCGAATCCAAATCCAAATATTATAAACCCAGATTTTTAAGTGCAGGAATAGTCTGGACAGCAACTTCGACCGGAGATTCCCGAGGCTACATGAATCCGGTGAAGTCGTGTAACCCCTCGATGGAAAGGTATTTCCATAGACTACATCTTTCATATTCAGAGCTCAACCCAAATTTGACATTATCCTATTTGAAATCGGACTTGAAGTCCGCTGCGTACATAACACAGTTTCTGCATACGAGGTTTATTGAACACCATTTTCGTTTAGACTTTCCCGTGGCTACAGACTTCGCCAGAAGTCGTGCAACCATTCGTTGGAAAGATATTTTCAAGGGCTTCAACTTTCATGTTAAGCCGAAAGCCCAGATCTGGACATAGCATACATAAAAATGGCCACGAAGTTCGCTGCGCGCAGAATACAGATTCTGCACGCTTCTTAAAGAAAAATGGATGGCATCGGTCTGTCTTCTTCCTCAAGCGATCCTTCCTAAATTTTCCAGAAATGTCCTCCTCCCTTATTCAACCTCAAAGGCCAAAACTCCTCATGAAACCATTCACCCATCGTCGTATTGAAGAAAAGGGGAAGGGTTGAAGAGATCTAAAGTCTAGGATTCAAATCCTAGCATGGCCGAACCTAGAAATCTTCTCCTCTCCATCAAGACTCTCTTGAGCAGATGTCTCTCCTAGGAAAATAACTATAGATCTAGCATCAAGGGAGAGGGTAGGAAACTCACATTGGCTCCAGCGGTACCACCATTTCTAGCCATGGATCTCGTAGTTCTCCTTGGCGGCATCTTCTCTTTCACGGCGATGGCGGATCTCCTTTGGTAAAACTTGCTTCTGCAGTTTTCCCTCTCACAGGAGTTCTCACAGGAATTAGGAGATGAAAAGAGCATGAAAACGGCTAGGGTTTTCTCTCCCTTTTATATATAAAATGTGACACGGGTAGGGACACTGCCGTGTCCTTACCCGTGTCCTTCCTGGCGAAGCGGCAACGACAGTTTCCATGTCGGTTCAATACTTGACACGGGTTGGGACATGCCCGTGTCCCGACCCGTGTCCACATGACACGGCCGTGTGCATAGCCGTGTCCTTGGCCGTGTACTTCTCGGGTTGCGTCTCGACACTTCTCGTCGAGCTCAACTCGACGCACACGGGTAGGGACACGGCCGTGTCACTACCTGTGTCACTTGGTGTCGACACAGCTCGACGATCTCGACACGGGTCGTCGAGCTCAACTCGACGCACACGGGTAGGCACACGGCCGTGTCCCTACCCGTGTCCCTTGGTGTCGACACAGCTCGACTATCTCGACACGGGTCGTCGAGCTCAACTCGACGCACACGGGTAGGCACACGGCCGTGTCCCTACCCATGTCCGTTGGTGTCGACACAGCTCGACAATCTCGATACGGGTCGTCGAGCTCAACTCGACGCACACGGGTAGGCACACGGCCGTGTCCCTACCCGTGTCCCTTGGTGTCGACACAGCTCGACGATCTCGACACAGCTCGTCGAGCTCAACTCGACGCACACGGGTAGGCACACGGCCGTGTCCCTACCCGTGTTACTTCCTTTTTACACTGATTCTCCATTTATCCACAAGTGCAGTCCAATTCCCTGCACTCTCAGGACTCAAGTCAACCCTCCTGACTCAAAACACACACACTAGGGGCCTAGAGCGATTCGGGACGTTACAAATCCTATAAATAAAATAAAAGATTTCGTCCCCGAAATCAGGCTTAGGCTGTGGGGAGGAAAGCATGACAGGAAATTTAACACTTGCTTTTAAATAGAATTACCTTGAGCAAACAACTCCGGGTAGCGTTGCTGCATTAAATCCAATGGCTCCCATGTGTACTCCTCCTTCCCATGATTCAACCATAGCACCTTTACTAAGGGAACACTTTTGCGGCGCAAAGTCCTTGTCTCGCTGTCAACAATCCGCACCGGCTCTAGTCGCACAGACCTATCTGATGCCACTGCACCATCAGTAGTGGGAATATACTGGTCGGGCCGCAACAGTGCTTTTCGAAGCGACGACACATGGAACACGTCGTGGAGATTTTCTAGTTCTGGTGGTAACTCCAACCGATAGGCCAACGGGCCAATCCTTTCCAATATAGTATAAGGCCCAACATACCTTGGGCTGAGCTTTTTCACTCCACGCACCCGCGACACTCCATGCATCGGCCGAATCTTGAGGAACACTTTTTCTCCCACCTGGAACTCCACCATCCGATGCTTTTTATTATAATATTTCGCCTGTCGACTTTGAGCCTCCAACATGCGATCCCGTATCAATCTGACCGCCGCATCAGTATCATCTATATATTCGTTCCCCAATGCCTTCGGATCTTCATCTTGCACCCAAGACAAGGGAGTCCTGCACCTTCTTCCGTAAAGGGCTTCATGGGGCGCCATGCCGATGCTTGCCTGATGGCTATTATTATAGGAGAATTCCACTAGTGGCAAGAGCCTTTCCCATGGCTCTCCTCTGTCCAACACACATAACCTCAATAAATCCTCCAGTGTTCTGATGGTCCGCTCTGACTGCCCGTCCGTCTGTGGATGAAATGCGGTACTAAAGGTTAGGCGTGAGCCCAAATACGCCTGTACCGCCTTCCACTCATTGGATGTAAACCGACCATCCCGATCTGAAACAATTGTCTTGGGCACGCCATGATACCGTACAAATTGCTCCACGAAAAGGCGTACCAAAACATCCACGTGTGCTTCCTTCTTCATTGGAATGAACCGGGCCACCTTTGTCAGTCGATCCACAATAACCCATACTGAATCATTCCCGGAGCGGGAACGAGGTAACCCATGAACAAAGTCCATGGAGATATCCTCGAACTTCCATTCGGGGATGGGCAATGACTGCAACAAACCACCGGGACTCCTGCATTCAGCCTTCACTCTTTGGCAAGCTTCGCAATGTGTAACATAGTAGCGAACATCTTTCTTCATTCCCGGCCAACACATGGTCTTCCGCAATCCGGCGTACATCTTAGCAATACCAGGGTGCACTGAATATTGAGAGGAATGTGCCTCTCTCAAGATATCCTCCCGAATTTTGCCGCCCTTGGGAATATAGAGTCGGCCACGAAAATAAATGAGGCCGTCTTTGAGTGTGTACTCATCGGTGGTCCCATCTTCAATTGCCTTGATTGCCGGGGCCAAGGCCGCATCCATTCCTTGCTCCACCCGAATCCGGTCTCGGATATCACAAACTATGCTCATGTTGGCCAAATACTCCGCATACTCTGCCGAAGGATCCTTGAATACTAAAGTAATTTCCATCTCCTCGATCATCCGAGCCAACTCCATGCTCATCAGCCGAGACTCTGGGCTAGAGCCTGGCACTTTTCTACTCAAGGCATCGGCTACCGAGTTCGCTTTCCCGGGGTGGTAGTTCATGGTGAACTCGTAGTCGCATAGAAATTCCAACCACCGCCGTTGTCTCAGGTTCAACTCCTTCTGAGTGTGAACATACTTCAAGTTTTTGTGATCGGAAAAGATCTCGCAGTGCACGCCATATAAATAATGCCTCCAGACTTTCAAAGCGAACACCACTGCTCCCAACTCCAAATCATGAACCGGGTAATTGATTTCATGTTTCTTTAACTTCCTTGAAGCATAAGCGATCACGTGCCCGTGCTGCATCAGCACCGCTCCCATCCCTTGATATGATGCGTCCGTTTAAACTTGGAATCCTTCCTTCCCAGACGGAAGTGCAAGGATGGGGGCGGAGGTAAGCCTATCTTTCAATTCTTGAAATGCCTCTTCACATTGAGGTGTCCACTCAAATGGCACACCCTTCTTCGTCAAGGAGGTAAGAGGAAGGGAAATCTTGGAAAAACTTTTCACGAACTTGCGGTAGTAGCCAGCAAGTCCAAGAAAGCTTCATACATCAGCCGCCGACTTCAAGGGCGACCACTCCTTCACGGCCCGCACCTTTGCTGGATCCACTGCTAACCCTGCTCCACTGATCACATGCCCCAAGAAGGCAACCTCCTTAAGCCAGAATTCACACTTGCTAAACTTGGCATACAAGGCGTGCTCCTTCAATTTCTTCAAAACCAAGGTCAGGTGCTCGACATGCTCCCCCTCCGTCTTTGAGTAGACCAAGATGTCGTCGATGAAAACAATGACGAAGATGTCCAAATATGGTTCAAACACCTTATTCATCAAGCTCATGAAGGACGAAGGGGCATTTGTGAGCACAAACGGCATTACTGTGAACTCATACAAACCATATCTCGAACTGAAGGCCGTTTTCTGGATGTCCCCTTCTTGTATCCTCAACTGATAGTATCCGGAGCGCAAATCCAATTTAGAAAACCAATGCGCTCCCACTAGTTGATCGAACAACTCATCGATCCGCGGTAGCGGATAAGTGTTCCGCACCGTCAACCGATTGAGTTCCCGATAATCTATGCACAATCGCAGTGTTCCATCCTTCTTCTTCACGAACAGCACAGGGGCTCCCCATGGTGATGAACTGGGGCGAACGAACCCTGAATCCACCAGTTCTTGCAATTGAACTCTAAACTCCGCGAGTTCTTTCGGAGCCATTCTGTATGGAGCCTTGGATACAGGCTTGGCACCTGGTACTAGATTGATCTGGAAGTCAACCTCTCTATGCGGAGGTAATCCTGGTAGCTTCTCAGGAAATACCTCAGGAAAATCCCGCACTACCCGTACATCCTTTAATTCCAGCGCTGCTTCCTTCAACTCGAACCAGATCATGAAGACCTCATCCCCCTTCATATGAGCCTTTACAGCCTGGATAGAAGATAATATCATACGTGGCGCGAAGCCAATACCTTGGAAGATGACGTCAGAGTCTCCATGCCTCAAATAGATCCTCTTCTCCGCGCAGTCGATCCTCGCGAAGTGCCAGTCCAGCCATGCCATGCCCAAAATGATGTCAAACTCCGGCATTCTCAGAACCGTGGCCGGCGTATCAAAGGCCTTCCCATCAATAAATAACTCCAACTCGCACTTGGCGGTCGCGATCATCTCCGAGCCGTCCGGAAGGCGTACACGTCGAGCTATGCCAGTGAAGTACTGTACATCTCCCATGTCTTTTATGAAATCCTCGGACACAAAGGAGTGTGAGGCACCGGTATCGAACAGCGCATAGGCTGTCTTCCCGCCAATAATCACGGTGCCTAAGTACCAACAACCAAAACTTATTGCTATTGGCTAGTAAGTTCTAATCAATTCAAGCTAGATCATGCAAATATGTAAATTAATTAAATCATACCTGCAATCACATCTTGTGGGTTCCTTTCCTGCGCCATGTCAAGCGCGTACACCTGATCCCGGACCGGTCCGGGGTTTCCTCTTGGCGGTCCTCGTCCTCGACCGCGCATATATCCCCACCCTCGTGGAGTGGCTGGAGGGAGAGCAGGAGGGAGAGCAGGAGGGAGAGCAGGAGGGGCGTTCCCATATAGCTGCGGGCAAAAACGCCGGATGTGGCCCGGCTGGTTGCATTCGAAGCACACCAGACCACGACGCCCTTCAAGTTGTTGAAATCGCTGATGCTGTGGGGGTGGAGGCAACGCAGGCGGCTGCGGAACTGGATGCTCCACCCTATAGTTTCGGTGGACACGCCCTCCACCTCTTTGATAACCTCTTCCTCCTCTGAAGTCCCGTCTCCTTCTATTACCTGGGCCGGCTTCCATCACTTCCTCCGCAGGCCTCTTACTACATCCCAGGTGGTCCGCCTCCAATCTTTTCGCCATATCAATGATCTCCGCCAAGCTACCATCCGCTATAAACAAAAGGGACTGCCTTAGGGGATCTCGCAGCCCTTTATAGAAGCACTTGGCATAACCTCTGTCATCCAACTCATAAGAATCCGCAAACCTTGCGAGATGTTGGAACTCCCGCTGGTATTCCGTAACCGACTTTGATCCTTGCTTTAGTAGAAGGAACCTCTGCTCAAGCTCATCTCGGGCCGATGTAGGGATAAAGTGCTCCAAGAAAACACCCGAGAATTCACTCCAACTTATCTCTGTGTAGATCCGGCCTTGGAAGGTAGAGCCCATGAGGGACTTCCACCACCTCTTCGCATGTAAGTCCAAGACAGACACTGCCAATGTCACTGCCATGTTGGCTGGGCAACGGATACCGGCCAACAACTCCTGTATCGTGTCTAGCCATTCCTCTATACGTACGGCTGACTCCGTCCCAAGGTAGACGGGAGGGGAGAGAGCCCGGAAGGTGCTCAGCCAGTTGGAGCTCGGGGCCTGTAGTTGCACCGGAGTCTGCTGTGCCTTAAAAGCATTAAGAATGGCGGTGAGCGTCTGCCCCAACTCAGATTGTTCGAACTGAGTGGGTATGGGAGGGGTAGGAGTACCCCCCATCGGCTCAACATGCAGTGGAACCTACACATACACGACAAATTTGTGGTCAGGTTGGCTAAACTTAAGGTCAAAGTTGGACAAACTTAATGTGAATTACATATGGGCACACCACTGCTTCCGCTAAGTCAGTTTGTCCCCAAACTGACTAACCAAACGGGGGTGGCACCATTGTTGAATGACTTCTTAGTTGAGGATCGTGGCAAACTGATACCATTTGTAAGACCCCCCCTCCCCGGATCCCAAAACACGGCACGAAGGGGGAGTCTTATGCCCGGAACAGCCGCCTTGCGGTAGCATTAGCACACGGGCTAACCTGTACCACAAGACGCCTATTCCGCCGGCTACAACAATATCAATATATCATGCCAACCCAACCAAATAAATAAACAGAAGAAGTCAAAATCCACACTAAGTTATAATGTCCAAATACATCAATAATGAGAAGCTAAAACATGCTTCTACAATATATCAGAGTACAGCTAAACAATGCCCAAACGGGCTACATCAGAGTAAGCAAAACACTAACATCGGTAACAGACGGTATCGACGGCACCGTCACGTCAGGCCCTGTCGTCCTGGCCTGGCTGTCCTGCGGCGTAGTCTGCGGCTGCTCTACCTGCGGCGTGACCTCCTAAAAAGGAAGACGTAGCAACCGTTAGTCGAAACGACTAAGTGGTTTCACATCCGCTCCCCCGGCGACTCCTCGGCACCGGGCGGAGAAAAGGAACAAGAGTATAGTATATAACAAGTAGGCAAGTAAAGGAAGTACAAGCAAGTGGCAGTAGTGTAAGAGTAACAGCATCATAGTCAGCATATATGAAAGAGCTACACTAAACTATCAAGTATAAGTAACAGCAGGAAAGTAACTTAACTTATAAGAATGCCCATACAAACTTATAAGTTAAGGATCGGGTTACATAAAAGTAACTCATCGTATAAGAGTGCCCATACAAACTTATACAATGAGGATCTTGTTGTGCAATGTTATGAAATGCTATGAATGCTATGCAATGACTCACCCATGCACACCCATGCAATTGCTATGTCGACACAGACTATAGTTCCCACTTTTCGAGCAGGTAGCTAACCTCTCAGGCATCAGCCGCCGTGGCCAGGCGGTGACAGTAGAACGGGCACTTCTACTACTAGGCGGGTATCACACTACTTCACCTAGGCCTCCGTACGCCTCAACGCTAAGAACACAACAACGGAGCCCATGCGTACTATGGCCCAGCGGGGTCTTGGGTAGATGTGCACCAAGAACACAGCCCGAACTGGCCTTGCGTGACCCGGAAGGGGCCTCGGAAGAAAGCACGAGGACACAGCCCAACCGTTCACATGGTCGGAGGGGCCTCGGGACGTGAACACCGAGGACACAGCCCAAACCGACCAAGTCTAACTGCCAACTCCCGTCGGTGTGACGACTGGCGAGCCCGTAGACCTGCCACACTATCCTTAACCCGGGATTACGACACCGCGTGTCGACTCACACCACATGCAAATACCACATCAACATAACGTGGAAGGGGCCTCGGAAGCAAACACGAGGGCACAGCCCAACCATCCATCCACACCTCATCTCAACACAACCAAAACAAGTGGCGGTCAACACCGCACTTACAAACTCACACAACACTACTCATAGGAAGACGACACTCTAAGTATTGGACTACCAAATTCAATCCACTATTCAACATTCACATGGCCATGAGTTATCCTTCTATATGTCATATCAGGTGATTTCAACACAATATATCAAGATGCACATGTATAAAAATCTACTAACTTCTAACCAGTCAAATCATTCAAGTATACTATCTTACAATTCTATCACATGAAATCCGATTAATAATCTTCATCATTTATGCAACTGAATTAATTATTCATAAGAGTTTATCCAAGCCTCAAGGTTACCTGTAATATTAGTTTCACCGAATCCAAATCCAAATATTATAAACCCAGATTTTTAAGTGCAGGAATAGTCTGGACAGCAACTTCGACCGGAGATTCCCGAGGCTACAGGAATCCGGTGAAGTCGTGTAACCCCTCGATGGAAAGGTATTTCCATAGAATACATCTTTCATATTCAGAGCTCAACCCAGATTTGACATTATCCTATTTGAAATCGGACTTGAAGTCCGCTCCGTACAGAACACAGTTTCTGCATACGAGGTTTATTGAACACCATTTTAGTTTAGACTTTCCCGTGGCTACAGACTTCGCCAGAAGTCGTGCAACCATTTGTTGGAAAGATATTTTCAAGGGCTTCAACTTTCGTGTTAAGCCGAAAGCCCAGATCTGGCCATAGCATACATAAAAAGGGCCACGAAGTTCGCTGCGCGCAGAATACAGATTCTGCACGCTTCTTAAAGAAAAATGGACGGCATCGGTCCGTCTTCTTCCTCAAGCGATCCTTCCTAAATTTTCCAGAAATGTCCTCCTCCCTTATTCAACCTCAAAGGCCAAAACTCCTCACGAAACCATTCACCCATCGTCGTATTGAAGAAAAGGGGAAGGGTTGAAGAGATCTAAAGTCTAGCATTCAAATCCTAGCATGGCCGAACCTAGAAATCTTCTCCTCTCCATCAAGACTCTCTTGAGCCGATGTCTCTCCTAGGAAAATAACTATAGATCTAGCACCAAGGGAGAGGGTAGGAAACTCACATTGGCTCCAGCGGTACCACCATTTTTAGCCATGGATCTCGTAGTTCTCCTTGGCGGCATCTTCTCTTTCACGGCGATGGCGGATCTCCTTTGGTAAAACTTGCTTCTGCAGTTTTCCCTCTCACAGGAGTTCTCACAGGAATTAGGGGATGAAAAGAGCATGAAAACGGCTAGGGTTTTCTCTCCCCTTTATATATAAAATGTGACACGGGTAGGGACACGGCCGTGTCCTTACCCGTGTCCTTCCTGGCGAAGCGGCAACGACAGTTTCCATGTCGGTTCAATACTTGACACGGGTTGGGACACGCCCGTGTCCCGACCCGTGTCCACATGACACGGCCGTGTGCATAGCCGTGTCCTTGGCCGTGTACTTCTCGGGTTGCGTCTCGACACTTCTCGTCGAGCTCAACTCGACGCACACGGGTAGGGACACGGCCGTGTCACTACCCGTGTCACTTGGTGTCGACACAGCTCGACGATCTCGACACGGGTCGTCGAGCTCAACTCGACGCACACGGGTAGGCACACGGACGTGTCCCTACCCGTGTCCCTTGGTGTCGACACAGCTCGACTATCTCGACACGGGTCGTCGAGCTCAACTCGACGCACACGGGTAGGCACACGACCGTGTCCCTACCCGTGTCCGTTGGTGTCGACACAGCTCGACAATCTCGACACGGGTCGTCGAGCTCAACTCGACGCACACGGGTAGGCACACGGCCGTATCCCTACCCGTGTCCCTTGGTGTCGACACAGCTCGACGATCTCGACACAGCTCGTCGAGCTCAACTCGACGCACACGGGTAGGCACACGGTCGTGTCCCTACCCATGTTACTTCCTTTTTACACTGATTCTCCATTTATCCACAAGTGCAGTCCAATTCCCTGCACTCTCAGGACTCAAGTCAACCCTCCTGACTCAGAACACACACACTAGGGCCCTAGAGCGATTCGGGACGTTACACAGGAGAACCGGGCAGAGGTGAGGGGAAGCAAAAGAGAGAGAAACAAGAAAGGAGGGAAGCCGCGCGGCCTGGCGGATTCCTCCTGGCGAGCTGACGGCTGGGTCCTGGAGCCTTGTCGCTGAGCAGGGTCGGCGTTGGCAGCGGCCTGACGTGGAGACCGCACGGCTTGGGAGGCTTGGCGGCTTGAATAATCAGGCCGCCTGGTCTGGAAAGCTCCGCGGACAGGTCGCGGATTCCGGGCTTATCATAATCCCCGCACATTTTTAAGTTTCCAAAAAACTTCGAAAATGTAGAACTAAGCCGGAGACCGCGACTGCCTCATCGTCGTCTATAAAATCCCCTGGCCCTTGTCATTCTTCAAGATTCCTGCCGAGCCACGGGTCGCTACTCGCCACTTGCGGTCAGCATTTTGCAAGCCGACGCGATCTTTCACAAGATGGATGTTATGTCTTCAATGTTAGCACACAACAAGAAACCGCCAGAAAAGAAGCAAAGCCGGAGCGAGAGCTCAGATGATTCTGCCCGATAGCCTGCCAAGAAGATTGGGAAGCCGGAGAATTCAGCGGCTTCTGGACCTGAAAAGAGGCCGACCGAGACCGTCGGCGGATCATTGCAGGCCGCAGTAGATCCCAAAGCGGTTTCAAAGACTGCTCCACCTCAACCCGGAATTGCCAAATCCTTCGACCTGACTTTCTCTCCATCAGGAGAACCACTGCTAAAAATCGGTGGGGCACAGGAGAAAAGTGTTGAATCCGCGAAACCATCAGAATTGCAGGACAAGGTCGACGTAATCGTTGTGGATGACAACGAGCCGGAGAAGGCGCTGGAGACCGAACAGATTTTGGGCGAACAGCGCAAGCGAATTGAAAAGGTGTTCGGTTCCTTGAAACGGCAGAAGGAAAGGTGCGAAACCCTTGAAGAAAGGATGAAAAGGAAGATGAGGAAGTTGCACGCCAGAAACCGGAATATTTCCGAAAAGACCGGCGCGGACAGTCTTCAACACAGGCCGCACGAGAAGGAGGTACCCGGGAACCCGCCCACACCGGATTACAAGCCGAGCGAACTGGAGAGTACGCCCGTGGTTAGCGACTCGCTCAGTGAGTTCCTGAAGGGCATGGAGACCCTCCAGCGGCAAGACGCGCTATTGTCGACACCAGCGGCCTCTAAGGAGGTTGACCGCCCCGATATCCAGGTTATTGGGGAGAAGCCTGGCGAGCCGGCTTCCGCGGCTTCTGAAGGAGCCGAGAAACTGAAGCTTCGCGAGAAGATGGAGGAGATGAAGAAACTGATCGCCGAGAAGACTGTGGCAACCACACTTCCATTGCTGCAAGGTAAACACCGGGATGTTAGGCGAATTATTAAATTCTACAAGTCGCGGTCAAGGAAGAAGGGGCGAATATAATATTAAATCCGTCGGCCACCTTTTTCCTGACCACGGCTCAACTGAAAAGCCGAGCTAAGGAAGCCGAGCGGCTATGGAAAGAAAAGCTAAAGAGGATAGATCCTGAACGGCTCCGGCGGCCAGTGATTAAAGTCCAAACCGCGGCCTCTGGAGGATATAACATCAAACCGGCGGTCTTATCCAACCGATTTCCTTACTAGAACCTCGCAACAATCCGGCTGAACCTGACTGCGGTTTCTCTTCTGCAGGTGTACCGGAAACCGCTGAGGAGAGGATTGCTGAGAAGCAGGTCGCCTTGGAGCATGAAAGGATAGAGAAGTATTTGCTGATGGCCGCACGGCTGGAAGGAGACAGAGAAGAGATCCCACATGCTGAAGGCGGCGAGAACCAAGACCTGCCAGCGGAGACCGGCGGAGAACAGCGTCCTGCTCTACCAACTTCTGGAGAGTTGCCGGGTACTGGCTGCCCGGCCTCTGGCGAGACTTCAAATCTACCGGAGGCCGCGGCGCTTAGACAGGTCGCAGTTCCAAGCGGGCTCGGGGGTCAGGGGATCCCAATGATCCCATTTGCGAGAGTGGAACGCGACACTGCGCGAGTTTATCGGTCTCTGCATGCGCTTCATAATCTGGTTAGCCAGGTATACGTTGTGATTGTGCAGACCGGTGAACAGGTCGCGCACATAGGACGAGACAGGCCGGAGGATGACAAGCGATCCTGAGCGACTTGAGAGAACTAAGCCGCGCGGACAATTGAATATTATGTTGTAATATATATTTTTTCTCTGGATGTTGAACCATTTGATTGCTGTAAACCGTTGTACTTTATTCTGCTGCGTACTTAATGCGGCTTATGCGGTTTGTATTTATAATCCACATGCATGCTGCTTTGTTCTGAAAAATTTAAGTATAGGATAGTAGCCGAGCGGTCTCGCGAACAGAGCGCCGGTTTGAATATTTGATGCCCCCATGATTCGCCATAGAATTATTCTAAGTGCTGGTATATAGCCGTGCGGACTGACGGACTAAACTGCGGCTTGGTAATTAAGCTGATCTGTGCTTCCAGCGGGCTTAGTTCGCGCGGCGTGACGACTAGCCGCGATTTGACGTTGGGCACTGTACCTTCACAGATTTTCTATAAATAAAGCTGACCCCGGATATTTCATCACAAATAAAAAAGGATGCGGGCTAAGTCCAAGTCATTGCGGTCTGACAAGGCCACTGCGGTTAGGACTGATGCAGCCTCCGCTTTCCATTCTGCTGATCACAAAGAATGTCGGCTTACAAAAGCCGAGCTGGACGATTTCGTTGAGAAGCACATGCAGGGAAGTCAGCTGGTCGCGCGGCTTCCACAACAGGACGAGCGGATTAATTCTTCCCACGCATATCAGATCGCGGTCCCCATAGACCACTTTGACTGCGGCTTCAGCTTCCCGGTCATGATGGAGGCCGTAGCGGTCTTCGACCACTACGGAGTTGTGCCAGGACAACTACCCCCAAACTCGATAGCCGCCATATATAGCTTTATCTCCTACCTGAGGTCGGAAAGAGTCCGCTTCTCTATGAGGCTCTTCCGGGAATGCTTTTCGGTGCGGTCTATCCCGGACTCCGGGACAAAGATCTTCCGGGGGCACCTCTACTTCGGCTGCAGAGGGCTGAAGATAGTAAACTTGGCGAACAAGATCCCGAACTGGTCCGCGCGGTTTCTCATCTTCGAGGGAAACCTGGGATTGCTGCCAGTCGACCCCCAAATCCGCGAAGAGGCCTCCTTCGGCAGCGGCGACTTGGACGGCATGGAGAAGGAGATCTACAACTTCTTCAAAGGCGAGCGGCTTGATGTAAACCACTACATCCCGCTGTTGCCGTCGTTAGTAGGAATAGAGGCGGAAGACAGTAAGCTCCAAGCCGACCAAACTAATTTCTTAGCCGCGCGGCCTGAAATATAACATTGCCTTTTATCTCTGCAGCTGCTGTGGCGGTCCCGCTGAACAAGCCGCAAACTCCTGGCGGCCTGACTCTCACTCAAAGAGAGAAGAGAGCGAGGCGTGCCAAGCCGGCGCGGGTTGTGGAGGAGGAGGAGTCGGCCTCCTCTGGAGAGTTTATGCAGCAAGGAACGGGCAGCAGCCTGAAGGACCTTCACGGCGATCCGGCCTTGCGGTGGAGTCCGGACGGCAAGTCAGTGACGATCTCCACCGCCCTCCCCTACTGGGGGGAAGAAGAAGTAAGCCGCCATGCGAGCGTGGTTGGCGGCGCGTTGTATGGCAAGCGCAACTTGAAGGCGATGCGACGAGTTCCACCAGACGACCTGCCGCGGCTAGCCGCGCAGGTCGGGGCAAGGAGCTTTGTGGCAAGTCACTTCATGGGCCTTGCCTACAAGCAACTGATGAAGGAGAACAGCGGCCTGAAGGGTCAGTTAAAGGAACAACAAGAAGCGAACAAGCGGCTAAAGGAAAGGGAGGAGGTAAGACATTACTGTTACTCGTGCGGTTAGCATTACGTAACCGCGCGGTCTTACCTCCACTTTTGTTTGCAGGAAATGTACAACCCGGCCAACCCCATCTTCCAAGACCAAGTCTTCCCGCAACTCGTCCAGGGAATCGATGGAGCG
This sequence comes from Platanthera guangdongensis, assembly GCA_039583875.1. Classification (NCBI taxonomy): domain Eukaryota; kingdom Viridiplantae; phylum Streptophyta; class Magnoliopsida; order Asparagales; family Orchidaceae; genus Platanthera; species Platanthera guangdongensis. The sequence goes on from CM077159.1 coordinate 72,980,098, forward strand.
CTTAACCGCCTCCGGGACCTTGGCGGCTTTGCGACCGGCTTCACCGATTTTACTTGTGCCGACATCTACCCCACCCTGAAAGAGCAGGTGGCCGACGTCTACAGGTCGATCAAGGGCAAGAGCAAGGTCAGGGAAGAAGTCAGCGAGGTGGAGGAAGACGTCGAGGAAGAGGGCGGCCAGGGAAGCCAAAGTGCATGCACATTGTCTGAGTCCGGCAGTCAAGAATCTGAGACCGCGCGGCCAGACTCGACAACTTCTGGCGGTTCAGGGAGCTCAGCGACCAGCAGCAGATACACTGAATCCCCTGTCGATATCGGCGATGGCGGTGATTTGGATTCTCCTGCGACTAAGAAGCTTAAACCGGGCGATTAGAAAATCTTTATCTTGTTTTTTGTATTTTGAACTTTTTTTTGGAAATCGGCGGTATTATTTTTTGTAACCGCGCGATTAATGCTTTGTAATACTTAATTAAATAGAAATGAAGGTAACTTTACCTTTCTCTTTACTACATCTCATTTTTCTTACTCGTTTAAGTCCGCACGGTCTCAGCATAACTTCCGATTTAATAAAATGCAAGCACATAAACCGGTCTGAGTTCACACTGCGACTTCAACGAAGTTATCCGCAAGAGACATATATTTCCATGCGGTTTATTCCGGAGTGCACGTCGACAATAAGCCGAGCGGCTAACCAATTAAACCGCAATTTGCCTTAATGAATCACTCAATGTTATCTGTTGGAAGAGCTGATTGACCGCGGCTTGCTTATACATAAGCCGTGACCGCTAAGCCGCGCGGCTACCCGTCGCAGTCGCCAAACAACCTTAACATTGAAGTATAAGATCGCGGCTAGGGCGAACTCTGAAACGAATTGCCCAATTGATACAAGGAACAAGAATAGAGAAACAATCTTCGGCTTCCGATAATACAGACCGATATAGGCATATGGAAGCCGAGAATTTTTGTGACGACAGTTCGCTGATTAGCAAATATAATTAATACCATAGAAGTCGGCGGATCAAAGCCAGGAATTAAGTGCTAGATGCAGGTCGGCCGACTTCCTGTCCATATGAAACATAAACCGGCAATTGATATATTGAAGCCAAATAAGATACTGAATAGCGGATAGGCGGACGTAAGTCGGCCGAGTTCCCAAATATATTAATAATAATCCGGCCGGAGGTCAAATAACTTAAGCCGGAATATGTAACCGGGCGGCCTGTGTAATTAATTATATAACCTGCGCAGGCCGCTGAGTAAAACCGCGAGGTAGAGGATAGGCTCGTGTTGTCCTGCAAAAATAGATGAAGACATGCACTTATGTGTCAATGTGGGCAGGTGCGTGCGGCAGTACTATCCACACAAAGAACACATAAGCGGGATTGAAATTCTTAATATCCACGATCGTATCAAGCGGGACAAGTACGCAACGTCTGCGACTGAAGTCAAGTGGGACAAGTACGCAATGTCTGCGATGAAGGTCAAGCGGGACAAGTACGTAATGTCTGTGACTGAAGTCATGCGTGACGGGTACGCAATGTCTGCGACTGAAGGCCAAGCGAAATTTCCACTACACATCTGCGACTGAAGTCAAGCGGGATGTGGAGGGCTTAAGAATTCAAAAGGGGCTCTTGCCCCTACATGCATGCATATTGGCATAAAAAGTAAAGCTAAAAAATAAGCTTCAAATGAAAAAATAACGTTTGCATGATGTTAAGGATGTGGCAAAGGATATATGTCTGCAGTTTTAGCATGCCCCATTAATACCGATTGTGAAGGGGTCGTTATATACTATTCCGAACATAAGAATTTCTCATCATAGAAAGAAAGAGGAATCCCTGCTTGAACCATTGAGTAAGAAATGGAAGATTGCCTTAGAGAATTACTGAATGACATATTCTTGCAACTTTCCAGCTCTTGCAAGTTGATTAGCCAATTCCCTGAGAGCTATGCAATCTTCTGCTAGATGACCAATATCTTTATGATACTTGCAAAAAAGCTCCTCGTGTCGATACTTGATTTTAGATTTCATACGCCGAGGCTTCTTGAACCTAACATACTTACCTGTTGTCGATGCATTCCTTGAATGATTATTAAAAGATCTTCCATAGAAATTTTGAACTTAACATACTTACCTGAACCTTTTCCACACTTTGGAGTTTTACCCTGGAGAAGAGGAGGAGACTTGCAATATTCAACTTGCGAAACATCTTGGGAGGAAATAGATAGCTGTTGACCAGAAGTCCCTTGAGATTGTTTAGCCATTTGATTCAGAAACGAAACAAAACCTTTATTTGCCTCTTCGCCTATTATGAATGTATTAACTATATCAATAAGATCTCCGTAGCTTTTGGGATACTTTGTGGTGAGCTTGAATTTCAATGGGCCTTCTTGAAGTGCATTTATGAAAGCATGCAAGTAATAGTCTTGATGGACGCTGCAAACATCTAGAACATCCTTTTGAAACCGATCAACAAAATCTGGATTAGACTCGTCAATTCCTTGCTTGATTCGGAAGAGAGCTCCAACGTCCCTTTTTCGCTTCCTGTAAATAGTGAATCTAGAAATAAATTGACTTCGAAGATCCTTAAAGCTGGTTACTGATCGAGGTGGGAGGCTATAAAACCATTCTCTTGCAACATTGCCAAAAGATATAACAAAGAGTTTGCATTTTACTCCATTTGACACGTTTCTCAGTGAAACAGCTGATTCAAAAGCTTGCAAATGAGAAAACGGATCATCACATCCAGAATACTCCGGGAGACGCGGTACTCTGAAGTTATCGGAGACAGTATCCCACCGAATACGATTAATGAATGGATAAGGGGCCTCTTCTTCTTCCTTATAAAGAGGTTCATTTGCAACAGATTCTAGTCCACGCTCAACACTGTTTGCAAAAATTTCTCTATGAGGGTCAACAAACTCACTATTAAAATACGAACAATCCTGCACTTCTGAGAGATCTGTAGTAATTGAGATGTTGCTGGATTTATTCTGACCCTTAGCAGGATTCATCTTGAAAAGAGGGAAATAACTAAACTTTTTCAAGAGACCGAAGAATAGCGACGGCTTGACGGGCGGCTAGACGGTGCAAGAAGCTGACAAGAATACCGGGAGGAAAACCGAACGGGTAGAAAGCCAGGTTCTACAGTGCTGGAGGCGGGCTGAATACCTTAGCCGGCGAAGTCGTGGCTTGCTCGACAGGCCGCCGAACTCTAGAGGATAGAGCGGTCTAATTAGCTAGACCGCTGATTTCATCGATTAGTCGAGATCTGAAGGCCGCGTGTTAACTGTTGATGCACGAAAACGGACAGGGAATCGGGCACCACCAGCTAACGGTTCGAGCACCGGGGGTAGGGAAGGAAAGGAGGAGACTATCGACCAATCAGTTACTAGCGGTCGCGGCTAAAGGACCGGAAAAGGGGGCCGCTGGCAGCGGCAACAGCAGAGTTCGCCCGCCGCAGCTTAAATGCCACTCTTGCAGCGGGCTTTCCTTTACTTAAAATGAGAAACAGTTACACGAAAGGGAAAAGCGGAAGCCGGCCGGACTACAAGCCGCAAAACTCTAGACTTGAGACCGCAGCTCTTACAGGCGAGCTCCTGGATACAAGTCAGCGTGTCTTGGGGAGTGCACCCTCCCCCTATTTATAGGCTCGGGGGCCTGCCCAAGCGGGCAGGGCTAAAGTTACCGGCTGCCCGGGGTATAGGAGAACCGGACAGAGGTGAGTGGAAGCAAAAGAGAGAGAAACAAGAAAGGAGGGAAGCCGCGCGGCCTGGCGGATTCCTCCTGGCGAGCTGACGGCTGGGTCCTGGAGCCTTATCGCTGAGCAGGGTCGGCGTTGGCAGCGGCCTGACATGGAGACCGCCCGGCTTGGGAGGCTTGGCGGCTTGAATAATCAGGCCGCCCGGTCTGGAAAGCTCCACGGACAGGTCGCGGATTCCGGGCTTATCAAGCTCCTCCATCAACAACAGTTTCTGAACTTGGAGAGGCTTCTGTAGCTACTGCTGGAGCAATGGGAGGACTTGCTTCAGTCATGTTGACAGTGCAGACATAACATTCCCTCGCTCTCCTTGGGTCACTCCTGACCCTGCACATCCGTCCATCAGCAAAAAACTTGATCGCGAGGTGGTAAGTTGAGACCACCGCCGATACTTATTCAGCAAGGGTCTGCCGAAGATTGCGTGATAACTGCTGGGAGCGTCAACCACTATGAATTGAACTTGCTTGGTTGCTCCTCCAAGATACACTGGTAGGGTGACGCTTCCTTTGACTTCATTTATCCCACTAGAGAAGCCGTAGATTGGCCCTTTGGTGGAAAGCAGAGGCTATCCAGTCTTCAGGGCCTCAAAGGTTGATTTGAACAATAGGTTGACCGAGCTGCCAGTATCAATGAGAATCCTGTCAACCGTAAAATCTCCAATAACCGCCTTAATCACGACTACATCATCAAATGGATTTGCTGTTTGAGGCAGATTTGCTTGGCCAAAAGTGATAACTTCGCTTGGTGGAGCAGATGAAGAGGAAGAGACAACCTCTGCTCGAGTGACCCTTGAAATTGAGGACTTCCGAGTAGATTCAGTTCCAGCCCCACCGTGAATGAAGAAGAGTCACCCCAGGACTCCTTTATCATCGGCATCAAAACATTCAACTGGAACATTGATTGGCCTTAGACGGCCTTCGTCCTCTACCTCCACACATTCCTTATAAGCTTCAACTACCTCCTTGACCTTGGAGGTAGATGGCTTCGAAGAAGAGTCTTTCTTACTCAAATCAATCTTGCCCTCAGCAAGCAGTTTTTCTATCAGCAGACGAAGGGCTTTGCAGTCTTGGGTTAAGTGACCCTTCTCTCTATGAAACTGGCAGAAATGTGCGTTGTTCCTTGGCCTCCACTCCCTCTGAGGCCCATGTTTCTTCTCATCTAATTTCTTATGCAAGATCTGGATGACTTCATCAAGATTTAGACCTGTAATCTCCTCCACAAAGTTGGTATCACACTGGCTTGGAGCTGACAGGGCTGCTTGCTGAAGAATGGGAAGCGCTTGCAGCAGTATGGCAGGAGTGGCGGCCAACGACAGTCTCTGATCTTGAAACTGTTGATGGCCAAGGAAGGGTTTCTTATGGCGGGAATTCCGGACCATTTGAGAAGGAGGCTGGAAATCAGGGCGAGGAGGTTTATTGTGATGGTGGTTACTATGAGAAGAAGAGCCGGAAGCATCCCTTCCCTCAGCCTTAGCTGTCAGGGATGAGACATAGGTGGGGTTGGCGTTCTCGCCTTCAATGAAGCGATTAACCATGGCTATGAACTACTGGTATGTTGCTGGTGCCTTCGTTGTTGCTTTAAACTTTAAGGGGCGTTCCCGGAGGCCATGAATCAAGGAAACCTTATAGTAATCGGGTTCACATTTTTCACCCACTGAATCTCTTTGTGGAAGCTATCAACGAACCGTGCAACTGATTCGTTGTCCCTTTGCTTGATCTCGAAGAGAGCAGCCAGTCCATCTTTCCTCTTTTTTGAGGTAGCAAACCTCAGCAACATTTCGCTGTGAAGCTCAGCAAAATTTCGCTGTGAAGCTCAGCGAAGGAAGAAATCGTGCCCGGAAGCAGCTCATAAAACCACTCTCTCACCTGTCCTTCGAGAGTGGTAACCAAAAGCTTGAAGTTGATGTCGTCAGAAAGGCATCTCAGTACAACTGCCCCTTCGAACGCTTGGACATGGGCGACTGGATCAGTCTACACTGAGTAGAATGGAAGATGGGGTTCCCTGAAGTTACTTGGAGCCGACTCCCATCACAAACTCAGCAGGGTAAAAAGGGAGGACTGAAGCTGGGGAGTCCGCAGGCTCGGCGGACTGGTGATCAGTGAAATTGAGCTGGCGGGAGGGAGTGCCCCTGGTTGGTTCCCTAAAACAATTCATGAAGGAGGCAAACTGCTCCTCCTGAGGCCGCAGAGGAGCAACGGACTGAGATTGCCGAAGCATAGTTCGGCAAGCTGGGGTCTGGCAGACTGGCGAGTTCCCAAGCTCTGCTGCTGCCTGGGGAGCAAGCCACTGGGTCAACATAATCAAGGCCTGACCGATTGTATCGAGATGCTGATCGGTCTGTCTGCAGGATTGCTCATCCTCAAAATGAGCCTGCTCGATGGCATCCCAAAGAGAATCTTTTGAAAAGTTGGAGCAGTCTAAGTAGCGAGCTCGACGGTCTAACATGTCTGCCCGCTGAATTCAAAATACTACTCGAATCTGAAGGCCGCATGTTAACTATTGATGCACGAAAACGAGAAGGGAGTTGAGCACCACCAGCTAATGGTTCGAGCATAGGGGAATAGAAGGGGAAAGAGAAACTGCGAGTAGCAATCTACTAAGCAGATGAGAGCAAAAAGAACAGCAAGGCCGTGAGCCACGACAACAACAGATTTCGCCCGTCACGGCCTGAATGCCTCTTTTGCGACGGGCTTTCCTTTGATTGAAGAAGGGTGGTTACAGGGTTGATTACAAGTGGAGTAAAGGAAAAGAGAAAGAGCAGAGCAATCTGGTGTCTGTAAAGCCTGAGAATCGAGTCCGCAGCTTTTAATAATTAGGCTCCTAGGCACAAGTCAGCGTGTTTTGGGTGCACCACTTCCCCCTATTTATAGGACGGGGGCCTGCCCAAACGGGCTGGGCTAAAATAACCGGCTGTCCGGGGTACAGGAGAATCGGGTAGCGGTGACGAGAAGTAAAAAATAAAGAACACTCTAGTCCACGCAAAGGGGGTGGACTGGGCTCGCGGGCTGATGCTTTAGTCTGCTGCTGCAGGGCGCGATCCTACTGGAGGACTGCGGCCTGGGAGGACGGGACACTGAGCCCGCCAAAGAGGGATCAATCCAGAGCTCCAAAGGTATGCCGAACTGGGCGGATGACACACTGAGTCCGCCGCTGAGGGGATTATCCTTGGGACTGCTGAATGCTGCTACTCTGCTGAGCTCGGCAGACAGCCAAACCCAGTCTGCTTATGATGTGCCTGGGACCTTACAATTATGCCCGTGCTTTGCCGAGCTGAGTAGACTGTCAAATCGAGTCCGCGTGGTAGGTGACGAATCTCACACGCGTTGCGGTTTGAGGGGTTAACAGCAACCAAGGAATAACTTTTGAAGGGAGTTAAAGAACCCTTTGTACAGAGAGGGGGTGAGAGATTAATGGTGTCTTCTTTTTCTCTTTTCAACAGAGAAGACAAGTGGATTTGCTGTTGTCAAAGCTTCTCCAAAATTCAATTGAAGCCTTGCTCAGGGTGTAGTTCTTCTATCTTCTGTTTTCAGCCTTGACTTCAAAATGAGATCTAGGAACTTCTGACGGATATGAATATGCTATCCTTTAAAGCTCCTGGAATGAAGGTTGAAGAGGACTCTTGATTTGGAATGATTGTTCTTCTTCTTCTTCAGCAATGTCAAGGAGAATACAAGATTGTTTTCTGTACAGAGAAGGTTCAGAGAGTTATTGATGTTGATTTCTTCTCTATATATTTGTACTCCTATATTAGTTCTGTATTCCTGACTTCTTGTTCTACTGCTTGTTGCAGAAAAGAGAAAAAATCTCATTTATATCATTAGTCGAATTTCTCCTTTGAATTTTGAATTTCTTTGCATTAATTGCTGACTGGCTGGAGAATAGAATTCGGCTGGAGAGAATATTAGCATTAATGAATTTCCCCAACTGTCTTATTAAAAATAGCAGTAATATTCCTGAAGAAAACCATAATCAATGTTGCTTCTAATGATTATATTCAGAGAGTATAAGCATTGATTATTCCGGAATTACTGCAAGAGAATAAGGACAAAATGAGGGAAAAACTAAGTCTGGAACTGCACCGAATTCGTGGAGCAGAGAACAGATTTTGTCGACCTGAGTCCAAAGTTCGTCGACCAGAGTAATCGTGTTTGTCAACCAAATAATTCTTGTTCGTCGACCTGGGTTCAGAGAACCGCTTTCTGTGAAAACTTTCCAATTTTATGCACCAAGTTCATCGAGCTGATAACAAAACTTCGTTGACCTGAGTTCAGAGAAAGTATTCTAGGCTAATGAGTTGAAGTTGATCTTCCAGCATTCATCGACCTGAGCTCAAATATCGTCGAGCTCAGCTCAGAGAATTTACTCTGAGTTCGTCGAGCTGAGCACGACTTTCGTCGAGCTAAGTTCGACGAACGTCGAACTCATTTCCCTGAACTTGATTTTCTTCTAAGTCTTTGAGTCTTCTGCTGTCTTCTGTTGGCTGGTCCATGTGTGGTTGTTTCTAAGAACTTAGCCTAAACTCTAAGACACAAAGACATGACCCTGACTACACAAGCTGGGTCAAACATCCTAAGTAGTGAACCTAGCCCAAATCCAACTAGGGATCCAACAAACAATTTTAACGAGGAGTTACTCCCAAGTATCGAATCTCTTAAAGAGCACATGATAGTGGATTCTCTGAATGTCAAGGGTTGCTACTCAACTATAAGGAGGGGGGGGGTGTGAATAGGTGATTTACTTAATTTTGTTTTTCTGGATGTTTTCTTCTATGTGTACCGTAAGTGTATAAACCAAAGAATCAAACCTCATCACATAGAGATTTATAGTGGTTACCCAAGAATGGGTACATCCACTTTCCCTCTTCACATATCTTGCAGAGAGCTAGCTTAGGCCTAACTTCACCGAATGTTTTTACAAACTCTCAGATCTTATAACTTAGGAAGACAAGTTCCCTACCTTTAACCTTCATACAGGTTCTATAAATCAGATCTCCAAACACAAGATCTTACAGCTCAGATCTTCCACAGATCCTACAACTCAACTGTTGATGCACAAAAACGGACAGGGAGTCGGGCACCACCAGCTAACGGTTCGAGCACCGGGGGAAAAGAGGAGACTGTCGACTAGACGGTTACTAGCGGTCGCAGCTAAAGGGCAGGAAAAGAGGCCGCTGGCAGCAGCAACAGCAGAGTTCGCCCGCCGCGGCTTAAATGCCACTCTTGCGGCGGGCTTTCCTTTACTTAACATGAGAAACAATTACACGAAGGATAAAAAGCGGAAGCCGGCCAGACTACAAGCCGCAAAACACTAGACTTGAGACCGCAGCTCTTAACAGGCGAGCTCCTGCATGCAAGTCAGCGTCTCTTGGGGAGTGCACCCTCCCCCTATTTATAGGCTCGGGGGCCTGCCCAAGCGGGCAGGGCTAAAGTTACCAGCTGCCTGGGGTACAGGAGAACCGGGCAAAGGTGAGGGGAAGCAAATGAGAAAGAAAACGATAAAAGAGGGAAGCCGCGCGGCTTGGCGGATTCCTCCTGGCGAGTTGATTGCTGGGTCCCGGGCTTGCTGCTGAGCAGGGCTGGCGCTGGTGGCTGTCTGACATGGAGACCGCCCGGCTTCGGTGATAACCAGCCGAGTTGATATGGGACGCGGCTAGCTGGCTAGGCCGCCCTGTGCTGTCCGCCTGAATCGGGAGACTTGGCAGCTAGAACAACCAGGCCGCCCGGTCTGGAAAGCTGCGCGAATAGGTCACGGATTCCGGGCTTATCATAATCCCCGCACATTTTTAAGTTTCCAAAAAACTTAGAAAATGTAGAACTAAGCCGGAGACCGCGACTGCCTCATCGTCGTCTATAAAATCCCCAGGCCCTTGTCATTCTTCAAGATTTCTGCCAAACCACGGGTCGCTACTCGCCACTTGCGGTCAGTATTTTGCAAGCCGACATAAGTTTTCACAAGATGGATGTTATGTCATCAAAGTTAGCCGCAATAAGAAACCGCCAGAAAAGAAGCAAAGCCGGAGCGAGAACTCGGCTGATTCTGCCCGACAGACTGCCAAGAAGATTGGGAAGCCGGTGACTTCAGCAGCTTCTGGACCTGAAAAGAGGCCGCCAGAGACCGTCGGCGAATCATCGCAGGCTGCAGTAGATCCCAAAGCGGTTTCGAAGACTGCTCCACCATAAATCGGAACTGCCAAATCCTTCGACCTGACCTTCTCTCCATCAGGCGAACCACACTTGAAAATAGGTGGGACGGAGGAGAAAAGTGTTGAATCTGGGAAACCGTCCGAATTGCGGGACAAGGTCAACGTAATCATTGTGGATGACAACGAGCCGGAGAAGGCACTGGAGACCGAGCTGATTTTGGCTGAACATCGCAAACGGACTGAAAAGGTGTTCGGTTCCTTGAAACGGTAGAAGGAAAGGAGCGAAACCCTTGAAGAAAGGATGAAGAGGAAGATGAGGAAGTTGCAGGCAAGAAACCGGAATATTTCTGTAAAGACCGGCACGGACAGTCTTCAACACAGGCCGCACGAGAAGGAGGTACCCGAGAACCCGTCCACACCGGATTTCAAGCCGAGTGAACCAGAGAGTACACCCGCAGTTAGCGAGTCGCTTAGTAAGCTCTTGAAGGGCATGGAGACCCTTCAGCAGCAAGATGCGCTATTGTCGACACCAGCGGCCTCTGGGAGGTTGACCGCCCCAATATCCAGGTTATTGGGGAGAAGCCTGGCGAACCGACTTTCGCGGATTCTGAAGGAGCCGAGAAACTGAAGCTTCGAGAGAAGATGGAGGAGATGAAGAAACTGATCACCGAGAAGCCGGTGGCGACCACACTTCCATTGCTGCAAGGTAAACACCGGGAAGTTAGGCGAATTATTAAATTCTACAAGTCGCGGTCAAGGAAGAAGGGGGCGAATATAATATTAAATCCGCCGGCCAGCTTTTTCCTGACCACGGCTCAACTGAAAAGCCAAGCTAAGGAAGCCGAGAGGCTATGGAAAGAAAAGCTAAAAAGGATAGATCCCGAACGGTTCAGACGGCCAGTGTTTAGAATCCATACTGCGGCCTCTGGAGGAGATAAACATCAAACTGGCATTCTTATCCTATCGATTCCCTTGCTAGAACGTCGCAATTATTCGGCTGAACCTGACTGCGGTTTATCTTCTGCAGGTGTACCGGAGACCGCGATGAAATCGGGCGACTTGACGTCATTTATGTCTATGCTGCCACCGCCTCCGCCTCCGCCAAGTGTTCGCGAGAAGGAGATGGCCGACTTCCAGAAGGAGGTCGGCACATTGCAGGCGGCTTTGAACACGGCCACCGTGAAAGATATGGTACCTAAACACCTAGAGGGGGGGGGGGTGAATAGGTGACCTAATCCTTTTCTAACTTTACTGGCAGCAAACAGTTTATTATCACAGATTTTTAACTTTTGCACAGCAATCACAAAGTATACACAGCATACACAGCACAATCACAGCACAACACAGTGGTTTATAGTGGTTCCCCAAGATATGGGTACATCCACTTTCCCCCTTCGCCTATCTAGCAGTGTACTAGATTCGGCCAAACTCCTCCACTGTCTCAGAACCCAAATTGGTTCCTACACCTCAGACCCAAAGCCTTACAACTCAGCTTTATCCCAAAGCCTACACTCAGCCAATCAAGGCCTACACTCAGCCAACCAAGGCCTACACTCAGCCAACAAGGCCTACACTCAGAGATCTCTATCTCCTACACTCAGGCTAACAAGCCCTACCCTCAGCCTTTATAGTTATAGGCTTACAATTCACTCAGATCCAAAGGATCCTACAAGATAAAATGTATTTAAAATAATAACTCTACAACTCAGAAATAAAAGAGGGGAGTTGAGAGTTTCTTGATGAGTTCTTGGAAGAACTCAGCTGGATTAACCCTGACTTAGCTTTCTTCAAAGCTTCTTGAGTAGAACTGAATAAGACTGAATCCTCCTGCAGTAGTTCCTTGACCTCTGCTACTTAAGATCCAGAATTGTATCTGAATCCTTCTTCTCAGCCTAGTTCCAGAGGTTGATTTCTTGGAAGGAGCCCTCTCTCTCCAACTTCTTAGATCTGCACTTGGACTACAAGATCTTCTTGTGTTGATACTCTTGGTACCACTTCAATAATTTGTTTTTCAACAAACTGAACTTTTGAACAATAATCTGATCCACTTGAACAACAATCTGGACCACTTGATCTTGAACTCCAGTTTCTGTAAACTGTAGGTGCCTATTTATAGGCCTTCTTCATGGTAACCGGCTGGTCCGGTCCATAACTGAATTCTGATATCTCTGACAGGTTCTGTAGACTGGCTGGAACGGCAGCTGTCAAGTCATCCAGTCATTTCTTGAAAATCTCTAACTGTCTGTAAGTGTCGAGACTTTCTGTCTTTAAGTGTCGACACTTATAGACCAAGTGTCGACACATGTTGTGTATGTGTCGACACAAGTCTACAAGGTGTCGACAAATTTCCTTGTATGTCTCGACACAGATTCTTCTGCATGTGTCGACACTGAAATTGAGTGTCGACACAAGTACTTGTTCTTCTAGCTTTTGCTGAATTCTTCTAAGTGTCAACACATCTCCTTTGTGTCGACACAACTTCTTGTGTTGTATCTGTTAAGTGTCGACACTGCTTCTTGGTGTCGACACATAGTCTTTCTATGTTGATTCTTGCTGAGTGTCGACACAGCTCCTTGTGTCGACACACCTTCTTCTTGTTGAGACTTCAGCTAAGTGTCGACACATTCCCTTAGTGTCGACACTTGTACTTAGAATATTTGTGTTGAACTTTCTGATCTTTGCTAAGTGTCGACACAGCTCCTTGTGTCGACACTTTCTTCAAGTGTAGAGTCTTTAGCTGAGTGTCGACACATTGTGCTGGGTGTCGACACTTACTTCACGTGTTGACTCTTCTGGTTGTGTGTCGACACATTGTGCTGGGTGTCGACACATTCTTCAAGTGCTGACTCTTCTGTTGAGTGTCGACACATTGTTCTGAGTGTCGACACTTTAACTTAGTCTCTGTAGACTTTTGCTGAGTGTCGACACAACTCCAAGTGTCGACACTTTCTGGTGTAGACACAGCTTCACTGGGTGTCGACACAGCTCCTTGTGTCGACACATTCTGTCTGCACTTCTCTTCACTGAGTGTCGACACAGCTCCAAGTGTCGACACTTTCTGTCTGCACTTTTCTTCACTGAGTGTCGACACAGCTCCAAGTGTCGACACTTTCTGTCTGGTGTCGACTTTGCATCCAGGTGTCGACACAATGACTCCAAGTGTCGACACTGCCTGTCTGGGTGTCGACACAAGTCTTCTTAAGTGTCTACACTTTCCCTCTAGGTGTCGACACATGGACTTAGAAACTTTTTGCTTCAGTCCAGTGATTTCTTAACCTGCACAAGTAAACTCAACATACATCAAATACATTATGATGTATATCATTGAGTTGGGTGAGGCTTCTTCAAATCAGGTACATTTGACCAATGTACCCAACAATCTCCCCCTATTTGGAGAAGTCATAACCCTTAGTCAATGATATACACCATTCATAATTAAAGATTACAAAATGATGTAAAGCAGATTATTTACAGCAGGGTAAACATAAACATGTAATAATTCACACATGTATACACATTCATCATTTCAGAACAAGAAATAGACACATTCACAGAACAATCATGAAATATATTTATCATATATTGTTCTAACATTTTTCTAATACACCTTCAATGGTTTACAAAAATGTGTTACATTTAAAAGATTACAAAATAATCTTCAAGTAATTTCTTAATCTATTTCTGGTCTGGTTCTTTGATAACTATGCCTTTGCCAGGTTGGACTTGAGCTTTGACATTGGCTTCAGCAGTTTCAGCAACAGCAGGCTTCTTGCCTTTTAGATCTTTCTGTTTGAGTGCTTCTGCCTTGATCTTCTGCCTCTCAAAGTAGTGATATGGCTTGGGGAAGTACTTGCTAGGCTCCACTATAGTAGGAGGTAGCTTTCCCATCTTAGCCTTCCTTCTGAATTGAACAATGGCTTCTTGTCTTATTTCATGTTTTCTCCATTCAGCTTCAGAGAACCATTTGTTCCTGTCATGTGTATTGTCCTTGGCAGCTTTCCAGACAGTTAAAATTATATTCCTAGAGGTAGGGCTCCACTGTTCAAAATCTGGCTTTTGTTCTGCTTGTTCCCTAAACCTCTTCTTGGACAACCTTGTCTCTTCCTCTTTCTGTAGAGCCTCTTGCATAGCTTCAGATATAGGTTGAACAACCTTGTCAATGTGGACATTGTCCTTGCCCTCAAGTGGGCTATATATTGTGCTCACATCTGCTTGAATCATTTCAAAGTCTGGAGGTGGATAAATGACCTGAGCTACTTCTGGTTGCTCACCTCCAAAATAGACAGGGTTAATGCCTGATTCAGCAACTTCTTGGTCATCACACAGAGGAGGGTATCCAAGTGTAGCCCTGATTGAATTTGATATCCATTTTGCATGCTCAGAACTTGCCTTGACTAACACTCTCTCCCCCTTTATGACTTCTCTGGCCATATGGTCTCTGACATCATCCTTTTGAAATCTGATCTGACTATCCAAATACCTGATTCCATCTTTAAAGTAAGGTTTTAGCTTTTGAAGTTGTTCAGAGATGACCTTCTGGGAGGCTTGGATAGCAGTCTTTACAGCAGAAATTTCTTGTTGAAAGGCTTTGTCAAATTCTATTTTAGCAGCAGCAGCAGATGTAGAAGGTTCAGCACCCTTGGTCTTCAACTCAGTGACTATATCATTATGTGAAGCAGTCAAATTGTCATTCATTCTTATCTGATTTTCCAGGATATACCCTTGCTTCAATGCTATATCATCTACCTGAGCCTTGATCTTCTCTTGGTGTGTTGCCAAATACACCACTGCATTTCCACCCTTGTGGAAGCAGTCTGTCATCTCCTTCTTGTTGAGATTCATCTCAAACCTTATAGATTTTATATCTTGGCCCAGATCAAATTGTAAAGTCTTCTGCCCTTCATCCACATAAGCCTCTATAGCCTTTCTTTGTTCATCAAGTTTTATCTGCAGGGCAATCATTAAGGCACTATAATCAACAGTTGGGGCTTGTTGAATTATAGGCTGTGGGGCTATAGATTGCAGAGCTTTCTTGTAACTCTGACTTCTCCTTTTAAAAACATATAATTTCTTCTTCTTTGCCCTAGCACTCTCCTCATCTTCAGAGGCAGAAGTGCTGGCTATCTCAACCCTATCCTTAGGGCTTTGAGGTTTTTCAGTTTCCACATCAGGTGCCTTCTCATTTTCTGGCCTAATAGGCTCTTCCAGATCTTGTACTTGCTCCCCCTCAGTAGCAGCAGTATCTCTTCCAGCAGCTTCTTTGTCCATGTCAAAATCAACTTGATCTAGATTGAGAAATAGATCTTCCATGGTGAACTCTTGAGGTGATTGAGCTGGAGACATTCTTTGCTCTTCAACTACTGGAACAGCAGATGTGTCTTTGATAACAACATCTGGTTCTTGACTAGGCAGCTGAGTTTGCTGAGGAACATCAGACAAATCAGCATCTTCTATAAGATATTCTAAAGTTTTTAGGTCAGTGAGTACCTCTTGGATGATGATGGTGGCTTGCTCACTGTCCAGTGTAGATGGTTCTTCTACAACTGGAGGCTCCCCCTGGCTTTGATCCATGTGGATGGGGCTAGCTGGAGGCAGCTCCCCCTGGATCTCAGCATCAGCTGGAGGAGCAGGAGACTTCACTGCTGGCACTTCCTCATGATCATCAGGAGTGAAAACAACCTGTTCTTCACTCCCAGAACTGCTGGAGGACTCTTGTGCCACATGAGCTATCTTCCTTTTCTTCTTAGGAGGAGTGACTTTCTCAGTAACTGTCTTCTCAGGGGTTGGCATGTCCTTTGACAACACCCTGTCCCATCTTGAAAAGATCCTTAGATCCATCTTCCTCATGTGGTTTATTTTGCTACCTGCAGCTGCACTCATCACCTCTGGTATGGTACCAGCTAGGTAGAGACTAATGATCCTGCCCAGATTGGGCTTCTTCAAGCTCTCCTTAATCTTGTCAAATACTATGATTGACCAATCAGTTCTTAGATTAAAGATAATTCTTGTCATTACTCCAAACATATTGGCAGACACTCTGTCATGCCCTCCTGGCTTACTGAGTAAGACTTTTCCCACAATCTCAAACATGAATTTTCCTTGAGTATTCATGCCTTTCCTATTAAAGACAGAACCTATCTTCATCTTTGGATCAAGACCACACCAGGTTAAAGCTTCCCGGGTCTTTGAAGCAGTAACCTCCTCTTCATCTTGAATTTTTGGTAGCTGAAGTACCTTCCTCATACTCTTAGGTGAAACCTTAATCTTAGTTCCATGAACTCTGGATTTGATTCTGAATCCAGATTCATCTACGACAGCTCCATTAAGAAATTCAAGTACTTCCTTCTTCCAAATCTTTGTAGGTTCAGACAAGAGATATTCTAGTCCAGAATCGGCGACTAGGGTTACCACTGCCTGAATTTCTTGATCTGCATCGTCGAATGCGCCGCGCACAAGCTCATAACCCTCGTTAACGTTCTCCTCAAGCTTAGGAGCCATTAGGGTTTGTAGAATTTGTCTGTAGAAAAGAGAGGTGTCGACACAGTAGTTTTGGTCTCGAAACTTTGAAAGCGTGTCGACAAACAGAGACAAAACCCTATTTATACCTTTCTGATTTTGAAGATGAACAGGCGGGACAGCTAACTTAAAATGTGTCGACACTGGCAATAAGTGTCGACACTGACTTATAATGTCTCGACACATATGTGTCGACACAAGTTTAGTCAACAGAATTTATGTGTCGACACTTGGTTATGTGTCGACACAACATAACTCGACACATTGTCGAGACTTTACTTAGAAAAATTCTGAGTAAAACTTAAGTGTCGACACCATATTGGATGTGTCGACACCTACTAGACATGTGTCGGCACTAACATTCTGAAGTGTCGACACCACATTCCTAGATATGTCGACACTTTTTTCCTGAAGTGTCGACACCACTATTCTGTGTCGACATAGACTTGTCTATGTGTCGACACCTTTTTACTTAGTCATTTTCAAATCTGTAAACTTACTCTAAGTTTATCATTCCTAGTTCAATTTTGAATCTATTGAACTTAGCTTCTTCTAGTGGCTTAGTAAACATATCAGCTACTTGTTCATCTGTTTTAACATATTCTAATAAAATATCTTCTCTTTCTACATGCTCCCTAAGAAAATGATATTTAATCTCAATATGTTTTGTCCTACTATGGGATACATGGTTATTAGCTTTTGAAATAGCACTTGTAGAATCACAGAAAAGTGGAGTTCTACTTACCTGAAATCCATAGACCTCTAGCTGATGTTGAATCCACAGAAGTTGAGCACAACAACTTCCTACAGCCACATACTCTGACTCTGCTGTGGAGATAGCCACACTGGTTTGCTTCTTGCTACTCCATGAAATTAGTCTCCCACCTAGGAATTGACAGGTTCCAGTAGTGCTCTTTCTATCCTCTTTGCATCCTGCAAAGTCTGCATCTGAATAACCTGTTAGATCAAAATCTCCATTCCTAGGGTACCAGAGGCCTAGATAGGGAGTGCCCTTTAGATATCTCAATATTCTTTTGACTGCAGTCAAATGAGACTCTTTAGGGCAGGCTTGATACCTTGCACAAACACATGTAGCATACATGATGTCTGGTCTACTAGCAGTCAAGTATAATAGGGAGCCAACTATCCCTCTATACAAGGTTTCATCTACAGGTTTCCCTGCATCATCCTTGCTAAGAGACATACTTGACCCCATAGGAGTCTTCATGGTACTGGATGAATCCATACCATACTTCCTTATGAGTTCTAGGGTGAACTTTGACTGACAATTGGACAAACCACTCTCAATCTGTTTAACTTGGAGTCCCAAGAAAAACTTCAGCTCTCCCATACTACTCATCTCAAACTGACCTTGCATTAGTTTTGCAAACTTTTTGCAAAGGCTGCTTTCAGTAGACCCAAATATAATGTCATCTACATATATTTGGACTAGTATGACTTTGCCTCTAGATTCCCTAAGGAATAGAGTCTTATCTATTTTCCCCCTTGAGAACTTGTTCTCAATGAGGAAACTAGATAGGGTTTCATACCAAGCCCTAGGGGCTTACTTTAACCCATATAAAGCTTTCCTAAGTTTATAGACATAATGAGGTAGAGTTGGATCAACAAAACCTGCAGGCTGTTCCACATAAACTTCTTCTTTAAGATTACCATTTAGGAATGCTGACTTGACATCCATTTGGTACACCTTGAATCCTTGATAGGTTGCATAGGCCAAGAACATTCTTATGGCTTCCAGTCTGGCTACTGGAGCAAAGGTTTGATCAAAATCAATACCTTCTTCTTGCCTATATCCTTTAGCAACCAGTCTAGCTTTATTCTTAATGATGACACCTT